>OZ024884.1:5963547-6593547 GCA_964017185.1 Rugalucina vietnamica | reverse complement strand
ATAACATTTTCCTAAAACAATCAATAATAAATATATTAAATATATATATGAATGAATGTGGAATGTGGATGGAATGAATGAATGAATGAATGATAGAATGAAAATATGAATGAAAGAATTAATGAATTGTATATGGTGAACTTTTGTCAAGTTTCTTATTTTGTCGAATTTTCTTACCTGTTCCCTGAAAACCATCATGCTTTCCAGCAAGAAAATCTTTGTTACATGTCTAAATAACCAGTCAACATTTACCTTGGAACCATTAAATTATTTACTGAACCAGTCCCAGTAAAACAAATGAATTTTCATAATGATTAACATGTCTTATCTCACCTTGTTAATATCAGGCACACTTCACAATTGGTTTCAATGGACAAATTAATCGGTTTGGTCATAATTAGAGAATGTTTGGTTACTTTTTACCTCAGATACGCATATTGTATAGAATGTTGTTAAATTTTATTTACTTGATATAAATCATTTTACATTTTCCTAAAACAGTATATACTATATATAATTAGAAACTTTATTTTATTTTCAATGTTGATTTACTCTGCTTCCCAGCATGAAAATCCTTTAGTTACCTGTCTAAATAACCAGTCAACATTTACCTGAGAACCATTCAATTACTGAACCAGTCCAAGGTAAAAACAAATGCTCTCTTTAATTGAATTACTGTACAGTAGACACACGTCCACTGTGACAAATGATTATAGATGAGTAACTGCTCATATTTTATGACAGGTTATAAAATGGATTAAAGGACCATAAACCTCGACGTTTGAGCTTCTTTAATTTTATTGAACAAATTTGTCCTGGATAAGATATTGAGTATACATGTACTTGATCGATCTTAAAATTTTCATAAGAAGGCTTACGGAAATAAATGATTTATGATTCTGTTCGCTTGACAAACCTTGACTGCTGTCTCTGGACCTACACTGCAGTCCTCTGATTTCAATCGATTCGAATAAATAAATAAATAAATAAATAAATAAATAAATAAAAATTGGGTTATGTTCTGAAAACAAAATCCTAAATTTTAGGATATATAGACATTTACATGCGTTCCTTTGTTTAAACCTTGCGGAATAGGATTATATATTTGACACAATTTTGCAAAGCCGAGAGAAAGAAAAGAGAGATTAAGAAAGAAAGAAAGTAATAATGACTACAGAAGATTGATAAATAAATAAAAAAAAAAAAAGAAATAGGAACAAAAACACAGAGAACGGAAAACGAATATGTAAATTGCTTATTTTCCCCAAAGGAACATTAAATTAGAGGAGATATTATACTAGAAAAAATAAAAATAAGACAAACTTAAAATAAGGCAAACCTGTTTTTTTTTTTTTTTTTTTTTTTTTTTTTTTTTTTTTCTTTTTTTTTTTCTTTTGTTTTGTTTTGTTTTGTTTTTATCAAAACCATTTCATTATCCTGTACTGCTGATACAGCAAATACAGGTAAGTGGTATCATCAAACACCAACCAAAGTGAACTACAGGTACAGGTATCGGTATAGAGGTGCCAGAACTTGGAGTGCACTTGAAATGAACATCAGGTGCAACTCATGTCTCAGATTTAGCTCACGCAAAGTGCACATGGCGAGCACATGATGTGCACAAGGGTGTATACATTAGTTCAGACTTCACTGTATGTAGCATCGGGGACCCATTATAGTTTATATAAATCATGACCTTGGGTTGACCTTGACTTATTTTAAGGCAAGGTCAATTTTGGTTACATAGGCTTTTCAATGGAAAAAAGTGAAAACATTGGATTTTTCAGGAAGTTTTGTAGCCTGTGACCTGAAAGTTGGTAGTTACAGGCAACAAGTTGAGCAAATGAAGTGAAGTGAGTATTAAAGGTCAAGGTCATTTCTTGACCTTGGCCAAAGGTCATTTACAAATTAAATCTTAAACTTAATTTTCTCAGTAACCGCTCAACTAATCAAAGCCACATTTTATATGTACTAAGGGAATGAAAGTTAATATAAATAGACAGGGTCACATGATCAAGATGGCCGCCATGGCTATAAATAGCAAAAACCTTTAAAAATCTTCTCCAGAACCAAAATGCCTATAATTTTGAAACCTGGCATGAAGCATCAGGGGGAGGAGCTCTACAAATAAAATATAAAGGATTGATCCTTTGGAAGCAGTTAAAACATTCAAAGAGAGATAGTATGGACTATATTGCGCAATTTCGGGTAATGAACCCTCATCAATAGCCCTTCATAAACCGGCAACGAAAGCCAGAATATTATACTGCAAAGTTTATATAAATCATGACCCTGGGATGACCTTGATCTATTTTACGGCAAGGTCAACATAGGTCGCTCATGCATTTGAATGGGGAAAATGGTCAAAATGTCATTTGGCAGGAAAAACTTTATGGAAAGGGGCAAATAGACTGAATATATTTGATTCTGAAAAAAAGGACCCCAGGGGCAGGTCTGCAATATAAATGTATATATTACCATAATGTTCAAAAATCAATTTCTCTGAAATCGTTTGGCCAATCAAAGCCAAACGTCTTGTTAAGTGTTCTTAGGAAGGAAGAATGAATGTTTATATAAATGGGCAAGGTCACATGACCAAAATGGTTGCCATGGCTATAAATAGAAAAAAAAAACTTTAAGAATCTTCTTCTCCAGAACAAGAAGGCCTATGATTTTGAAACTTGGCATGAAGTATCATGGAGAGGAGTTCTACAAAGTTTATATAAATCATGACCTTGACCTATTTTATGGCAAGGCCAACATAGGTTATCCATGCATTTGAATGGGGAAAGTTAGTAAAATGTAATTAAATGGGGGGGGGGGGGAACTTGCTGGGAATACGCAAATAGACAGAAGATTTATGTTGATGGAAAAATGTTCTCAGGTGGTTGTCTGCCCCCATCTCCGGGCTATATACATGTTTATGACTATAATATTCAAAGATCTTCTTTTCTGAAACCACTTTGCCAATCAAAGCCAAACTTTATGTGGACCATCGTTAGGAAAGGCGAGTGAAAGCTAATATAAATGATCCAGGTCATATAACCAAGATGGCCACCATGCCTATAAATAGTAAAAACCATGATTAATCTTCTTCTTCAGAATCAGAAGGCCTTTGATTTTGAAACTTGGCCTGAAGCATCAATGAATACAGCTCTACAAAGTTTGTATAAATCATGACCCTGGGATGGCCTTGACCTATTTTACGGCAAGGTCAGCTTAAATTGCATATCCCAGTTCTCAGGTGAGCGTTTACTAGACCATTGGTCCTCTTGTTTTAGGCATTTTATACGTACTTTCCGATCACCCCTCGTAATACATCTACGCATTGGTTAAGGTATAATTTCGTCTGATTGATTTAACTGATTGGAACAATCTGTTTAAATTGAAATCAAACTATCAGACATACATTCATACAGATTTGATCTATTGTATGTTTATCTTATTACAGTAAATGATAGGGTCGCATCACAAATGAGACCATGTGATCTGAATTTCCGAATACTTATATGTAGTATATACTTGTACCATCCAGTAGCACTAATGACTGTTTTTACAAAGTAATAGAAGAATGTTTCGGGACCTAAAGAATGACAACTATGTCCATAAAAAGCTCACAGAAATGAGTCCCCAAAGAGACACATAATGTTCGATGTCTGTATTCATCGGAGGACCGTATGGCAGACTAGCATTCATGTTGTTTTCCCAAATTATAGAATTAGCCAAATTTTAATAATAATAATACTGATGATGAAAAACTTTATTTCCTCCAAAATTTGAAGATTATCACACATATATAGATAATAAACATCCAAACAAGTTAAGCAAGTAACAAGGAATGGTATATATGTACATAAAGGTAAACAGTGAATTAAGATCATTGCAAATTTTATAGGATAGTCATGCTCCGGCGTCCGTCCTTCCGTCGTCGTCCGTCCACAATTTCAGAGATCTTCTCCTCTGAAACCACTGGGCCAATCAAAGCCAGACTTCATGTGGAGCATCCTTTGGAATGGGGAACGAAATTTTATATAAATGATCCAGGTCACATGACCAAGGTGACCGCAATGCCCATATATGGTAAAAACCATATAAAAATCTTTTTCTCTGGAACCGGTGGATCGATTTCAACCAAACTTGGTATGTAGCATCGGGGACCCATTATAGTTTATATAAATCATGACCTTGGGTTGACCTTGACTTATTTTAAGGCAAGGTCAATTTTGGTTACATAGGCTTTTCAATGGAAAAAAGTGAAAACATTGGATTTTTCAGGAAGTTTTGTAGCCTGTGACCTGAAAGTTGGTAGTTACAGGCAACATGTTGAGCAAATGAAGTGATGTGAGTATTAAAGGTCAAGGTCATTTCTTGACCTTGTCCAAAGGTCATTTACAAATTAAATCTTAAACTTAATTTTCTCAGTAACCGCTCAACCAATCAAAGCCACATTTTATATGTAGTATCCTTAGGATAAGGGAATGAAAGTTAATATAAATAGTCAAGGTCACATGATCAAGATGGCTGCCATGGCTATAAATAGCAAAAACCTTAAAAATATCTTCTCCAGAACCAAAAGGCCTATAATTTTGAAACCTGGCATGAAGCATCAGGGGGAGGAGCTCTACTAAGTTTATATAAATCATGACCCTGGGATGACCTTGACCTATTTTACGGCAAGGTCAACATAGGTCGCTCATGCATTTGAATGGGGAAAATGGTCAAAATGTCATTTGACAGGAAAAACTTTATGGAAAGGGGCAAATAGACTGAATATATTTGATTCTGAAAAAAAAAGACCCCAGGGGCAGGTCTGCAATATAAATGTATATATTACCATAATGTTCAAAAATCGTTTTCTCTGAAACCGTTTGGACAATCAAAGCCAAACGTCTTGTTAAGAGTTCTTAGGAAGGAAGAATGAATGTTTATATAAATGGGCAAGGTCACATGACCAAAATGGCCGCCATGGCTATAAATAGAAAAAACACCTTTAAAAATCTTCTTCTCCAGAACAAGAAGGCCTATGATTTTGAAACTTGGCATGAAGTATCATGGAGAGGAGTTCTACAAAGTTTATATAAATCATGACCTTGACCTATTTTATGGCAAGGCCAATGCATTTGAATGGGGAAAGTTAGTAAAGTGTAATTAAATGGGGGGAATCTTGCTGGGAATACGCAAATAGACAGAAGATTTATGTTGATGGAAAAATGTCCTCAGGGGGTTGTCTGCCCCCACCTCCGGGCTATATACATGTATATGACTATAATATTCAAAGATCTTCTTTTCTGAAACCACTTTGCCAATCAAAGCCAAACTTTATGTGGAGCATCGTTAGGAAAGGCGAGTGAAAGCTAATATAAATGATCTAGGTCATATAACCAAGATGGCCACCATGCCTATAAATAGTAAAAACCATGATTAAATCTTCTTCTTCAGAATCAGAAGGCCTTTGATTTTGAAACTTGGCCTGAAGCATCAATGAGTACAGCTCTACAAAGTTTGTATAAATCATGACCCTGGGATGGCCTTGACCTATTTTACGGCAAGGTCAGCTTAAATTGCATATCCCAGTTCTCAGGTGAGCGTTTACTAGACCACTGGTCCTCTTGTTTTTAGGCATTTTATACGTACTTTCCGATCACCCCTCGTAATACATCTACGCATTGGTTAAAGAATAATCTCGTCTGATTGATTTAACTGATTGGAACAATCTGTTTAAATTGAAATCAAACTATCAGACATACATTCATACAGATTTGATCTATTGTATGTTTATCTTATTACAGTAAATGATAGGGTCGCATCACAAATGAGACCATGTGATCTGAATTTCCGAATACTTATATGTAGTATATACTTGTACCATCCAGTAGCACTAATGACTGTTTTTACAAAGTAACAGAAGAATGTTTCAGGATCTAAAGAATGACAACTATGTCCATAAAGAGCTCACAGAAATGAGTCCCCAAAGAGACACATAATGTTCGATGTCTGTATTCATCGGAGGACCGTATGGCAGACTGGCATTCATGTTGTTTTCCCAAATTATAGAATTAGCCAAATTTTAATAATAATAATGATAATGATGAAAACTTTATTTCCTCCAAAATTTGAAGATTATCACACATATACATAATAAACATCCAAACAAGTTAAGCAAGGAACAAGAAATGGTGTATATGTACATAAAGGTAAACAGTGTATTAAGTTCATTGCAAATTTTCGTTCGAATATTTGAGTGCATGACACCCAAATGTTTATGTTGCGGAGCCGCTCTTATCTCCGTATTACCGACCACGATAATAACAACAACTCGCAAACACTGTTATCAGCTCTTGGGGTTAATGTATTAAAGCTGAAAGGTTCGAGACTGGTGACTAAAGATGACTCACATGATGAAATTCTCACGCAAAACATCGGAAAGGGACAACACACAACGGAGGAGAGAAACATGTGACACCAGAGACGCAACAGGTAGACGTGAGTCAAATCGAAATGGACACAATCACAGTACAGGTACAAGTCACGCATAAGGGTACAACAGGAGCTACAGAAACGAGGCTAACAGGGGTTATTACGATTGGGATAGACGTGAATATAGACATTGCGAGCAGAGACAAGATCGTCACAACAATCGAGATGATAGAAGCAGAGACAGAAACAATGACAGTTGAGCCGCATCGTGAGAAAACCGGTCTTCAGGGTTTCCGACCAGGTGCGACACAAATCGGTCTGTACAGTCACAGGAGCAGGTTAGATACTTGAAATTTTGGCTATGAGTAGAAGAGGAATTATACTATCCGAGTAGCGAAAACAAAGGCGCTGATCAGCTTCGCGGTTACCGCGAAGCTGATCTGCGCCTTTGTTTTCGCCTAGGCAAAAATCCGGTTTTCTCACGATGCGGCTCAGTTATAACGGCAGATACACTTATAAAAATAGTGGCAGGTACAACACGGGGTATTCCAGATAGGTGACAATAGGGTTTTGGAATGTTAATGGTTGGTCTGCAAATGGTTTATCTGAAAATCATATTTTCCGAGAGTCGTTGATGTTCTAGATAATTCATATGATGGTATTCTATGGGGTTCGTTAAAACACAAAGCGTCAAATGAGTGCTTTAACATCTGTGTCTCGATATGTGAACGTACACGATTTTTACGACGAACTTCTCACTAACATCTATGAATTTCAGCATTTAGGTCAATTTATTATATGTGATGATTTTAACAATCGGATCGGCGACATACCAGATAATAATAATAATAATAATAATAATAATAATAATAATTTTGTTTTATGTGTACAATACTGAAAATTATTGATGCATTATTTTACGTAGTTACTGGAATGACATTTTTCTGTCTTTGGAATGAATATGAGATGATCAAGCAGTTATAATTATTGAGCCGCACCATGGTAAAATGGGATTTTTTGTCCATTACGAAAACTTGCCCATGCAATATACAGAGATTTTTAAAATTGTAAAAAATGAAAATTTTCAGTAGAAAAAAATAGATACTTACTCGGCGATGCGGTTCTAACGAGTACCCACAATCTATGTTTTGGAGCAAAAATAAGAAAAATAGGCATACCCCTACAAACCCCAGTTTTGCTATATAAAAGTGGGGTTCAAGGGGGTATACATTACACGGAAATGTTTTCGTAATGTATGCAAAAACAAAGGCGCATAACTGCACAGCTGATCAGCGCCTTTGTTTTTGCTAGATAACACAAATTCACATCCTCAAGTTTACATCAGAACCGGCTTTAAACCATTATTGTGACCGTAAAGGCCGGGTTCATGTCGGACCTGGTAGGAAACTTTGAGTGTTGGTTTTCTCGTGCAGCAGCTCAAATTCAAATATGATACAGGTAGATGAATGAGTAAGGATACAGATCTCAAATATTTAATAATTTCAAAGATAGTATATCTCGATCTTTGATCCGATTATGCAAATCTGTGTTCTAACAATAGTCATGTCATATCACAAATGCAATCAATGGAACGATGTTTATCTCTGGTCGATGCGGTCATGCACTATGTTCAAAAGCATAAAATGATATTATTCATTATATATATAGATAATTGAAAACTATGTTAATGATACTGTCCACAAATCGTTACAATATGTGTATTAAATTAAGTCATAGTCAGTTGAAGTTTCGTGAAATGGCACAAAACACACGCAGGTACCTCTAATTGTTTTGCAGTCAGTGCCATCCCAACGGCTGCGCTTATTTAGCCAGAATAAGTAGTTCAAAGGCAGCTAAGAGTCCCAAATTTCTTCAAAATAGAAGTTTGCTTAACTTAAGGATAGGTCCATGAACTAGATTTAAAACCGTTCCCCGTGATTTAATTTGAAGTTTTTGTTTCTTCTATCATCCTCTCTTTTGTACACGCCATCTTTGTTTTTGGGTGGTCATATCCGGATGGTTTACGCGTTGGGAAAGAGCCAGTCATCTTCCTTTTCTTGCGTGTTGTTAATATGTGTTGTGCTTTCTTTCCGTCTCATGTCTGGGTTGGGATTTTCAATTTGAAATTTAATTGAAATCCTACGTAGACCTTCTTTTCTTATTTTCGTCCTTTTTCTCAATCATACCCATTTTATTTATCAAAATATTTCGCGTGCAAGACTGTTGCTCTTACATGTATGTCATTCGGTTCTGTATTTTTAAACAGATAATTATCAGACAGACAGACAGATAATTTTATTGACTTAAACAAAATGTATCTTGCTATACAAATACACATTATTAAGAATAGATACTTGGTGAAATACTATGTATCAGTCTATACATGAGAGTATATTGTAATTGCAGTTCGTGGATTTCATCTCACTGAGGATGAACATATTAAGTAATTATCGTATACTCCGCAATCGGCGGATACGTCTTTTCTTTCCTGATCTTCATACACCAAGACAAAATAAATGAATA
The DNA here is from genome assembly GCA_964017185.1 of Rugalucina vietnamica. Lineage (NCBI taxonomy): Eukaryota > Metazoa > Mollusca > Bivalvia > Lucinida > Lucinidae > Rugalucina > Rugalucina vietnamica. The sequence continues at coordinate 6,584,607 of OZ024884.1, read as the reverse complement.
TGATAAAATATCAGTAACGATTATCTCTCGATCTTTTCGGCTTATCTAATTTGTTTTCCCCTTATAACTAACGTTCATTATAATTTATTATATTTCCTTTTGATTAGTCAAGTAATGAGTGAGGAGGTTTACAACGAGGAACATACATTCGATCAGCCATAGGGGATGCTTTCAGTGTTTTAGATTATCGCTTGTCACACGATCATCAGTTGAATTTATATAAAACCCGTCAATTTTCGTAGTTGATCGAGGCAATAGCGTTCATTTTTCTAATAAATTGGGACTCACATTTGCGTGGTTGTAATTATTTGTTAGAGTTTTACCTTAAAACGATTGGTCTTCCTTGTTCGATCCCCAAAGACACGTCATTGGCCAACATTAAGGTCAGCGCATACTCTATGGAATATAATTGATTTACATGAGAACTGCAGTGCCGTGTTCCTTGGCATACCATGAGCGACAAATATGTTCGGAAACTGGAAGCTACTCTTAGTGAGGGCACTCTTTTTCCCGGCCTCATCTTAACAAATGATGAGGATGTGACATTTCATAAAATAGATAAATAAACTGCAGATATTTGTACATAGTGTAGCACAATCTAGTTCATACTTGGTCTAGCTTAAGGGTTGCATGATAATACGAATTTATTTCAAAAGATTATTATGCAAAGAAATAACTGAGTCTGTTTCTTAAGATTGTTATCTGATCTATTTGACAAGGCTTTTGTTTTAACCCACAAAAACAATTATTAGATAATTATAAATACACAAATTTACAAAGCGCAGGCGCTATTCTTCCACAAATTGCAGTCGCAAAAGATAAGATGGGAATGTATTATCTTATTGTGATTTTTCTGGTATTAACAACATTTTCAATGGGAGCATGTAAGTATCTGTACAATCATGGCATCAAGATGACCTGGATATGACAGTAACGCAAATGTCAAGCATCGCACTGCACATAATGATCACCCCAAATGAGAAATGGTCATAAAGTTCTAAGATTGTGATAGACGTTCTTTACAAATCAAGCGGGACAAATCATAATTATGAACCATTTTTTTACCGTACCAGATGATTTTCTGTTCAATAACTTAAACCTAATAGTATGATATTTTGCCGATCCCCACCATTTATTTGACGAAACTTTGTAAAATTATTTATAAATGAGCGCGGATCTGACAAAAGGGGTCTTCGGGCTAACAAGTCCATTTTATGCTAATAAACTGTAAAAATCTTCAAAATTTGAAATATTTGGCATTCTCTTATATTTATGTCAAACTGCTTTAATATTGTGAAAAATCCAAGACACGTATATTTCTTAAAAACCAGGTATGCCATCTGTAATGCATGTTTTATCAAACAGTGTGTGAATTGGTCACTATTGCATAGTCTATCCAGTGGTTTAGATGTTTTATTAAGAAAAACATAGAATTCCTTGCTTCTTTTAATCACAGTGATATAAAGACATTAACGTCATCAACAGCGAAACGTCATCGCCATGTTTAGATTGCAACAATTACACAACTTTCAAGCTATATTTGTTATTTGTGAAGATAATCTCTTCAAATTTTCAGAAACTACCCAGAAAACCTTGGTCTTTCACATGCTATGAATATCGTAACTTTGAATTTTCGGCCGAAAGACTCTTTTAGTTAGATCTTGGCCAGAATGTTTTTAAACACTTTATATTTTGAAAAATATAAATATACTTTATTTATTTATTTATTTATTGGAGGGGGTGGTTGCACTATGTCACAGGGAGATTAAATATTATAGCAAAAATGTGATCATCTGTTCGACTGATCATGTTTGGGGCACAGGCATGCAAATACAACCTTACAAACGGTTGGCCAAATGTGTGGGCAGAACTACCACAGTCAATTTGTGATGTGATATATATATATATGTATCAACAGTCTTATCATATGATAGTGTAACCATTCTTGAATATTTTGCTTAATTGTATGATAAAATCAGCTGCTGTTTTGCCATGCAAAGACCAAAATTGCGGATATAGTGATTTTTGAACCGCCCTTTTTCATCGTTGATCGGCTTTGGGATGTCCCTTTAATGCGGAAAATATCGTCCATGGATGCTGGCTCCCACCGTATTTCATTGCTGCATTTCCATACAGCCCGGGGCTTACTCTCATCTGCTGATTGAGTTGGGATCCACTAAGAGGAATGAGGCTTGTTTGGGGGCAATTTACAATAGGAGAATATGGGAAAGATACTTACATGCCTCTGTCCTCTAATATCAGAAGAATCAAACAAGCGTGTATAATCCTGCTCCCTTTCTTCCATTTTAGCCGTCAGACTGGCACGGTGAGCTTATAGACCAGGCATCCTCCGGATCCGTCCGCCCGTGGTCCACCTTTTTCATAAAAAAGGTACAAGTAGGCAAAGATCAGGAAAAGGCGCAATCAGAAAAAGATTCCCACTCCAAAAACCGAGGTGGGAAAAAACCAAACTAACAATCAGGCACTTATACCATGAAAACATTTCGTAAGCCGAATGAGCAGCTATTTTCCCAATAGGTGGCCACTCAGTTACCTGAACTTAACTAAAAATATGAAAACATACATAAGGCGCCAACAGCACAAAAATATTTTAAACACCAAGACATAAAACAAAAAGAACCACCACAGAAGTATCGACTTGGAACGATCAGTAACACAAAGTTACTGGTGGGTTTAAATCGATTTTACATGGCCATAACCTCACCCTCTGCAGTGGTTCATAACATTTAGTTAGTTCTTCGGTCCTCGTGGTGAATCTCTAACTAGTCAATGAATCATCAAGAACAAACAAATAAAACATGATTAACATCCTGATGAATCAAAAACCAGGACTCACAGATTGAGTAAGCTGCCCGACGATGGAGATCCCTGGGCGCCGAATGACTTACTAACTCCGGAGCAAAAGAAAAAACATCAGTTGGACCCCGGTGGGCCAAGCAACAGACAAGAAGCTCCGGCCCAACCAACTAAAATGAATAGCTTTAAGTCGGGGCCATCATAGAGTCTGACGCCCGACCCACCGGCGTGCAATTAAAGAAGGCAGCATAGTTATCAACCGTGATTGGGTAAAAAACTAAGCATGCAGACTGTCGCATATCATTCAAGTTATAACCTATACGTCTGTAACGTGTTATGATTTTTCTAAACTGAAAAGAATAATCATTACTTCCTATAAGTTTCTTAAATTTGTAAACCAAGTCACCATAAAATTCTGGTTCCGAAAGGCCCTCACTTAAAAGCGTCTTTAACCCAACATTAGATTTGGAAATCAATTCATAGTGTCTACGATAAAATTTAGAAAAGGTTTTTCGAAGTTAATGATACCGATAGCCCTGTTGGAGAAGTTTGGCCGTTAAACATTTATTTCGAGCGTTGAAGTCTGTAACATGATTGCAGACTCTAGCAAACCTAATAAGTTGCGAAATGAATACACCATAAGAAGCACGACGAGGAACGTCACCATCCAAAAACGGAAAATTTACTATATCAAAATCAAAGTCATCTCGCTTATCATAGATTTTAGAAGAAACAAATCCATTTGCAACAGAAAGATGTAGATCTAAAAAGGGGGTTTCGGTATCCGAGATATTGGCTTTGTTAAACTGTAGTTCAGATGGATAAATTTGATTGACCATACCTTCAAAATAAGGGTTGTCAATGTTCAAAAGGTCATCAAGGTACCTAGAAGTGGAATTAAAAGCCTCGATAACATCAGCTTGATTATCATGGTTAAGAGAATCCATGAAATCTCTTTCGTAGCAGTATAAAAATAAAAGTATGGTCTTTTGTGAAGCTTAGGTAACCAATACATCATAGGAAGTTTGTCTTGGCCTTCATTGACACAAACAGAAAACTTAACAGGTAAATCGTTTAAGTGGGCATTAACTACAGACATTTCATCAGTATCTGTCTCCAGATAAGCCCTGGTACTATCAAGCTCCTGTTTTAAGGTGTTAACGTAGTGAAGCCTACAAACAACAACAACATTGTTTGCGGCTTTGTCTGCCGGAACCAAGACATACTTTCTGTGAAATTCTTGGATACCCTGCTTCAAATGCCTAAATGACGATTTAGGTTTAGGAGGTAAAAGATTAGTATTTTGTGAATAAAACTTTATACGTTTATCCACGATAGTGAAGATACTTCTTTTCCATTCTTTAAGAGCATTATCCTCAACACCCTCTCGTTTACACCATCGATTACCGAAATCATTCAATGCAGATGCAATCTCCTCTCTACATTTGTCGAAATTGATGTAGGAAGGGAATCTATATTTCGGACCTTTAGAAACAATTTTACGAATTCTAGAATCCGAAATTATTCTTAAACTTGATGAACCTTCTCAGGAACCGCTGGACCGGTTTCAACGAAACTTGGTATGTAGCATTTGGGATTCGCACCGACTATAGTTTGAATAAAATGACCTTTGGTTGACATTGACCCATTTTACGACAATAGCAGATTTGGTTACATAGGATTTTAAATTCGAAAAGGAATCACTAGATTTTTCTAGGTAGATGTTGGTAGATACAGACAACTTCTTGAGTAATGAAATAATGTGAGTATTCAAGGTCAAGGTTATTTCTTCTATCACGTGATATTCTGCCCACAGCTGAAACAAAACACCAACTCTTGTTTCGTTTTCAAATAATCTAAAGTAAAAATTCCGGAGGGAATAGATGATAAACACTAGGATAAAAAAGAGTAAGAAAGTATCCTCTTGTTTTCTAGCTTGTAGCATTTGTCGTTGTTTTTGAAATCAATACGCCTTAAAATATACTGTAACCGAAATTCATTCACGATATCGTTGTTACTCCATGAGACTTCTTGCCTTTTTATATGTATTTACAAACAAATGTACATATTAGCTGTCAGTTGTATAGAGCAGAGCATTTTAATTTCAAACCTCGAGCATTTATATAGCCCGTTGCTGTGACATTATATATTAGTTTGTGCCACACTCTTCGGAAACTCCTTAAGAATAGAAGAAAATGTTTCACAGGCAGGGTTCATTTTCTGATTGCAGTTGCTGATCTTGATGCTAACTGTACTTACAACGCTAATTGCACTGAAGGCGATGAGGGAAATAACGAAATTTGTGGTACGGGAGACACACCTGTCTGCATATGCGATTTGGACAATGACTTTGTAAGGAGTACAGTTAACACGGAGCTCTGTTTAAAAAGTAAGTATTACTCAATAATACGGTTTTCTCATACAAGTGTTTACATCGTAAGGTCAATGTTCAGTTTATTATCGTTCTGAGACTGAGTTAGAATCATGATATTTATCTGACCACAGAAGACGTAATCGGCATCCTGATTTTGTTACTCTTTCGGCACCCTTTGGCTTTTTGATGATAATAATGTCTTTGTTCTTCACGCTTTAATATAATTTTATGCAGAAAAAGAATCGCATCATGAAAAAAATCAACATTTTGACTATGCGAAAACAAAGGCGCATATCAGCTTCGCATTAACTGCGAAGCTGATCAGCGCATGTTCTTTCGCTACACTGATAGTGCAATTCCTCTCCTTTCTAAATCTAAAATGCCAAGCCTCTGGCCACGTTCTGTGCTTGTAAAGCTCAGTTTGTGATGAACCCGTTCAAGTACCACATTGCTGGTTATTTCATGGCGTGGCCCATTTATGGAAGAGACCAGTCGACTGTGTCTTGCGTTCTCTGTAAAGATTCTGGACGATCGCAGCAGGCTTTCGTCACAGTTTTACCGTTATGATAGATATGAAAGACACGCCTGTTCCTTTTGGCCAAATACATTCATTTCATTCATATGTGTAACGGTAAATCTGTGACAGTCTACTAAAGTCGTCCGGCATGTATACAAAGTCTCAAAGATGTTCTCCGTTACACATTTATATCTTGTTTGATAACCCACTACACTGTTCTTGTATACTTGTTTTGTAGTTAATGATGTGCTCTATTCTCCCACACCATTAAAACGAGAGAAAAAAATGCTATGTGAACACATAGTTGCTATGTGAACACATAGGTGAAGGATCAATCATAATTTTAGGAAATAAAACATTTCATGTAAAAGAAAACATGGACTGTACAGTGCAAAACGTCCTTTATGTTTTAATCTGCAATGGTTGTCAAGAATTTTACATTGGACAGACGGGCGACAAACTACGAAATAGACGAACTGTTCACGATCAGCGAATAAGAGACCCTTCAACAAGACAACTACCCGTCTCTGCTCATTTAGACCGTTGCTGTTCTACTTATCCAAAATATTCGATTTTTCCATTCTTTAAATTCTTTAAATTTCATGTCAATGATGTTTCAGCTAGGTTGTCGAAAGAAAAATATTTCTTGAATATATTCAGCCCTAAACTTAACAAACCTTGATGATGTCATGAACTTTGCGACGTTTACGACGTTTAACGTCGCGTTACTATATTTGAACGTTACTAACGTTGCTATGTTATTATATTAAATCCGCCTGATGAGTATAACGAAACCGGTCGCGGTAATAAGATAACGTAAAAATCCAGATGTCATTATTTTTTCGAGATCGAGATAAATATATTTATATATTATATACAGTCAAAAGTAGATGAATAGGAGAAAGTCTGCATCTGCTGATAATAGGTATTGGAAAGGCACAGTACTAATTTCCCCCATACCGATAACATGTGATGACGTAGCAGGCCTGAAACGGTGTTGCTATAAATAGAAACGGCTCATGGGATAGGTAAATCGCACCTCTGCAGCGCCATCTGTATCGCACAGCAGGCATAAAATTGGCCATAATTGAACCTGTTGTTAGACCAATTCTTTCATTAATATGTATGTTGTGTCAAGGCCGTTATCATAAATTTCAAATGTAGCATAGAGACGCTTTGCAATTTAATTCCTTTTCATGTTATTGACAACGGATATGTAATTGAGACCAGAGTCGCAATGTTTCCTTCACGTAAAAACTATACATATACATCGTATCAAGGACTTTCTGTTTAGAATACATATTATAAAACCATGCATTTTTAAAATACGAAATTCAACAGAAGCATGTTCTATGCCGACATGACTGAAAAAACTATTGGCCGAATCAGTAAATCTTTCAAATACATGCAATTTTTTACAAATGTGCGACTAACAAAAGATAAGAACAACCATGATATTTGCTAATTCATAAAAGTTGAAAATCGCGAGCAAATCATACATTTTAAACAGCAGTCAAGCTGTAGCGTATAACCCGAACGCGCGCCGGGCGTATGAAAAATCTCAACACGCTGAAGATTTTGGACGTATAAAAGTTAATTTGTTCCTTTAACTCGTTTTAGCAGTCACACAGTAGCGCGTGACTGAGGCGTGTGCCGGACATATAAAAATCACTATGTGTTAGAGTACGTTTGTGTTACGTCCCAAACACGCTATGCACGCACTACAGGCGCGCAGCAAACGTTCAGCGCGCGTCTCACACACGCTTGGGGCACGCTACTGAAGCAATATCTAATAAAATCGGAACGCGCATGTAGCGTACACTGGCGTGCCTCAAACGTGCGCCGAACGCGTTCGAAGCGATTTCAACGCGCCTGTAACGCGCGTGGAACTTATTCGAAACGTATAAGATACACGCCCGAGACACGCCGAGCTTCTAGAAAATTTTTAAGCATGTTTAAATTGTTCGAGCCCAAACATGCCTGGAGTGCTAAGCGACTTACAGCGACGTATATCGTGCACCAAGCGTGCACCAAGCGTACAAAACGCGCGTGTAACGCGCTACTAACGTGTCTCCGACGTGCTCCTGGCGTATGTTGAATTTTACTTTTTTTGTCAACATGCCCGGCGAACGATTGGCTTATACGCTAACGTGTAACTGCTGCTTTACCTTCTAATTTCTATTTGCTTTGAAAATGTCACGAAGTTTTCCAGAATCCAAATGAAAGTTGACAGAAAAGCGAGAATTTTTTTCTGGCTCCTTTTATATTGCGACCATACATTTCACCAAATGTAGTCACAAGCTCACTAAAACTGTTCACAACTTTGTCAAAACGTTATTTTCTTTCATTAATTATATGCTTCTCTCAAAGTTTAGACAGATGCTCACTCGTATACACCCTGAAATCTTCCGCCATTTGTGATGAAGTTATTCAAATGCAATTTTAAAGATTTATCATAATATGTATATGATCTTTTAGGGTACGTTGGTTGATATTAAAATATTTTATTAACATTCAGTTGTATATCGCCATACCACCACAATTGCTAATGGTTATCGCTGATTATCATGTACATGCTAATTATCATTTAAAAGAGTCCATGCAATCGTTGATTCACTCCTGCTGCTATCTCGACATGCTCTCCTCGCAATGACTGTTCTAATTATAGAACAAATATCTGCGCGGGAAGCCGCGGAAATTAGTCACATGTGTTTCCTCAACCTATTGCCGATGCAGGCTTTCGCCTTCATAGGCTTTTGATACAGTATATAAAGTAGAGAAATAAAGATGTACTAAATTGGCGAAGGTAGGTTTCGAACCCGCAGACTTCGGCTTCGGCGCCTAGCTATACAGGGCCATCCCCTCTACCGACTGCGCTACTACGCTCCTTAAAAAAGAGTTATCATAGCTCGGGTTTAGAGGCGATTTCCCTGCATAACCCGTCTGATAGGTTACTATTTTTCGTTGTGCAAGCACACCCGTCTATACATGGAATAACTGGATCCTGTGGATAGGATGCCAAAGCTTGGAAATAATATTTTTATATCAAAGATATACAAACTTCAACAGCTATTCCTACCAAGATCATTTCTGATACAGGTACATCGGAAAAATTATAAAGTAGAGAAATAAAGATGTACTAAATTGGCGAAGGTAGGTTTCGAAGCCGCAGACTTCTTCTTCTGCGCCTAGCTATACAGGGCCATCCCCTCTACCGACTGCGCTACTACGCTCCTTAAAAAAAGAGTTATCATAGCTCAGGTTTAGAGGCGATTTCCCTGAATAACCCGTCTGATAGGTTACTATTTTTCGTTGTGCAAGCACACTCGTCTATATACATGGAATAACTGAAGCCAAATTTATGCTATTATGCCACTCAGAATGGATCCTCAATGCAGTAAGTGTGATGTACGGACACAACAATAACTGCAGTAGTAGCAAATGAAAACAAAATTTTCGCACAGTGATCACATTTATTGAAAATGAAGTTGGCCAAAAACTAAATAGTAGACACAATACTGACGCGGACAAAAACGAATCTGTACATCTACAGAATATCTGTATCAAAGGGTAATCGCAATTTTAAAACTGTGTGTGTGATAAAATTCCCCAACCAACACTGTTTTAGTATGTTGGGATTAGTCGTTATTTGCCAGTACTTTAAACCGCTGTCACACTATAGCGTATGGACTCACGTATCTACGGCGAATCAAGATACGAAAGGTAAGCCACGCGTATGTCCTACATACGAGAGCATACGTAGCTCATACTCCTCGATACGTACAGTGGAGGTAGAACTTAAGGTTACAGGAAGTGCACTTCTTGTGCACATGCTTTGAGAGACAAGTGCACTTTGGTAAGAGCGACATCTGAACATGATGTGCACACTGACTTGCACTCCTTGTGCACCTCGGTCTAAGATTGCGCTGTTTTATAGTGACATTTAATATATACTAACAAAAGTAGATGAATAGGAGAAAGTCTGCATCTGCTGATAATAGGTATTGGAAAGGCACAGTACTAATTTCCCCCATACCGATAACATGTGATGACGTAGCAGACCTGAAACGGTGTTGCTATAAATAGAAACGGCTCATGGGATAGGTAAATCGCACCTCTGCAGCGCCATCTGTATCGCACAGCAGGCATAAAATTGGCCATAATTGAACCTGTTGTTAGAACAATTATTTCATTAATATGTATGTTCTGTCAAGGCCATAATGAATTCCAATGACGCAGTGCAATTTGATTCCTTATGAGAAAACTGAAAACAGTTATGTTATCGAGACCAAATTGGCAGAATCGCAATAAAGACAATTTAATTAAGCTGACTATAAACATCGTATCCAGGACTTTCTTTGTAGAAACCTTTTGATTGTATACTTATAAAACGCATGCATTTAAAATACGAAATTCAACAGAAGCATGTTCTATGCCGACATGACTGAAAAAATAGTGAATCAGCAAATCTTTCAAATGCATGCAATACAGATGTGCGACTTTCAAAAGTTAAGATCAACCATGATATTCGCTTATGCATGAAAGTTGAAAATCGCGTGCAAATCACACATTTTGAGTCCACAACTTTGTCATAACGTAATTTTCTTTCATTAATTATATGCTTCTCTCAAAGTTTAGACAGATGCTCGCTCATTTACACACTGAAATCTTCCGTCCTTTGTGATGCAATTATTCAAATACAATTTTAAAGATTTGTCGTGACATGTACATTCGTGACATGTATATGCTCTTTTAGGATAAGTTGGTTGATATTTAAATATTTCATTAACATTCGTTTGTATATCGCCATACAACCACAATTGCTTTTGGTTATCGCTGATTATCAAGTACATGTTAATTATCATTTATAAGAATCCATGTAATCGTTGATTAACCCCTGCTGCTATCTCGACATGTTCTCTTCGCAATGACTCGTCTAATTATAGAACAAAATTCTGCGCGGGAAGCCGGGGAAATTAGTCACATGTGTTTCCTCAACCTATTGTCGATGCAGGCTTTCGCCTTCATAGGCTTTTGATACTAACTATAATTTGAGAACAATCTTGAAATTCTTGAGTTTAAGTAACAGTTATATTCAACTTTTAAGTGACTTATTTGACAGGAATCGCTCAATTTCGTTTTATCAAAATATATCTTTGCAATTGGTAAGAGATTTTAAAATATACTACTATCTGAGAATGGATAATTTTGTAATCGTTTTCTTTTTTTTTTTAAACATTAAATCCCTGCCATCAGTACAGTCTTGAGTATTCTAGATTTATGACACATTCTGGTATATTCTAGATTTTTGACAGGTGACAGATTCAAGGGTATTCAGTCTATGACAGGTATGAAGATTTAACACCTTCAAATTTTCTCAAAATACAAATTCAATTTTTCTGATACGTAAAATAAATGGGGGTTTCTTCTCAAATGTAATAGTAATGATCAAATCAAAGTCACTCACATGTACAAGTTGATTATTCACCTATTCTTCAAAATTGACTAAATACAATCAGTATAATAGTCATGTGTCTTCTCTTTTATAGTAAGACGTACATATATATTTTAACACATGTAAAAAGTGCACTTCGATAAAAGATTGGGAACAGAAGTTCAAGTGCACTTCATTCTGAACTTGGGTTGCACATCGTAGCTCAGAAATCGCTCTGTTGTCGTGCACATCATGAGCACACGAAGTGCACAAGGGTGTGAAGTTAAGTTCTGTCTCCACTGTAGCTCATACTCCTCATACGCCGAGGTGCTACGTTTTTAGCTCGCCTGTGGAGCGGACTGGCGCAGTTGGTAGCGCATCGGACTTTGGGCCGAGAGGTCCCCGGTTCAAGCCTCGCCAGGGGCGTCGTCTGTTGTGGCCTTGAGCAAGTCACATTTCCACAGCTCAAAATGTAAATAATGTATTATATGTTCTTAGTTAGTCGCAATAAAAAGCTCTACAGAGCTTATGTTGATTGTTGATATATGTATGCGACTTTAAATAAAGATTATTATCATGATCATTATATTATTATTATTATTATTATTATTATTATTATTATTATTATGTACGAAAGTACGGGAAGAGCTATTGCAATCACCCCGGCGTCGGCGTTCGCGTTGCTCAAATGTGAAAGTTTTTGGTTAAAGTTTTATAAGTCTATATCTCTTGAAGATATTGATGGATCAAGTTGATACTTTGCATGTTGATAGATATTGATCTGAAGATTTATTCAGTACCATCATGACCCACCCTGGGTGACCTTGAGGTCAAGGTCATAACTTAGAAATTTTGTGTTAAAGTTTTTTGTTGAAGTTTTTATAAGTCTATATCTCTTGAACACGGTGATGGATCAAGTTGATACTTTGCATGTTGGTAGACATTGGTCTGAAGTTTACGCAGGACTATCATAACCCACCCTGGGTGTCCTCATTGAGGTCAAGGTCATGAACTTAGAAATTTTGTGTTAAGTTTTTGGTTAAAGTTTGTATAACTTTATATCTCTTGAACATGTTAATGGATCAAATTGATACTTTGCATGTTGGTAGATATTGGTCTGATCACGGACTTGAAAATTATGTGCTAAATTTTATAAGTCTATATGTCTTGAACATGATGGTGTATAAAATTGATACTTTGCATGTTTGTAGATATTGGTCTGAAGTTTTATGCTGTACCATCAGGACCCACCTGAGTGACCTTGAGGTCAAGGTCATGCGTCATGGATTTTGATAGATTTAGTGGCAAAGCACAAGTCAGGCGAGCTACGCTGTCCTGCGACAGCTCTTATTTATGTTACCACTTAAAAATCCGTGGCACGTATGTAGCAAGTCCGATACGCCGTACATACGTCATGCATACGTCGTGCATACGAAAGCAACGTGGCAGGTATCCAGTAGATACGTAGTTTATACACCACGCGTACCTCGCGGTTGACATGCCACGTACCCGTAACGTATGTACAGCGTACCGTTCGTATCTCCTATGTATGTGTGACGTATGTGTGGCGTATCCTTGACTCGCTCTTTGTATCTACGGCGTATTAGCGACGTACGTGTGGCGTATCTCGCGTATCAATGGCGTATATGCTACGTATGTGCTACCTACGTTTCGCTGCTGTGGAGTATGTTTGACGTTTTAGGAGTTTGAGGAATATTTTGTGGCGTCCAAGACAATCTTAATGCTTCTATATAAATGTTTTCGTTTTTCCGAAGTCATGGATCAGATGTTTCTCATGGCTCGGGGTGCCGTGCAGGGTTCTTTCAGGGTTACGCTTGGTGTAGCCTCTGTCTTTGCTCATGTCGTCTTACAGTCAGGATGCGGAGCTTGGATATGTTCGGTGTTAATACAGATTATCTAGAGTTCTCCGGTGACATCTTCGACCTCTGAAAATTGATAACTGTAATGTGCGAATTGCATGAACAAAGTGAACACAACCGTTTGATCTCATATGTATTAAAAGCAATTGGTACAGAACTGATACGCCGCAGATAAGAATGGAACGTAGTACATACGCCGTAGATACGTCACGCGTACACTTCATACGCCATACATACGTCACACGTACGTAGCACATACGCCTTGATACGCCGTACATACGAAAGTGAAATTCCAAACGAGTACAGATACGTCACTGATACGCTACAGGAACGTAGCAGGAACGTCACACGTACGTGGTACATACGTCGCCGGAACAAAACGTCAGTGACCCTTTAGATTCGGCAAAATGGAGCCAAAGGGAATACGGGTATTTCATGTATTTAGCAACTTTCAACAGGATAGTCGATACAAAGACTAGTATTGTCCAAACAGTGCCAAATATATAAAACGTTGGTTAGAAAATGAATCTGATAATGTATATACATGTGTTTGTATATTTTAGACTGTGGAAGCCCATCCTTAACAACCGGATACATTGTGACAACTGGTAGCGGCGTAGATGATCTATTAGAGGGTGCAACAGCCACAGTGGTCTGTGATACAGATACAGGTTATGTTGGCTTACCTCCAGAAGTATTAATAGCATGCCAGGCTAATGGTACATGGGATACTCCAACCGGTTGCTCTCTATTTGGTATGACTGATTTTTTATTTTATTTTATTTTTATGCGATATTTAGTGCATGGCTTTAGGTTTTGACTGATTTCGTTACAATTAGCCACATCCGAACCAACTGATAATTAAAGTTTAGAAATAGTTTTTCCTTCAATTGATGTAGGCCTATTCCAAGTATTTCGTTGCGTTTTCTTTTTGTTTTTACTTTCAGATTGCGGTCCTCCATTCAATGTGACAGGCTACTCTGTCGATGCATCCAGTGGTACCACATATGGGCAAAATGCGACCGTCACTTGCGATACTGACAGTGGGTGGTCTGGTAGTCCGCCAATCATTACATGTGGCATCGATACATGGTCAGCATATTCTGGATGTACCTTTTCCGGGGGAGGAGGTGGAGGTATAGGTTTGTCCTGCAGCATAACCAAATTTGCATTGATTGACAAAATTCATCCTACAAAGACATTTACGTCTTAATAACTGCGAATGTCGTGCGACCACAGAACATGATGAAAATTTCAACTTTATGCCTCATTATGGAAAAAAATCTCCGTGAACGCTCGGAAATCTCCTTAAACGATAAAAAAAAAAAAACAAGTTGGCTTCTTTCAAAAGAAACCAATGAAAAGGTCAGCAGCTGTTTGTTATAAGAGATTCCTTTAAATTTGCTCTAGATTTCAGTGTTGTTGATTCTCTGGTTTGTCATTAATTTCGATTCTCATACGTTTCAGTTTCGTTTCCTATACATGAATGTTGTTTCTTGTTATGAACGCTTGACCAGTGTGTGTATCTGTCACTCAAGGCATTGACCAAAATTTCTGATGTTATGGAACCAAAGCCAATACTAAAGGGAACACGATTACAATCAATATGTCGATGAGTAGAAAACCATTTTGCAGTGCAATCAATTTGTGACAGAGTTCTGAATTTTGACCTGCAGCCACACTACCAGAAACAAACCCATGGGACCGATGTGATGGACTAAAAGTCAGCCATATTAAGAGTTCCTATAGTTTCTGTACCCCTCGTCAGGGTATCTACGATGTAAACCTAGATGCGCTATGATAAGCAGTCATCACGATCGAGACTGCTTGCTAGATTTTACCGATATTTGACGGGGAGTGTCAAAAATGGATAAATTTAATTGATTGCGGTTAACTGTCTAGTCGGTATAGACGGGTTCACTGTTTTTATTAAGCGCTTTATGTGACAAAACGCGTAATTGAGAGAGAGCAGTCGATCATGGGTAGAATTTTCTTCATATTCAAAGTAAACACTGTGGAAAAGGTCCTGAGGGACCTTTTCCAATAAAATATACACTTGTCAAAACAATTTTGTATTCTTTATGGGTTACTGTTTATTTATTGATAAAAATAAGAAAACAAATCATTTTGAACATAAACTATTTTATTTACCTAGAATCCACCCCAATTCTCGTTTTTACTATATAGTGGTGGTTTTACGGGGATCAGTTCACACGGAGATGTGTCTTCTGTTTTGTCACTATTGTTTGTACAAATAGACGTGGAAATGATCGAATAAACAAACTATAGATCTTTTTGCAGCAAACATATAAACCCCTATATCAGATGTTCACTTTTTAGTTATTCATTTTCTTAGGTAGAACATATGGAATAATTTATTTCCGAAATTACCAGATAACTTGTGTTTTCACTATCGTTTTTATTTTGCATTTTCACCGCCTCTTTCTTCAATAGAAAAAATGTCAATGCAAATAAAATTATAATGTTTACGGTAAATACCAAATATACTTGTATATGTGAAACCTCTGATATTTTCAACCCACTCGATGAATTATGTTTGGTATTCACCTCAGAAAGATAAATGTCTTCTACATGTACATACATGCATTTAATAATGAATAGACCATATTGATTGGGATTTAACGTCCCACCAACAGCTAATGTCATATGGAGACTGGACCTCGGTTTATAGTCCCATCCGACGGACTAGAGAAGCTCGGGATCGAACCTGCGACCCCTGGTTTACAAGGCGAGTGACATAACCACTGCACCACGGAGGATTCTGTAACGCAGGCAAGTGAATATGTTCAATTTGTTTTTCGTGTTACCTGGGCAACAGCTATAGGAATCGTTACAGGTCACTGATAGAATTTACCAGTAATCTTATGTTGCTAAGCAACGGGAAGTTTAACACAATCTTACAGAATGCCGAATAAATAAAAGAAACATTCAAACTTTACCTGATCTTTGCCTACTTGTACTTTTTTACAACATTACAATAAATACTGCTTTAAGTTTTTAACAACCCCTGCATTTGAAACAACAAAAGTCAGAGATTATTCTGATTTTTATAAAATCATATTTACGTATTATTACAAAAAGTTAGTGGATTGCGGGAACCCTTCTCCTGATACGGGATATATCCCAGCTACACCAGGTTCAACGGCAGAGAATGGCACTGCATCTGTGTCATGTGATAATGTCAATGGATACACCGGTACTGCAGCGGATATAACATGCCAGGCGAATGGCACTTGGACGGCCTATTCTGGGTGTACTGGTATGTTAATAATGAATTATGGGCAATACATGGCTGATTCAGCCCTTGTCAATTCGGACCCCCAAATCGGCCCTAGTCAATTCGGACCTCGACCAATGGTCGATTTGGACCCTTTTTATTGGTCAATTTTTTTTCACGGAAATGACGCTCACATAGAAACGTATGTTGGGCTGGATAAAATGCAGCCATAATAAAATATGGTTGGTTGATTTGGGTATAACGTTCCACCAACATCAAAGGTCATATAGAGACGGGACCTCGGTTTATAGTTCCATCCGACGGACTGAAGAAGCCCGGGATCGAACCTGCGCCCCTGGTTTACAAGGCGAGTGACATTACCACTGCACCACTGAGGCTTCTATAATAAAATATGTCAATCATTGAAACTAACTATATGTTTCTCTTGCATTTCGGAAAGCCGCGCACGTAGCGGACATGTGTTTTTATACATACATGTATGGTATTACTGCAAAAACAACTTAAGTTACGATTTTGATTGAATTACACCTACAGATAGGAAACGTTGCAACCATTAAAAATTTAAATAAAAATGGGAGTCACGGGATTGTGTCGGAAGATATAGATATAGAAAATAGTATTCAATATTAACGCAATTATTGTTTGAAAGCCAAACGTTGCACTGACGTCGCGTATGCGAGACGTATTCATGCGACGTCATCATCAGCGAAATAACCATTTTTTTACATATAATCAACCTTATACACGCATTGGGGAAGTATCAACTGCTACAGAACTTTTAAAATGAAAATGAATAATATGCATACCCGCCTTAGGACTCAATTATGCCGAAACAAACATAATAAGATTCTACAGCTTGCAGCGTCATTGAGAAATCAAAGCAAAATGACGATAAAAGCTACGCATAACATGTACATACTAAACGCGGACGTTGCGCAAACAGTGTGCTCATAAACAATAGTTATGTTTCCCCATAAGTATATCTCCATAATAATACACATGGACTTGCGTCATTAATTATAGCTTGCTTTGAAATATATGTGCTGTTCTCTGAGATTTGGGGTCTAGTAAGGCTACGACGTTGACATTATGAAGCGTGAATGACAGTTGACGTAAGGGAAATCGAATGTGATGTAAATTGGATATTTTGCGCATTCAGATACTAGTTTCAAAGAAAGGTTGTAAGTCTCTTGCAAGAGCTTTGAAATTTTTTATTCTATAATTGGAAAAGGTCCCTTTTTCCACAGTGTTTACTTTGAATATGAAGAAAATTTTACCCATGATCGACTGCTCTCTCTCAATTAAGCGTTTTGTCACATAAAGCGCTTAATAAAAACTAGTGGACCCGTCTATACTTACTAGACAGTTAACCGCAATCAATTAAATTTATCCATTGTTGACAAAAAGCGGTAAAATCTAGCAAGCAGTCTCGATCGTGGTGACTGCTTATCATAGCGCATCTAGGTTTAGATCGTAGATACCCTGACGAGGGGTACAGATACTATAGGAACTCTATATGGCTGACTTTTAGTCCATCACATCGGTCCCATGGGTCTGTTTCTGGTAGTGTGGCTGCAGGTCAAAATTCAGAACTCTGTCACAAATTGACTGCACTGCAAAATGGTTTTCTACACATCGACATATTGATTGTAATCGTGTTCCCTTTAGTATTGGCTTTGATTCCATAACATCATAAATTTTGGTCAATGCCTTGAGTGACAGATACACACACTGGTCAAGCGTTCATAACAAGAAACGACATTCATGTATAGGAAACGAAACTGAAACGTATGGGAATCGAAATTAATGACAAACCAGAGAATCAACAACACTGAAATCCAGAGCAAAAGGAATCTCTTAACAAACGGCTACTGACCTTTTCATTGGTTTCTTTTTAAAGAAGCCAACTTGTATTTAGCCATCATTTACTTTTAAGCACAGCAGAACATGTCACTATAACTCAGTTTGTTCAACAAACGTTTTTTTCAATGTCATTAGATTTCTTGATTAAATAGAAAAACGTAAGATGCAATCTGCATTTATCATTAACACAATTTATTAAAGCTCTCGGAATTGCTTACATAATACTTTTTTAAATTCAGGTGCCCCTTTAAATCTAAATTTTCAACCTTTGACATCACAAGACCAATAATACTGCAACATTATCATATTATAGTCGATTGTGGTGCTCCGACAGCGTCCACCGGCTACATCCCTGGGATACCAGACATGACAACACAGGGTGGCACTGCATCTGTGTCATGTGATACCACCAACGGATACAACGGTACTGCAGCGGATATAACATGTGGGGAAGATGGCTCCTGGTCGGCCTATTCTGGATGTACTGGTATCGTCGCGTAATACGTTCTCGATACTCATATGTTCTTATAATAATTCTCTGTGCCTCGTAAACGATTAGTCTGTCGTTTTCATGGCTGTGTATAGATTTGACAAACTTGTGCCTTAGCGTCCCAGTCAACAACAATTATCATATCGGGGCGTTGCGTCTATTTCATGGGACTTTTAAACAACATTTGGATGCCATGACACCCATTATGCGTTTGAATTAGAATGCAATCTCAAAACATACATGAGACATTAACAATATTCAGAGTGACAGAGAGAGAGAGAGAGAGAGAGAGAGAGAGAGAGAGAGAGCATAGAAAAAGAAAACGATAGAGAGAATAGAACATGAAAGAATAACAACCGAAGTAAACCAATAAGGCTTATATGTACTTGTATGGATGGTTTGACTTCATCCGCTTTTACTGGGCAGCCTCAAACCATCAGAGCAGTTAGTCAGTAGTCAGATGGTCAGTCAGTATTTTATCAGCTTTGCCTGAAGTCACAAGCAACCTATCTATTTGTCTAGGACCCCAATGAGGCCCATAAGCATATAGATGGCTCATACAACTTATTTACCTGCAATGATTCGATGATTAATTTAACACAATACATGAATAGTAGAAAGCCAAGCCATTTAAAATTATCCTTAGTTGGAATAATGAGAACAAATAATTTTAAGTTGTTGGTTCGCGAATCTTTTGCTCGTAAATAAAGACTGCGTTATTTAACGTTTTCGTCGCAGCTGAAGGTCATACAGAAACGTAACGAAACACTCGCACGTTGGGTTGGGCGGGGGTAAAAAACGCATAATGAAATCTGTTGATCTTTGACAGACAATAGAACCACTCCAAATAATAATAAATGGAATTATTTTCTTAAGTGTAACTTGATCTGTACTATATAACGTTTTTACTTTTTACTTTATAGCGGATTGTGGAGATCCGACTGCGTCAACTGGCTACATTCCGGGGACACCAGACACAACAGAAGAGGATGCCATTGCAACAGTGTCTTGTGACACCGACAATGGATATACTGGTACTGCGGCTAATATTACATGCCAGTCTGATGGGACTTGGACGGACTATTCTGGTTGCTCGGGTATGTATAGTAGCATCTGGACCAGGTAAGACCAAACAACTGAGCAAGGGAGGTAATCGATGATCATGAAAAATCATGTTTGTCAAAAATTTTACTTGAGCATCAAGATTTAATCTTTCGTATGTCATTTGTGTCATTATTTAATGAATTTGACCAATCATTATAAAAATTTAAAAACATTGCGGAAAAAATATTTCTCCCTCATGCATCGAATTTTTGTACATGATATCTCTATGCAAAAAATGTTTTTGACCAGTAACTTTTAATTTGTTGGCCGATTTTCAAAGTTTTTGCTGCTCATTTTGTGACAAACTAAATGCTCAACTGCGTCAAGAAAATATTGAACATACATTTAAACAGTTGCAAAATAGCCGCGGAAAACATTATCGTACCTTATAGTCAGCTATCCATTCCATGAAAAAAATCTTCAAATGGCAAAATGGGGTAGAAGCTGGCATCCATGCTTATTATGTTCCTAGACAGATTCTATAACAGATAGGGGTGGATGCCAAGTCTGTAAATGACCCTGGGTCTTGGAATTAGGTCAAAGGTCAATTAGGTGCAAAATAGCAAAACATGTACAAAAACTCCATTCAGTGTAATAACCTGCCTATATTTTCCTTTAAAGTTTGCTGAAACTACGCAGTATACACTTATTATACATGTGACATTTACATTATAATTGAAAAGAGCACTAAGCATATGCCCTTGCAATGTTAAAGGTCATGTAAGTGCAAATTTCTAAAGAAAATGTAAGTAAAATCAGTGCTGAGATTCATAAAATATACAAACTGTCAAATGATGTGAAAACATTAAAATATGCTCATAAATGGTTTAGAAGTATTGCAATGTGATATTTTATGTCATACAAGGCCAAGATTTAAAGGTCATTAAGTGCACAGGAAGGGCAAAACTTGTAAATTAGGTTCAGCGATCAGTGTATCCATCGCCTCCTATTTGGTTTTGTTTGGTCTGGTTCGTTGTATAACCTCCATGTCAACGTTTGAGACGAAGTAGAGAAATTTTTGCAAAGGTTAGTGTGCACCCCCCCCAGCCGTAAAAATCGATATCAGTCTATCAGACATTTTTGTGAGGCTCCAAGAAGAATACCCTACTTCAGTACAGGAATTACACACAACCTAACAACATCAACAATGGAAAAAAATTGTACAAATATAACAGTGGTACTGCATTGATGGACAGTTCTGCAAAGGGTTACCGCGTAGGAATTTGGGCTTTAGGCCATTTGGGCCATGAAAAATAAGAAAATTGCTTGTACATACAGGCAAAGCTTATCACTACTGACTGATAATCTGATTACTGGTTAACCTATCAGAAGGTCTGAACCTTTCTAGGAAAAGTTTTTCAAAAGTTAAACCATCAGTGCATATAAAAAGGTACAAGTAGGCAAAGAACAGGAAAAGGCGCAATCAGAAAAAAATTCCCACTACAAAAACCGAGGTGGGAAGAAACTAAATTAACAATCAAGTACTTATACCATGAAAACATATCATAAGCCGAATATCGATACATCAGTGCATATAAGCCTTAGTCATTTACTTTGGTGGTTATATTGTCGAGCACGTTTTGGATATCATGATGTCTCTATGTAGGCGTAAAAGAGCAAAGAAACTGAAAGAACGCCAAGCCAGAGTAAATGGACCATCACCAATTTTTTCAACATTGACTTGCTCATATTGCACTCGAGAGACAAATGACCATATTGGGCTTAAGTCCCATAAAAGGAGAAAACTTCCCAACATGACCATAGCTGCTGACTGGGGAGCAAAGCCACAAATCAAACAGATCAGTCCTGAAAACTTCCCACACGGAAGACTGAAAGACCAAAACAAAAATATGTTATATGTGAAGACACCATGATAACTATGCCTGTCCACATCTACAGCCATTGGTTGCTGCTACAAGATGATATCGATAGAAAAAAACAACAACTCCATACTGAAGGGAATATTTCAATCTTTAAAGCTGTTGAGTACCAGACTGTTGAAACAATTGCTTGAAGTACTGATGTATACCAAATTTCAGGGGTGCAATTCCAAGCATTGTTCCACAATACAGTCCTGATAATTTTTTTTTTGTTTTGTTTTAGCCATTACTTTGTCAACCAATATGTGCAACAATGCTGACTTTTCCGTTCTGTTTTTAATTGAAAGGGAAGAAGAATGATGCAATATTTAGTGCAACGGATTAGGCTTTTGACATTTACTCTTGTGTAATGCATGACTGTTTTGTCTTTTTGCATTTCGTAGGTATTCCAACTATTCTGATTCCGTTTATTGTCACAAAGAAACATTTTAGATTTTTAAGATTTCGTGTAAAGTTAAGAAAGATTAAAGTCCGAACTCAATTGTGACGGTGGCCCTGCGGCCACTACCCATTTAACTCAATTGTGACGGTGACCCTACGCCCACAACCCATTTCTAACCCACTCATTTTTGTACACAGGTACCAGATGATGGAAATCCTACCTTCAATCTCCCACACCAACCCTTTTGTACCCCCACCTATCTCTAAATGCACCCATACATAACAGGGATTAGCATTTTTTCACTTAATATACATTTGGTGTCCAACATAAAATGTCCCAGCTGATCAGAATCAGAATAGTTTGCTGGTGAAGCGTCAAATTGACAATACCACACCAGGATAGTAGTTGGATAGGAGTGCATCAATGTCAAAAGCAGATTTGTCAAAAGCAGATTTCTGTGGTGGTTCTTTTCGTTTTATGTCTTGGTCTTTGAAAATTTTTTGTGCTGTTGGCGCCTTATGTGTGTTTTCATATTTTTAGTTAAGTTAAGGTAACTGAGTGGCCACCTATTGGGAAAATAGCTGCTCATTCGGCTTACGATATGTTTCATGGTATGGGTGCCTGATTGTTGGTTTGGTTTTTTCCCGCCTCGGTTTTTGGAGTGGGGGTCTTTTTCTGATTGCGCCTTTTCCTGATCTTTGCCTACTTGTACCTTTTTGTAGAATTTTAAAAAGAGATTCATGGACAATTCTAAAATAGAAGCGGAATGTATTATATAAAGGTAAAAGAAGGCGATGATCAGGTAAACTTGCAACCAGAAAGAGATTCCCTCTCCAAAAACCGAGGTGGGAAAAACTAAATTAACAATCAGGTACATGTACTTATGAAAACATATAGTAAGCCGAATGAGCAGTTATTTTCCCAATAGGTGGCTATTCAGTTGCCTAATTTAACTAAAAATATGAAAACATACTTAAGGTGGATGCAACATGAATATTCAATGCCATGACAGTCATTTTAAGTAAAATCACACCTGTACTGCCTTGCCGTGTTGAAGAGTGTTGGTTCAGCAGTCAAGAGGACATGGTTCGAGCCTCAGTCTGAGCAAAAGATGATAAACCAGTAACATTGTTAAACACATTACACTATCCCAACCCACCCTTCCTTACCCTACCCTAACCTACTCCAGGGGTGTGTGGTAGCCTAGAAGTAGAGCAACAGGTTCTGGGTTTAAAGCATACCTTCTCAATGTACTGTCATTAAGCAAGACACTAAGCTCCTCATAGTCCTACTTAATAATCATAAAATGTTGCCTCTATCACAATGTGGCTGAAAAATATTGACTGGAACATCAAGCCATGACCAAACCAAACTGAACCTACACCATTTCCACACTATTACCGTTTGCCCTTCCTACTATACTCTCTATCTAATCCCACTGTACCGGCCTCTACTATAGTATCTACACATACGCAACAGTTTTGAAATGCCATACCATGTGACTTCCTTCCTTATCACATGCCACCCATACCTTGCCCTATCCTACCCTACCCAATCTCACTCTGTTCTACCATATGTCTGCCTGCATACTATATCCATACCTTTGAAATATTCAGGCAAAAAATGTTGCAAACAATTATATGAATTTCCAGCACCGTGTTTATAGACAATGCTTAAATGCAAATTGATATTGACCAGTAAATAATGGATGTAGAAAATACGCAAATACACTAAATGTACCTGGTTTTCCATAGCCATCTAGGATTTTGGCAGCCATTTTGATTTATTTTCTCTTTTTGCATATTGGTTAAATATCTAGGCTTTATATATACCTACATTAAATGCCATCCTATAATACCTGTATGTGTAAGAATTTTTATCAAAACCCCTTTAGGTCGTCCATCTTGAATTTTGGCAGCCATCTTGAATTTGGTGGCCATCTTGAATTGCTCAAAGATTTTATATCAGGATACTCATATGTAGTTATGTATGTGGAAATATATTCTGTAGATGATATAACACAGTCATCTAGGCTACATGCGGAAATGTATTAAAGAAATTCACTTTTTTGCAAATGTGTAATAACGTAAATTGTATATTTAATTTGCAAATGCCTGTCTTGAGACTGAACTATCTACTCAATGATGCCTCTTATGTGTTTTTTTTTTTTATAAATGGAAAACAATTCAACCTGGTCCATGAGCCAATACCGTAAATTTTGGGGGTCGGTACCATCTGGCCTGAACAAATCCCCTTATGATTTTCATGTTGGCCTATGTTTGTAGACTTGTAAAAAATCGGGGGGACTTGCATTGCTGGTAGCTTTAATGGTGAAACGACACGTTATTTACGATACCCCATAATTAAAAAACGTCATTTTAACACAAAAAACGGTAGGGAATAGTCTTCTAGCTATCCATATCCCCCTTTCCTCCCCAAGAGAAATTTCTACACTATTATTCTCTAAAAGTACATTGAAAAAGCTATCAAATCCTGTTTTCTGCCATCTGAAAGTCGAGGCGTTTGCGTTTTACGCTATGTTTTATTAGATTACTCTAAATATTCAATTTTTGCGTCAATAATGGGGGTACACATAGAAAATTGAAAATATCTCAATTGTTTTTTTATCCTAGACCATTGAACTTGGTCTCATTCTTAAGCTTAGACATCCTATGATAAGTAATGGACATTATCTTACTTGCATATTCATGAATTTTCATTAAAACATTAAAATGAAAAAAAGTTAAAAATCAATTATCCCATAAAAACTAATTTCAGGCCTAAACTATCATTGTGGCTCCTTGTTATTGTATCAATTATTCTATTTGACAAATTTGTTGATGCCACGGGCCTAACTGAAAATCTTCTCATTTGCATTTTCATGAATATTAATGAAAATGACGAAAATCAGGATTTACAAAGGGAAAATAATTATATTGCCATTTGAAGGGTTTGGTTTGGGTTATAGGATGTAATTTGTACCCTTAGAACAAATGCTCAAGGGTGTCAGTTTGTTCAGAGGATCACTTTAATGCCCATTTGTGTCACCTAAAATCACAGAGTGTTCAATACAACCCGTAATAAGCGCAGTTAGTAAGGTGATACACCTATATTACCACATGTATCTTGGCTACTGATAGACCTAGAAAGCAGAAATAGGTATCAAATGATTGCTTTTGCAATGCTATGTCACTATGTAATAAGATATAATTATCAAATTGACTTCCTGGTGTTCGAATATTAATGAAAACTTCGTGCATTAGACTAAAATCACAGAAAATGGAGAATACCAGCACAGTTTTTTATATCTCAGCAACCAAAAGCTCTAAAGAGCTTGAATTGGTATCAAATGATTGCTATGACAATGCTCTATAACCATGTAATAAAATGTATAAACAAGCTGGCTATCTGAAGGCTCAAATATTAAAAAAGAACTTCAGATATTAGAGAAAAATAACAGATAAACGAAGGGGAAAAATCAACGAAATTCAGATATCTCAGCAACCAAAAATTCAAAAGACTTGAAATTTGTATTAAATTATTGTTATGATAATGTTCTATATTAATGTGAAAAAATACAGAATGATTTTGACCTTCTTGATGTTCGAATATTGATGAGAACTTTCAATGTTAGAGACAAATCACAGGCCAATGTAGGGGGTATACCTACAGAAACGTTTATAGCTCAGCAGCCAAAAGCCATAGAGAGCTGAAGTTTATAACAAATGATTGCTATGATAACATTCTAAAACGACATAATAAGATACATTAATAGTCAGACTTTTGTGCTGTTCAAATATTGAGGAAACTTTTGAACATTGACAACCCTTATTTTGAAGGTATGGTCAATCAAATTTATCATTTTGAACATTGACAACCCTTATTTTGAAGGTATGAACATTGAACATTGACAACCCTTATTTTGAACATTGACAACCCTTATTTTGAAGGTATGGTCAATCAAATTTATCCACCTGAACTTCAGTTGAACAAAGCTAATATCTCAGATACCGAAGCCCCCTTTTTAGATCTACATCTTTCTGTTGCAAATGGATTTGTTTCTTCTAAAATTTATGATAAGCGCGATGACTTTGATTTTGATATAGTAAATTTTCCTTTTTTGGATGGTGACGTTCCTCGTCGTGCTTCTTATGGTGTATACATTTCGCAACTTATTAGGTTTGCTAGAGTCTGCAATCATGTTACAGACTTCAACGCTCGAAATAAATGTTTAACGGCAAAACTTCTCCAACAGGGCTATCGGTATCATAAACTTCGAAAAACCTTTTCTAAATTTTATCGTAGACACTATGAATTGATTTCCAAATATAATGTTGGGTTAAAGACACTTTTAAGTGAGGGCCTTTCGGAACCTGAATTTTATGGTGACTTGGTTTACAAATTAAAGAAACTTAAAGGAATAAATGATTTTTCTGTTCAGTTCGGAAAAATCATATCACGTTACAGACGTATAGGTTATAACTTGAATGTTATGCGACAGTCTGCATGCTTAGTTTTTAACCCAATCATGGTTGATAACTATGCTGCCTTCTTTAATTGCACGCCGGTGGGTCGGGCGTCAGACTCTATGATGGCCCCGACTTAAAGCTATTCATTTTAGTTGGTTGGGGCCGGAGCTTCTTGTCTGTTGCTTGGCCCACCGGGGTCCAACTGGTGTTTTTCTTTTGCTCCGGAGTTAGTAGGTTATTCGGCGCCCAGGGATCTCCATCGTCGGGCAGCTTACTCAATCTGTGAGTCCTGGTTTTTGATTCATCAGGATGTTTATCATGATTTATTTGTTTGTTCTTGATGATTCATTGACTAGTTAGAGATTCACCACGAGGACCGAAGAACTAACTAAATGTTGTGAACCACTGCAGAAGCTGAGGGTGAGGTTAGGTACCTGTAAAACCGGTTTAAGCCCGCCAGTAACTTTGTGTTACTGATCGTTCCAAGTCGATACTTCTGTAGTGGTTCTTTTTGTTTTATGTCTTGGTGTTTAAAATTTTTTGTGCTGTTGGCGCCTTATGTATGTTTTCATATTTTTAGTTAAGTTAAGGTAACTGAGTGGCCACCTATTGGGAAAATAGCTGCTCATTCGGCTTACGATATGTTTCATGGTATAAGTACCTGATTGTTAGTTTGGTTTTTTCCCACCTCGGTTTTTGGAGTGGGAATCTTTTTCTGATCGCGCCTTTTCCTGATCTTTGCCTACTTGTACCTTTTTATATCAGAGTTCTTGTGGTTGTGCCGTGTGGCGGCCCTAAAAAGTATCCCCGTACATCCATTTAATGCTCTTATTTTTCCAATCCTCAGGGATTGCTTGCAATCAGTTTGTATTTTCCTATCTCTAACTACCACAACTCTTCGATACCGTATTGAAGGTCATTAGTTGACCGTCACTCGTATCTCGTTGTATAAGCGATTCTTACGTTTCTATCCATGGACTTGTATTAGACATGGACCTGAGATGTGGGTTTCGGTTATACCTTTTTTCTTTCATTCGAAAGATTTTGCATTACGATTAAGTGCATTATTTATTCTATAACCGGTATGAGTGTCGCGCTCCTTTTGGCAGTATCAACACAATACTCCCAACTATGACTATCACAAAAAGATTAGGAATTACATTAACTCCCCTTAGGTTGCATGCCGCGTCTACTGTACGGATTCCTCATTCAACTAACAATTTTCAAAATTTATTACCTACTGTTAGGGTGACACCTCTTAATTTATTTTCGGCATCTACTGTTAATCTACACGGAGCTTCTAATTCTAATATGTTTCGTAATAATCTTCAGATTAGGTTATCTCCACTCAAATCACCAATTTTACGTAAATATATTAATCCGTTCAAGAGACCTGGAATGTACCCTAGTATTTCTAAGTGCAATGCCAAGAAGTGCAACTGTTGCAATCATTTATGCTCTAAGACTACTATCACTTCATCTGTGAATGATAGGACATTTTCAGTGGTTAATGATTCTGATTTAGACTGAAAATCAATGGATCTTGTATATGTTCTTACTTGAAATACAAACAATTGTAGGATGCAATATGTTGGACAAACTTGTCGAACTTTGCAAAAACGATTTGGTGAGCACTATCGTAGAATCAGAAAGCCCAAAAATAATGATACCTTTCTGTACCAGCATTTTAAGCGCACTGGTCATTCTCCCAATGATGTTAAAGTTCAACCAGTGGAGAAAATCTCATATGATGGAAATTCTTCAGTTAGATTCAAAAATATTAAACGATTTGAAACTGAACTTAAATGGATAAAATTACTGCAAACACCCTTTCCACTGGGATTTAACGACAACATTTACCATGAAGGCAATATTTCCAAAATGCCCGATTTTGATGTACTTACACTTTCAGAGTCTCGTAAACGTAAATCTAGATCTCATGGTATACGGAAAAGGGGTAATGACAAACGTAAACGGTGCGCTGCATTGAAATTGAACATTTCCCTTAATGATTTAGCTGTTACACTAAGGATTCACGGTCGACATCCAATGCTGTCTTATCTTAGTTCTCTACCTATTGCTGCATTACGTTCCCTGGACACAGAGGCTAATAGATTTTACGATAGAAATCATCAAATGTATGACGCTGCACTGTTAACAAGATGTTATACTCAGCATGCTCTTCGTCCATTTATCGATTCCGAATCTAATCACATTAGAAGTTTTATTAAAATTCCTTTCATCAATAAAGGAATTGACTTTATTGATTTACCAAGCATATTCCAGGATAAATCAGTGATACAGTCTATACCTACCTACTTCCAAAATTCAGAACCTCCTATTATTTGTTACAAATATAACAAACCAATCAGAAATACTATTTTTAATTTCAATAAACTTGTTTCTGATCTTGATATCCATGCTAATACTCCTAAGTCTTGAGATTGTAAAGATTCAAAATATGTTTATCAACCAGCTGGACATATAGTTACTGGAAATTTAAAAATAATTTCGGATTCTAGAATTCGCAAAATTGTTTCTAAAGGTCCGAAATATAGATTCCCTTCCTACATTAATTTCGACAAATGTAGAGAGGAGATTGCATCTGCATTAAATGATTTCGGTAATCGATGGTGTAAACGAGAGGGTGTTGAGGATAATGCTCTTAAAGAATGGAAAAGAAGTATCTTCACTATCGTGGATAAACGTATTAAGTTTTATTCACAAAATACTAATCTTTTACCTCCTAAACCCAAATCGTCATTTAGGCATTTGAAGCAGGGTATCCAAGAATTTCATAGAAAGTATGTCTTGGTTCCGGCAGATAAAGCCGCAAACAATGTTGTTGTCGTTTGTAGACTTCACTACGTTAACACCTTAAAACAGGAGCTTGATGGTACCAGGGCTTATCTGGAGACAGATACTGATGAGGTGTCTGTAGTAAATGCCCACTTAAACGATTTACCTGTTAAGTTTTCTGTTTGTGTCAATGAAGGCCAAGACAAATTTCCTACGATGTATTGGTTACCTAAGCTTCACAAAAGACCATACAAAGCTAGATTTATTGCAAATTCTAGCTCTTGTACTACCACTGAACTTTCTAAATTATTAACTTCTTGTCTTACTGCTATCAAATCTCATGTTATAAGATACTGTGAGACAGTGTATGAAACTTCAAATAAAAATTGGTTTTGGTCAATAAAAAATTCTGGTGAGGTGCTCAGTAAATTGAAGTGTAGAGGGTTCCGTGCGACAAGCTTGTCCATATATGATTTTTCTACTCTGTATACAACATTACCACATAATCTAATTAAAGAAAAACTTCTGGATTTGATAGAGTGGACCTTCAAAAGGGCATTAAAAAACTATGGTTCACTTTATTTGGCATGTAATGACAGAAAGGCTTTTTTCACTTCCTCTGACCAAAGTCGGTATACCCTTTGGTCATGTCAGAATGTGTGCAACGCCTTATCCTATCTCCTTGATAATATTTATATTAGATTTGGGACCAAGTTATACAGACAAATTGTTGGAATTCCGATGGGTACAAATTGCGCACCTCTCGTAGCTGATTTATTTTTATACTGCTACGAAAGAGATTTCCTGGATTCTCTTAACCATGATAATCAAGCTGATGTTATCGAGGCTTTAAATTCCACATCTAGGTACCTCGATGACCTTTTGAACATTGACAACCCTTATTTTGAAGGTATGGTCAATCAAATTTATCCACCTGAACTTCAGTTGAACAAAGCTAATATCTCAGATACCGAAGCCCCCTTTTTAGATCTACATCTTTCTGTTGCAAATGGATTTGTTTCTTCTAAAATTTATGATAAGCGCGATGACTTTGATTTTGATATAGTAAATTTTCCTTTTTTGGATGGTGACGTTCCTCGTCGTGCTTCTTATGGTGTATACATTTCGCAACTTATTAGGTTTGCTAGAGTCTGCAATCATGTTACAGACTTCAACGCTCGAAATAAATGTTTAACGGCAAAACTTCTCCAACAGGGCTATCGGTATCATAAACTTCGAAAAACCTTTTCTAAATTTTATCGTAGACACTATGAATTGATTTCCAAATATAATGTTGGGTTAAAAAGGTACAAGTAGGCAAAGATCAGGAAAAGGCGCAATCAGAAAAAGATTCCCACTCCAAAAACCAAGGTGGGAAAAAACCAAACTAACAATCAGGTACTTATACCATGAAACATATCGTAAGCCGAATGAGCAGCTATTTTCCCAATAGGTGGCCACTCAGTTACCTTAACTTAACTAAAAATATGAAAACATACATAAGGCGCCAACAGCACAAAAAATTTTAAACACCAAGACATAAAACAAAAAGAACCACTACAGAAGTATCGACTTGGAACGATCAGTAACACAAAGTTACTGGCGGGCTTAAACCGGTTTTACAGGTACCTAACCTCACCCTCAGCTTCTGCAGTGGTTCACAACATTTAGTTAGTTCTTCGGTCCTCGTGGTGAATCTCTAACTAGTCAATGAATCATCAAGAACAAACAAATAAATCATGATAAACATCCTGATGAATCAAAAACCAGGACTCACAGATTGAGTAAGCTGCCCGACGATGGAGATCCCTGGGCGCCGAATAACCTACTAACTCCGGAGCAAAAGAAAAACACCAGTTGGACCCCGGTGGGCCAAGCAACAGACAAGAAGCTCCGGCCCCAACCAACTAAAATGAATAGCTTTAAGTCGGGGCCATCATAGAGTCTGACGCCCGACCCACCGGCGTGCAATTAAAGAAGGCAGCATAGTTATCAACCATGATTGGGTTAAAAACTAAGCATGCAGACTGTCGCATAACATTCAAGTTATAACCTATACGTCTGTAACGTGATATGATTTTTCCGAACTGAAGAGAAAAATCATTTATTCCTTTAAGTTTCTTTAATTTGTAAACCAAGTCACCATAAAATTCAGGTTCCGCAAGGCCCTCACTTAAAAGTGTCTTTAACCCAACATTATATTTGGAAATCAATTCATAGTGTCTACGATAAAATTTAGAAAAGGTTTTTCGAAGTTTATGATACCGATAGCCCTGTTGGAGAAGTTTTGCCGTTAAACATTTATTTCGAGCGTTGAAGTCTGTAACATGATTGCAGACTCTAGCAAACCTAATAAGTTGCGAAATGTATACACCATAAGAAGCACGACGAGGAACGTCACCATCCAAAAAAGGAAAATTTACTATATCAAAATCAAAGTCATCGCGCTTATCATAAATTTTAGAAGAAACAAATCCATTTGCAACAGAAAGATGTAGATCTAAAAAGGGGGCTTCGGTATCTGAGATATTAGCTTTGTTCAACTGAAGTTCAGGTGGATAAATTTGATTGACCATACCTTCAAAATAAGGGTTGTCAATGTTCAAAAGGTCATCGAGGTACCTAGATGTGGAATTAAAAGCCTCGATAACATCAGCTTGATTATCATGGTTAAGAGAATCCATGAAATCTCTTTCGTAGCAGTATAAAAATAAATCAGCTACGAGAGGTGCGCAATTTGTACCCATCGGAATTCCAACAATTTGTCTGTATAACTTGGTCCCAAATCTAATATAAATATTATCAAGGAGATAGGATAAGGCGTCGCACACATTCTGACATGACCAAAGGGTATACCGACTTTGGTCAGAGGAAGTGAAAAAAGCCTTTCTGTCATTACATGCCAAATAAAGTGAACCATAGTTTTTTAATGCCCTTTTGAAGGTCCACTCTATCAAATCCAGAAGTTTTTCTTTAATTAGATTATGTGGTAATGTTGTATACAGAGTAGAAAAATCATATGTGGACAAGCTTGTCGCACGGAACCCTCTACACTTCAATTTACTGAGCACCTCACCAGAATTTTTTATTGACCAAAACCAATTTTTATTTGAAGTTTCATACACTGTCTCACAGTATCTTATAACATGAGATTTGATAGCAGTAAGACAAGAAGTTAATAATTTAGAAAGTTCAGTGGTAGTACAAGAGCTAGAATTTGCAATAAATCTAGCTTTGTATGGTCTTTTGTGAAGCTTAGGTAACCAATACATCGTAGGAAGTTTGTCTTGGCCTTCATTGACACAAACAGAAAACTTAACAGGTAAATCGTTTAAGTGGGCATTTACTACAGACACCTCATCAGTATCTGTCTCCAGATAAGCCCTGGTACCATCAAGCTCCTGTTTTAAGGTGTTAACGTAGTGAAGTCTACAAACGACAACAACATTGTTTGCGGCTTTATCTGCCGGAACCAAGACATACTTTCTATGAAATTCTTGGATACCCTGCTTCAAATGCCTAAATGACGATTTGGGTTAAGGAGGTAAAAGATTAGTATTTTGTGAATAAAACTTAATACGTTTATCCACGATAGTGAAGATACTTCTTTTCCATTCTTTAAGAGCATTATCCTCAACACCCTCTCGTTTACACCATCGATTACCGAAATCATTTAATGCAGATGCAATCTCCTCTCTACATTTGTCGAAATTAATGTAGGAAGGGAATCTATATTTCGGACCTTTAGAAACAATTTTGCGAATTCTAGAATCCGAAATTATTTTTAAATTTCCAGTAACTATATGTCCAGCTGGTTGATAAACATATTTTGAATCTTTACAATCTCAAGACTTAGGAGTATTAGCATGGATATCAAGATCAGAAACAAGTTTATTGAAATTAAAAATAGAATTTCTGATTGGTTTGTTATATTTGTAACAAATAATAGGAGGTTCTGAATTTTGGAAGTAGGTAGGTATAGACTGTATCACTGATTTATCCTGGAATATGCTTGGTAAATCAATAAAGTCAATTCCTTTATTGATGAAAGGAATTTTAATAAAACTTCTAATGTGATTAGATTCGGAATCGATAAATGGACGAAGAGCATGCTGAGTATAACATCTTGTTAACAGTGCAGCGTCATACCTTTGATGATTTCTATCGTAAAATCTATTAGCCTCTGTGTCCAGGGAACGTAATGCAGCAATAGGTAGAGAACTAAGATAAGACAGCATTGGATGTCGACCGTGAATCCTTAGTTTAACAGCTAAATCATTAAGGGAAATGTCCAATTTCAATGCAGCGCACCGTTTACGTTTGTTTATAAAGACACTTTTAAGTGAGGGCCTTTCGGAACCTGAATTTTATGGTGACTTGGTTTACAAATTTAAGAAACTTAAAGGAATAAATGATTTTTCTCTTCAGTTCGGAAAAATCATATCACGTTACAGACGTATAGGTTATAACTTGAATGTTATGCGACAGTCTGCATGCTTAGTTTTTAACCCAATCATGGTTGATAACTATGCTGCCTTCTTTAATTGCACACCGGTGGGTCGGGCGTCAGACTCTATGATGGCCCCGACTTAAAGCTATTCATTTTAGTTGGTTGGGGCCGGAGCTTCTTGTCTGTTGCTTGGCCCACCGGGGTCCAACTGGTGTTTTTCTTTTGCTCCGGAGTTAGTAGGTTATTCGGCGCCCAGGGATCTCCATCGTCGGGCAGCTTACTCAATCTGTGAGTCCTGGTTTTTGATTCATCAGGATGTTTATCATGATTTATTTGTTTGTTTTTGATGATTCATTGACTAGTTAGAGATTCACCACGAGGACCGAAGAACTAACTAAATGTTGTGAACCACTGCAGAAGCTGAGGGTGAGGTTAGGTACCTGTAAAACCGGTTTAAGCCCGCCAGTAACTTTGTGTTACTGATCGTTCCAAGTCGATACTTCTGTAGTGGTTCTTTTTGTTTTATGTCTTGGTGTTTAAAATTTTTTGTGCTGTTGGCGCCTTATGTATGTTTTCATATTTTTAGTTAAGTTAAGGTAACTGAGTGGCCACCTATTGGGAAAATAGCTGCTCATTCGGCTTACGATATGTTTCATGGTATAAGTACCTGATTGTGAGTTTGGTTTTTTCCCACCTCGGTTTTTGGAGTGGGAATCTTTTTCTGATTGCGCCTTTTCCTGATCTTTGCCTACTTGTACCTTTTTAAATATAAGAGAAAAATCACAGAAAATGGAGGAGGTATACCTACAAAAACGTGTATTTCTCAGGAACCAAAAGTCATAAAGAACAGTAATTGGTATCAAATGATTGCTATAACAATATTTCATAATTATACAATTAGATATATCAATAAGCTGACTCTTTTGTAGCGCAAATACTTAAGGGAACTTCAGATATAGGAGAAAAATCACTGGCAAACGAAGGGGGTATACAAATAAAACTGGTGATATCTCAGTGACCAAAAGCTTTAGAGAGCTAAAATTTGAATCAAATGATTGTTAGAATTATATTCTATAATCATTAGATAAGAAACATAATTAATTTGACTTTCTCATTGTTGGAATATAGATGAGAACTTTAATTATTAGATAAAAATCTCAGAAAAATATAGGGGGTATGCCAAAGGAAACGTATATATCTCAGCAACCAAAAATCCTAGACAGCTGAAATTGGAATCAAATGATTGCTATGACAATATTCTATAACCATGTAAAGAGTATATAAATAAAATGTCTTTCTTGTTTCTCGAATATTTAAGAGAGCTTAAACTATAGAAGAAATAACATTTGCAAACGAAAGGGGTATACAAAGAAAACTGCTGATATGTCAGTGACCAAAAGCTCTAGAGAGCTAAAATTGGTATCAAATGATTGCAAGAATACTGTTCTATAAACATAAGATAAAGAACATAAATAATTTGACTTTCTCATTGTTGGAATATAGATGAAAACTTTAAATATTAGATAAAAATCTCAGAAAAATATAGGGGGTATACCAACGGAAACATACATTTCTCAGCAACCAAAAGTCCTAGACAGCTGAAATTGGTATCAAATGATTGCTATGACAATATTCTATAACCATGTAAAGGGTGTATAAACAAAATATGTTTTTTCTTTCTCGAATATTTAAGAGAACTTAAGCTATAGGAGAAAAAACATTGGCAAACGAAGGGGGTATACCAAAAAACTGCTAATATATCAGTAACCAAAAGATCTAGAGAGCTTAAGTTGGTATCAAATGATTGCTAGAATAATTTTCTTTAATCATGTGATAAGAACATAAATAATTTGACTTTCTCATTGATGAAATAGTGATGAGAACTTTAAATATTAGATAAAAAATCTCAGAAAAATATAGGGGGTATACCAACGGAAACGTATATATCTCAATAACCAAAAGTTTTAGAGACTGAAAATGCTATAATATGATTGCTTTGACAATATTCTATAACCATGTAACAAGTATATAAACAAACTGACTTTCTTCTTGCTCAAATATTTAAGAGAACTTGAGATATAAGAGAAAAATCACTTGCAAACGAATGAGGTATACTAATTAAACTGCTTATATCTCATCGACAAAAAACCCTAGAAAGCTGAAATTGGTATCAAATGATTGCTAAAATAACGCTTTAAAACTACTTGGTAAGTCGCTTAAACAATCTGACTTACTTTTTTGAATATTGATAAAAACTTTAAATATTAGAGAAAAATCACAGAAAAATTGAGGAGATATACCACCAAAAAACTTAATACGTCAGCAACCAAAACTTATAGAGACCTTAAATTGGTATCAAATGATTGCTATGGTAATGTTCTATAATCATAAGATAAG
Organism: Rugalucina vietnamica; assembly: GCA_964017185.1. NCBI lineage: Eukaryota > Metazoa > Mollusca > Bivalvia > Lucinida > Lucinidae > Rugalucina > Rugalucina vietnamica. The sequence goes on along the minus strand of OZ024884.1, from coordinate 6,548,492 downwards.
ATTTATGAAAAATTAGACTTTCTTAGTGTTTGAATATTGATGAAAACTTAAAATATTAGATAAAATATCACAGAAAAATATAGGGGGTATACTAAAGGAAATATATATATATCAACAACCGAAAGTCTTAGAGAGCTGATACTGGTATCAAATAATTGATATGACAATATTCTATGACCATGTAAAAGGTATATAGCAAGCTGACTTTTTGCTGCTTAAATATTTGAGAAAACTTCAGATATAGGAGAAAACAAAATCACTGGCAAACAAGGGGGTATATCAACAAAACTGCTGATATCTCACTTACCGATGACTCTACAGAGCTGAAATTGCTATAAAATAATTGCTATGACAATATTCTATAACCATGCAGCAAGTATATAAACAAGCTGACTTTCTTGTTTCTCAAATATTTAAAAGAACTTAAGATATAAGAGAAAAATCACTTGCAAACGAAGGGGGTATACCAATAAAACTGCTACTATCTCAATGACAAACAGCTCTAGAAAGCTGAAATTGGTATCAAATAATTGCTAAGATAATGTTCTAAAATCACGTGGTAAGACACACAAACAACCTGACTTACTGTTTTCGAATATTGATAAAAACTATAAATATTAAAGAAAAATCACAGAAAAAAGTGGAGGGGGTATACCCCCCCCCAAAATCTTTATAACTCGGCAACCAAAAGTTATAGAGAGCCGAAATTGGTATCAAATGATTGCTATGGTATTGTTCTATAATCATAGGATAAGATTTATGAAAAACTAGGTTTTCTTAGTGTTGAATATTGATGAGAACTTAAAATATTAGATAAAAATGACAGAAAAATAGAGGGGGTATACCAACAGAAACGTTTCTATCTCAGCAGCCAAAAGTCCTAGAGAGCTAAAGTATGTATCAAATGATTGATATGACAATAATTGATAGCCATGTCATATAATAAGACATATGAACAAGCTGACTATCTTGTTCCAAAAATTGAAGAAAACTTAAGATATAAGAGAAAAACACAGACAAATGAAGGGGGTATACTAGAATAAACTCGAAGATTTTAACCATAAAGCTACCACCTAGAAAGGTCCCCCCGATTTTATCTAATTCTATACATGCCAAAATTGTGAAAAAGTGCGGGGGGATCTGTTCAGGTCAGGTGGTACCGACATCTTAAATAGCTCATGGACCAACCCTGAAATGCTTTTGGTCCAAGATTTTTGATCATTCTAATAAAACATTGGCATATTTCACTGAAAAAATCCTAAATTGCACTTACTGACCTTTTGACCTCCTGTACTTTGGTTTCGACAAACACGCTTGATCATCTGACATATTCAAACCCTCAATGTACTATCTAATTGTTAATAAACCAAATTTTAGCATTTAAACCACTTTCTTTGGCCTTGATTTTACTTGTATTTTAAGCTGGGGTACGTTTTCTTAATTTTTGCACTCGTTGAACTTTGACCTAGTTTCTGACCTTAAAAAGCAAATATAGACTTGGCATCCACCCTTATGACTTCAGGCATACATCAATGGATATGCTTACAACATCAAATTGCTTCTACTCAATTTTGCCATTTAAAGTGAAAATAAGCCTCAAATGTATGAATGGATGGCTGCCTATTAGGAAACACATTAAATGCGCGAAAAACTGTATGTGTCAAAAGTGCGATAAATGAAAAATGTACAGTGATTCTTCACGAATTCTTTTGAGCATGATGGTTATTGTCAAGTTGCGTTGGCGAAGTTCAGTCAGCATACATTAAGCTTTTAGTTGACAGTCTACTACTGTTTTCATTCTACAAGTGAAATTATGTGATCTTTAATGCTATTTTTCTGATTTTGGCTAATCAATAGTAGCGTGCAACTATTGTTTGAATAACACCATTTCGTCAAGGTGCTTACAATAATAATACATTTTATAATCGCATTCACTTCATCGTCTATCAAATTTGTCACTCAGTTTAAGCATATTTTTTCTTGCTTCAGGTGTCAGCGAGATCAGACAGTCATTCAGCTTCGTTACTCTATTTGGATCATTTGTATTCGCATTGATGTACACTTAGATGACAACAAAATCATTACAACCACCATCAACAACAAAATAACAGCGGCCTAAAAGTGACAACCATGTTTCATGCCTTCATTGAGTTCGTTAAACAAAGATTTAGATAACGTTAAATCAAGCACTAAGATAACTATGGATGACGCAACGTACAGGCACCGAAGATGGATGGGCCAACCATAGGTCGACTACCGTGTTACGTAAATATCTTCTATATGTTTATGGCTAAAGAAACTTCAAAGAAAATTACCTGGACAGAAATCTTTCAGGAAAATGTCGATGAAGATGCAAAACGTAACATATTTTCCCTAAATACGACAATGAACGTTCTGGCCTAAGCCCTAATTGTATAACCATATGTGTAGCTGAAAAGGTATTTATTCTGAACTATGCTACGGGGTTATACCATTAAATTGATCTGGTATGACAATATCGTCAAAGTAACCAGATAAATAATACAGCTTTGCTGCTCCCTGTATAAACCAAAATCAACGGGCGAACATCTAATTTAAACGTTTACAATCAATTATGTACATTTTGTAAGTAAAAAAATGGGACGTTGCCTTCATCCGTCTTCCGCAAATGTGTAGGCATCAGATTTATATATCGCTTTAAATAGATGTGCATAGCATTTCATGATACACAAAGCCTTCAAAATGATTTTATCTAACCTTACAATCTGAGAAGGAAGAAATATACATATCTTGTAACATTTTACAAACTTGGAAAGAAAACAGCATCGACTGATTTAAATGTATTCACCTTAATCATTGCTGTTAACATCAAATACCGTACGTGGAAAATAAGATAGGAAGTAAATACACTAGCTATATCCGATCACTCGTCAAACTGTGCGCGAGAAAACAAATAATTAGGGTTCCGACCTTGTCAGACACAAACCGGGCTGTACGATCAAAGAAGATGGTTAGAAACTTGAAATTTCGGATTTAACTATGATGGGCTGAGGTCCTCGGGATTGTACTATCTATGTAGAGAAAACAAAGACGCTGATCAGCTTCGCGGTTACCACGAAGCTGGTCTTCGCCTTTGTTTTCGAATATGCAAACTGTTGGTTTTCTCATTTTGAAGCATTTAAATGACACATTGCATTTTAAAGGACTAGTTGAAATAAGGGGTTTTGATGGTAGTCGAATATGTGAAAATATATATTCTTACAACAAACAACCTGATGAAGGGGTCTTACACTGGGCATGCATTTGTTTTTATGTATGAGGAAATTATATCCAATGGATTATCTCCTCCCGCGAAACAAAAAATATCTTAGATTTAAAACTTCCATCAATGTGCCCCCCCCCCTTTTTAGCTCACCTGAGCCGAAGACTCACAGGGTGAGCTAATTGGATAGCCATGATCCGGCGTCCGTCGTCCGTCGTCGTCCACAATTTCAAAGATCTTCTTCTCTGAAACCGCTTGGCCGATCTAGTTGAAATTTTATGTGGAGCCTCCTTGGGTAGTGGCATTTCAAGTTTGATCGCGAAATCCAGGTCACATGACCGAGATGGCCGCCACGCCCATATATGGTAAAAACCCTTCAAAAATCTTCTTCTCCAGAACCGGTGGGCCGATTTCCACGAAACTTGGCATGTAGCATCGGGGACTTCAGCCCATCATAGTTTGATAAAATGATGACCCTTGGATGACCTTGACCTACATGTATTTTACGGCAAGGTCAAATTTGGAAACATAGGCTTTTACATGGGAAAAAGTGAAAACTATGGATTTTTGAAAACTATTGCAGCCTGAGGCCTGAAAAGTGGTAGATGCAAACAACTAATGGAGTAGATGAAGGTATGTGATTAATATAGGTCAAGGTCATCTCTTGACCTTGGCCAGTCTGTTGTCCATACAAACTTTTCAAAGATCTTCTTCTCTGAAACTGCTTGGCCAATCAAAGTGAAATTTTATGTGGAGCATCCATGGGTAGGGGAGACGAAAGTTTGATCCCGAAATCCAGGTCACATGACCAAGATGGCCGCCACGCCCATATATGGTAAAAACCACTCAAAAATCTTCTTCTCCAGAACCGGTGGGCTAATTTTCACGAAACTTGGTATGTAGCATCAAGAACCTCAGCCCATCATAGTTTGATAAAATGATGACCCTTGGATGACCTTGACCTATTTTACGGTAAGGTCAAATTTGAAAACATAGGCTTTTACATAGGAAAAAGTGAAAACTATGGAATTTTTTGAAATCTGTTGCAGCCTTAGGCCTGAAAAGTGGTAGATGCAAACAACTAATGGAGTAGATGAAGGTATGTGATTAATATAGGTCAAGGTCATCTCTTGACCTTGGCCAGTCTGTTGTCCATACACACTTTTCAAAGATCTTCTTCTCTGAAACTGCGCGACCAATCAAAGTGAAATTTTATGTGGAGCATCCATGGGTAGGGGAGACGAAAGTTTGATCGCGAAATCCAGGTCACATGACCAAGATGGCCGCCACGCCCATATATGGTAAAAAACACTCAAAAATCTTCTCCAGAACTGGCTGGCCGATTTCCACGAAACTTGGTATGTAGCATTGAGGACCTCAGCCCATCATAGTTTGATAAAATGATGACCCTTGGATGACCTTGACCTATTTTACGGCAAGGTCAAATTTGGAAACATAGGCTTTTACATAGGAAAAAAGTGAAAACTATGGATTTTTTGAAAACTATTGCAGCCTGAGGCCTGAAAAGTGGTAGATGCAAACAACTAATGGAGTAGTTGAAGGTATTTGATTAATATAAGTCAAGGTCATCTCTTAACCTTGGCCAGTCTGTTGTCCATACACAGTTTTCAAAGATCTTCTCTGAAACTGCGCGGCCAATCAAAGTGAAATTTTATGTGGAAAGGTACAAGTAGGCAAAGACCAGGAAAAGGCGCAATCAGAAAAAGACTCCCACTCCAAAAACCGAGGTGGGAAAAAACCAAACTAACAATCAGGTACTTGGCAAATCAAAGTGAAATTTTATGTGGAGCATCCATGGGTAGGGGAGACGAAAGTTTGATCGTGCAATCCAGGTCACATGACCAAGATGGCCGCCACGCCCATATATGGTAAAAACCTTTCAAAAATCTTCTTCTCCAGAACCGGCAGGCCGACTTTCATGAAACTTAGTATGTAGCATTTGGGACTCCAGCCCATCATAGTTTGATAAAATGATGACCCTATGATTACCTTGACCTATTATACGGCAAGGTCAATTTTGGAAACATAGGCTTTCACATGGGAAAAGGCGAAAACAAACTATTGCAGCCTGAGACCTGAAAGTTGCTAGATGCAGACAACTTATGGAGTCAATGAAGGTAAGTAATTATTTAAGGCCAAGGTCATGTCTTGACCTTGGCCCAAGGTCATTTAAATATTAAAATTAAAATAATGGTTTTCTCAGAAATCACTGGGTTTGGAAACTATTGCAGCCTGAGACGTGAAACTTTGCAGATGCAGACAACTTGTGAAGTCAATAAAGGTGTGTGAGTATTTAATGTCAAGGTCATTTCATTATGACTTAATACTCCAAGATCAGGCTTCAGGTGAGCGTTCTCAGGACCAATGGTCCTCTGGTTTTGTTACTTGTGGTCATTATTTTGTTACAATATTGCTAAAATATTCAACTACCACCAAACTAGTCCCTTATTTTCTCAGGTGATTTATTGATGTTGCTAACACCCGCTCTCCTTTACCAATTTACTCTGACGTTTACTAATTTTTGTATTAATATTAGTCTAAGAATAAACAGATTTTAATATACATTTGTAGTTTAATATACAGTTGTTGCTTTATTAGATTAAATCAATATTGTTTTCTCGTCGTTGTTACATTCATTATCTCACGCATCGTGAGAAAACCGGAAACTGCGAAGCTGATCAGCGCCTTTTATTTCGCTACACGGACAGTACAATTTCTCTTCTTCCTAAATACGAAATTTTAAGCTTATAGCCTGCTTCTGTGACTGTACAGATCTGTTTGCGTTTCAGACCTGGTCCAAAATGCCGAAGACAGGTTTTCTCGCATCGCAGCTCATATGATTTAAGAGATTATCTTCCATAAAATGCGTTTGCCATTCTAACCTCAAATATTCTTTAGCAAAACTAAATGCTTTATTGAGGAATATTTATGAGATGATAGTAAGGATATAATCAGTACATTATCTTTAATCCTATTCAGACCTTTTTGACCTGTTTTCTCATTTAAAGCCTTCTGATATGTACTAATATAGGGATCAAACATGATATCTCATTCATTAACATTCACTAGGTCTCGAGGCGAGTGTTGAAAACCAAGGGCGCAAGTATATTTTAGTTTGCCGAACTAAAATATCAATATTTATAGGGAATGATGTGTGCATGGGACTGGCTTACTGCTAAAGCTGCTTACTATAGTCCTTGCATTGTTAATTGTCGCCTCCCCGTGACCGACTGAATCCCGTTTTAACCGTTAGTTATCGGAAAACGGAACCAATACGACCTTTGCCACGACATGTTACCAAAATGGTATAATAGCACTCCGGGCGAAAGATTTGGGCTTTGAAACAAGCCGAAAATAAACCACCATCCTCACCTGATGATCCTGTTTGCTTCAGATTATTGTTAGACTTCCCGACTTCTCGATATAATAATAGGGTGTTTCCTTCTATTTCCTGTTTTGATAGCAGTTGTGGGACCTCTTCAGGATCGCGCCCTAAATTTGTATATGTTATTTGCCCAGTTTAGGTAACTGAGTAGCCCACGTTTGGGTAATAGCAGCCCCTTTGGGTTTCCATTATATTGTTCCTGTTTTTCAACTACGGGATCAAATTCGTTTTTCATTGATTTGGTTCATAGTCATTTTAATTATAATTCATAATTCTATAATTTGATTAAGAATTCCAGAAGTATCCTCACTCCCGTGCTCAAGTGCTGTATTCTAATTTCCGAGGGTCTGAACACTTTGGGGTTCTAATTAGCTTTGTACCACCATCTTTCCCGTTCTTGAAGAAAAAACAGTTGGGTAAGGAAATACTGATAAATATGATGCCAAAGTTTTACTTCTCTCACTAGTTTATATAAAACATAGATAGAGACGTAATATTTCCATCGGTGTTCCGTTAGACCTCTTCACACCGACGGAAATGGGATATATTTTACCCTTGGCCATTAATACCCGGTCAGTAGCAAAAACTGCAAAGGTTTTCGGAAGATTTCTTTTGTGAAATGCCCAAGAAATTTGCAAAATCTCACGTTCCAGGCACTGAAATGACGTTTATTGCAATCAAAAATTAGTTTCTATTGTATTTAGGCATGTAATGTTTTGTGTAATTCAAGCAGTGACTTCTTTAAAAATTGGACAAAATCTTTGAATTTAATATAGCATCATATAGGAAATAGGAAACCTTTTATAAGACCATGTTCCCCCCCCCTTGCCCAAACAAAATATTTTGAACACAACTGCAATTTTGTAAATGACATATTACATTCAAATGCCATGTTTGGGCAAGGGGGGGAAGGCTGTCAAAAATCCCCAAAACCGATAAACGGGCTCAGGTTCATTATTTGTAATTCACAAAGGCTATGGAAATATACTGTATATGTATGTTCTACCTGAATGAACAGACTGACTGTCCTATTTTAACAGGTAATAAACACAAAGTGTACACTTATAATGCATATAGATATACTGTGCAAAATATGTATATAAATATTTGATGGTTTATGTTTTACTTGAGATATGCCTCCGTGGGCTTAAAATCAAATGTCACTTCAGCTTCACACAAAGACTGGTTCTACCATAATTTGATACATGCAAATAAAAATGAAAACTGAGATCCTTTAAGAGCAGTGAACACATTAATGAGAATGGGGTTGGGCCATGCCGCGGTTTCGACCATTAAAGTCTCGTCAGTGACCCTATATATTTGACAACATGGAGCCAAAGAGAATTACTGAAATTTTGCAACTTTCAACAGGGTAGTCGATACAAAGACTAGTATTATCTAAATGGGACCAAATATGTTAAACATTGGTTAGAAAAATGAACACGGAACCAAATGACCTTTGCCACGACATGTTTACAAAATGGGATTATAGGCAACAGACAATGTTCGCCGCCTAATCCGTAGCCCGGTCCGACATAAACCGGCCTGTACAATCACAGACGCAGGCTAGAAACTTGAAATTTCGGATTAAAGAGGAAGAGGGATTGCACTATCTTTGTAGCGAAAACAGGGGCGCTGATCAGCTTTGTGGTTACTGCGAAGCTGGTATGGCCTTTGTTTTCGCATAAGCCATTTTCAGAAGAACTTCCATAATGTCTACAAAACATATGGTGTCACCGTTCAAAGTAAATTTGCTTAATTTATTTTGCATAGTATATTTAAGGTACAGGTTTTTGCATAAGTGATGGACAGTGCTGTTTCCAGTTTTAAATCTAATGAAGATGTTGCACCAGTTATTTGTGGATGAATAGTTTCTATCCAAAATTTTGGGTTGCAATAAGCATATTGTAGCATTTCCTTGATAATCTATTGCAAAAAATATGTTTTCTGACAAAATATTTTTTTTTTGAAAAAATCTGACCCCCTCCCCCTTTGACATAGATTTATTCTGCATGTATGTAACATCAAGAGGTTTCCACTATGTTGTTGCATTGATCAAATGTTGAATTTAATGGAGAATGCAACATTTTTTCTATACAAATCACACGGAAGCTGTCAGAAACACTCAAACCTTGGGCGGGAAACCTATGAAATCTTCCGAAAACCGTTACGAAGAACTGTGTTATGTTAGATCATTTCCAGCACATGTGATTTAAATTATATATCTTCTAGTTGAAAAAATATGCATATTCGTAAAATACTTCATTTCTTTCATAGAATATATCAACAATATCTATACTATAATCCCATTTTGTAAACATGTCGTGGCAAAGGTCATTTGGTTCCGTGTTCCGTTAACTAAAGAGTTTAAACGAGAAACAGGTGGTCACGGGGTGGTGACAATAAACATTGCGGCCACTCTACTGTAGAATGAGCGACACAAAGTAGAAAATCGTTTGTTTTGTTTTTTCTAAATTTATTTAAAATCTGCGGGAAATGCATGTGTTAATCAGAAGATTTATGCTACTGCTACAAATACCTTATAAAAACTCAAATAAGTATCACCAAATAAGGAAGTCAAAAGCTACTAACGAAATCCATATTCAGTTCGACCATAGTTTGAATGCAACTTATGCTAAGCTGTCACGGAAGTGGAGCGAGGTCACGAAGTGTATTAGAGTGCAGGTTAGCCAGCTGATCTAGGACATAGAATATAAAAAATACATTCGTTCAAAAGAGCCTAGCACGGAGGCAACAGACAATGTTCGCCGCATAATCCGTAGCCCGGTCCGACATAAACCGGCCTGTACAATCACAGACGCAGGCTAGAAACTTGAAATTTCGGATTAAAGAGGAAGAGGGATTGCACTATCTTTGTAGCGAAAACAGGGGCGCTGATCAGCTTTGTGGTTACTGCGAAGCTGGCATGGCCTTTGTTTTCGCATATGCAAATTGTTGTTTTTCTCATGCCGCGGCTCATTTGATATTGTCAATATCACTATCTTAATCTGAAATATGCACAGGTTATGTTTCGCATTAGGTCGGAAATGACACGGGCCCCGATATAACAAAATGAAGCTTAGCGTAACTTCATCCGGTCTACCAAAGGTGAATATGACAAATCTGAATTTGGAAAAAGTGGAACAAAGAAGAACGTGTATAGTTGCCAAATTAGAAGAAAAGCGATTGCCTTATTTTAAACAGCTAATCAGTAAACGCGTCTTTGTGAGTGTTTTGAAAGACTGCATAAGTTACACTTATTTACGTATGTCTGTCGTAATGGACTGCGGACTCCAAACTACGCCGATCGGGCAATAAATGTGAATGAATATTCAATTTGCCTGACAATCCTTGATGGTTCAAAATAGATGTGCCACTGCATCAGTAAACCATCAATTTGCATATGCGAAACCAAAGACGCTGATCAGCGCCTTTGATTTCGCTACACAGTTAGCATAGTCCCTTTTCTTCTTTAATTCACAATGTCAGGCTTCTAGACTGCTTCTATGACTGTATATGCTGGTTTGTGTCGGACCTTGTGGGAAACCCAAAATGTTGTTTTTTCACGTTAAGAATCAGATAGTTCAATACTACCTGATTATACCGATTGAAGCTGTTTCTTAAAATATTTATCTAATCTGATCTTTTTGACAGGACTAAGGTTTACGTAACAATGAAACAAATATTAATGAGACAAATTTAATTCGTCATTTTCAGTCACTCTGTCGTTGCTAATATCCCCAATTAATTAAAATAATGGATTCATTAAAGTGCGTATATATTTGTCTGGTATTCTTGGCATTGTCAAAATATGCGGGTAAGTGTGTAGCTCCTAAATTAAACAAATTATTTAGTTTAATTTATGATGATATTTAGAAGCAAGTATATGTTAATGTCCAGATAAAAAATCTTAAAATACTTTCATCAGCACATAAAACCTAAACCGAGTTTGAATAATGGAATTTGTTAAAATTCATAGTTTTACCAAATGTAGGTTTTGAAATCTTATCCACATCCAGCCATATTTCAATGCAACTGGCTGATCAGCTCAGACATTACACAGAAGATGTATTAAAATACATTACATTAAAATACTAAATAAATGGCTTAACATGTAAAACAAAAACAATACTAACACTTGAGTAAACTGTGTTTAAATAACCACATCGTATTTTAAGACTTCTTTTTAAAAAATTGAATGCATTGCAGACTTTTACTGATCGTGGGAGATTATTCCACAGTTTATGCGCTGAACATGAAAATGCTTCACTATAAAATGCTGGTGCAGACCTTTGCACGTGTAAAGAATCGTTGACCATTTCCATTTAAAAATGCCTATGGTTTTAAGGAAAAATAAAAGTTAGCCATCAGTCTCTTTATTCACGTGTTAGCTTCCCTGAATAAGCGGCTGTGTGATAGAAGAATTTATTATTAAATTGTTGATGACCCAGGATGTTTATGTTGGGCTGAACAATCATATTTGATATGAAATATATAGAAATCAGGAAAAGTTTTATAAAGTTTGTTCCCCCCCCCCCCCCGATAGCCAACAAAAGCTTGTGCCTGCATTTGCGTTATCATTATCCACACAATATATGAAAGTGGCGTGCTGGCTGTTGGGGGGGGGGGACGATACACTAGAGCCCAAAAACGAGAGCCCAAATATGATCATCAGTCCTAGTTTCTCATTCAGGAAAAACTAGCAGATATAAAGTTACCAAAATTGAAACATTATTAAAGGACAATCACATACAATAGTTGAACTGCAGTTAAGTTGAACCGGGATGCTGCACAACTAATTTTCATAATTTGGGCGCAGGCATAAAATGATTTGGTCATTTGTATTGCAACATTTTGGAGACATACTGTACAAATACACCCTTCATTTATTCACGCCCTGCTACCTACATAATTGTTAACTATGCACATGTGTGTGTTAAATAAGTTAGTTCAGCGTTGCAACAAACAGCCACGAGATAGATTTCCAAGGGTTGTCAGGTGGCAATAAGGGCCCACGCCCATTGGGGCCTGAAGAAAAAGATGGGCTGCTTGTGCCTCCAGGCTAGGCTTCTATGCTACTGGCTGACCATGTGATTACTGGTTTCACAGCTCAGGTCTGAGCCTGCCCAGGAAAAGTGGTTAAAAAATCAACCATACACATGAGCCTTGTCGGTTTAGTTGGATGGTTATATTTGAAGCATTTGTTGGATGTCATGACATCCTAATTTTGGATAAAAGTCCCATAAAATGGAGGCAAAGTCCCGACATAACCATAGCTGTTGACTGGGACGTTAAGCATTAATTCCGGTAATCAGTCAAAATGTTAACAGACTCATTATGCATGGCATCGGTCTCAGAATAAGAATCCTGGATTCGAGCCCTACAACATGTAGCACTGGGTTGTGTCATCAATCAAACTACATGATTTGCTTCCCATACTACCAGGTATAGGGGTATGCTTCCGGCCATGTCTGAAAATGTTGACTGGGACGTTAAACTTCAAATATACAGAAGCAAACTGAAAAGGAATGATTATACATGTATGCTTTACTGAATTGTGGAGATAGGTAGCCATGTATAATAAAACAGGACATGTGTATGTATTTGTTATGCAACATTGGCCATGATCATCTTTTAAAAAATTATCCTAAAATTTTGGGCCAGAGTAATTACATTTTGCATGTAAAATAATGCAGAAGTTATTTCGTAATGATCCACGTTTAAAGTAACATGCAACTTGAAATTTTTATGAGTTTGAATTAATTTCAGACTGGAAACTTCAGTTTGTGCCACTTTCATTTATAACGTTATAACAAATAGGGTAATCTAATATTTCAAAGGTACAGGTACCTCCTATATGGTTTTCTTATTACATTTAAAATATTGCAAACAAATTAAACATTTTTGGTGATTTTTGCATGATTCCTGCATGTATCTGTTGGGTACACACTCCAAAATAGAAACACTAGTGATAAAAATTGTAACCATGAAGAAAAAAAATCACAATTTCGATCTTTTGTTTTTATGAAATTTAGAACCCCCTCCCCCACTGGAACTTAGATTTCTACTAAATAATGACAAAATATACAAATAACTTAGCATAAATATCTTTACAAGACATTGAAGTATTGTTCTCAACATAAAGGATCAGCATCAGGAACTTAATAAAAGTGTTCTGGGCTGCTAAAATATAGGCATATACGGCCAATATAGTCAACGGTCCTTTCTATTTTTACTTGATCTTAAGTTAAGGCCATGTGTTTGTGAAACAGTTGTTAGAAGTCATGTATGAATAATAAAAATAGGGTAAGTATTCCGGGGTTAATTAATTTAAGGCCTTATAGATTAAGACATCTTTGTTATACATTTTTTTTTCGACAGGTTGCCATCATAATTCTGCAAACATATCTTCAGATGGAGTTACAAAATCGGCATTTAATATAAGTCTGACTGCTCTTTTCTGTGATTTTAGAATTCAGTCAAGGCTTTAGGTCAATGTCGAACCCCATTCTACGGATCCGTAATCTATCAGCGGCATAATGTAACTTTGATCAAATAATTTTGCACGTGCTGAGGACCATACTGGGAAAGTTGGCGGAGGAGTGATATTTTGGTCGAGATGTTGGAACAGAGATAATTTATACGTGCCGACCAGTTCAAGTTTTCATCAATATAATTTTGAAACATTCTCAATACAGATGTCGTCCACATTAATTTCGAGTTTACGAGGCTCCATTTTTTAGTTTTACCAAAGTCATCTAATATGTGATTTTCAACGGTATCTATATTTTAGCTATGCGTGTGGAATGTTGCATCATCAGCAAAGAAATCGGCGAAACAATGGTTAAGAAATAGGGGCAGGTCATGTATGAATAATAAAAATAGGGTTGATCCCAAAATTAATCCCTGATGCAACCCAGAAATTACATGGGCAAATTATGCTTGTCATGTTTCGCATGAAAATGCGTCACGGTTGGCGGGATGACACATGTGATTTGAACCATTTTAGGGTTAAAGGATATAATCTATATATTGATAGTTTTATGTATGTTTTCATATTTTTAGTTAAGTTAAGGTAACTGAGTGGCCACCTATTGGGAAAATAGCTGCTCATTCGGCTTACGATATGTTTTCATGGTATAAGTACCTGATTTTTAGTTTGGTTTTTTCCCACCTCGGAGTGGGAATCTTTTTCTGATTGCGCCTTGTCCTGATCTTTGCCTACTTGTACCTTTCTTTAGAATAAAAAATAAAACTGAGATTCTTTAAGAGCAGTGAACACATTAATGAGAAAGGGGATGAGCCATACCGCGATTTCGACTATTAAAGTCACGTCCGTGACCTTTTAGATTTGGCAGCATGGCGCGAAAGAGAATTACTGAACTTTTGCAACTTTCAACAGGGTAGTCAATACAAAGACTCGTATTATCTAAATGGGACCAAATATGTATGGAGTGGTCAATGAGGTCGTAGAAAATCTACAAATAGCTTACCAACTATATCGCCTTTGTCAATACATGATAACCATTGGTCGACCAATTTTAATAGTTGTGTTTTACTGCTGGGTCTCTGTCTAAAATCGGATCGATTTTCGTGAACGAGTTTGTCTTATTTTTGAGACTGTTGGCAGAATAGATATTGGTCTATATTTAGAAGGATCGGCGTGGTTACCTCCTTTTATGTATGAGGGTCTGGATGGGGTATAATGATTAATGAATAATGGCCTAAAATTTTTAATGAGAGTGAATAAAGAGCAAAAAAAATAATGATTAGTGAATAATGAGGTCCTAAAGAATAATGAATAAATGTAAATTTTTAATGAATAGCAGAGTAATATAATGAATAGTGAATAATAGCATTTTAAAGGATAATGAATATGCTAAAATTTGGCTATTGGATTTGTCTTAGATGGCCTCCCTGACATTCCAGAATTTCATTTTTTCCTGGGGTCTGGACGCCCCCAGACCCGATTTAGTTCAAATGTTGTATTCATATTTCAGATATCCTTGAATGTTTGGAAAGACATATGTCTGGAAGCCAAGCATGTAGGGACTCACCTCAAGGACCAATTGAAAAAGAAATGTGTCATTTGAAGGCAGAGAAAAATAAATTACATCATTCTGGATGTTTACTGAGCCAGATACTATTTCACTGTTTTGTTTGCTTATGTTATATGTATTTTCTTTTTATTCCATTACCCCACTTTGTCCTTATTATGTATGCTCCAATCCTATAATATTTAATGATAATCTTTTCTGAGGATGGACATCATCTTGCTTTTTTATAAGACAGAACATAATTATATTGTCTTTTGCAATCAGAAACAAGGCAGCACTAAGTACGTTAATGCAATTATATGGCGCTACATATTTTTTTCCTAGCTCGCTTCACTCGCTCGATATTTAAGACATTAATAAATAATAAAATGTATTGTACAATCAGGCACAAGCACAAATCTATACATCACATAGTTTACTAAATAAAAACAACAGCATTTTGTTATAGTTTACTAAATAAAAACAACAGCATTTTGTTATAAGTTTTACCCCTGAAATTACATTTTTTCTTAAATAACCTTTGGTATTCATAAATGAAGAGAAAGACTCAGGGTAAAGCTTAGGGCGTATTCGGTATTTAAGGTGGAGGGGATTATACTCCCAACAGATTTAAAAGGGGCTTTGCTAAAATAAATCGGTATACTATTTCGGAAAGTTTATATGAGGCTTTGTGGTCTAGCAGAGTATATATGCTCTCTCAAGATGTTAATATCAAGGTTGCACTCAGCAGTCTACAATTTAATATCATAGAACTAGTCCTTTGGCTTGAGATAGTGGATGTCTTAGGTGGGGAACACCTATTTGCTTATGGATAATAGCTGGGTGAAGAAGGCGTGACTAATAATTATCATATTTTAATGAATAATTGAGCTATTTTTTGTCGAAGACATCTCAGATCATTTTTGACCTGCATCCGGGTTTTTCCCATATGGAAGATGAAAAAGGCAACAGACTGCATCTCTTTAAAAAGTACTTTTAGATGATGTTTTTTACTATACAAGCATTCATTGGTCCTTATTGTTATTGATTTTAAAACCTTTTTGTGTGAAGAAAGCTTTTGCAAAGAAAAATCAAAATCTAAAAACTGTGGATTTCGAAATTTTATGATCCATGCTGGCCATCGTAGATAAGATGCGTTCGAATTTTCACCATTGAATATAGACGTGTTCGGATCAACGGCTCTGCTCAACAGATTGAAAAAAGGTACAAGTAGGCAAAGATCAGGAAAAGGCGCAATCAGAAAAAGATTCCCACTCCAAAAACCGAGGTGGGAAAAAACCAAACTAACAATCAGGTACTTATACCATGAAACATATCGTAAGCCGAATGAGCAGCTATTTTCCCAATAGGTGGCCACTCAGTTACCTTAACTTAACTAAAAATATGAAAACATACATAAGGCGCCAACAGCACAAAAAATTTTTAAACACCAAGACATAAAACAAAAAGAACCACTACAGAAGTATCGACTTGGAACGATCAGTAACACAAAGTTACTGGCGGGCTTAAACCGGTTTTACAGGTACCTAACCTCACCCTCAGCTTCCGCAGTGGTTCACAACATTTAGTTAGTTCTTCGGTCCTCGTGGTGAATCTCTAACTAGTCAATGAATCATCAAGAACAAACAAATAAATCATGATAAACATCCTGATGAATCAAAAACCAGGACTCACAGATTGAGTAAGCTGCCCGACGATGGAGATCCCTGGGCGCCGAATAACCTACTAACTCCGGAGCAAAAGAAAAACACCAGTTGGACCCCGGTGGGCCAAGCAACAGACAAGAAGCTCCGGTCCCAACCAACTAAAATGAATAGCTTTAAGTCGGGGCCATCATAGAGTCTGACGCCCGACCCACCGGCGTGCAATTAAAGAAGGCAGCATAGTTATCAACCATGATTGGGTTAAAAACTAAGCATACAGACTGTCGCATAACATTCAAGTTATAACCTATACGTCTGTAACGTGATATGATTTTTCCGAACTGAAGAGAAAAATCATTTATTCCTTTAAGTTTCTTTAATTTGTAAACCAAGTCACCATAAAATTCAGGTTCCGAAAGGCCCTCACTTAAAAGTGTCTTTAACCCAACATTATATTTGGAAATCAATTCATAGTGTCTACGATAAAATTTAGAAAAGGTTTTTCGAAGTTTATGATACCGATAGCCCTGTTGGAGAAGTTTTGCCGTTAAACATTTATTTCGAGCGTTGAAGTCTGTAACATGATTGCAGACTCTAGCAAACCTAATAAGTTGCGAAATGTATACACCATAAGAAGCACGACGAGGAACGTCACCATCCAAAAAAGGAAAATTTACTATATCAAAATCAAAGTCATCGCGCTTATCATAAATTTTAGAAGAAACAAATCCATTTGCAACAGAAAGATGTAGATCTAAAAAGGGGGCTTCGGTATCTGAGATATTAGCTTTGACTGAGTCGTTTCGGTCCTGCGACTCTTAAGGACTCTCGGCGTAAGGACATTTGAAAAGCATTTCCTCTCAGTCATGTCTGGGGTTGGCTCTGCAAGAGTCATACTTTCTGTCTGTCTGTCTGTCTGTCTGTCTGTCTGTCTGTCTGTCTGTCTGTCTGTCTCTCTCCTAAACCTGAACACTAGGCCGATTGAAATGAAATTTTATTTGGAGACTGCTTGGATAGGTACCCTATTACAGAATAGATATTAATCTTCGACAATTATCTTTTTAAAAGATGTTTCTTGTTAATGAATAAGCCAAAATTTTAATGACAGTGAATAAATGGCTAAATTTTTAGTGATTAGTGAATACCAGGACCCCCCATCCAGACCCTCATGTATTGGAAAAACCTTGGCTTGTTTGAGTTGCGATAGGAATGATCCAGATGTTGTTATTCATAAGCATAGCAATTTTGATGGAGCCAAAGCATGAGCTGCTAATTTAATACGTTTTGGCCCAAGGCCGTCGATAGCTGTCAGTGGCTTTTGTTTGGTCGAGCTTAAGGATATACGATATAACTTTCTTCTTAGTTATAAGAGGGATTCGAGAAGAAACATTTTCAGGAATCTTACTACTGACATAATTTTCCGTTTAGCGAGGTCAATAGATTCAGTGTCAATATTAGGTCGACGTCTTATTTTATGAGAGTTTCTAAAATACAAAAATAACTCCTCCGCTGTGTTACTTGTATATGAATGGATATTTTCATGTGCAAAGATTTGTGAATCAATATTTATAGAAGAACTAGCACTATATGAAACATTTACATTATTCGGGTTTTGATCAAAAGTGATCGACTCATCAAATAATGTTGAAGTGTATAATTTTATATGCCCGACGAAATCCTAGCGTGCTGCACGCCCGGGCATCCCATTTCTCCTACCATTAAACCAACAACTATCTGTACTAGGATTATTCATGAAGCATATATGACTAAAATCTATGTTACGTTTATGACCGTGTTACCTAAATTTTCTGTCTATAGCTGGTTTGTGGTACCTGGACCGGGTTGGTTTGAGGGTGTTCATCTGGCGCCTGGGGATTTGGTAATCTTACATGTTTGATCAATGCTCTGGAGAAGTTACCTTGTTGCAGTCACATTGAGATGAATTTTGACTTTCATGTAATAAGAGGTAGTGAGCTCACCTGAAGCAAGAACCCATCGAAATGGCCAACAAAGTCTATGTCATTTTCCAAACAAAGGGTTCTCAATTAGTCATTATACGGTTCCAGATCCAAAGACCCCCATATAAGCAGCCCTGACACTATGACTGTTCGATCGTCTGAATTAAGGTTCCTCAGCACACCACACTTTGTCACGTTTCGGCATGTTTCTTACATCTGCTTTCCAAGAAGCACAGCGTCATTTCCGATTCCTCTTTGATAGGAGTAAATACATGCATATATGAGAGCCACAAATATCAACGTAAATGCTGATAGAAACAATAAAATATTTTTGTTTTGAATTCCAAAAGTACCTTTTCAGAATATTTCAAGTTCTATTTGTTTAGGTATGTTTTGAACATCCCCAAACATTTTTACAGTCGTCAACACTGCCTGACAAAATGTATAGCATACCACAGTGATGTGTAAAAGAATAGACTAGACAAGCCTAGCTGAGCATCTGCTGGTTGTTTTGGATTTATATAAATTCAATTTCTAAACTATTGCTTTGAAGAGCCAGACTATATCCTAGTAATGCTGATTTTGGGTGTTCTAAGTTAAGTCTTTGCCGGGCACACCAGTGTTTTATCTACCCTTTAAGGGGTGTCGATAGTAAAAAATTAGACAACTGTTATGAGCTCAAAAAACAAGAGTTATAGTTATTTTGTAATTTAGAAATTTGGATGATCTAGTACCGATAACATAAATTGTGATGAAAATCGTATGGTAGACAAACTTTGCATATGCCATCAATAGAAGAAGCAAGAAGAATGGAATTATGAAAATTAATCGAAATTGCTTGCCTTTATCTTTCTTTATTTCAAAACATATTAATAATGGAACATATTATGTTTTAAATTCTCTGACAAGAAAGCCTCTTCTGTCTCAGATCCAGCCTGTTTTGAAAGGGAAATAATAATTTTTATAGATTCAAGTTAAAGCTTTTAAAAATGTTACTATAGCATACTAATTGTCGGGACTATATGATCGCGATGTGCGGCAAGTGGTGGTTTGGGACTTGTATCTCATCCAATATTATCAAAATTTAATAATTTTGATATCATCAGGTTGGCAATTTTCTAATCGAAACATCCGTACATCACATGCTTTAAAACTTATTTTTGAAAAAAAAAATAAATAAAAAAAAAGTTTTTTATGAGGTTTGATTATACGCCTGGATATGCATCTTTGTAAGAGGTGGGTGTGGGAAAATGCTTATAGCTGCTTTAAAGCGTGGAAAGACCTATCAATTTATACATTATCTTATTTAATGATCATTTCCCTTTTCAAAAATCATTTTTTGTCATTCTAAGTATATTCTCGGAGATATACTTGACAATTAAGTTCAAAAATTTGAAAAAAAAAAAAAAAAAAAAAAACAACAAAAAAACAACAACATATTTTATGCAAAAATGTATTTTTGCCATAGAATGCGTATATTCATTTTTACCTGTCAATTTTGTTATTTGGCAAGTAGCTTGTGGATACATTTACAGTTTGAAATGCATTTCGTTGACATATATTAAATCCATTCTGTCAAAAATGAAATTGAAAATATTTCGAAAAGTCCATTTTTCAGATTTTTGAAAATCGATAATATGCCTCCTTCGACGCTTATTTCTTGTACGTGACGTCTTTTTTTATTTTTGACGTAAATTGCCGTTTTCTATAAGGTGAATAGACGTACCCAAAATCTTTTAGTGCCATAAGATAGCTGTTGACACACTGAACTAACATCTAAAGAATCGCGATATGAAAGACCATAATGTGTCTGTAGTGAACAATAATGACGATTTGAAAACAATAGGCTGACGTAAACAGATAAACGCGACCACTGGGAGCGTTGACAAGCGGTATCTTTCAAACAATTCTTTACGAATTTTTTAGTTTAGACATTCGGCCACTACTTCATGCCATCTGTTTTCAAATCGCATTAAACATTAATGTTTTGGATGCAATTTTGTTATACACCACGTCGTACATAAACGTCACTGCAACGTCATAATGAAACATCCTACAAAACTCTAATTTTGATCGACTGTTACTAACTGTAATTACTCATAAGCCATATCACTTAAAAAAGTCCTTCAAAATGATCCTTTTCAAGAAAATTGTTTTTTTTTTTTGTGTGTGTTCGCGTTTCTTTTGCGGACAAGTAGAGTATCAGTATAATGGGCCATAGCATGAAACACACTACAGAATAATTAAAACTCAATTTATGACTTATATGTCAAACTTGGAGCAACAACTGCAGATATTTCTGTCTGATCCACGAAAGCGTATTACATATACACTGAAAGTATGACCAATTAAGACACCAAAGTCTAGTTGGGAATGTGCTCATGCCAATTCAATTCTTTTTATACATGTACACTTCATGCAGGTGAAAAACTGGTTTACACTGACTGTTGCCATCGTTGTGAAAGTCTTGGGACATGTTCAAAACATGTATGTAGAAATATTACTCGGACTATGTCAAAAAGGTAGTTTTGAAATTGATTTTTTTTATTTCACTGAACCTGTCGGTATTGATGTAATTTGTCATGTAGTTTATATTTACACTCCACCTTTGTCTTTCCATTCCTACCAAAAAGGAATCGAAAATATATCCTGGTTTCTTTGGCATTAGATGTAAAACCAGACCAGAGGACCAATGACCATGTAAACCTCAGCTGACCTTGCCATAAAATAGGCCAAGGTTATCCAGTGGTCACGATTATACAAACTTTGTAGAGCTCGATTCACTGATGCATAAGGCAAAGTTACAAAATCATAGGTATTCCGGTTCCGAAGAGTAAGATTTGAAAAAGAAAAGGTTTTAGCTATTTATAGCCATGGTGGCCATTTTGGTCATGTGACCTTGACCATTTATTATAACTTTCATTCTTATTTTCTAACGTTGCTCCACAAAATGTTTAGATTTGATTGGCCAAGCATTTTCAGAGAAGAAGATGTTTGACTATTATGGTCATATACGTGTATATAGCTGCGGGGCGGGTGCACACAACCCCCTGAAGACATTTTTTCCATAAACATATCCTTCTGTCCATTTGCATACTCCAAATAATTTTTTCCCATTAATTACATTTTTACTTATTTTCCCCATTCAAATGCATGGATAACCTATGTTGGCATTGCCATAAAATAGGTCAAGGTCATCCTAAGGTCATGATTTATACAAACTTTGTAGAGCTCCTCTTACTGATGCTTCTTATCAAGTTTCAAAATCATAGACCTTCTGGTTCGGAAGGAGAATGTTTTTAAATTTTTAAAATTTTGTTCCTCCACCCCAAGGATACTTCATATCAAATTTGGCTTTGATTGGTCAAGTGATTACTGAAAAAAATAAGTTTCATATTTAATTTGTAAATGACCTTTTCATACGCACAACGCTTCATTAGCTCAACATGTTGTCTGTATCTACCAACTTTCAGGTCACAGGCTACAAAACACCCCGAAAAATTCATTTTTTTCATTTGTTTCCATTTAAAGCCTATGAAACGAAAATTGCGCTTGCTTTGAAATAGGTCAAGATCAACAATATGTCATGGTTTATAAGAATTTTGATGGACCAGAGTCCCCAATACTAAATATTAAGTTTCGTTGAAATCCGTCCACCGGTTTTTAAGAATGATATTTTTATATTTATTACCATATATGGACATGGCGGCCATCTTGAAGTTTGGCTTTGATTGACAAAGCGGTTTCAGAGTAGAAGATCTTTGACATTGTGGACGACGACGGATGAAATAATAAATGTGAAAATAGGCCAAAAAGTGCTGAGGAACAACCTCAATTTTACTCAACAAAGTGGTATAGTTATCACAAAACATATCAATGTCTACCGCGTCATCAGCGTCATTACCACCGACATGTAGAATGATTGTTTTACAATTGTCAATATCAAAGTGTTCGAGTAGACTCGTCAGACTTTCAACAGTTGCACCGGGAAATCTTTGAACCGTTGCGTTGGCTTTACGTCCATTGTTCCGAACACCGTTTAGTTCTGAACTACCAGTTATCAGTACACTTTGTTTGATTACTGTTTTGGTCGTTTGAGTTAGAGCGATTCTTTCTGTATTTGTGTCATTGTATGTGCCTGGTATATTAACTGGTTTGTTTTCTATTTCTGTTGTTTTCTCGGTGATATATGTTTCCTAGGCTGTTTATTGTTTTGTTTTCCAGGTACTGGAATTGGAATTTTGTGTAGCACCATTGATGGTCACTGCTGTATAATTCACTTCCTGGGCATTTAACTTTTTTTTTATTTTTGTGTAATTGTTTTAATGCCTTCTGTTTGTGTCTTTATTTTGTCTAAGAAGGTAGATGTTTTGTATATGTCCTGGCATCCTGGCATGCCGTTTGTTCAATAACAGTTTTAGGCTGTTGGTAGACGATGATATCGATTCCATTGACTCGGAGAGCGTTAGGTCCTTTGCGTTAATATTTTTGTTTAAGGACGTTAGTCGATCATTGAGACTCCCAAAACTATTCTCTACCTTATCAGAAAGTCCGTTCACTGCTGTTAGAATTGGCCTAGTACATTCCTTAAGCTGTTAAACAGCAGTTTTGAGGATACCAATACCATGAGTTTTCGCCGGTTGTATACCTCGACAGGATGGACAGAACCACAGTCCGATCTGATCACCTTTAGAGATACCAACATACTTTTCTTATGTAACCAAACCATACAAAACGAGCACTGTATCATAACGTATTGTTTCGTAGCAGATGCTTTGATTTTGCAAGCATCTGAACACAAGGAACTTTATTTGGAACTTATTGGCCTGATTTACTGTCAGTTTTAGCGTTCGACGCCGTTGCAACTGTTTTAGTTATACTGTCATTTAGACGTCCCTGCGACACATAGTTTACATCATCACATGTGTCGAATGTAGCGTAGACGCCTTCAATGTCTAAAGCTACGGTTTTACCGGATTATGTGTCTGATACATAGCCAGGAGATGAGCACAGTGTATTGTCTAACACATCAATAACGATGTTAGATAGCAGAATCGTTGAGTTTGATACAGACTCGCGCGCAGTTCTAGACAGTAGAGACTAGACCTCACTAGCGAGAAAGTTTGCTACACATACATGTAGGACGTTCGTTATTACAGTCCGGCGGTAGCGATGTGATTTCATCTAATGCAATCTGCTTGTATTCGTGCTTCATAAACTGTTTAAGTTCCATACGAGACTTTTGTCTTAAAAAGTTGCCTTTTGGTCCTCTGAGATCAGCGGGGATATTCTGAGAAATCAGAAATTTATTATCCGTTCAGATTTTATTTTCTAACCAACGTTTAATATTTTTGGCACTATTCGGATAATACAAGTCTTTGTATTGACGCCCATCTTGAAAAATTCAAACTTACTGTCGTTCTCTTTGGCTCCATATTGCCAAGTCTAAAGGGTCACTGAATAGGCTTGTGTAGCCGAAACCGCGGTATGGCCCATCACTTTTCTCATTAATATGCTCGCTGCTCTTCAATACAAAAACTTGTCCGTGCAATATACAGAGATTTTTAAGTTGTAAAAATTGAAAATTTTCAGCAGAAAATGTTTGATATTTTTCTTATTTTTGCTCAAAACATAGGCTGTGGGTACACGTTAAAACCGTTTTGCCGAGGCGGTTCTAACGAGTACCCACAATGTAAGTTTTGGATCAAAAATAAGAAAATTAGGTATACTCCTGCAAACCCCAGGTTTTCTATATAAAAGTGGGTTTAAGGGGGTATACATTTCACACACATGTTTTCCTGATGAAAAAGATCTCATTTTAAGTTTTATTCAATTAAATTCTTTTATCTGTTTCTACAACTGCGAATGTTCACCCCTTTCCACGATTTATTTGACTTTTTCTTGTGTTATTGCAAAATTTCTTTCTGAATCCATGAAACTCGATTCGATGATGAGAGTTGTTTTCAGCACCAGTTTACTAGACATCAGGTATTTCCGTCACTGCGTAGAAATACATTAGTGGGTCTATCCCCCTCAAATCCCTTCATTTGCACCTTAGTTGGTTAGTTATCCATCTGTTATCATTCTTTGTCACCACAAGGCATTTTGGAAATTTTGGAATTTAACAAAACTTGAATATCAACATTTCATGTAAAATGAAAAACAAAAATCGAGATGAAATGTTACTTGAAACCAGGGTACGGAAAACGTGTAACTCCATAACCACACCCTCTTTGTTTTGTGTTATTCCAAATCTATAAGTGTTCGGGCATATATGTGAACCTGAAATATAATGTAAAAGAATTCACTATATACACCTTTGTGAACAAATGTCCAACAATTATATACTGGACAAATTAAGTTAGAGATCAAACTTTTAACATTCAATTTAGGAAGATGTCAAACTGCTGATAAAATGGAACATTTCTATCATCAAGGGAATGTATTTTGTACGCTTTATGTACTTGAGGACCGAAACAATAGTCTGCATTAACCAAGACCAGGCTTTTTTGGATCAAAAATAAGAAAAATAGGTATACCCCTGCATACCCCAGTTTTGCTACATTGTATATAAAAGTGGGTTCAAGGGGGTATGCAGTACACAGACATGTTTTCCTGATGCTCTATTTTGTTACAGATGCTGTCGTTGGAGCTAATTGTACTGTAAACTCGGATTGTAATGAGCCTAGTGAAGCGTGCGACGTGGATGACACCGTTACCTGTGTTTGTGCCGCTAACTACGTCAACGATCCATGTGAATACGGTTTGTATATTAACTGAAAACGTGTTCCGCACACAATTGTGATAGTACTGTACAAAGCGACTTGAATTTTGATTTATTGCGGACCATTTCAATGCAATTCATTCTTATGGTCTTATCGGTATCTCTAGCCCTTTATGAACAATTTTCATTCTCATTTCTGATGCAATCAAATGGAAGCTTAAGTTCCATCTCAATGAGATGCTTTTGGCTAGCCCGTGTACTCAACATAGATAGTATTTGAGCCGCCTCATGGGAAAACCAACAATCTGCATAGGCGAAAACAAAGACGCAGATCAGCTTCGCAGTAACTGCGAATCTGATCAGCGCCTTTGTTTTCGCTACTCGGATAGTACAGTTCCTCTTCTACTTAAATACGAAATTTCAAGCTTCAAGCTCTTTTCTGTGACTGTACAGGTCGGTTTGTGTCGGACCTGGTTGGAAACCACATTGTTGGTTTTCCCACGAGGCGGCTCATTTCATAGCGCCAAATACTGTTCATAATGTATATTTTAAATTTTCGCTGCTTTTGTACACATCAATTTTTCAATTTTAGAATGTCGTGTTGTCTGATTCTTTAGCTATGGCGAATTTTGAATTAATTTTCCTTTTCGAATAATTACCATATGGCATATGACTTCACACGGAATGCACTTTAGCCACTTAGGTGAATATATGACAGGGGAATACGGTGGCCTAGTAGCAGAGCGACTCAAAGGTCCTGGTTTCGAACCCTTCTGTCTTCATTTTTTTATTGTCCGCACCTCCATCTGCTGGTATCAAGTTATTTCATTGAGCAAGTCACATTAACAGACAATATCCAAATGATATAGCAGCGGTTTAGTGGTTTTGTATTTTCTATATTTAATTTTCATTTATTCAACTTAGCAAAAAATCAAGTTGTCAGACTACGATGACTAAGTCGTAAAAAGAAATCATTGATTTTCGCCCTTTCTTACTTAGGACATGCTCATTAGCCTCAAGCTGAAGTTTTTACTTCTGTAGTGAAGATAAGTATCTTGATATGAGACATTTGGCAAATTTAAAAATTCTGTTTTAACCAACAAAAGGACACATTCCCGAATCATTTTCATTTTATTACATATAGGTCTCATGCAATGATTTGCCGCACAATTTCAGATTGCGGTGGTCCACCCACACAGGCAGGTTACGTGGCCACTCAAGACGGTACGACTGTCGACGGCCAAACAGCATCTGTTGATTGCGATACTGGGTACACGGGGTCTTCTTTTAGTATTACCTGCGCTGTAGGAGGATGGACTCCAGCATATTCTGGATGTTCAACAGCCGGCGGAACAGGTATTAATTATCCCGATAAATCACCAGGAAACATGTCCATGAAATGTATACCCCCTTAAAACCCCACTTTTGTATAGTAAAACTGGGGTTTGCAGGGGTATACCTATTTTCTTTCATTTTTGTTCCAAACATACATTGTGGGTACTCATTAGAAACGCCTCGCCGAGACGTGTATTCACAATGTATTTTTAGCAATAAGAAAAAATCCTTCTGAACATTTTCAGGAAAATTTGTATTTTACATGCACATGGTATGTTTTCATAATGATAAATATTTGGAATTTAATGATCACAGAACAATTGTAAAAATATGGAAGATTGACTTAGTAACGCCTCTTTAATAAAGTTTAAAGGAATGGATTCGGAACCGCATAAGACGGCGTATGTATACGTAAAATACCATCATAAATTCATTCCTGGTACAAGAGAATGCATATCGGGTTTGTTACGCAAAATATTCGTATTCAAAGTTGGGAAACCTTCGTTTTTTCCTGCATCTGAGTGAATCGCCATATTTATCGGGTATGGTTACCGGTTTATCGATAATTACACGGTGAACGCGGTAACCAGTATAAAGCTGTGACGTCACTCACTCACTTTCTCTTTAAGCCGCTCATTTCAATTGCAAGGCGTTCAAATATTCTCGCGATAATTTCGTTATTTTATTTTGTATTTGTGGATATTTTCTGCGTTAAACTTGATAGAAGTGTTTATGTGATATTACCGGAGAATAATATTTACCGAAGATGCCTCAGTCCCAGGCGATTAACTGTAAAAACAAGCCACAGAAAGGAGGTAATTTTTTTCCCCATATACCTGTCGTCGGCTTTTTGCTTCCCCCAAAGCGATAAAAAAATCGTAGGTGTAGACATTTTCACTATTTCTTATAAAAATATTAATCCAAGTTCTTATTAATAATCCACTATGAACGGAATGGAATTACTGTTACATGTATCTACGCACGGTAGTTTTTATTCCGAATTTTAGGCATTTCACATACAATTAGTCAAAGAATCGCGCACAATAGAAAAAGAATAGGAATTCGCAAGTTTTTCATCCATTTTATTCCAAAACGGAATATCGGCACACACTCCAGGGGTAATCTAACGTTGTTTTTTTCCCACATAATTTGATTAATTTGCCTCCGCTATTTATTTTATTCACTTAATTTATAATCGGAGATGAACCGCCCATCACTAATTTTAATGCGCATGCGTTTCTAATTTGTTTGCCACCAATCCAGAAAAGATTTTCATTCATGCGGATGATTATTTTCAGCATGTGACCCGGTAAACACGCCTCAAACGGTCAGCTGACCTGTCAACAATGACTGCAATTGAAGATGTTTACATAAAGACACGCGCCATCAAAAGATGCGACCGCCATTCTAAATCGTTTGATCGCCATTATACGTATGAAAGATTATCGACTACCTAACTGGATTTTCATCATAAAGGTGCATAATACACTCGGATGGATGTCTCTAAGATGCTTTTTTCGCTCATAGACAACAAAACACAAGTAAATATTGGGACGTATCGCGGTAAAAACAACTTGCGCCCCGGGAATCACCACTTAGGAAAACCATGTGTCTGAGCCCAGCTTTACTCGTCCCGGGACGCCAGACCTGCGTCCGCGAGATCCCTGTGACAGATGACATTTTTTTCTGTTTTTATTTCTTTTTTTTTCTCTCTCTTTTTTTCTCTGCGAATTTTATCGATAAAATGAAGTGGAGTACGAACGCTTGTAAATGGCTCTCAACCGAAAGTGAGTGAGTGACGTCACAGGTAAACAAATATGGCGACAACCTTCGCGATTCGAAACGCATTTTAGCGTAATTTTCAATCGATGATTGTGTACTTATTATGGGGTAAATCGTTGGGATTCGATTTGTAACACGTGCTGTAACATCTAAATGAATATGTACAGGGCCCAATATGCGTTTCCGAATCGATTCCTTTAATAAAACCCGGAGAAAGAAGAATCAATGCTCATCATGTTTAAATACTATAAACATAAATGTATATCTTCGTGGTGTCCAAATAATTGCATGTCTTATTTTGAAGGTGTTTTAATAATGTTTAAGTTTTTAAATAAGGAAACATAGAATTTATAGTTTCATGTTTGAATTACCAAGCTGTATTACTTGCTACACGTATTATTCTTAATTCAAATACAATTCTTTGTGTTTTAGATTGTGGACCTCCTACAAACCCGACGGGATACACATTGACGGCATCCGGGACAAGTGATGGCGACTCCGCTACAGTCGCCTGTGCTACTGGATTTACCGAGGATTCCGGAACCCCATCACCGGTAACATGTTCAGGTGGTTCTTGGACAGCACCAAGTGGCTGTAGTCCTGTTGGTAAGATTGTGAAAACAGCAAAATACTTTTTAGCGTTTGTGTTATATAATGAGTATATTAAGGAAATGTGAAAACGCGAAACACACACAATATTATTTTGTAATTATGATTGATGACGCGCATACAACATTTGGCCAGTTTTGATAGATCTGGGCTATGAGAAAATGTCGATCAGAATCATTATTTTCGCTTCTAAGAAAGTGCGATGCCTCCTTCCTAAATCTGAAATTCAATGTTATATCTGTTTTGTATGTCTGTACAACCTGGAATGTGTCGGACCGCAAATTGTTGGTTTTCCCACACAAAAACTCTATGATTACAGATTGTGGCTCTCCAACAGCTCCTACTAATGGAGCAGTCCAGGAACCAGCAGAAGGCACTCACTACGGACAGCAAGCTACCTATTCGTGTGATGCTGGCTATACTTTATCGGGTAGTGCCCAGGCTCGTTGCAAGTTCGACGGGAGTTGGGAGGCTGCACCGACGTGTGTAGTTGGAGGTAAGGCTTAGGATATAAAACATTAGTCAGAATTCAAGAGTCAGAATTCAAGAGTTGATACTATCTATAAGCATGACCTCAAATGTTACAGCTTTGAAAACGTAATAACAGAAAACTAGAAAGTCGACATACACACAGACCTCTTCTTTGCTTACTTGTAACAATAAGCGCACACTACTCGACTAGCATTTTGGTATTTTATGCCGACTTTATATCAGCGCCATATAAACCGCCTTAAAACTTAACATTAGATGATCAAGCAATATCGTTCAACGTTTGGAAAATGGAATCATCATTGATAAGTTTTGGCACATGGTTATTTCAGCATTTAACGCGTTGTTTTCGTTCGTAGTGTGTGCTAATTAGAATAACATTCTGTTTTTTAACTTTAAGTTATTTTGAAATGTTAAGCGCCCAGTGCGCTAATTAGAACGAATACGGTTTATTGAAAAAAAAATGTGTTGGTGTATAACAGTTTCGTATTGCTAGTTCTTTTCATTGTGGCACCCTTGTCAGTCAAAACTGACGAAAACAAAACTGAGTTCCCATTACGAAAACTTGCCCATGCAATAAACAGATATTTTTTGAGCTTTAAATATGGAAAATTTTCAGCTGAAAAATTTTGATATTTCTCTTATTTTTGCTCGCCGAGGCGGTTCAAACGAGTACCCACAATCTATGTTTTGGAGCAAAAATCAGAAAAATAGGTATACCCCTGCAAACCCCATTTTCACTATATAAAGGTGGGATTTAAGGGGGGTACTTATTGCACGGACATGTTTTCCTGATGCAAATGCCGCTTGTTAAAAATATTAAAAATCTCATTTTTTTTTTCAATTAATGTATTTAATTTATTGGATTGAATAAGTCATTTATTTTCAGGTAACGGTGCCAGCGTGATCAAACAAACGTTTAGCTTTGTCATTATGACCGGGTCACTTATCATCGCATTAAAGCACATGTAGATGACGACGTCGACAAACAACAATAACAACAACAACAACAGTAAAACAACATTGACAATAATATTACAAGTTTCGGTAAAATTCGTTTGCAGATTTAATCTGATTAAAATCGGATCTACATGCACACCTGTAGCAGCAAGCGAGATCGAAACAATATGGATGATATGGTTTTGTCTGTGGGTAGAGGGTCCGTTAACCATAAAGATGGCTAGCATGGTACAAAGCGGTCAGTGCAAAACGAAGGACGGAGACAATATCTATTTATATATGTACATATATATATAGAAAGTAAAACTGAACATCTTAGTACCTTGAAAAAATAATTTCATAATATTCTCTGCAAAATGAACATAAGGAATAACAATATTATCCTGTCTGGTTTAAATATGAATCTGACTTCGTGTGTGCAACTTGTTTGATTATAACTTAACGTCTCAATCAACATTTCCTTTTGCCGTTTTTAGCTCGCCTGTACGAAAGTACAGGAAGAGCTATAATAATTGCAGTCACCCCGGCGTCGGCGTCGGCGTTGCTCAAAATGTTAAAGGTTTTGGTTACAGTTTTATGAGTCTATATCTCTTGAAGTTAATGATGGATCAAGTTGATACTTTGCATGATGGTAGATACTGGTCTGAAGTTTTATGCTGTACCATCATGACCCACCTGGGTGACCTTGAGGTCAGGGTCACAGACTTAGACATTTTGTATTAAAGTTTTTGGTTAAAGTTTTTATAAGTCTATATCTCTTTGAAGTTGTTGATGGATCAAGTTGATACTTTACATGTTGGTAGATATTGGTATGAAGTTTTATTCTGTACCATCATGATCCACCTGGGTGACCATGAGGTCAAGGTCACGGACTTAGAAATTTTGTGTTAAAATTTTTGGTTAAAGTTTTTGTAAGTCTATATCTTTTGGATATGTAGATGGATCAAGTTGATACTTGGCATGTTGGTACCTATTTGTCTGAAGTTTTATTCTGTACCATCATAGCTCACCAGAGTGACCTTGAGTTCAAGGTCACATACCTTGAGTTCAAGGTCACAGACCTTGAGTTCAAGGTCACAGACATTGAGTTCAAGGTCACAGACTTTGGAATTTTATGTTTAAGCTTTTGCCTAAAGTGTTTTGAACTGTATATTGCTGGAACAAATGGATGGATCTAGCTGATACTTTGCTGTTAGATATAATTGTTAATTTTTATGCTGTAGCATCTTAACGCACCTGTGGTCAAGTTCACAGACTTAGAAATTAAATGTTATAAGTCTATATCGAATATGTAGATGGATCAAGTTGAACTTTGCATTTTGGTAGATATTGTTCTGAAGTTTTAAGCTGTGCCATCACGGCCCACCTTAGTGACATTGAGGTCAATGTCTTGGGTCATAGATTTTAATAGATTTAGTGGCAAAGCACAAGTCAGGCGAGCTACGCTGTCCTGCGACAGCTCTTATTTAAATCTATTTTAGCTTACAATATCGATTAGATTTTTCATAGAGTTACTTG
The DNA here is from genome assembly GCA_964017185.1 of Rugalucina vietnamica. Classification (NCBI taxonomy): domain Eukaryota; kingdom Metazoa; phylum Mollusca; class Bivalvia; order Lucinida; family Lucinidae; genus Rugalucina; species Rugalucina vietnamica. Next base: position 6,516,770 of record OZ024884.1, on the reverse strand, counting down.
TTTCTTATAACAAAAGAGTATGTGTGGCGCATGAGACCTAGAAACTCGAATCGCAAGTTTCTGATATTCGATCATATATGAACGACACATCTAGCGCATTTATTGCGAAACACACCATATATATTTGTAGTGTACGTTTTGTAGTTCTTAAATCACAGACGATAAATAAGCGTCTTAACTTCTTTTTCACTAATATTTTGCACTCATTTTTACTCTCGTTTCACAGATTTGTTTTTATATTAGAAGAAATGAAATTTTAAAAATCACTTGTATATACGTTTTCATATAATATTTTCCTTTTTTTTTGTATCAAATAAAATCGTTAATTTGCTTTGTTGATTGATTCTTTCTCTAACCTGTCTAACATCGTTAAATCAAAACATACTGTTAACCATTAGAAGGATAAATAATATGTTACAAAAATAGTTCACATTAACTGTTCACATGCCCCGTCAACTACACGACTGTATGAATGCACGGTAGAATCGGTCAACAGCTGTCAAGCAGAGCTGACATTTTCAATTTTCATTGCATATAAGTAAACTGTAACCAAAGACCAGTTAAATAGCTGCTCATTCGGCTTACGATATGTTTCATGGTACATGTATAAGTACCTGATTGTTAGTTTGGTTTTTTCCCACCTCGGTTTTTGGAGTGGGAATATTTTTTCTGATTGCGCCTTTTCCTGATCTTTGCCTACTTGTACCTTTTTATATCAGAGTTCTTGTGGTTGTGCCGTGTGGCGGCCCTAAAAAGTCTCCCCGTACATCTATTTAATGCTCTTATTTTTCCAATCCTCAGGGATTGCTTGCAATCAGTTTGTATTTTCCTATCTCTACTAAATGTTATGAACCACTGCAGAAGCGGAGGGTGAGGTTAGGATCCTGTAAAACCGGTTTAAGCCCGCCAGTAACTTTGTGTAACTGATCGTTCCAAGGCGATACTTCTGTGGTGGTTCTTTTTGTTTTATGTCTTGGTGTTTAACATTTTGTTTGTGCTGTTGGCGCCTTATGTGTGTTTTCATATTTTTAATTAAGTAAAGGTAACTGAGTGGCCACCTATTGGGAAAATAGCTGCTCATTCGGCTTACGATATGTTTCATGGTATAAGTACCTGATTGTTAGTTTGGTTTTTTCCCACCTCGGTTTTTGGAGTGGGAATATTTTTTCTGATTGCGCCTTTTCTTGATCTTTGCCTACTTGTACCTTTTTAACGAACACACATGAACAAACCCCGCCCTTCAGAAAATCATATAGAATACAATTCAATCAAGAGAAAGAAACATACGGATGCCAATCGAGGTGTAGCTTCTTTGGCCACTCTTGGCCACTCAGCAACTTTATCGAAAAGAAAATCAACGTGTTGATCTGGATTAGTGTTAAACTTTGCGTAGTGCGCACTTAAACTTCATCCGAATCGGGTCAATGCGGATAAATTTGTTTTTGATTCAAATGTTAAGTGTGAACGCATCCTTGGCGTTTGATCGAATATCCATTATGTACAACGCATGTGTTGTATCATTGTCAAAGATGATTGCAAACGTAGACATCTCATAAACTATAACAAAAATATGAGGAACACAAATATAGGTATTAAGGGGTCTCGATGCTAATTTTTGTTGATAAATAAACCCTTCAATTTTAAGACATCTTGAAATTTAAATGCAAAGCTACATAAACCGAGCAAAACAATTATCATCCTTTTTAACAAAAATATGAGCCGCCTCATGAGAAAACCAACACTTGTGTACTGTGTGCGAGTGGAATATTGGGTAAAATTTTGTGTCAACACGGTAAAGTGTATACGTTAAACTTCAGTTGTCAAAGCATGTCACTCGATCTTTCTCTGTAATTTTTGATGAATATAGCCAAAGAATTTTATTCTAAGCATACCAGTCATTTAGATTATTCATTTAAGAACAATTCTTCATCATATCTGTATGAGTTTGATTTAAGATTACTGAGATTTTTCTGTTTTAAGTTGAATGTTTATGTACAATTTATCGGGAGAATCCAAGATGGCCGACATCGTCGGCATCCCGTCGTTATTTTGTAGTGGGGTCATGTGACCCCGCAGCTTTTTCGTAGTGGGAAATCCAAATCCCGCTACACTTTAGCTATGGGAAAGGGAATCCCACACCATTTTAACGGTGGGATTTGGGAACATGGGATAGGGGGTATATAAGAAAGCAGCTGAGAGTCCCATTGGCTTTTGAATAGAGCAGCACGCATTTTTTGATGCGTCTTTAATTTTGGGTTATTTTTATGAAATTCAGTCTAAATTATAAATTTAAGCAATAGTTAATTATTTTTCTTAGAAGAAGGGTCGGATTGGATAAATTTGGTAAAACTCTTTTTCTTGCTTTTGATGACACTTTGAAATAAGAATTTCTTGTACAGAGACTAAGCTAATGATTTGAACATAATTTTTCAGTAGCTGCTTTTGCATAATTCTGTAAATCATTTAACATTTAAGTCATTGTAATTGTTGGATTTATAAATTTAATAACTCATAATTTGTTTTCATCAAATTTATTGCTGATTAAATCGTTAAAAATAACAAAGCTTTGGTCTTGTTTCGCTATCATTTCAACATTTATTTTAATACTGAAGTTCACGACCTCCTCTTCCCGAGGCCTAGGCTCATAGAGACTAGTGCAACGCTACCACCGGGCCACTCGAACTTTCACTATTGGGCAGTGTCTGTAAGAGTATGCCGTTATAGGAGAAAGAAGACGATCACTGCAGTCCTCGGCTCGCAACAATACGTAGCTCATACTTCTAGCGGTCAACATGCCACGTCACCGTGGCGTACGTACCGCGTGCCTTTCGTATCTGCTACGTATGTGTGGCGTATGTGTGACGTATGTGTGGCGTATCCTCGACTCTCTTTTCGTATCTACGGTGTATCAGCGTCGTACGTGTAGCGTAACTCGTGTACAATGGCGAATTTGCTACATACATGTATGTGCTACGTACGTTTCACTGCTGTGGAGTATATGTGACGTATAAGGAGTAATCGGAATATTCTGTAGCGTTACATGAGAATCTTAATCTCTCTCTATATATATGTTAATGTGTTAGCTATAATTTTTTTTCCCGATGTCATTGATCAGATGCTCCTAACGGTCCGGGGTGCCGTGCAGGGTCTTTCAGGGCTACGTTCGGTGTTGCTCTGTCTTTGTTCATGTCGTCTCACGACCAGGATGGGGAGCTATTGATGACGTTTTCTTTCTTCCCCTCTGTCTTTTTTCTTCGGTGGTAATCTATATACATTATCTAGATTTCTCCGGAGGCATCTTCGACCTCAAATAATTGATAACTGTAATGTGTGAATTGCATGAACAAAACGAACACGGGTGTTTGTTCTCCTAGATATTAGAACGCAATTGGTACAGATCAGATACGTCGCAGATAAGAATAGAATGTGGTACATACGCCGTAGATACGTAACGCCAACGATTTATACGCCATACATACGTGGGTTGGGATTTAAGTTCGTAGACTTTCTTTATAAAAGTCAGATGTCGTTCACACAGCAATTAAAATGATACCTTTTGAAAATACATTCTTTACCTATTGAATAAGATATTAAGCATAGTTCTACACATAATAGTTTCATCACAACAATGAATTAAACACAATGACCTTTCAACAACCGGGGCACGTCTAGGAAATTTTGACGACAAATCTACTTCGAATTTAAACAACTGTAAAAATAAACATGCCTTGTTTGGAACCACACAGCGCGCCATATTTGTGGTTTTTTTTTACTGAAGAATGGTGGTGGTGGAATTTGTAGATTTATTGTAGGTGTGTACATGTCTCATTGTGTAAAATTCAAGTATGTCCATCTGAAATCTCGCAACGATTTAAATACCACTGCATCATCTGTTCTATAACTTTCTACAAATCCCTATCATTTTGAATATTTCTGTGGGCATTTATGCTACTAAAACATGCGATTTTATCATAGCTCTTGTTTCGACGGTGCCTGTTCACGCCATTTTTCTTCTCGAAAAATTGCGACTAGCTTGACATTTACTCCAATAACAAAATGAGTCGTCATCATAAGGCTTAAAAATTGTATGAAGATAACAACATTGTACTAGAATGCTTCATATTGATTAAGCTCAAGTTTTAGTCTACAATATAGTAACTAATAGTACATGTATGTTCTTTAACGTCATATGACTTTAGAATTATCTAAAATTCGACGTACCCCGGGTAGCGAAACCTAAGTTGCTATGGATACCACTTAAATGAGCACTGCGCAAGGTTTCATGAAAACTATTGTAAACACGAAACTAGGGGTCTTTGTTTTTTAATAATAATGAATCAAATTTTGAATAAATGCTGTAATAGAAAATCAGTGGCCAAAGCCGTCTACGAACTTTAATCTCAACCCTCGTACGTCACACGCATGTAGCACATACTTCTTGGTACGCCGTACGTACGAAAAGGAAATTCTAGACGAATAGAGATACGTCACTGATACGCCACAAAAACGTAACAGGAACGTCGCACATGTGGTACACACCTGTCTTGAACAAAATACGCCTCAGATCTAGGCGTATAGATATTCTCATAGACACGCTAGCAATACGCCGCTGATACGCGAATGTGTGACCAAGCTATAAGCATATATTTGAGACAAGTCAAGATGTGGTGGGAAAGTATTTTATTCAGTTTCAAATAAAAATGACGGCAAACCAATATTATAACTGAAATGGGAAGACATTTATAATACTGAAGAAGAAACATGGAATACCACTGAGTTATCCCCTATCAAATTAAACTTAATTAGACAGGAAATTATATTAGTTCCAAGTAAAAATAAACAACAAAATTTTAGCAACAAGATATACCTTTATACAGTAAAATTGATCCAACAACCAAATTGTCTCCACTATAACCAAGCTAAAACTATTAGTCATATGCTGTTGAATTGTCAACAGATCCAGTCCTTCATAAGGTAATTCAATAGTTGGTTCACACTTAGAAATATACATGTATATAGGTTTACCATTCACAGAAGAACTTTTTATTTCTGATATAGGAAAAAGATGAAAAGGTACAAGTAGCAATGATCAGGAAGTGGCGCAATCAGAAAGATACTCCCACTCCATAAACAGAGGGATGGAAAAAAACTAAAATGACACTTAGGTACGTATACCAAAAAAAAAAAAAAAAAAAACATATCGTAAGCCGAGTGCGCAGCTATGCCCAATAGGCGGCCACTCAGTTACCCGAACTGAAGCTCCGGCCCGAATATCTTTATGTCGGGGCGATCATAGAGTCTGACGCCCGACCATCCGGCGTGCAGTTAAAGAAGGCAGCATAGTTATCAACCATGATTGGGTTAAAAACTAAACATGCAGACTGTCGCATAACATTCAAGTTATAACCTATACGTTTGTAACGTGTTAAGATTTTCTGAACTGAAAAGAAAAATCATTCATTCATATACGTTTATTAAACTTGTAAACCAAGTCACCATAACATTCTGGTTCCGAAAGGCCCTCACTTAAAGCATCTTTAGCCGAACATTAAATTTAGAAATCAACTCAGAGTGTGTGCGATAAAAATTAGAAAATGGTTTTCGAAGTTTATGATACCGATAGCCCTGCTCGAGAACATTGGCTATTAAACATTTACTTCGTGTGTTGAAGTCCGCTACATGTTTGCAGACTCTAGTAAATCTAATAAGTTGCGAAATATATAAACCACACGAAGCACGGCGAGGAACGTCACCGTTAAAAAAAACGGAAATATTACTATATCAAAATCAAAGTCATCGCGTTAATCATAAATCTTAGAAGAATCAAATCCATTTGCAATAGAAAGATGTATATCCAAAAGAGGGGGATTCGGTATCTGTTGTGTTGGCTTTATTCAACTGTAGTTCAGGTGGATAAATTTGATTGACCATGACTTCAAAATATGGCTTGCCAATGTTCAAAAGGTCTTCGAGGTACCCAGAAGTCAAATTAAAGTCCTCGATAACAAATTGAATGTCATGGTTAAGAGAATCCATGAAATCTCTTTCGTGGCAGTATAAAAATAAATCAGCTACGAGAGGGGCACAATTTGCACCCATTGGAATACCAACAATTTCTCTGTATAACTTGCTTCCGAATCTAATATGAATATTATCCAGGAGATAGGATAATGCATCGCATACTTTATCATGATTTATTTGTTTGTTCTTGACGATTCAGTGACTAGTTAGAAATTCACCATGAGGACCGAAGAACTAACTAAATGTTATGAACCACTGCATAAACTGAGGGTGAGGTTTACCGGTTTAAGCCCGCCAGTAATTTTGTGTTACTGATCGTTCCAAGGCGATACTACTGTGGTGGTTCTATTTGTTTTATGTCTTGGTGTTAACGGAATTTTGAATTTTTGATTGTTTTTTTTTCCACTTTTCGGTGAAATTTGAAACTTTTAAATAGTGAATGCTAGGGTTTTGAAATTTCATATACATACTCCTCATGAAAAAATAGATGACTCGTATTTTTTGCCTTGTCCAAGTTATGCCCCATTGCTGAGTTATGTCCCTTTGAAAACAAAATTTGAAAATCTTGTGTGCAAGATATCTAAAAAAATATTTGAGCTAGAGCTTTCATATTTAGTATACTGATTGGGGCTGAAGGATAGATCACCTGATTATCTTTTGAGAAACTTCACCTCACATTTTGACAAAATTACAGAATTTTGAAAATTTTATGGATTTTTTCACTTTTCGGTGAAATTTGAAAAACTTAAACGATGAATGCTAGGGTTTTGAAATTTCATTTACAGATTCCTTATGAGAAAATAGTTGACCCGTATTTTTTCATGTCCTAGTCATGCCCCCTTTTTGAGTTATATCCCTTTGAAAACAAAATGTGAAAATCTTGTGTGCAAGATATCTCAAAAAGTATTTTAGCTAGAGCCTTCATATTTGATATACCAATTGGGGCGGAGAAGAAAATTACCTGATAAGCTTTTGAGGACTTTCCGTAAAATTTTGACAGAATTACGGAATTGTGAAATGTTGACTCCATTTCTAAGTGTACATTTGTTGTCAATGTTAGTCCTCAAGTTTGTTTTTAGTGCCCAGGTCTACTCTGTTTGCTTACATGATTTTCATAAAAAATAATGAAATAAATGAATGATATAAACTGTGCTAGGTTAGATTCAAACATACAGTTCGGGGCATGGTGTTTTACAAACACTTATTTCTAGTTAATTTTGGAAATGTATAAAACGGCACTAAAAAGGGTTAATTTGCAACTAAGATTTGCACCTACGTCTTTTATAAAGATCAGTAGTCTTCGTAAGTTTGCGCTGGCCTAAGACTTTATGTAATCGACAACATATGTTAAGAGCCAATTAAAAATTACTAGTTTCCATATTTTACTGCGTGAATCGTTACCTCACCTTAAGTACCAACAGTAGTTGAAGGACAGACGCAGAATGCACAATTCACAGACGCAGAATGCACAAAGTATCATTTAAACAACACATCAAATAAATGTCATATGTCCTTCCAATTTCGACAAATTATTTATTCAGTTTTGAAAATCATGAAATAATTGCATTTTGTTTTAAAATACATTTAAGTCCAGGAAGCATTAAGTAAACAGGTCAATGTTGTGTTTTAAAATTACAGATTTTTCTGGCAATGGTTACTCAATACATTCGTGCCTTGTGTTTGGACAACAACAGTTTTGTCAAGGTGCTATCAATATTATTTTTGTTATAGTTTTAATTGCATCTGTTTTCGATAAAGTTGTGTCACTAACCTCATTTGTATTCTCTTCTTTAGCTTCAGGGAACGGTGCCAGCGAGATTACACAAACGGTCAGCTTCATTACTTTTATTGGATCCTTTGTCATCACATTGGTGTACATCTAGACAACAACATAAATTATCATCATCAACAAGAACAACAGCGACACAAAAATGGCTACACTACTTCATGTCTTCGTCGAACTCGTTTAGAGAAGATTCAGATAACACTTAAACGAGCACTAATATAAATCTGGATGATGCTACATACATGCACATGCATCCAGGAACGGAGGACCAACCATAAGTAGACTACCATGTTACGTAACACGTACATTGGTGCGATAATGTTACGTTAATATCTGTACAAAAATCGGTACAGATATAATTTCGTGGGCACACTCTGTTTACATGTTTATGGCTACAGAAATACTGATGAAAAACTTCTTGGATATAAGTCATCAAGGAATATGTCTTTGGAAAGCAAAACGATGCGAAAAATATATTTTGCCCGAGATACGATTTATATGCTCAGAGGCATGCATTTTAGTATGCCTCTGATCTACGTAGGTCATTCAAAAAGTAATGCAATATGTAGCATATTTATATATATATATATATTTATCTGACAGACGTAAAGTTTTTAATTTTTGAAAGTTTGATTCAATCTGCATTCAGACAAATACATGTCAACTCAATCGGACTATACACTTTATGTTGCTTAGCAACCATAGAATGGCAGCGAAGGTGTCGTGGCCGCGAAAACCGCTTTTGAAAAATCAAATAAGTAACCATAAAGCTTTGGTATTTTTTGATGATGTTTTAAATAGTTATCTATTTATATGTTTGTGTAATGTCATCTAAGCCAGAACTTTTCAGGAAAATGGAATGTTCATAGAGTCCTACTCGTGTGAACAGTTGCTTAGCAACGCGAGAACCTGGCATTTTCGGTTTTATGCATTTTCCATAGATTTTGGTTGCTTAGCAACGAATTATGTAATCTGAGAATTGCATTTTGTAGCAAGTACTGCACAAAGCGTCAGTTGCAGTAACAATTAGGCATAGAAATGATCGACTAAACAAACTATAGGTCAAATTGTAGCAGAAATTGTATCCCTACCCCCATTTATCACCCTTCGATCCATAAATTTTAGTCAATTTTTCAACTTTCACTAGGTGTCAATTAAACAATATTAATCAGATTACATTATCTTGAATACTAAACAATTTTGAGTTCGGATTGAGAAAAGAAAGTAAATAAGTTTAATTTAACTTTCCTGATACCATGGCAACGGTTTTAAAAGTCGTGGCCAAGTACCTTTTACCAGGGTTCTATTGTTGCTAGGCCACAGAAAGTCGAGTATGTGACTAGCTGTTTAACAGTCTCGCAGAATACGAATTGAATATATGTTTGAAGAAACATAAATCAAACTTTAATAAGGTGTTCAAACACAAAATGACGATCAATATTGCATTACTTATTTAATGACCCTCGTATATCTTGTAAATAGTTTTAATGGGCCACCCTAAATGTTTTCCCCCTTGACTTAATTCTAAAGGTCACACGTGATGATCAGAAATTGATCAACTCAGTATCAGAAGATACGTGTACCACTTTATCATTTATTTTCGCCCTAATCACTAGCTATTTAACGATACTATTCTGTGCAACCTAAGAAGTATCTTTATTCCGAACTGCTTTGATGTTCTGTTCTGTAAAAATCAAATGTTGTACGTGCAAAATTAAATAGGACCTATTAATTGAAAACATTTATCGTCTGATATCCAAACAAACAAAACAGACTCATTCAGTCCTTGTAACACAAAACAAGTATATGTGTATAGTTCACAAAGGGAAAATATTTATTTTAGCAAAAATAGCACACTTTATTTTAAAGGAGTAATTAAAGTAAGGGGTTTTGATGGTACTAGAATGTGTGAATTTTGCTTTTATAAAACAACAGCCAAATAAAGGGGCCTTGCATGTACAACGGTGGAGGTTTTTGATTGGACATGCGTTTCATTTTGTGTAAGTAGTGTCAACATCAAAATTGATTGTTATCTTACCCACATTAATAAAATATAAAAGTAAGATCCGTTGGAAGCAGTGGAAACGTTCAAAGGGAGATAATGTGGGCCATATTGCGCAACTTTGGGTATTGAACCCTCATCAGTGACCCTTTAGAAACCGGCGACGATAGCCAGATAACATACTGCAATTTCAAAATGTACACAAGGGAAGTCTAAATCAAAGACACGTGCCTAAATGTGGCCAGATATTCAGAACATTGTTCAGAATATGGCTCTAAGCGTAAATTTTAGTAATCTGAATATTCTCACTGATCTCAAAAGATCGAAAGAAAAATATAAACTGCACTATGGGTGATGTACGGGGAGACCTTTTAGGGCCACCACACGGCACAACACCAGCTGCAATAATAGCAAATAAAATGTAAAAGTAAGATCCTTCGAAAAAAAAAAAAAAAAACAATTTGCACAAAACAGAAATCTGTTCGATTCAAGCCTTCCATCTTTATGTGGCTGTATATAAAATATTACTCAATTTTTCAACGACCACCAAAATGCCTTATCGAAATTAGCCCTTATTTTTTCAGGTGATTTGTTGATATTTCGAACGGCGGCTCTCTTTATTAATACTTTACACTGACCTTTACACTATCATTATAACGTTTTAAGTGTTGATATTAGAATAAATAAAATCTTAACATATTTACAATTTCATACAAAGTTTTTTTAATATATTAAACGAAACATTCTGATATTCTCCTCTTTGTTTGTTTCCTTATCTCACCTGTCAGAACATCGTCAATGTTCTATTACTTATGCCTTTCAAGAAGCAGCTTCTACAGAAACTAAAAAGGGTTCTTTGTTTATTCGGTGCATGACCCCCGTTGGTGCAGACATGGGCCAGACATCAATGGACTGTCATGATGAGGTGATTACAACATGTTCCAAACATTCTTGGAGTCTTGCATGCACAAGAACAGTAAAAAACAAAGATTGTTAAAAATTATTATCACAAAATCACAGTTGTAAATACCAACTGAAATGAATATGTGCACAAGGGGCTTATAAACTTTTCATCAATTTTTCCGAAAATTTATTTTGTTAGTAAAATTTGTGGCTCAGGGTAGATTAAACTTGAATACTACACATCTCCAAATTAATTCCATTTATTTTTAGTTCTATGTTTATTTTAGCAGCAACATATGTGTGCATGGTTTTCTTAGTCAGTCTTTCTGTCTTTTGTGTGCTAGTGTTAAAATTTTGGGTGGTTTTATGAAATTGGCTTTAAGAAACCAAACATCCGAAAAAAGGCTGAAAACGGCGATTTCCAACTTGTTGGTTCATTTTAGCACACTACCCTATTATATTTCTTTCTTTTATTCGAACAATATTACCAAGCTCTATGTTATGTGGAAATGCAAGAAAAAGTTTGAAACTACAAATATGGATTTGGCACATTTCAAATTATTGATTTTTTCCGACTTTTCAAGTATGGGGGTAGGGTTAGAAAACGACTCTATGCGTTTGGTCCAAAATAGTCTGCATTGCGTAAATATTATGACTTTTGATAGCAATCTATGCGTATTTTTGCTCAAGACAGGTATGTTTCAAAGAATTGAAAATTAAATTAATTATACTAAATTTAAAATATAGTGTTCAGAGGTCTTATTCACAGGCCTGTAGCTTGAAAAAAATGCACACTGCCCTATACTTATTTTGTATTCAAGTAAGTATTTAAGTTTTTTTCAAATGTCATGTGTTGTATTTTGGATTCAAAAAAGAGTGATTAGAAAAAAATGAATACTTTTTCATTGGCAGCGAACATCCTAAAAGTGATCTTATGCGATCTGAACAGCAGTGGGACCATGGCTTAATGCAATTCACATTTCAAATTGGCAACGATTTAAACAGCTTGCGTAAATAACTCTTCTGGTCAGAAAGTGACATTTTTTAAATGCCGCGATTGGTATTTTTGCATAAGGCTTTTGTTTGCATAGAGACTAAAAATGGAATATCTTTTTAACACAAATTAGCCTATTCTCGTAGATTTGTGTGAGTTTCAATCCAATATATGTACTTTCGGCATTCATATTATGTGATAGTTTTCGTGTATCATCGTATCGAACAAACTTAACTTTGGCTGAGAAGAGGTCTGAAAGGTGATGATACTAATAATAGGTCAGCATTCAGTGCTACATGTAATTGAAATATTTATAACAGAAATTAGTATATTTTCAGTACATATATGTTAGTGTTTACCAATTATGAATTATGTCTAAAATATACATTTCCAGAACGGAGTTATAAAGCGAGTTTTATTTCTTTTGATCGACCCTCGTACAGTACTGCAGTAAATACGCACGTACATGAATGGCGTCTCTGAGCGAATATACGATCAATCTAATTCCTTTGTTATCAACCCACATTCATGTACTGTAATTGCGCAAACACTGCATATGGATTGTATCGCAATCCTTGATGGTGTTGAATAGATATAACGCCCTGTTTATTGAGGCTGTTTCTAAAACAAAGATTTTTATCTGAATTTTTGACAGGACTGTTGTCCATATAACAAAGAAACATGCTTTAATTAAACGATTTTAATGAGCATTCGACATTTGCAGTCATTCCGTCGTTGTTAATTATCCACAATAAAACCAAAATGGATCCATTAAAGGTTGGATTTGCCTGTCTGGTACTATTAACATTGTCAAAACATGGCGGTGAGTTATTGGCTCATAAAATATACACATTATTTAGATGCATTTTATACCTTCACTTATACATGTAGATTGAATTCGTATATTATATACATGTACTAGTATTTTGGCATGTTTTCTGGTCTCACTTTACTCAAAGCAAAACAATGATAGATCTTGGTAGGGAATGAGTATTTATCAAAATTACAAAACTGACAATAAATTATTAAAAGCGAAAAGTAATTAACTTGAAAATACGGTTTTAGGCAAATATCAAGAGAAGCAGTATCTTTGCTATGGAACAACTGGAAGTCATCTTCCATTTGCCATGCAGGTATTGATTACAAAAGCCAGAGAAGATATTAAAATAAATAATAAAAACATAAATTTCTTTTTAAAATCATATTTTTCTTCTAAAGTTTTGACTTTTGAAAACTTATATAATTTAGGCATTGAATTAGAAAACGAGAATAACAATAAACTATTTCTGATAACAGATGGGGCTATTGGCGGCGATTGTAGCGCTAGCGGCGACGCTGACTGTGATACAGGCGAAGTTTGTGACACGGGCAACTCCGATTCCTGCATTTGTAATGCTAACAATAATTACGTTGAGGACCCAAATGATAATACTGCCTGTTTAAAAAGTTTGTATGGTTTATTACATTGCTGATTATGTTTGTTTTAATATGGCATTATTCGGTATATGAGAGAGTGTACGTGATTTAATCCTATTACGGACCCAGCAGATGTAAATGTACACGCAAAAAAGCATGTTAGATAGTTATTATTCCATTTATCAACAATTTGATGAAAATGCCCAGATTTGCTTTAAATCATTGTCCGAAAACGTGACCTGATATCCTTTTTATAAATCCTGCTAACCATGCCCCGGGGGTCTATATTAACAACGTGCAGATGCGTCGTTATCTACCATGGCTAATGAGTAAACATGAAAAAAATCTCGGAAACTACAAGACTCAAAGCCTGTATATTTAGCATACATGGTGCTCTACACAAATTCTATAAATCTTGCTCCTTGTGTCAAAAAATGGCTCCTACATGTAGCTTACATATACTTTTAAAGGGAAACACGTGATTACCTAACGTTTTCTCTAAAACATGTGCCCTAGGTTTTTGTGCGGCAAAGATAAGAAATTCTCTTTATAAATCCTGCCAACTTTGACCCTGGAACCCATGCAGGCTAAGCCCCTGAACATCATAATCTATCATGAGCTTATAAATAATGGGTAAACAAAATAAAATATCGTTTTCGTTGGTATCTGAATGCAGTTAAGCATATTATCAAGTTGAAATCATGTAGGCTAGCATGCAAAGAATGGGGCATCCTGTTAATTACCCTGCCATTCATGTCTGTAGACACACAAAAATCATGTTCATGGTTTTAACACTGTGTCGATAAAGTATCTTTTAAATGACGTACGTTGAACATTTCTCACATAACGTTTATCAAGACTCACATTAGTTTGCAACTGTTAAAGAAATGCTGCCCATCTTGTTTCCATAAGTACAAACTGTATACATACATACAAATGATGTCCCGTTTTCAAACTTAAAATGCATGTACTATTATTTGCCGTTTTCCGATGCAAAATTTCCTATATACAATGCTGAACAAAAAAGCTCATCTAACGTATTTGTCATGATTGAACTTCATTGCATTGCCTTATTTGTATCGTAAAGCAATGGCAAAAATCCGATGGGATACGCTCGTCCAATTTTGGTGTTGAGACGGGATTAGTATTAATCTTGAGTCGGAAATGACCAGGAATAACAATAGTTTCTTAAAATCAATGTCCACAGTGGTTTGAATGGACATTTTACCTTTAATACGAGTACATTAATTGCTTTTACGAAATGATACGTTTATGTAAAATACACTGCCATTTTCATAAACAAAATGATAAGTATTGCTTCAATGTGCTATAATAAAAGTAAGTGTTATTGTATTCTAAAATATGCTGAGCAAACATTGTGTATCTGAAAATGTCAGCTTGTCCACTATTTAGAGAAACATAATTGTTGTGTTTGTTGCGTTTCTTTTTTGTTCAGTATATATACCGACTTAAAGCTATTCACTTTAGTTGGTTGGGGCCGGAGCTTCTTGTCTGTTGCTTGGCCCAACGGGGTCCAACTGGTGTTTTTCTTTTGCTCCGGAGTTAGTTAGTTTTTCGGCGCCCAGGGATTTCCATCGTCGGGCAGCTTACTGAGTCTGTTGAGTCCTCGTTTTTGATTCATCAGGATGTTTTTTTTCATGATTTATCTGTTTATTCTTGATGATTTATTGACTAGTCAGAGATTCACCACGAGGACCGAAGAACTAACTAAATGTTATGAACCACTGCAGAAGCTGATGGTGAGATTAGGTACCTGTAAAATCGATTTAAGCCTGCCAGTAATTTTATATTACTGATCGTTCCAAGGCAATACTTCTGTGGTGGTTCTTTCGTTTTATGTCTTGGTGTTTATTTTTTCTGTGCTGTTGGCGCCTTATGTATGTTTTCATATTTTTAGTTAAGTTTAGGTAAATGAGTGGCCACCTATTTGGAAAATTGCTGCCCATTCGGCTTACGATATGTTTTCATGGTATAAGTACCTGATTGTTATTTAAGTTTTTCCCCATCTCGGTTTTTGGAGTGGGGATCTTTTTGCTGATTGCACCTTTTCCTGATCTTTGCCTACTTGTACCTTTTTAACTAAGTTTTACCGTTACTGTGGTAACCTTACATGGGCTTTGTAATTTTGTGCTCATGTAGGTTACAACAACATAATCTGCATGACTCTTTTTGACCCTCTTTTGAAGAATAAATCATGTTTTAGATTGTGGAAACCCAAGCAACCCCACAGGATACACTTTGACTGCTAGTTCAGGCACTCTTGAGGGCGACCAAGCTACAGCCGCTTGTGGTACAGGTTTTACCGAAGATACCACCGGGACAACGCCCGCAGCGGTAATATGCCAGTCAGATGGTTCTTGGCCATTACCTAGCGGCTGTGGTCCCGTTGGTAAGTTTGTGCAACTAGCGAAATACAGTTTATGTGATTGTTAATACATGTACTTAGCCAATGTAAAACGCGAAACACCCAGACACAAGCTATATTATGAGAGTATGATTGATGACGCGCGTACATAGTTTGGAAAGTTTTGTTAGTTCATAGCCCTATTTTAGTTTCTGGGCTATAAAGAAATGCTGATCAGTGTCATTTTTGTCGTTTCACAGAAAATGCGTAAATCTAAATATTTAAGCTTCTTATTGTTTTGTGTGGCTTTAGAGTCTGGTTTTGTCGCAGACCTGATTGGAAACCCAAATTGTTGTTGTTGTTTTTTCACCCAAAAGCTCAATCTATTTCAGATTGTGGCTCACCAACTGCTCCTACTAATGGAGCAGTCCAGGAACCACAAGCAGGCACTCACTATGGACAACAAGCTACATATTCTTGTGACTCGGGCTATACGTTGTCAGGTAGTGCCCTGGTTCGGTGTCAGGCTGATAGAACCTGGGAGACTGCACCGACGTGTGTAGTTGGAGGTGATGCTCTTAGGATATACAGTGAAGTGTCAAATTAATGTCCACGATGTCAGAATCTCCATATACTTCAATGTATTTTCACGTTTACAAGAAATATTATCTTGCCCCTCCTAATCAACCGATTTTCACGATTTAGGTGTTATTTGAAAGGTAAATAAATAAAGCAATACACAGAATATATTCATTCGATTCTATACATGCGTTTCAAGGCTGCAATTTAAAAAACAAAATGTGAGATTAGTTTTACAGTGTTTGGGCAACTTCACTTTGACGTCAATGGGAAAGTGAATTTTTAAATTTTTCCTACAGTTTTAAATTGTTATCATATGAAACATGCTGAGTCGGAAAATTTCATCAAACTTGTGTTTATATTTGTATTCATTTACCTTTCAAATGACACCAAAATGATGAAAATATGATGACCAGGAGAGACAGGATATCTTTTCTTGTAAACGTAAAAGACATTAAAGTGTATGGAGTTTGCGACGTTGTAGTCACTGTAAAATGTATATTATAGAGTTCAAGACTTGATACAATCTATAAGCATGAGCTCAAATGCTTTGAAAACGTAATAACAGAAAACTAGAAGGTCGACAAAGACAACCATATATAGGTGGGGAAGTGAATGCCATTTTTATTGCTTTTGACGAATAACAGTTTCGTGTTTTCTGTTTTAACTTTTTTCTTTGTTGTTCATGTTCATTATGAAATCATTGGCAGCCCATATTGATCCCAACAATGATGCAGTTTTATAAATGATAATAATATTAGTAAATGAATAATTTGATTAATAACTAAATTATTAGTGCATTTTATTAAATTGTTTATTTATTTTCAGGTAACGGTGCCAGACAAACGTTCAACTTCGTCATTTTGACTGGATCACTTATCATTGCACTGATTTTGAATACAAAAAGATCGTCATAACAACAATATTGCATTTAGTTTCTCACGTCACATATTCGATAGTTTTGCCAACAGTGAAAAGCGTTGACATTTCGGTATAAGATACCGGTTTTATATCAGAGTTCCATTGGTTGTGCCGTTTGGCTGCCCTAAACAGTCTCCCCGTACATCCATTTAATGCTCTTATTTTTCCAATTGCGCCTTTTCGTTGCCTACTTGTACATTTTTACCAGAAATGCAGGTTATCAAGATAAGTTTACTTTAACCATCCATTTTTACTGTATTTTTAGGGGTTGTTTTTTAAAGAAGAGCAACAAATAATTTTGTTCGTATTACTAGCAGTCTTTTTCTCCTTACAATTCAGCTTTTCAGGCCTTCATCAGAGGACACTTTCGATTTTTCTCTGACGAAGGCTTGATCGTTGCCTACTTTTACCTTTGAAAAGCCGAAACATTAAGAGAAAAAAGAGTGTTACATGTCCAATAACAACAAGTCCACTTTGAGTTTGCCGTTTTATTTTAATTTAATTAAATTTGTAGATTCCTTGTATTCATCAAACAATCATACCTGTCATTTAACTAGAATCACTTCAAGGTTATGCATCCAATATGTTTGTAGTTTGCATGTCCACATAACAAGCAATATTCAGATTTTAAATGGCACATTTTGTTTTAAAAATGATTAAAGGAAACCAGTGATTTGCGATCATGAGGCTAACGATATAACTAATCTACTAACAATTCATTTTCCTAGTATACTATTGGCTTTAAGATAAGCACATTTTACAATTTGTAATTTTAAATTCTAGAGGTGTTCTGCAACCAGATTCATATTGAATGGGCAGAACAAAGAACGGCATTGTCGCTCACAATTTCTACAGAAAACCAGAAAGCTCTTAACTGATAACATGAGTTGAATGCGTTATGTTTCTAAAATGGCATCTTCTGTACATAAACCGGAAGTTCGTTACTATGCTGAACGTTTTAAACTTTATGTTTGAATCACAGTAAAATGTGCACTTTTATCAAAATCTTTGCTAAAGTTCAAGCAAAACTAATCACGGATGAGGAAGCTGTAATAAGTTTTGGCCTCCATCTTTGTGTTGTGTTATTTAACACTTTGAGTATCCTTACATTTGGCGACGTCATAGTCTGTCTGAGCCTATAATTTTATTCTGACATATCTCAATTCGTTGTCAAAAAGACACAATTAATATGAATATTTGAGAAAGTAACTACATTATGTATTTCTGGTTTTCTCTATATGGTAGTTATAAGATTTTTGCTGTTTGAATTGCAATTCGAATATGCTTAACTAAATGCCAACCGTATATTTTCTCTTCGTGCCAGCTTTACACTTACAATATTTTCCTTCTATTAGAGTAGTAAAATAAAATAAAATCTTATTATCTTGTACGCTTGTTTTATTGTAAATCAATTGTACACCTGTTTTGATGATGAGAGGCGAAATAAGACCAATTTAGAAAAAAAAATCCACATTTACCCACTGACATGAATATGCGCTGAAACAGAGCAGTATTGTTTTATCTCTGTCACAGAATTTGTCTCGTTTCACATGTTGCCAATATGGGGCTCGAATCCACACCAGACAATGCGGTGGGATGATCAACCCACTCGTAGACACAGCGGTAAGATGTTCGAATGATTCGCTCATTTAAGCCTAGCGTCCTTTTTGTGGGACATGGGCAAACATCATAGCTCCAGATGCGACGCCGCAGAACGCGGCGTCCCATCTGGGGCTATTCTGTTTGCACAGAGAAATTTCATAAAAAATACATTAAAAGTAAAAATCACTCCTAACACCCCTAAAAATGAAAGTGGATTCACCCAATTGATAATGATGGAAGAATCCATTCGTCAAATATGAGTTAAGCATATTAAATACCAACCTTTGCAAACAGGAGCTACATAAGATCCAAGTTACTTTTTTTTTCAAATCCTATTACAAATGTTAGGTGTTCATTTAAAATGCTGTTGAAATTCTTGGTCCGTCCAAAAAAAAAAAAAAAAAAAAACAATTTACATGGTCACACAGCCTGAAAACAAATTAAGGATGTTCGCTGCCAATGAAAAAGTATTCAAACTTTTTTTCTAACCACTCTTTTTTGATTCCAAAATACAACACAAGACATTTGAAAGCAAAATAAATATAGGGTAGTGTGCATTTTTTTCAAGCTACAAGCCTCTGAATGAGACCTCTGAGCACCATGGTTTAAATTTGGTAAAATTAATTTATTTTATAATTCTTTGAAACATACCTGTCTTGAAAAAAAATCCACCTAGAATGCTTTCAAAAGTCATAATATTTACGTAGCGCAGACAATTATGGACCAAAAGCATAGAAATATTTGCAACTTGGAGTGGATGACAAAATTTTACGAATCCTTTTCTAACCCTACCCCCATACTTGAAAAGTTAGAAAAAATCAATACTTTGAATTGTACCAAACCCGTATTTGTTGATTCAAACTTTTTCTTGTATTTTCACACAACATAGAACTTAGTAATATTGTTCGAACAAAAGAAATAAATATATAGGGTAGTGAGCATATAAGAGAGAACCAACAACTTGAAAATCGCCATTTTCGGCCTTTTTTCGGCTGCTTTGTTTCTAGTTAGTGAGCTAGGCCCTGATTTTTTGCCATTTGTTACCAGTCGAGGGGACTAAATCTCTTGGCACTTTTTGATAAGTTCAATATCTATAGATAATATTTCAGCATGATAGCAATCTCAGATCGGTAGCTTAAGACCTGAAAAAGATCAGTCTAATCGGTACCTTGCAAACAAGAAGCTTTTGGGCTGGATAATATAAACATACCCTAAGTAAAATATATCTGCATTTTAAGCAGCACAAAGCATCCCTAGCATTTATAAGAGATCAATTCTGTATCTAAAAATGATTGACATGCATTTAGAACATGATAATTCGTGAAAAACTATAAAAATGCATGCTCAAGGGTAGGATTACCCCACCCACAACCATTATTATACTTGTTTGTGCAAGACTTTCATGTTAAGACGTTAAAATTAAATATTTCTCTCTAATATCATAATATTTGAATACCATTAAGCATTTCCTATATTATTGTCAAAAATAAAAACAATATATAATTAGAATATTTTAATATTCAAGCGTATTGTAAAAACATTAGAAGTATTGGAGAACAAGTCATGAATCCTTGAGGTATGATGCAGACTTACCGACACATTTTAGGTTCCAAGCAGTTTATTTGATCTCCGAAATGTCTAAAATGGTTTCCATAATAATAACTTCATTTGCACCATGTAGCATGCACCATGTAGCATGTATGGTTTCCATGGCAACCATTAATGCGCATTGAGATGTACAGGTCTACAAACAGACCATATTCCTGCTGATGCTTATTAAGAGCTTGAATAGATGTAGCCCTATTTTCAAACGGTAAGATATTCAAATAATCTAATTTGCATATTCAAATTATCTAATTTGTATATTCGTGAATATTAATAAAAAATATACAACTACTGAGGTCCAAACCGTCATTGCAGCATATGAGTGAAACAATTTGATAAATTTCACCAGAGCGTAAACTTTCAATGACACATATCTCATTTGGGCCCATCCCAGTGGGACCATGAGAAATAAATGGGCTGCTTGTGCCTCCATGCAAAGCTTATACACTACTGACGGACCATCTTATTACAAGCTTACCGCTTAAAAGGTCCGAGCCTGCTTAGTAAAAGTTATTCAAGTCAAACCGTCCATACATATAAACCTTAGTTGTCAAGCAATTTCATATAAGTATGATAGGCGTTTTAAATTGATGAAAAACCTTTGGACCACTGAAGAGTTTTGTGGGAAATTAAGTGACCATATCTGAATTGGAGCAAAATTTAAAATTTGGAGGTGTATTTACAACATTTCATGTAACTTGATTGCTTTTGGCTCTAGAGAGACAGAAGTGGTATACATTGATTACTAATGCAATGTACTGATGGCATACTGACTGTATGACTCCTAATGCCTAGTATATGAATAAAACCTTATAAATTGGATAAAATAACGAAAAAAACTAAGGGGTATACTTCAAAAATCTCCCATAACTCAAGTGTTGATGGTCACAGCATGCTAAGAATAGTATCATAATACTATTGCTAATATACTGTACTAATGATGGATTGGCTGCTATAGACATATCTGACTTCTGCTACCTAGCATATGAATCGAAATCTTATAGATTTGTGAAAAAAGCGACCAAACTAAGGGGTATACTTACAAAAACGCCAGAAACTCAATATCTGATGAACACAGAGAGCTGAGAATAGCGTCAAATGATTGCTAAGACAGTATACTATTGATAAATGGACTACTAATAACTTACCTGACGTCTACTACCTAGAATATTAAGGTAAACCTTATTAAATGGAGAACAATCGTGAAAAAAAAACCAAAGGAGGTATACTTATAAAATTGCTTATAACTCAACTGCTAATGACCATGGAGAGCTAAGATTAGTAGAACATGTTGTTTGCTAATGCAATGCACTTATGACATATATGCTTAAATAAACATATCTGACTTCTAATACCTAGAATATGAATAACAACTATAAAATTGGAGAAGAAATCACAAATAAACTAAGGGTGTAGTCTTACAAAATCTCCTGTAACTCGTGTGTTAATGGCCCTAGAGAGGTACGAATAGTATCAAATGATTGCTTTTGTAATATTCTAAAAACAGATGGTTTGGTGTTAACATATCTGATTCCTGCTACCTAGCATATGGATCAAAACCTAATAAAATGGGGGAAAATCGCGAACAAACTAAGGAGGTGTACTTACCAAATTGCTTGTAACTCAACTGCTTATAACCATAGAAAGATGAGAACAGTGTCAAATTATTGTGCAGACACTGAGCCAGTGATATATGGGCTAGTGCAAACTTATCTGACGTCTACTGCGCAGAATGTTCATGAAAACCTTATTAATTGGAGAAAACTCGCGAAAAAACTAAGGAGGTATACTTACAAAATCGCTTATAACTCAACTGCTAATGATCCTAGAGCGCTAAGAATAGTAGCAAATGATTGCTAATGAAATTTACTAATGATATGTTGGCATAATAAGCATATCTGACTTCTAATACCTAGTATATGAGTAAAAACTTTAAAAAATGGAACAGAAATCGCGAAAAAAACTAAAGGGGTAGTCTTTAATTAGTCTGTTATTCCTGTGTGTTAATGGTCCTAGAGAGCTATGAATAGTATCAAACGTTTGTTTCTGCAATGTTTTAATGATATATTAGCTGATATAAACAAATCTGAATTCCTGCTACCTAGCAAATAGATAGAGCGAATATCAAAACCTAATGAAATGGGGGGGGGATCGGGAACAAACTAAGGGGTATACTTACCAAATCGCTTGTAATTCCACTACTAATGGCCACAGAGAGCTGAGCATAGTGTCAAATTATTTCTAAGACAGTGGACTAGTGATATGGGCTAGCTTATCTGATGTCTACTACTAATAATATAAATACAAACCTTATAAATTGGAGAAAAATCATGAAAAACAACTTCGGAGGTGTATTTCTAAAACTGTTTATTACTCAACTACATTTTGTCCTAGGGAGTTAATATAAGTATACGAAGACTGGTAATGCAATTTACAAAATTATTTATATTAGCTTTTATAAACAAACAAACAAACTTGACTTCTAACTAGTATGTACCTTATTGGAGGAAAATCACGAAAATAAGTAAAGGGGTATACTTATAAAATATCTTGTATCTCGATTGCTAATAACCCTAGAGAGCTGATAATAGTGTCAAGTGATTGCCTAGACAATGTTCTAATCACATATTGTCAGGTAAAACTGATATACCATTTGTAGCCTAGAATATAATTTATAAATCACCTTTATATAGGGTATTTTGGAGAAAAATCACTTATACTAAGGGGTATGTTTTATGAATTTATTCATGAATATGCAAATAAGATGATTTGCAAATGATATAAATGAATGTGAAGTATTTGCTTTAACTCTACAGTGTAGTTTGAGATCGATTCAATCCAGTGGCAGCCAAGATATACTGGTAACCAACTTTGCTGGTACATGTATGCCAAATTTTATGAATTAAAAAATGCATAATTGCAACACCTTGACCTTTGACCTCATGTTTTCTTAACATACTATCAAGTTAGAACATGTAGCAAGGTTTTGTATCATTTATTATCCACATGTATTTGTTTCCAATCATATTTCAATACAGTGTGACAAAGAAAAGGAGACAGTATATTTAAAAATATCATTTTACCGCACATTTGCACTTACTTGATCTTTGACCTTGCAGTGACCTCCAAGGTGGGAGTAATTGCTCTCTTAAATGCTTAGAGATTCAATGTTGACTATTTTCATAGTAAGTTTATGTAAAAGAAATCTGCTGGCTTTGGATTTTGCATGATAACAATAACATTTCTTTGTCAAAAGTAAAAAATAATACATTTTTCCGAAATAAGTTAACTAACGAAAAGAGCGTTTTTGGGGACATAAGCTACCGATCTGTGATTGCTATCATAATGAATTTTTATCTATATATGCTAGACTAATAGAAAATTAGTATTAGATTTAGTCCCCTTGACTGGTAACAAAAAATTGTCTGGCTCATGGACTAAAAAGCCCATTTCATAAAACCACCTTAAATTTTAAAACCAGCACACCAAAGACACAAAGAATGACTTAGAAGACCATGTACACATATACTGCTGCTAAAATAAACATCGAACTAGTGCAATTAATTTGAAGATGTGTAATATTCAAGTTTAATCTACCCTACCCCCTAGATTTTACTGACAACTAAAATTTTCTGAAAAGCTGCAGAAAATGGGATGAAAAAATGAAGTTTCTTAGATTGTCAATTTTCATGGCTCATTCGATGCATATTATCAATATGTATCCAAATGTAAAATATTAGGAAAATATCTGCAACCGTTTACGAGATATTCAAGACCAGAGGACCATTGGTCCTGAGAACGCTCACCTGAAAAGGTACAAGTAGGCAAAAATCAGGAAAAGGCGCAATCAGAAAAAGATTCCCACTCCAAAAACCGAGGTGGGAAAAAACCAAACTAACAATCAGGTACTTATACCATGAAACATATCGTAAGCCGAATGAGCAGCTAAGTTCCCAATAGGTGGCCACTCAGTTACCTTAACTTAACTAAAAATATGAAAACATACATAAGGCGCCAACAGCACAAAAAACAATTTTTATACACAAAGACATAAAACAAAACGAACCACCACAGAAGTATCGACTTGGAACGATCAGTAACACAAAGTTACTGGCGGGCTTAAACCGGTTTTACATGGCCATAACCTCACCCTCAGCTTCTGCAGTGGTTCATAACATTAAGTTAGTTATTCGGTCCTCGTGGTGAATCTCTAACTAGTCAATGAAGCCTGATCCTGCAGTATTAAGTCATCATGAAATGACCTTGACCTTGAATACTCACACACCTTTATTGAATTCATAAGTTGTCTGCATCTGCAAAGTTTCAGGTCTCAGGCTGCAATAGTTTCCAAACCCAGTGATTTATGAGAAAACCACAATTTTAATTTCGATATTTAAATGACTTTGGGTCAAGGTCAAGAAATGACCTTGGCCTTCATTAATTACTTACCTTCATTGACTCCATTGGTTGTCTGCATCGAGCAACTTTCAGGTCTCAGACTGCAAAAATTTCCAAAATATCCATTGTTTTCGCCTTTTCCCATGTAAAAGCCTATGTTTCCAAAATTGACCTTGCCGTAAAATAGGTCAAGGTCATCCTATGGTCATCATTTGATCAAACTAGGATGGGCTGGAGTCCCAAATGCTACATACCAAGTTTCGCGAAAATTGGCCTGCCGGTTCTGGAGAAGAAAATTTTTGAGTGGTTTTTACCATATATGGGCGTGGCGGCCATCTTGGTAATGTGACCTGGATTTCGCGATCAAACTTTCGTCTCCCTTACCCATGGATGCTCCACATAAAATTTCACTTTGATTGGCCCAGCAGTTTCAGAGAAGAAGATCTTTGAAAAGTGTGTATGGACGACAGACTGGCCAAGGTCAAGAGATGACCTTGACCTACATTAATCACATACCTTCATCTACTCCATTAGTTGTTTGCATTTACCACTTTTCAGGCATCAGGCTGCAATAGTTTTCAAAAAATCCATAGTTTTCACTTTTTCCCATGTTAAAGCCTATGTTTCCAAAATTGACCTTGCCGTAAAATAGGTCAAGGTCACCGCAAGGTCATGATTTATATATACATTGTAGTACTTGAGTCATCGATGCTTCATGCCAAGTTTGGTTGAAATCGGTCCAGTGGTTCCGGAGAAGAAGATTTTTGAAGGGTTGTTACCATATATGGGCATGGCGGCCATCTTGGTCATGTGACCTGGATTATTTATATACACATTGGTTCCCCCTTCCCATAGATGCTTCATGTAAAATTTGGCTTTGATTGGCCAAGCTGTTTCAGAGAAGAAGATCTTTGAAAATGGTGAACGACGGACGGACGGACGACGGACGGACGGACGGACGACGGAGCATGGGTATACTATAAGCTCACCTTGTGAGCCTGACGTCTCAGGTGAGCTAAAAAGAAAAACCGGAAGTTCCGAAATGTCAAATGTTAGCAGCGAACATCCTTAAATGACTTATTTTATAAACGAAATAGTCAGGCGTTAATTAATCAGTTTTAACAAATCATCAGCTAATATACTTGAAACTTGACCTTTTTGATACTTCATGTACGTCATGACTATACACTTAACCAAGGAATACTCAGATGTCATCCGTCTATTTAGACGATAGTGCTCTCGGACCTCTCAGAACAAACTTGACAAAACCGGGTTGCTAAGCCACAAGTTTGGGTTAATACATATTCATTCTTTATAAATTCTCAATATCATATACATACAATACAACACTACACAATGAGAAAAAAGGCATAAGGCTCATAAGAATCTGTCTCCAATATTTTAAAGCATATGTGTGTTAAAGATATCTAAAATGCATACCATACACTGTACACAGCTTTTTGTGTGTGGAACATTGGTTCTGTTTGCACCAGTTTTGAACATTGATTATTCTTATACTTTCATACTTCAAACGTCGTCAGAGACCTCGAGCAATACTAATGATGGATGATTAAGTACGAACGATGTTTCCCTGTACCCATAACAGTCTTATAAACAATTATATTTACAACAGAAATAGGTCTAGTATGAACAATTACATTGCAAATTATCGTCTTAAGTTGACAATAGCTTATTAAGGTAATTGTAGCTCATATGTAATTTCTACGTGTCTAAAAGTCCGTAACTATGTATTCTATAACGAGGTTTATGCTATTGACGTAATATGGCTATTGTAGTAAAACGCTAGGACCTTTATCATTTCTACATGTTCAGAACTTTAGGGGTGTTATTACATTATTGATGAGCAACTTGTTACTTTCGTATCAAAAATATAAAGTTGATAGATTATGAAAATTAAAATATAAAAGTTAGATCTTCGTTTTTCCCTTTCAATTTGTTAAATAAGCAATGTTCCAGTATAAGTATTTCATAGAAAGAAACTTTATGATTACGAAAGAAATGTATGGTCCCAGATGAATGTTTGCCGTCTGCAAAGGGATAAAAACCACATGTTTATGGCCAAAGAATTTACTCTGAAACCGCTTGAATTTCATGGAAAGCTTCTCGCGGAAAAAGGAAGTTGATTAATATATTAACGTAGAGGGCACAGTATAGAGATGTCCTTCCTACCCATATTTGGTTTCAAGTTTCAAGTTGTGGAACACCTTTAACTAATTAGTTAATTATAGTATTCTCCTCTCAAGAAAACAAAGTCCTTTGGTCTTCAAATGACATGAAGCACCAGATACGTTTAGATACGCATGCACTTTAGATGCCCATGACCTAACATTACGAAAACATTCCCATGTAATATACGTAGTTTTCTTATGTTGTAAAAATTGAAAATTTTCATCAGAATTTTTTTTTTATTTTTCTTATTTTTGCTCAAAACATAGATTGTGGGTTCTAACGAGTACCCACAATCTATGTTTTCGAGCAAAAATAAGAAAAATAGGTATACCCCTGCATACCCCAGTTTTGCTATATAAAAGCAAAATATAAAAGTGGGGTTTAAGGGGGTATACATTACACGGACATGTTTTCGTAATGATTACGGCAAGGTAGACAAGGTTAGCTTTTGAAAAAGCTTAGAAGGTCAGGCTATAGCACTTGAAAATTGTATAGAAATAATATTTAAATATTAAGTAAGTATTTGCCGGTCCGAGAGGGCGTGTGGCAGTATATAGAGAACGATTTAATCCCGAGCTCTCACAAAAGATGTAAATTTAGACACAAAATATTTCAGCAGCGGAGAGTTCATTTCAATCTCTAATAGTCTGGGGAAAGAAACTATGTAAATAGGCATTTGTACTTGCTGAAGGTATCTGAAGTGCCAAGGAGGTTTGATACCTACAGCGCCTATTCTTTGCCGGGATAAGACATGGGTATTTTTGCTCTCCCTTTTAGACCTTTGCAAAGCAATTTAATTCTATTGTCCTTCCTTTTCTGCAGGGATTCCCATCTTAGTTTTTAAAGGATATCAGTCATACTACATTTTATGAACCCCTATCCCCATGCAGGGACAACCACCCCCTGTACATTTTAACGAACCCTACATGTACATCGGTTCTATCCGAATTGGCTTATCCTGCAAAACTAGCGGACCTGCCTAAAATGTCCGAAGGGTATATAGAGAAAGAAGAAGAAGAAGAACCAGAGTTAACCTATACCGAATTGACTCAAGGCCGAATTGACCCGGATTTATGCACTGCACGAAGATCATATGACAATAGATCCTTCGAACAGCTCCACAGTTTCTCCTGAATTCCGACTCAGTCTGCAGTGCATCTGCACCTTAAAACTAATCTGGGATCCAGCACAAAAAACTATCGTAATATCGCGAGGCTTTATTGGTCACATTAATTTGTTTGTTACTAAGTGATTTAATTTTACAATTTGCAACGAAATTGTTTTAATTGAGACGGTTACTTAAGGTCATTTTCTAATCATGTTGACATGTCATTTCTTTGTATCACAAAGAAAAAAATGCAACAATTCCCGCCAATTATCTTGTTAGTTAAGTTATTCGGGCATTAGTTGCACATTGCGCGTAGTCGAAACATGGAGTGGTTAAAGCTTACATTTATCTCTTTTGAACTCTTAATATTGTCGAATCTGACAGGTAAGCAATCTTATCATTATTATATAACTTCTGCACATTTAATAACAAATATTTACATTTTCATCGTTTTCCGTGTAATCATTGTTGTATTTCGTGCACTATTATTGTTTATGTTTTTTGTTTTCATCGGACACATGGTATTCAAATCGCATCAGTAAAAATATGCTGAAACAAAGAGACATAGTTGTTAAACTGCCGTTTATATGTTAGTAAATGAGAACTATAAAAAAACGTTTTCTTTCATTACGAATCTTTTTTACTGCAGCTGCCGCGCTTGACACAGACTGTTCAGCTAGCGGAGACGCTGATTGTGCTACAGGCGAAGTGTGTGACACGGGAAATACCTATCTCTGTATTTGTGATGCTGGAAGTAGCTACAACGCCGGGCCAACTACAACTAATTCTTGTTTTCTGAGTGAGTACTAGACACTACTCAATGCATAATACTCGCGATATCGCTGGCAAAATCGTTTGTCATATTCAGAACGTGTTGTATGTCAACCGTCCTTTCCACCGTAGATGGTTCGTCGCAACACGATGGTTATTACTGAGCCATTGCATCAGAAAACCAACACTCAGCAAATGCGATAACAAAGACGCAGATCAGCTTCGCAGTTACTATATAAGAAGTCACATAACCACTACCTTGTAAATAAACAAAGTTGCCGCCGGATATAAAGCACGTTTTGTCTTCATTCTTATGCTTCTTCTGCCCAAGTGACTTCGTGTATTTTCTAGCTTCTTCTGTCAATCTTTTGATTACACATCCGCCATACAATTTATCGCTAAGACAGTTTGACCGGGAGTCGTTTTGGTCGTACATAGTTTCGGTCATTGATTATCGAGGAAAGTTGAAACGGTCATATACTGCAACTAGTGCGGAGAAAAATAACAAGCTATTGATTTAGAACAGTTTTAACTCGCTGACAATGAAGCTCAGCTTCATACTTTTAGAATAGCTACTACGTTTCTGTTGTCCTTAAGAATCATAATTATACGTTTTTTTTTTAAATTTTCTAGCGAAAAATTTGGGTGTCGCTTGCACTGCTAACGACGAATGCGAACTAGGAGATGGCGGAGCGGGAACTGTTTGTGACAGCACTTGCAAAAAGGGTGAGTTGGGCTTCTAAACCCTTTGCAGCGCCTATTATCTATTAAATACCGGGAAAGGAGAAGGGATGTAAGGTTTAAATATGTATTACAATCGGGACTTTATATCTCCTTGAAGTCTAAATGAAAATGTTTTGTTCCTAGTCCAAATATGTTTTAATTCGACGAAGTCGTATAAGATCATTCGATCAGTAATATAAGGGTGGTTTTGATTTCGGAAGTCAGAATAAACGTCTTCTTAATGAAATGTTCGAATGCAATGAATTATGAGAATGTCATTTAAAAGGTCGTGAATTTACATTTCATACGATAAATTGGTTCCCCACAGGCGTCACTGAGCAAGACACATTAACTCCCAACAGTACTGGTTAAAGCCTTGAAGAGATGGCTCCGTTCCGACATGACTGAAAAATTGTTGACCGGGACGATAAGCCTCAATACAAAAGAAAAACACTGCTCATGCAACGCGATTATTGCAACGCTTCTACGACAAATGACATGAGCCACGACATAGAAGTTTTATACGTTGTGGGGACGGGACGCATATCTACGTGTAGCCCCTATCGGTTTTTAGATGCAAATGTTTCGTATATTCGGGCTTTGAGAATAGGGATTTTATTCTGATTGTGCAAGTTCTTTATCACTGCTTCACTTTTGCAAAAACAATCTTGACACAGCGTAGACCAAGAGAAGATAAATTACCCAGGAGGAATTCTGTGCGAAATGCATCGCTTTTGTTGTTTACTCTGGCAACCATATGTGGTTTGCGCTCATTGCCTGTATAAAGGTTTAGTTGGATATTTTGGTTCCAAAAAGTACCTTTCTGTTTATAATTACACAGCATAACCCACTGCAGTGACAAATATCTGAAATTCGATTACTTTTTATAACAATTGTATAACTATTGACAGATAGGCCTATACAGAATATCTCCTCCTGATTTATCTGCTACACAGATGAAGTATTGCGTATATTTGTTTCTCAAATGTAATATTGCTGAATCGGCCGCGGTGGTCGAACTGTTACGGATTCGCTTGACAATCAGGAGGTTGCTGGTTTGATCCCTGGCCAGTCACGTTGATCATGTTCATCCTGATTAATTGATTAAGACATGCTGTCAAAAGTGTGTAACATATCATACAAAATACATCGAAAACCAAAAATGTTTGGTTGGCTATGTGCTAACCTTCCACAAA
Organism: Rugalucina vietnamica; assembly: GCA_964017185.1. Classification (NCBI taxonomy): domain Eukaryota; kingdom Metazoa; phylum Mollusca; class Bivalvia; order Lucinida; family Lucinidae; genus Rugalucina; species Rugalucina vietnamica. The sequence goes on along the minus strand of OZ024884.1, from coordinate 6,486,190 downwards.
TTTACACACTTTCCATCTGAGATTAGGTACATGTATAAGCTGATGAATTCAATAAAATCTGAATTTCATCGAACCTTTTATTTCTTGTAATTTAAAACATGAAAAAAAGATTGAAGTCTATGGAGTTTTCAACCAAAAGTGGTCCACCTTCTGTAGTTGGTGAAATATTCTTGTTTTTAGACGCATTCATTATTTTTCCATACATAACACCCACAAACATCGTCCTCACCTTCGTCGTATATCTTTTTTTAAAGATACTTCTTGTTAAATTAATAAATCGAGTTCAATAGTTAAGGGAAGCAAAAATTGCTGTAGCATTTTTATCGTAACCTTTGAATGTCCATCTAAAGAAAGGGATTGAATCAGACGTTCTTCCAAAATTAGTTATGGTCTTTACACTAATTGTTAGATATAATGTAGCTAACCGGGAAGTTTCATGACCTTATTGTTCGCCTGTACCCTATAACAAAATATCTCTAATCTAGATTGTGGAACCCCTATGAACCCTACAGGATACACTTTGACAGCAAGTTCGGGGACATTTGCGGGCGCTACCGCTATTGTTGCCTGTGCAACAGGTTATTCCGGGACACCATCGCCAGCAGCTGTAGCTTGTCAGGCAGGTGGGACTTGGGCATCTCCATCTGGTTGCTTTGTAGTAGGTAGGGAATTGCTCGTCATTGGAAAGATCGATCATGATTAACATTTGCTACATGTATTACCGAAACATGACCATCTGTAAAAACTGAAAAAAAAAAAAATAAATAAATATAAATCACCAGAAACATTTTGATATTTTTAATATATTTACTCAAAACATACATTGCGGGTACACGTTAGAACCGCCTCGCCGAGGTGGTTCTAACGAGTACACACAATATACACTTGGCAAAAATGCCAACGCATCAGTTTTAAAAATTGAATAACATTCGTTTCAATAAAGATTTTGCTTTCAATTTTCTACACTTTTCCTTGACGAACATTTGCACATAATGATAAGATAATTTCAAATAAATTTAATCGCGTGACCACGTCATATAAGAGGTTTGTGCATAAACAGTTTTTCTGCACCTGCTGATCGTGGTGACTGTCTTTGGTAATCTTTGAATGAAATTAGACAGCTTGATATTCGTCAAATGGAAGTAAGAAAAAGATTTCGCCTCTCTGTCGAAAAATTTACTAGAGCGGCTGGCTAAGTAGAAAGAGTAGCTCCTTTAGCGAAATTACGTTTAATATACGTTTACAATCAATGGAACAATGGAGTTTTATTTTCGCCTTTTTACTCTAACAAGTCGCATGATATCATGGTACCTCTAGTTTGGGCGTCGATCGTTTCTTCTAATGTTGACATTTTCAGTCACTTTTACCTCTGTCTGTCGTTCCAAGACGTTGTCGCACTTCACAATAATTCACATGCAAGTGGTAAACGTCTTGCATCACATCTGCATTGCTCAGTGGACTAACAGTATTAAAAATTGTAACCGGGCCACATCCTATCAATGCTAAATCGCTTTTAGTGCCAGTAAGAGCAAATGGGGTTTGAGTATCCACCAGGTACTGGCTGTGTAAGATAAAACGACCTGTATCCTTAAAAAATCTAAAGGTTAATTGCAAGTCTTTTTGAGACGCTTTTTTCGATACATGACTGACTTTCACGTCAATTGGCGTTGCATTTTATACTCATATCCAATAAAATTATTGAATACATCATGATTTTGGACTTAATTTGCGATTTTCACCGGCGTATCGATTCTGTTGTTTTAATTTAAGCAGCTTTGGATTTTTCGAGTGAAGGGTACGGTTCCCAAAAGTTCGATTATTTTCGACAGACATCACCGAATGCGATAAAAATTTCAGCATTCTGTTTGAAAATGGTTATTGTCATCACGCACAGAATTTGAAGACTTACAAGCGTTTCGTTTCTGAAATATATTACAAAATATTAGTAGGTGCGTTGGGAATTTTGTTAAGTATATGGTTTGGATCAAAAATAAGAACATTAGGTATTCCACTGCAAACCAAAGATTTTCTATATAAAAGTTTACGGGGATATACATTTCGCGGACATGTATTTTGAATGTTTTCGTGTTATCCGTTTTGTTTCTATGCCATAGTTTTCAGTTGATCACTTCGGTACATGTTCTTGTTTCATCTTATGGTCGACAAACCGCTAAAGGTGTTCGTGGGAGCATACAGGAGGCATTCGTTTTGAATAAGAGTTGTAAAAATGCTTAAAATCGCTGCATTTTCTCCTCTAGTTTTACTATCAAACATTTTTGAGAAAATAAAGTACGCGCAAAAGAAAGAAATACTTCGGATCTTTCAATATAAGAAAGCGCATGCTGATCCGCTCCGTCGATATCGAAATTTCTAACCATAAAGGACTGTACGTTCGAAAAATTCAGTGAAAGGAACTACTGGCCCAGTCAAAGAGAGGTCGATTTATTTTTTGTACCCAGTTATATCAATTGGCTGTAAGAAGTTATTGAAACTGCTAGCGAGTAAAATTGCCTTGTAAGCGAAGAAATATGCCCTATTTAGGAATAATGGGACAGTTTGTAAACCATATTAGTATATTACATCTTCTCAATTTACCTTTGCATTTTGTCAACCCCATTTAGTGCAAAAACAGTTAGCGAAAAAAAGTACTATAACGCTCGTGTATGGAACGCCAAAGCTGTCTGATGGTAAGGAATAAAAACATTTGATTCATCATCGTCAATATATCCTCCTCTCATTTGATTATATGTTGTATAGAAACAGAAACAGAAACAGAAGTTTATTTAAGACTTAAGCATACATAGCTCATCGTCTAAACATAATATATACAAACATAATATAGCAACATGAGTTAAGGCAACATAAACATGCGGAAAATACATTCTTAATATCAGATATATGTATTTATCTAATAGGTAGCATACTATAATAATACGCCACAGAGAGTGAAACTGTGCGTAAAGTGTGGAATACATCCAGCTAATATGACTTTGATTAATTTATAAAAAAAAAGATCCAAGATAAATTTCCTGCTATTGGTCAACAATTTTACTTATAAGTAGATTACATGTGAAAGATGTTACTGATAGTTACTTACAGCAAGCTTTATACTCGTTCATTTATTGTCATATTTCGTTCTTCAAATGCTTTAGTTATATAAAGTGCAAAATTCTTTAGTACTTTTCCGGTGGAATTTAAGAGTTGTATAAATTTTAACATACTTGGGTGTTTATAATAGTATTTTCTAATAAGTTGCGTACGTAAATTACTATATAAAGGACAGATCAATACAAAATGATATTCGTCTTCTATGTCGTCTGTGTTACAGAATATACATTTTCTGTTTTGCCTAGCTATACGTATATTTGTATGCCTGCCAGTTTCCACTGCAAGGCGATGTGAGGATAAGCGTAGTTTTGACAGTGCATTTCTCAATTTCTTATTTTGTAACATAGTTAAATAAGGTGATCTATCAAAATCAGACTTCAATTCTCTGTACATACACATAGACGAAGACTTGTTCAAGCCGTCACGTGCGTTAACAATAAAATTATCAATCAATCTTTGTTTAAATTTTGGTAAAAATAACTTAAAGTCGACTGACCGTGGGTAAAGCCACACTTCTGCAAACCCTATACTTTCCAGAAGGCATTTTAACTTCGAAATCCATAACATATTTTGAGAGTCACCTTCCATCGTTTCTTCCATAGAGGACTAAACACTTTTCAATATGCAATTATTTTTGGAATTGTGTAATAAAGTAGACCAGTATTTAACTATTCTACATTGCCTTTCAACAATCAGTGGGTATCTGCCAAGTTCATAATAAACAGCATAGTTATTTGTTGAAATTTTTACATTAAGCATATATTTGCAAAATTTTCTATGCACTCTTTCTATGGCTTCGGCGCTCATAAACCCCCAAACTTCAGCTCCATAATTAAGTACTGATGCAACTAATGAATCAAACAAATTAAAGGAAATGTTAAGTGGTGAATCCACTTCTTTTAATATTTGTAAAAGTTGGTGCATTGCCCTAAGTGCCTTTCCAGCTAATGTTTTAGTGTTTTGCATAAATGAACCCCCACTTGCAAAAACGACCCCAAGATATGTAAATTGATTAACTATTTCGATTTCTTGTCCTGCAAAATACCAACGATCTTCGATTGCTAATATCCCCCCTGTTTCTAAATACTACAATTTTTGTTTTTTCTACATTTACTGTTAAATTCCATTTTTGACAATATTTTTCTAAATTATCAATATTACGTTGCAGCCCTTCACGCGTTTCTGAAAACAATACCGCATCGTCCGCAAAAAGCAGTAAGTACAACTGTAATTGTTCCAAATCTATTCCATCATTAATGTTTTCCTGAAGATGCATTTCAATGTCAGCCAGGAAAAAGGAAAATAAGAATGGCGACATTATTTCCCCTTGCAATAACCCAACCTCACATGAGTACAGATCCGACAAGGAGTTAAAACATTTTACTCGTAATTTGATAGCATCATACATGGATTTAATTATATCTAATAATTTACCATCAATACCACATTTTATCATTTTATACCATAGACTTAACCTAGAAACCGAGTCAAATGCCTTCTTTAGGTCGACGAAGACGCAGTATAACTTCTTTTTCGACATTAGTTGTCGATCAATTAGATACTTTAAAATAAATACGGCATCAAGTGTGCTATGGTTAGATTTAAAACCGAACTGTGCATCTGTGATATTATCAGTCTCCTGCGCCCAAAGGTTTAGCCTTTCATTTAAAATTGATGTAAACAGTTTGGCAAAGCAGCTTATCAAAGTTATCCCCCTGTAATTATTCGGGTCATCATAATCACCCTTTTTATGTAAAGGTACAATTAAGCCGGTTGTCCAATTCTTCGGAAAAGATCTGCTATCAAGAATTTTGTTGAAAAGTATTAACAAGGGATCTAGCAAAATTTCTGCTGCGTTTTTAAAATATTCATTTATCAAATTATCACTTCCAGCGGACTTATTTATATTTAGCCTCTTTATTGCATTTATTATTTCAGAACGGGAAATTGGTGCATCTAATTCACTGAACGAAGATTCCTGATTTTCATTTGAAAAGTTTTGCATAAAATTCTGCACGTCTTCGGGATTATTTTCAGCAATATCATTTGATAATCGTTTGAAATATTCATAAAAATCATTTTCAGATAAATTCGATTGTGTGCTTATGTTTTTTCTTTTAAATAATTTCCAAAACTCTTTTGGCTTTTTTCTTTTTAAATCATTCATTTCTTTACATCTTTCACGCTTATACTTTAATTTGCATTTCCTACAGTAATATTTATAATCTTTTCTACAGTCGAATACTTTTTGTCGATTCTCATCGTTTTTCTGCAAATTGAAATCTCTTACAGCCTCCTGCAAGACCTGTTTTTTCAACTTACAAGTTTCATCGTACCACTTTTGTCTCCCCTTGCAATCTAGACTCGTAAAAACAGTTTCATTTTTTAATTTGATGATTTTCTTAAAATACGGATTTGCTTTATCGGTGATGAATGTTGAAAAATTATTCACAATACAATCAACTGACTCATTTTCTTGGACAATGTTATGTAAAATATCTATATCATTTTTCAAACTATTCAAAAAAATCTATTTTGCAATCTTCATTCCATGTATATGTCTCACGAAATTTTGCGGTTGCTTCCCTTGACCTTTGTGTACCAATCTTCAGTGCAAATGAAATCGGCGCATGATTTGAAAATTCATTATAGTCATGAACGGTAACGTTTGTAAATGATGAAAAGTTATATCTCATAGTCAAAATATAGTCAATAAGACTTTCACCGTTAGGGGTGAAACACGTCATTTTATCCGTGTTTTCAAATAAACGACCGTTAACTATCCGCAAGCCAGTGGCCTTACAAAGGTCAAGCAAGCAGTCGCCGAATTTGTTTGAGCCATGGTCCATCGAAAGGCGCCTTATAGGCACATCAGCAGAGAAACTATTATCTTCAAATTCAGTCAGTATAATATCATTATCAAAAAAATCATTTTTTCGACCAACTCTAGAGTTCAAATCACCAATAACATATATATCACCAAAGTTCGAATACTGGTTAATGTCTGCTTCTAGTTTTTGAAAAAAAGTCAATATTATATATTTCATGCATAGGTGAGTTTTCTGGTGGTATGTATGCCGCTACTATGAACCTATCATTTTGAGTACAGAAAAACTGTTTGTCTAATTTTATCCAAATGATGGAATCAACATCGTTTTTAATTAATTTTATTCCTTTTCTAATTTCGTCTTTGATATATATTATAACTCCACCGCTGGCGCGTTTGGCTCTGCGGTTTTTAAAGCGTCTATATGAATGTATGGGTTTGCTGAAACCGGATAATTCCACGTTTGAATTTTTACTAGTCCAAGTTTCGTATAACACAATCAAATCATAATGTGACAAAAAGTTTGAAAACTCAGTGTTACTTTTCTTAGAAGAAATAAGACCTTCTACATTCCAGCTTAGTATCTTAATTTCACTCCCCCAGCTGTCCTAACCGTGTCCACCTACAGCTCCCATACGACCTTCACCGTCGTTCCCATCCTCTTGACCCTGACCTTGACCCGCTTCGATATCCATTTGACCCTGACCTTGACCCTCATGATCATAATTCTGCAACACATAGAACTGATTCGCATGCACGAAACCTTGACCCTGGTTGTTTACCCCGCCACGCATGTTCCCGAGCCCATGATCCTGCCCTTGGCCCCATCCATACCGCTGACCAAAATCTCCACCGCCTCGCCCTCGACCCCTGCCCCTGCCCAGGCCGTGACTATTTGTATTTCCCGGATTTCCACGATTTTGTTGCTGCTCACCTGCCACTAACTCGCCCCTGTACAACGCACCATCCACATAAATTTTATCTACCGACAAATACGCGTTTTGTCCTTCGTTTTTCAACTTTTTCAATGTAGGGACAAGCTCTTTTCGCCTGGCCTGTATCTCTTTAGGGAACTGTTGACTTACAGAATATTGAGTTCCCTCTAAGTTTTTTGCCGATTTACGCACTCGTTCCCGTTCTTGAAAGAAACAAAACTTAGCTATTATAGGGCGAGTCTTTGAGGCGTCATATTTCCCAAGTCTATGGACCCTATCAAAACGTATAGACCTGGCGTCTTCTACTTTCATATCGTCCTGCATCATGTCTGCCAGCTTTTTATAACATAATTCCTGGTCTTCGTCGCGCTCATCCCTGATATTATGAAAAATTAAGTTATCGCGCATTTGGCGACTCTGCAAGTCAATAAGTCTCTTTTTCTGCTCCTCCTCCGCTTTTTGCAATGACTTTAAAGATTTGTCTATCTCGCGTTGTCTCCCCTTGATATCGTCCAACATTTTTGAATCGAATTCCCGGCTACGCTCTATGTCCCCGACCTTTGACTCGACAGTCTTCAAACGCGTGCTCACTTCATTCACTTGCACCGTTACATTTTGTAGTGTACTCTGTATTGATTGTAGCTGTCCCAATTTTTTGTCCATCATGTCGAGTCGTTGGAACAACTGGGCAACAACATCCCCTGATAACACATTTTGGCTCTGTCCTTGCGATGCCGACACAGGGGGCGATACAGGGAGTGGGGGCAACTGCGATATAGGCACCTGTGACAAAGGCATTGGTACAGGCGGAGGGGGAGGGGAACCGTAGTAAGGCTGTCCATATGCTTGGCTATAAGGCATGTTTTGATGGGGATGAGTCTGTGTATATGATGGGTAAACAAAACTCCCACTTGCCTGTGGCTGTGATGGTGAACGATTGTTAGCGTCCATGTTTGTCCTCTTTTGTTCAGGCTGATTGTTTGGAAAATCGGGCGAATTTTGGGTCCTTTTTCCTCTTATCTTTCTTTTTGCGATGATCAGCCATTTACACATATCATCGCAACTCTTTTCCACACATCGAAATCCAAAAATTAACCATAAATTCACTATAAATCCGCATATTTCACCAAAAATCTGTGCGCGAAAATTTTCGTGTCCGCCATTACCGTTCAAGGGGATATCGTGTATAGTGTGCATTATATAATGAAAAAAGTCCATTATATGTTGGACCAGGTTCTTTATATTAAGAAAATTTTCATTATATGATGAGTAAACATCTTTATGTTATGGTAGACTTACATTATATGCTGATACAACTTCATAATAATATGAAATAAAGGCACGCTGCCTTATCTGCAAACACACACGGAAAACCGTATGCTGGGATTTTTTTGTCAATAAGTGTATCCAGCTATCCATTTTAGTAGACCTGAGTAAGTAGACCTTGTAGGTAAACCTAGGTAGGTAGATCTTGGTAAGTAGACCTTGGTACGTAGACCTAGGTAAGTAGACCTAGGTAAGTAGACCCCGGACGTAGACCTTGGTAAGTAGACATAGTAGGTAGACCCAGGTAAGTAGACCTAGGTAGGTAGACCTTGGGAAGTAGACCTAGGTAGGTAGACCTAGGTAAGTAGACTTTGGTAAGTAGACATAGATAGGTATGTATACCTTGGTAAGTAGACCTAGGTAGGTAGACCTAAGTAAGTAAACCTTGGTAAGCAGACGTAGATAGTTAGACCTTGGTAGGTAGAAATAGGTTAGTAGACATTGGAAGTAGACTTAGTATGTAGGTTTTGGTAGGTAGACCTTAGTAGGTAGACCTTAGTAGGTAGACCTTGGTAGGTAGATATTGGTTAATAGACCTTGTAGGTAGACTTTGGTAAGTCGACCTAGGTGGGTAGACCTTGGTAAGTAGACTTGGTAAGTAGACCATAGAAGGTAGACCTTGGTAAACAGACCTTGGTAAGTAGACCCCGGAAGTGAGACCTTGGTAAGTAGACCTAGTTCGATAGACTAAGGTAAGTAGACCTGGGTAGATAAACCTTGGTAAGTAGACCTAGGTATGTAGACATTGGAAGTAGACCTAGGTATGTAGACCTTGGTAACTTGACCTTGGTAAGTAGACCTAGATAAGTAGACCTTGAAAGGTAGACCTAGATAGGTAGACTAAGACATAGGTAAGTAAACCTAGGAAAGGGAACCCTGGTAAGTAGACCCAGGTAGATAAACCTTGGTTAGTAGACTTAGGTAGGTAGACCTTGGAAAGTAGACCTAGGTAGGTAGACCTAGGTTGGTAGACCTAGTTAGGTAGGTAGACCTTGGTAGGCAGGTAGACCTTGGTAGTTAGGTAGACCTAGTTAGGTTTTTAGGTAGACCTAGGTAGGTAGCTCCCTTAAATGTTTTCCTTCTGTTCCTTCAAACCTCAAATATTGTCCCCCAAAAATAACCAGGCACGCTATTCACGGCGTAATTTCCGTCTGTTCGATAATTTCGCCGGTTACCTGCTTTAGGTACACCTCGCAGACGCTTGTTTTTTCGAGCGTTTATATTGCCTTGTTGACTGGTTTGCTATAATACGAGGATTTTAACGGTGTAATTTCGAAAAACCAATCTTCATCGTCGTCTGCATTTGTAAATTGTGTATTTATCTTATATTTTTACATTTTGGAGACAAATATGATCTGAAATAGGATATATGGAAATATGTTTGACAAAGAAAAATGTTCAGCCGAAAAAAGAAAAAGAAAGTACAAATTTCCCGACATCTGAACGACATCTTTTTTTGCGCATGCCGACAAAAATGTCTGCGCCCAACATTAATGGCCGCCTAACCGTTCGGTAAGGTATGTAGATTTTTTATTCTAAATTTCTTACGTACGTTTATCCTAAAGCAAACACACATGTGTGTTTGCTATTATGTATGTTTCTCATTATATTATGGGCAATTGTCTTTATATGCATCAAGTTGAGTATATGGTTCGATAAATTCATTATATGCGCAAACTTCATTATTTGCGCAAACTTTATTTTATGATGTGACAACTACATTATATATATATAATATTATATGATGTGGACGATTACATTGACACCGTTTAGTAAGTTATTTTAAACATGCCGGGACTACCGGACATACTGCTGATTCTATGAATGTATGTATGTATGTAATGTAATGTAATGTAATGTAATGTAATGTAATGTAATGTAATGTAATGTAATGTAATGTAATGTAATGCAATGTAATGTAATGTAATGAAATGTAATGTAATAATCATCATCATCATCATTATCGTCATCATCATGATCGAACATCATCATCATCATCATCATCGAACATCATCATCATCATTATGATCGATCATCATCATGATCGATCATCACAATGACGATCGATCATCATCATCATGATCGATCATCCTCATCATTAAGATCTATCATTATCATCTTATCCTAATCATCATTGTCGATCATGATGAGGATGATCGATTATCATCTTCATCATCGATTATCATCATTATCGATCATCGCCATGATGATCGATCATAATTATCATGATCGATCATCATCATCATAATTGATCATCATCGTGATCGATCATCATCATCATGATCGACATCATGATCGATCATCATCATAATCGATCATCATAATCGATCATCATCAATTTGATCGATCATCATCATGATGATCGATCAAGATGATGATTATCGATCATGATGATGATCGATCATGATGATTTTGATCGATCATGTTGATCGATGATCGATCATGATGATAAGCGATCATGATGATCGATGATGATGATGTTGATGATGATGTTGATGGTTGTGATCGATTATGATGAGCGATCATGATGATGATGATCGATTATGATGATCGATCATGAAGATCGATCGTAATGATGATCGATCATGATGATGATGATGATCGATGATGATGATGGATCATTTTGATCGATATTGATGATCGATCATGATGATGATCGAACATGATGATGAGCGATCATGATGATCAATGATGATGATGTTGATAATGATGTTGATGATTGTGATCGATCATGATGATGATGATCGATTATGATGATCGACCATGATGATCGATCTTAATGATGATCGATCATGATGATGATGATCGATTATGATGATGTTGAGCGATCATGATGATGATAAACTATTATGATGATCGATCATGATGGTCGATCATAATGATGATGATGATGGATCATTTTGATCGATATTGATGATCGATCATGATGATGATCGAACATGATGATGAGCGATCATGATGATCGATGATGATTATGTTGATAATGATGTTGATGATTGTGATCGATCATGATAATGATGATCGATTATGATGATCGACCATGATGATCGATCTTGATGATGACTGATTATGATGATGATGATCGATTATGACGATGTTGAGCGATCATGATGCTGATAAACTATTATGATGATCGATCATGATGATCGATCATGATGATGATCGATCATGATGATGATGATGATCGATGATGATCGATCGTGATGATGATCGATCACGATGTTGATGGTCGATTATGATGATCGATGATGATGATCGATCGTGATGATCGATCAAGATAATGATGTTCGATCATCATGTTGATCGATTATGATGATGGTGATCGATTAGGATGATAATGATCGATCAGCATGGTGATGATCGATCATCATCCATCATCATCATGATCGACGATAATGATCGATCATTATGATTATCAATCATGATGATGATCGATCATGATGATGATGTTCGATCGTCATTGTGATGATCTATGTTGATGATGTTGGATCATGATGATCGATCATAATGATGATGATGATGTTCGATCATAATGACGATGATGATAATTGTGATGATGATGATGATGATGATGATGATGATGATGATGATGATGATGATGATGATGATGATGATCGATATTGATGATGATAGATCATAAAGATGACGATGATGAAGAAGATGATGATGATGATGATGATGATGATGATGATGATGATGATGATGATGAATATCGATCATGATCATGATGATGATAGATAGATAGATAGATAGATAGATAGATAGATAGATAGATAGATACATAGAATCAGCAGTATTTCCTGTAGTTCTGGCATGTATACAATAACTTTCTAAACGGTGTCAATGTAATTCTTCTTCTCGCAAAATCGTCCACATCATATAATGTAGTTGTCACTTCATATAATGAAGTTTGCGCATATACGAAGTTATCGAATGATATAATCAACTTGATACATATAAAGACAATAGCCCATAATATAATTAGAAACATACATAATATACTGAGATTGTATCAGCATATAATGTACGTCTACCATAATATAAAGATGTTTACTCATCATATAATGTAAGTTTACCATAATATAAAGATTTTTACTCATCATATAATGAAACTTTTCATAATATAAAGGACCTGGTCCAACTTAAATGTGTTTTTTTTTCTCATACTATAGTGCACACTTTACAACATATAATCAAATGTGAGCAGGATAAAATGACGATGATGAATCAAATGTTTTTATTCTTTGCCAGCTTTGGCGTTCCATATTCGTGCCAACGTAGCTATTATGACCACTCGTGAAAAGAGCATTGTCCGAACAATGTTCACACAAGAATAGCTGTTATGACCACTGCATGTACTGTATGCAACAAATCAAATATAGGCGCTTAATCACAATTTTTGCTAATTGATTGCATCTGCATTGGTTGTTCTTAGACACGTATATTGCTCCGGATACCTCTCATGAAGACAGTTATACATATAGAATGTGATGTTAATCTAATAGGTAAAAAGAGGGACTCAAAATAAGTTTAGAAAAAAAATTGATTATTATATAAAAACATTTTCAAATATATCGTTTATCAACATAAGGTAGGGATAAAATACACATTTACTCATTTTTCAAGTGCCTCGTTCGCATTGCTCACATCCTAATTTACAAAATTTTGAACGACTGTACCTATCACTGGGTACAGAAACTCTTACATTGTATGGCTTTTACTTCGTACAATACCTCTCTTTCACTGGGACAGTAGTTCCTTTCACAGAATTTCGAACGTACAGTCCTTTATTGTACGAAATTTCGGAATCGATGAAGCTTTCTTATATTGAACGTTCCGAAGTATTTCTTTCTTTTGGGCGTATTTTATTTTCTCTAAATTGTTTGATATTAAAATAAGATGAGAAAATGCAGCGATTTTAACAGATTTACAACTCTCGTCCAAAACGAATGCCCCCATAAGCTCCCACGAACACCTTTTGCGGTTTGTCGACAACATGATGAAACAAGAACATGTATCGAAGTGATCAACGGAAAACTATGGCACAGAAACAAAGCTTATAACACAAAATCATGCAAAATACTTACCACTATCTCACATATTTTGCCCTAAAAATGTGTTCAATCACTGGTACAGTGTCTTTCACTGATTCTACGGTGTACAATGAATCTATAGGGTGTAATTTACGGCTATTGTTTTTTCATTAATATTGTTTGTTTGTGTTGTGGCTCAGCGACCCAGTCAACCGCTATGGTCATCTCGGGACGTTGCGTCCATTTTATGGGAATTTTACCCAACATCAGGATGTTATGACACCCAAAATGTGTTTGAAAAAATATCCTCTAAAGTAAACCGAAATAGGCTAATGGTTTAACTTGAAACACTTTTCCTGTGCAGGCTCAGACCTTCTGGGCGTTAAACCAGTAATCAGATGAGCAGTCAGTAGTTTATAAGCATTGTGTGGAGGTACAATTAGCCTACATGTATCTATTTCACAGAGCCCCAATGGGCGGGGCCTTTTGTTTCATTAATACACCAATGTTAAAATAGTGTGACAATACTATTTATGTAATAATATGATACAATACATGGCTTCGTTGTTATAAGAGCACAGCAATTTCCATTGAGTTCAGTAAACAGGATAATCTGTTTTAGCCAGGCATTGCAGTAAAATATATGGATTTCCGACTAGGGCACACATGTTTTCGAAAATCAAATATGATATTCTTGGAGAAAGATAATTTTTGTTGCAATCACTTCTTACGTAATTATCGATATAGAATAGGCAATTTAAAGAAAATATTTTTGGTTCGCAGGCCATTAAAATCATTAAAAATGTAGAAATACTTTGTTTTGTTTATTTCCTTTTTTAGAATCATTCTAGAACGAAACAATTTTATTACCAAGGATATCATTCCATTCTCTAATATCAAACTGTATCTTCTGTATCTCATTTCAGACTCTTGTTTAGTTTTGACTAACAGTTCATTCATTCATATATTCTTCAGACTGCGGCGAGCCTCCCAGTCTGGCAGGTTACTCGGCAACAAAAGATGGCGGTACCACCTATGATGAAACTGCAACTGTTTCTTGTGACACTGGAAATGGGTACACGGGAACACCGCCAAAGATTTCCTGTGGCTCGGATGGTTCGTGGACAGCATACTCTGGCTGCTCTCAGTCTGGAGGAGGAGGTAAATTGACGCGTATCTAAAATGAAATGTAAAACATGTTGATAATTTTCATGCATTGCAAGCTTACTTCGTGGAAATAACGTCTTCATGTTCACTGGAAATAAGGCACTGAAATGATATTCATTATGGTCAAAAAATAAGTTTCTATTATATTTAGACATATAATGTTTTGTGAATCTCAAGCAGTGACTTCTTGAAAAAAAAAAAAAAAAAAAAAAAAAAAAAAACTCTTTGAATTTAATATAGGATCATATAGGAAATATAGGATTTTTTTTTTCAGGAGGGAAGTGTTTAACCGTAGTATTGACCTCTCCATATGTTTTCTGTATTCTGTCAATCATTTGACGTAATAAGGCTCCTTATGGGTGTATGAAGGTTCATTTTTCATAATTATTTCAATGCACGATATTGAATTCCCTTTCTTGGGCCCCATGCACTTCGAGGCTAGACTAGGCTACAGTTTGTTTTGTCGGCCATTTTTGTAACTTTCACTTCGATAAATAAATTTATTTTCTTCACGCTTACGAGATCAGTACGATGCCTATGATAAAATTAAACTGGAGATGTATTGTTTAGTGATATTTAGTAGTGTTGCTTAGTTTCAAATTATTTTAAATTATAAGATTTGGACGAACTCTCTCGACCATTGACCTATTTATCGGTTTTAGCCGAAAACGATCCATATGAAATTATGTTGTTTTTAATACAGTGTTCTAGTTCACGTCCGCAGTCATAGATGATTGACATGCGGTATCACGATCTACCGGATTGGACCGAAACGAACCGATATTGTCCGAAACGGACATAGATTGTGATAATATCAAAGCTATAAAAATACAAAGCTTGACAAAGCTAATCATGGGTCACCACATAGTAGCATGTGAAGAATTTTATGTGCACAACAATATTGTGATTTACTTAGAACGCAGGAAAACCGTACCCGAAGAGTTATTGCACCCTGCATACATGTATTCGTCATGCAACCAGATTTCTTATAGTACGGATTTTTTCTACATCACACGACGCCACAAAAAATTAGTTTAACCTCACTTTTAAGAATATACTATTTGAGTCACGTGCTAGCAGATTTTGGCGTATGCCACATAACCTTAGATTTAAATTATATTTATAGCACAGATTTAAATTATATTTATAGCACAGCTTTGATTCACCTTGTCTTTCCATTATTGCTTGATTTTGTGGTAGTATTATTCTGACTGGCTCTAGCAAAATCAAACTTTCCTCATGTATTTGAAATCTTTGTTTGGAGAATCAGAGAATCTAATTAAGTTAGGCACATTCACGCTATACAACTTTGGGTCACTCAGATAGCAAGAATATATGTTTGGAATTTGAATAAAATCTTCGTTTGCTGGTGGACTTTTACATACATGTATGTTTGTTTGTTTCTTTTAAGTTTTAAAGGTCAAGTCAACAATTTTTGTCAGACGTGGTGATGAAACCCTTACGGTGTAACACAGTATCTGTTTTATTTAGTATCACAATGCACTAAACGTTACTAATTAAACGAAATAATTATTCTTGTCGGTGTAGATTTCTATCACAATCTCATAGTATTTTAAACTTCCAAATTTCTATGAACCCCTCCGTATAGCATGTTACTAAAACATGCTATAATTTTCTTGTTATAAGTCCATGTCCCTCCCCTCGCTCCCACTTTGCTCAATTGAAATGTTTTAAACACAGCTGTACTTTTGTAAATATCATGTTATTAAAATGTTAAGTTTGGACAAGATGGGGAGCCCCCAAACCGATAAATGGACACAGCTCCATAATTCGTAATGTACAAAGGCTATGGAAATATACTGTATATGTATGTTCTACCTACATATGTTTATTTTTATATTAGAAATTATATGTATTAATGATCAATAAAGGACCTCGTCCTAATACATATGCATATTATAAGATGCTTGGTGGGCGCTTTCAAGACCGCCGACACTTTAGTTTTGGTATTCATTTCTGAACACCAGCTTACCTCTTTTGATTAATCCATCTTGCTACCTAACGAAATGTAAAATGTTGCTGTCGAGTTTCCTTTCGAACTAAACCTTGATATATACATTTGAGCCGCCTTATTGGAAAACCAACAATGTAGTGTTTGAACAGATCCGACACAAACGGAGCTGTATAAACACTAAAGGCTAGAAGCTGGAAAATTTGGATTTAAGAAGAAGTGGAATTTTACTATCGTTTAGCGAAAACAAATGTGCTGATCAGCTTCGCAGTTACTGTTGGATTTCTCAGGACACTGCTCATTTTTGTTACAATAAAATGTTTAAAATGTTTTGAGGTGATGCTACAGACGAGTGTTTGCTCTTCCAATCAAAAATTCATGCTTCTTGCAGTCGATTGCGGAAGCCCTACTGCGTCCACCGGCTATATCCCCGGTACACCAGACATGACAACAGAGGGCGGCACTGCATCCGTGTCATGCGATACTGCGAATGGATACACCGGCACTGCTGCAAGCATAACATGCCAGGCGGATGGGACTTGGACGGCCTATTCTGGTTGCTCGGGTATGCAAGTATATTGTTAATCAGCCGGCGGGTTCTGGACGAGCCTATACTTAAAAATGAAAAAAAAGACTATATTATATATACATGTACACTATTCTGCTGATAATAGTTTCTCTTTCAAATTGAAGGAAGCTGTTTTATTCTATCCCTCCGTAACATATATACATGGATTGACTTGCAGCTGTTTATTGTAATAAATCAGTCCTTGTGGACGTTGACGTGTGCTAATCAATGCCATATGTAATAGTCATAAGTTAAGATGTTTATCTGCTTTGGCGGGCGCCATTATACTTGCTAGTGGTCACCTATATGTTTTCATATCCTAGGGAATACAATGAACTACCCCACGCATTTAGTCGTAATAAAACGAACACTTCTTTACTTTCTGCTTCGTAACAATCAGATGACAACAATACAGCTGTTCAAAGTGTTAGTACGAAAAAAGAATGGAAAGATAATCCTGACTGGAAAATAAATAAGTGCGAAATAATAATTGTAAACAATATTTTTGATTTCTATGTCGGCACGGGCAATTCATATTGTTGTGATTTCTTTTTGAGTCAATCGTGATTGTCTTTTTTCCTTTCTTTTATAGCTTCAGGGAACGGTGCCAGCGAGATCAGACAAACGTACAGCTTCGTGATTGTTATTGGATCACTTATTATCGTATTGATGTACATATAGATGACAAGTACAACATCAACAACAACAACGAGGACGCGACAACGAAAACGATGGCAAAAACTGAACAACGCACCAACAATAATGCGAATTATATTAGTTCATAAACTAATGACAGATCGAATAGTATTGAGTAAACTTTCGAAAACGTACTCGGACACCTGGATTCTAAAATCAGCAAACTACCTTATGCACACAAAAAGGTGTTTTTAATGCCGTCATTTCGTAAATAATTCGAACCTAGAGCTACTTTAATTTTTAACACATTAAGTACATAAGTAGCGCATTTTTATTTGCAAATAAATTGTTAATTGTCTTATATTACTAATCTAAAAAGTTGAAAAAAGGTCGGGATAATGAAGGTATTGGCCTGATTTCTGATCCGACTTGTGTAATAGTCTCTGAAGACCCCAGAGTAATACCGGCAACTGTTTCCTGCTCAACTCAGCTGAGACTAACTATCTGCTATCTATTTTTAGGCTTTTTAACATTATAGGCTGGGTAAATTACTGCATGTGGTTCCAAAACACTACATTTAGATTATATTGGTCTTTATTAATATAGTTTGGCATTTTCCTTTCAGTGTCGGTTGAGGTGAGCATAAACCAGTATGATAACATCGAGCCCTCGGCCACGAATTACAATCCGACTTTAAAGTAAGGAAGACCTTAACTAAGTTGACGAATTCCAGCTTCCAAAATGATACATCTAAAACATAATGAGATCAAACTAAATTGTTTGGCTAATCTATAAATGACAAATTGTTTTCACAATCTGTATATTTTCGTAAAAGAAGTTATTTATTTAGTGACGATAGAATGTAGAGTCAAAATTTGTCACTTTAGCTAAGGTGGTCCTTAACTTTAAGGACACATTGTACATGTAATTCTGGGCCCTCAACTTGAGTATCAATACCGAGGTTTTACTCATGTCTGAAATACAGGCATTATAACACTTGTTGGTACGTTTTTATTTCTCATATTAGCAATCACACTGCTGAGAAAAACGTGGTACGGAATGGGAGACGCGCAATGAAATTCTGTCCGAACTTGAGATGAGAGATTCGAGTTTTCTCTTAAAGCGTTTACTCTATTAACTGAAAGATAGGTGCAGTCAATACAGAAATTGAACATTTATTGAATGAAAGTAACATAATTATTTCGTTTTCGCAAACACAACCGCCCCATGAACATAAAGTTCTTCTATCACAATAACATTGTAGTGTTTGCGAAAACGAAATAACCGGAATGTTCAATTTCTGCTTTGACTGCACCTATATACCGTCCAGAAGAAGAAATGCTATAGGCGAAAACTCGAAAATCTAACCTCATCTTCGGACAGAATTTCATTGTGTGCCACCGATCATTTATCGGTTTGTATGTATACAATACCACGTGATTCTCAGTAGTGAAATCAAACAACACGAAGCGATTATCCATTTCCACATCGTCTATGTTGTTTATTTTATTTTGCAGATAATTTGCAGACCTGCCAGTGTATTATGTCCATTGCATATCCATTCGATATCTTCTGTATTGTACAAAAATATTGTAATTTTAATTTTAATTTTTATCATAACCGTTCCCCTTTATTTTATCCTGCGCCAAACATCAATAAACACAACAGAAGTATCGCCTTTGAACGGTCATTAATACAAAAATATCAAATCTGTGGTTGGTAACTAAAAGCCATCTTACCTTAAGATCAACTCAAGTATCTCATAGGGATTATGGTGATTAACTGAAAAGGACCTAAAGTTATAGTGACAACGTAACGGCATCATAACTTTACGGTCAACTCAAGGCCACCTTAGTATCGTCTTATCTTACAACGTGGCACATATTATCTAAAAAAGTTACGATAGCTTAGAGTAACTGGAATAGCAAAGGTAGTCATTTTACGACCATCGTAAGTGCGTGCGTACGTATGTCGTAAGTAGTGAAACCTACGATGGCTTTGAGTTACTAACCCCTGGTCAGTAGAATATACTATGCACAAAAGTCGATGTTACATGTTTTTATTTGATTAACGTAAATATGCAAAATGTATGTCAACGCGTTATCTGAGCTCCCCAGGATAGACTAGAACTGCGATTGAAAACAACGAACAAAATTATTACACTTTGATTACTTAGCAGAAATACGTAATTGCGCATTTTATTAACGAAAACGTTTTAAATTTAAGATTATTGTCGCAGAAAATATCCACTTAAATGTTTCTATCTTTTCGAAGGTCCCGTGTTGGTAGCGTATTTATGCCTCGTCGCGGTCGTAGTTTGTCACTTGTGTGGCCGATATACAGGTCATTGCATCGTTTTTATAACAACAAAAGCACAATAACATCGCTTTATTCACAACAATCACTTTGCCATTGAAATCACATTAATTTCCTTCTTCAAGGTTGTCGCAAAGGGCACAATTTTGGCAATGGCATTTTGAATACTTTATTTGATGTTTTTTTCGTGGAGTTTCGTAAATTTTACTTTGTTATGAGTCTTTTTTTAGGCATTAAGGCTCTGCATGCACGTTGAATACAGATGCTAGTGCCACACGGATTGGAATCGTCTTAATGGCGACGCTGGTTTATAGAAATCATGAATATGAACTGGATAAAGGACAGAAAGTGTCAGAGTAAATACATATATGTGTTTATTAAGAATTACAATTATAGAGTGTTTGTATTTGTACGTGTGTACAGCATGATAAATGTTATATGTCATAGTCTGCCATGGACTTCATTAAATACAATTAGTACGTGCTTTGTATGGACCAAATGACACTCCGTAATGATTTCATTTTTACCTCACCATAACTCACCATTATCGACATCGTAGTAAGTCATCTGACTTGTAATGATGCTTGTCGATACTGTGTACGAATTCCTCTTTAAAGATAATTGTATATGATTTGAAAAAGGTACAAGTAGGCAAAGATCAGGAAAAGGCGCAATCAGAAAAAAAGATTCCCACTCCAAACAACGAGGTGGAAAAAACCCAAACTAACAATCAGGTACTTATACCATGAAAACATTTCGTGAGCCGAATGAGCAGCTATTTTCCCAATAGGTGGCCACTCAGTTACCTTAATTAACTAAAATATGAAAACATACATAAGGCGCCAACAACACAAAAATTTTAAACACCAAGACATAAAACAAAAAGAACCACCACAGAAGTATCGACTCGAAACGATTAGTACCACAAAGTTACTGGCGGGCTTAAATCGATTTTACATGGCCATAACCTCACCCACAGCTTCTGCAGTGGTTCATAACATTTAGTTAGTTCTTCGGTCCTCGTGGTGAATCTCTAACTAGTAAATGAATCATCAAGAACAAACAAATAAATCATGATAAACGTCCTGATGAATCAAAACCAGGACTCACATATTCAGTAAGCTGCTCGACGATGGAGATCCCTGGGCGCCGAATAACTTACTAACTCTGGAGCAGAAGAAAAACATCAGTTGGACCCCGGTGGACCAAGCAACAGACAAGAAGCTCCGGTCCCAACAAACTAAAATGAATAGCTTTAAGTCGGGGTCATCATAAAGTCTGACGCCCGACCCACCGGCGTGCAATTAAAGAAGGCAGCATAGTTATCAACCATGATTAGGTTAAAACTAAGCATGCAGAGTGTCGCATAACATTCAAGTTATAACATTCAAGTTATAACCTATACGTCTGTAACGTGTTATATTTTTTTCTAAACTGAAAAGAAAATCATTACTTCCTATAAGTTTCTTAAATTTGTAAACCAAGTCACCATAAAATTCTGGTTCCGAAAGGCCCTCATTTAAAAGCGCCTTTAACCCAATTTTGTATTTGGAAATCAATTCATAGTGTCTACGATAAAATTTAGAAAAGGTTTTTCGAAGTTTATGATACCGATAGCCCTGTTGGAGAAGTTTGGCCGTTAAACATTTATTTCGAGCGTTGGAAGTCTGTAACATGATTGCAGACTCTAGCAAACATAATAAGTTGCGAAATGTATACACCATAAGAAGCACGGCGAGGAACGTCACCATCCAAAAACGGAAAATTTACTATATCAAAATCAAAGTCATCGCGCTTATCATAAATTTTAGAAGAAACAAATCCATTCGCAACAGAAAGATGTATATCTTAAAAGGGGGCTTCGGTATCCGAGATATTGGCTTTGTTCCACTGTAGTTCAGATGGATAAATTTGATTGACCATACCTTCAAAATAAGGGTTGTCAATGTTCAAAAGGTCATCGAGGTACCTAGAAGTGGAATTAAAAGCCTCGATAATATCAGCTTGATTATCATGGTTAAGAGAATCCATGAAATTTCTTTCGTAGCAGTATAAAAAATAAATCAGCTACGAGAGGTGCGCAATTTGTGCCCATCGGAATTCCAACAATTTGTCTGTATAACTTGGTCCAAAGTCTAATATAAATATTATCCAGTAGAGGCTGCTTCTTACGAAGATCTTTATCTCATTGGGTTAATGTATCCCAAAAGGAAATAAAAGAAAGAAACTATAGAATATTGTAACCAAAATCGTCATTCCTCAGCAAATTGCGCAATATGGACCATAATACCTCCCTTGCTTTCACAAGATCAAGCTTTTATATTTTATTTGCTATTACACCAGCTAGCGTTGTGCGTGTGGCGGCCTTAAAAGTTTGCCCGAACATCATCCATAGTCAGATAATATAATATAATTATATTTGCTTTTTCTTTATTTATTATATTTATTTAATCAAACGGAACTTGTATGTAGCTTTGTATGGTGTCATACATCGTGCATGATTAGGTTAAAACTAAGCATGCAGAGTGTCGCATAACATTCAAGTTATAACATTCAAGTTATAACCTATACGTCTGTAACGTGTTATAATTTTTCTAAACTGAAAAGAAAATCATTACTTCCTATAAGTTTCTTAAATTTGTAAACCAAGTCACCATAAAATTCTGGTTCCGAAAGGCCCTCATTTAAAAGCGCCTTTAACCCAGGAAAACACAAACACCAGCATTTTACATTATTTGCTTATATGCCGCTTGATAAGGAATATTGGACATCATTCAGAACTAGAAATTCAGAACATGCCGTTCGTTTTATACAATTACATTGTCCAATTGTTAACAAGATTCATAAAATATATATTTTGGGGCAACGAGCCAATTCTTTTTTTTTTTTTCGCCTTTTAAGCATGGTGATCGATTAAAAATTCCATGCAATAAAAAAGTATTTGCGAAATTAAGCAGATGGCCGCCCCGTTTTTCACATTGGGGTATGTAAATAATTATGAGATACCTATAAAAATTGTGAAGCACCTGTAAATAATCAAGGTCACATGACCAAGATGGCCGCCATTTCTATATACCGTGGAGCCAGAACTTAACTGCACACTCATGTGCACTTCGTGTGCTCATGATGTGCACGACAAAAGAGCGATTTTTATCATGTTGTGCACCCCAAGTTCAGAATGAAGTGCACTGGAAGTTCTGTGACCAATCTGAGATCGAAGAGCACATTTTGCATGTGTTAACTGATACATGTAAGTCTCGCTTTAAAAAGAAGATAGGCTATTATACGGATTGTATCTAATCAAATTCATGAATCAACGATGGGTAATCAATTTGCACATGTGTGTGACAACAAACATTGTTTTATCATCACTATTACATTTGAAGAGATAAAGCCCATTTATCTTATGTATCATAAATATAGAATTTGTATTTTTAGAAAATGTTAAGGTGTCGAAATTTCACACCTGTCATAGATAGAATACCATTGAATCTGTCACCTGTCCTAAATTTAGAATATACGAAAATCTGCCATAAAATTACAATTCCAGATACTGTATTGATGGAAACGATTTAATGCTTAAACAGTTACAAAATTATCAATTCTCAGATAGTTGTGTATTAATTTCATACAAACTGCATAGCTATTTTTTATAAAATCGAAAATGCTTTGACCTATTTTATGGTCGCCTATGCATTTGGTGGAGAAACTGTTTAAATGTCATTTAAAAGGAAATTCTTACAGAAAATGGACAGTAGACTGAATATTTTTATTTCTGACAAAAGCAAATTGGACCCAAGGGGCTAATCTGCCCCCCCCCCCCCAATGCCGTGTCATATACATGTATATTATCATAATATTCAAACATCTTCTCTGAAACCGCTCGTCTAATCAAAGCCAAAGTTTATATGAAGCATCTACATGTTTAAGAATGGGGAACCAATATGTATATAAAATCCAGGTCATATGACCAAGGTGGTCGATATGCCCATAAAATGTAAAAACCCAAACTACTTTTATTTTGCCATTGAATGTACTTTCTGACTCCCAGGTCAGCAATCCTTGCCCTTTAGGCTACTTGGTATCACCAGTGTTTTGTTTGCTGTCTCGTAGGTTAATGGAAACCCATATCGGCGATAGTTATGGGATTTCTGTCTATTAATGCTTTAAATTTATCAGGTAGAGGAAAGATATTGATTTATTGAGTATCTATAAATTTATAGTTACTTTATATTTATAGATCAAACAGGTAACATGTCTTCGAAACTTCACTGAATGAAAACCGCCTCCCGAAACCCTGTCCGTATTTGTGTCTTGGGCATGTGCTATAAAATGTCACTTTTCGTTTTTTCATGGGATGTGTGTAGGTTGCTACAGATAAAAAAAACTAACAAGTTTGCTTCCTTCAAAAAAAAGGAATCCAATATGTAGGGCTGGCAAAATTTTGAAATAAGTTGCCCAAAGGCAATGATTTTACCTGATAGCTAATAATAAGCCAATATGGATTTAAACAATGCTTAACGTCAGCTTACTCAATCAATGGACTAATCTGGTTGAAATTTTAAATTATGTATGATCTTCATCATACTTCATAGTTAGGGATAGAATCTGGATGAAATGCACGTCCTAGCTTATAATAATTATGTGTATACTTGGTACAGGATTGAATGAAAAATTATCAAGAAAAAAGTTGGTACTTCTTTCTAATATAAGTATACTATGTTCTTTTCAAGGGCAGCTCAGGAGCAGGTAACTCGACAGTGTATGATTGTATCTGGACCAATTTCTAACTGCTCTTAGGTATTGTGCAGTTTAGAGATATTTATGTTTGAAAGTGAACTTACAGTGAACTTACAGACATTAGACACTAGCTCAGACCATCCTATAAGCTCACCTTTGAGCATTCGGCACATGTGAGCTAAAAGTCTTGTTTTTGGAAATTTATACAAACAAAGGAGACATTCAGATTTTTTTCTAAATACATGTTAAACTAGTGTTGACTACATTTCTACAACTAGAATACGGGTGATTTAAAAAAAAATACAGCAAAAGTGTGACATTATGACCATGTTAACAAGTCTACTTATAACATCTGTAAACCATTACATTAAAGGATGAGGTTATTTTGAAAACATAGACGAGAAATTTATGAATCAGAAAGACTTTACTTCATTCAATATTGTCTGAGAGATGACCAAAATTGTACAAAAAAAGGGAATTATAACGCCCAAAAATCGGGGTTTAATTGCCCAGAAATTGTACATGCTAAGTGGCAATGCAAAAAGCGTTATCCTTTTAGATGACCATCTATAGTAGGTATTCAAAAAAGTAAGGCATACTGTTCTAAAGAATGCAGTTATTCCTGTCTGTCCTCCATATACGCCTGGATCCGTCACTTAATTTTTCTCTTTACGAGTGACGTCATCGCTGTGCATTGTGGGAAGGGTATTTTCTCGCGATCACGCGTGCATCATTGAAAAAACATTTATATACAGAAATATTTTAAGAATAATTATTGATTTGAAATACAAAATATCATAAACTTAACACATTTTTCCGCTCCCGTGTCATTTTACCTGTGTATTTTGATACTCGTGAATTAAAAAACAACAACAATAAAATGTAAAAACAATGCGTAGCATTATGGGTAAAATGGGAATCCTGCTCTCTGATTAGTCCCCTAAGCTTTTTGAGTACGTGAAGCGTTTCATAATACTTAGGTGATCACGCCCTCATGGAGGCTCTGCCGATATAGGGCGTGATAGATCGCGTTAGTAGAGACCAGGCAAAGTAATCACCGTGGTTTTGTAAAGTCCTTGTTAAATTAGGTCCTTTTTCGAAATCTAGCATCTTGCAGACTTAGAAAAGCAATTATATTAAGTGAGAAAGATTTTCCCTGATTACGTACCTGTTTAACCTTGTAGATCCATCTTAAGCTATCAATCTTACCCGTGCGCAATAGTGTAACAATATCTGTACAACAGACCGAAATAACTCGAGCCAAGTTGACCCAAAGCCGCGTTGACAGGATTTGTGTAAACGTAACCAAAGCACCAAAACGGGTTGACTTAATACGGGACCCAGGCCAAATAGATGGGCTGCTTGTTGCCTCCACGCAGAGCTGCCAACCATATATACATGTTACAAGCCTTTGTTTACTTAGGTGGTACCAAAAGAAGATGAATAGGACTTTTGGTGGTACTAGGTGGTACCAAAAGTAGATGAATAGGACTTTTGGTGGTACAATATTGCAGCACTTTGAGATGTCATGACATCTCAGTTTTCGGCAGAAGTCCCACACCGTCTCGACATGACCTTAGATATTGACTGGGACGTTAAGCCTCAATCAAACAAACAAAAGTCATAGAACGTACACACATTGGAGACTAGCTATAATAAATATTGGAAGCGAAATGACGTTACGAAACAAATGTTAAGGCGAAACGACTCGATAGCTCAGGTAACATGTTTTATCTATCATTTGCAAGCTAGACTGGTTCTAGATTTATTGTTCGATATTCTCTTGCTAATAAGCAAGTACCTCGGAACCCGTGTAATTGAAAGCGTCCAGCGTTAAAGGCGTCTTTAGACATAAAAGAGCAATTAGCACCATAGGGAAGATTCCAATTTGGTACATTACACAGGGCCTAATGGCCCTACTACGCAAAAATAAAACTGAGATCCTTTAAGCGCAATGAACGTATTAATGAGAAAAGGGATGGGCCAGACCGCGGTTTCGGCTACAAAAGCCTCTGCATTGTAAACGAATGCATCATGTATTTCACCATGTATGTTTCGTACAATGACTTCCAGAACTGGATTTGTCGTCAGAGATGTTCCCGCTATCGTTTTGGACGCAATATGGAATAAATAGTTTAGACTAGTTTTCTTTAGTTTTGCTGCAGATGTTGTGTATAGGCTGTGTCGACATTAAACAAGTTCTAGTTTTTAACATAAAGCCAATTCTTCTGAAAGTTATTCGAATTACTATGATTTTGCTTTAATGTCCTATCGGAAATCGTTTTTGTTTGCCTTCTAGTAATACTTTCTTATCATACATTTACTTCATAATAAGGTGTTTTATCAATTGCATGCGTATTTAAATCTGAACTAGAAAATATGCGCTGTTTTGTTCGCAACTTCATTAGCAAGATACACATCACGTTCAAAAATAAAAAGCGACTTTCAGTTTTCATTCAGTAACGTTTCACAGACAAATTACCTGTTTAATCTATAAATTTATAGAACATTTGTTCTATAAGTTTAAGAACTCTATAAATTTGTACATTTTTTATAAATTTATAGAAACTCTATAAATTTAGAGATACTCTATAAATCTAGTTTATACATATTTAGTACATACACTTCGTAGGCATAGACTGTGGCCCTGCTTTCTCCTCGAATATACTTGGTAAATCAATAAAGTCAATTCCTTTATTAATGTTAGGAATTTTAATGAAATGCCTTATATGATTAGATTCGGAATCGATAAATGGACGAAGAGCATGTTGAGTATAGCATCTTGTCAGCAGTGCAGCATCGTCCATTTGATGATTTCTATCGTAAAATCTGATAGCCTCGGCGTCCAAGGAACGTAATACAGCAATAGGTAGAGAGCTAAGATAAGAAAGCATAGAATGCCGACCTAATTCCCTAAGCTTACATTATTAAGGGGAAAACTACATTTCTATGTCAACGTGTTTAGTTGGACACTTTATGTTTCATGTATACAAACGTAATAGTTTAAATACCAAAGGTTCCCTCAGAGCTATTTCAATCGTCAGACAGCCATTAGAGCTAATACGAAATCATCTCTTCAAAAGAGAGAAAGAGATCGACAATATTATAAGTAGATGTATTCCTTTAAACTTGTTGAATGCACGCAGTTAATCAATAAAAATAACGATTTATTAGTAGATCACAAAAAGTAACAACTCCTCGTTTTACCCGCTCAAATTTCAAAATAAAACTGATAAACTTGAAAGTATATTTGTAAAGCTCTGCGCCAACAACAAAATGATTTTCCTTGCTGACAAATTTGCACAATCCCTTGGCAATTGAACGGATGTTTCTTAAGCGTTATTCTAAGGCTGTCTAATTAACAGACAAAATCAGCAAACCAACTATATTATAGTACTAAGAAAGTTGGCACTCAATTTCTGTTACACACTAAAGTCGTTGTTTGTTTGTTGTTGTTTTTTCAGTGCATAAAGTAAAGCTATAGTATTCTTTGATGCCTTAGGAACTTCAAATAAGAGGAGAAATTTCGACAGGTAAACGATCGAACAGTGACGTTGACCGCCATATCAAAAGAAATGTAAACTAAAAAAAATCTTGCGGAGCCACTTTCGTTGCGGGATCAAAGACGTCAAGAGATGAAAAGTTTCCGATTCCTAGGTGCAGCTGTATGCTTACGAGTCGTTGGTGATCGAATCTTAGTACAGATACAATATCAATAACGTTAAAAAAAAAACAATCAGACGCGGAGAATTTGAAAACCAGCCACGTATACATAATGAACGATACGTTTCTTGTGAATGCGAAACGTTTTTGTATAATTTGCTCAGTGTGCCTTCCGTTTGCGTCCATGCAACGACAAAGCCGGGTACATAGAAGACAAAAACGGTACCGTTTGAGTACTGAAAATGCCATTTGTACATAAAAGTATAACGAGACTTGCTATACTGGTATCATGAATATAATTGTAACAGAAAATTATGTTGTTGTTTTTTCTTCCTTTATTGATAACCTAGACCTTGGTTTAAAATACATGCAAACTATAACCATTATCATTATCTCGTTCTTGTAATTATTTTTGGGTTATGTGTCTATCTATGGTAATTTAAAAGTATTTACATTTTTTCTGGCCAAGGAAATTACAAAATACAGTGAATTATGTTATACGATCCGTGACAATCATATTTTATGATTTCAAATAGATAATTTTACATAATTGCGGCTGGTTGTTAACGTTATTATCTAAGCGTTTTGACAATATTTTGGCCCACAAAGAAACAAAAGCAAGACTATGCAATTGACACACATTTAAAGTAACACTCTTTACTTCAGTTCAGTTTGGAGTTGTACATTTCAAGAAATACATCCAAAGATGGTGTGCATAAGACTTGTATTTACTATTTTGGTTCTCTTAACACTGACACACTTTACTGGTAAGAAAAAAAAAACGGTTGCTACAATTGACAAATTATCTATTTGATTGAACTAATTAAATGTAAATTATTTATTTGAATGCACTGATAAGTCGTCGGTCGCGGTGAAAGACATAATAATACATATGGCCGTTCGTCTCTCAGTAATGAGAAAGACCATGCGTGTGGTGAGTTCTTTGATGGCTGAAAAAACCAACAACAAAAAGAAAACAACACAAAAACTTAATTTTAAAAGACAAATATCATCTCTCATGAGGAAGTGTAAGCTGTGCTTTCTTCGCGCAAAATATAATCTAAGGCTTTGTATTGCCAATTTAATGATATATAGTTTATATGTAGCTTGATTTTCATTCATGAAAGCACGTGTGAGTAAACAAATGCATGGAAATTTGCACTAAGGCCTTTCCAGTTTCTGAGTCACATAATATGTTTTGATCATCAAAGTTTAGAGGAAAGTAGTGTCTAGTACTTGCACGAAACATTTACGAATGCATGGACTGATAAATCTGCTGAATTAGTCTTTAAGCCAGAGAACTACCACGAGTCATTTCTGATTCACAGATGCTGCAATTGATACTGATGATTGTCGTGCTAACGGTAACGCTGATTGTGATGCAGGGAACCACGAAATATGTTCAGACGATATGACGCTCTGTATTTGTGATACTGGAAGTGGATACAATATTGGTCCAACTACAACCAATTCATGCTTTTTAAGTATGCATATTTGCATTGCATGTTTATTATAAATCGGTTATTCCATTCTTTCTGATTGTATTATTTTATTTCAGTCGTAACTGTTTTATGTTTACATTGGTTTCTGTTGTACAGAATCTGATTACAGAGTAATAAAACAATATACTATTTGCGGTAACAATCTTTAAGTAATGAAAACGCATTTTTCAGTAAATATATGTAGATCTCTACTTTTCGAAAGAAATAAAGTCGCTTTCATGCCACATAATCTTTGCTGGAAAACAAACCATTTTGCCATTTTGATTTTAAACAAAGACTTTGGCGTTCCTCGTGACCGTCACATAAACTGTGACGATTCCCAGCATACCCAAAACATTTATTTTATGTATGGATGGTTTGGCTTGAACCACTTTTCCTGTGCAGGCTCAGACGTTTTTAGCGGCATATGATCAATCAGTAGTGAAAGTAGCTTATAAGTTTTGCCTTGAGCATAAAAGCCCTGTGCCACTAAATCGTACAATTGCAGAAACGCAAGACATTCTCAAGATTCGGGGGTATTAAGACCAATCTTTAGATCTTTGCATGATATCAAGACCGATCCTTAGTGATCTTTCAGCTGAAACACAGTCGTATGATTTTATCAAATATACTCGATTAAAAGATAGTACATTATATATGTCGAAATGTGGTGGAAACATTTTTGAACCGATCAAGCGATCCTTCTTAAAGTCTCGGAGCATCGTGTTATTTTATAGTTTCAAAACAAACGGATTCTTGTGTAATTTACCTATTCACTCAAATTTAGTGGTACAACTCTGGCGTATCACGTCTCTGGTGTATCATGTCCATGATAATCGTAAGACCTGTTTAAGTTTGTTTTCAGAAGTTTTGTCTGAATGTCCAAAAACAGGCTGATATGACAGTTTCTTTTCATTAATTAATGTTTTATGCATTTTTACACCTAGAAGTATGTGAATTAAATGATAAACAGTGTTTAGGTATTAACATAAATATATATTAGCCCTAATTATAATTGGAAACAAGAGACTCAATATGGTGTTCATGAAATTGCGTAACTGACCTCTTCCTAATATCGTTTGAATTTGCCCAATTAGGATGTTTTTTTACTAGCTGCTTGAAATTTCATACTACTCATCCATCAAATGCGATACTTCCTTTTGTGGTTCTATTTGTTTTATGTTTTGTGCTGTTTGAACTTTATGTCCGTTTTCACATTTTTATTTAGTTCGGATAACTGAGTGGCCGCCTATTAGAAAATAGCTGTTCACTCATACGGCCTGGTCTTTTTCAAGAAATTGTTCTGATTTGTTGAATTTCTGCAAGGCATTTGAAGCTTTATCTAAACTTTGTGGTCAGACTGGCATTCCAGACTCATTAAGTTATTGATACAAATCAGCTGGATATATAACACCTACCAGAGTATAACAAGCGATAAACAAGCAGTGATTTTACATTTTGAATGTCTAAGAAAATCTTTTAAATCAACAAAAGAACTGACATTTCTTACTGTAGAGAAAACACTAAGCTAAACTAAAAGTATTGTACATGAGAAAGAGAAACAGGCTGCTTTACACTATTTCAAACAAAATTTTAATAATTATCCACCTAATCTGGATCACTGCCCTGGGTAAAAATTGTATATTGAATGTGAGCTTTTCATCATGTAACTGATTCACATTTATGTATATTTCCACATGAAAACTACCTTTATTTCACTCGCTATCCAATTTATGGCGTCAATATTTCTATAAATAATGCAAAATTGACACATTTATTTACGTATTAATAACATTAATCCAAGCTGACTTAAATACATACAATATAAAAAAGTACAAGTAGGCAAAGATCAGGAAAATGCGCAATCAGAAAAAGACTCCCACTCCAAAAACCAAGGTGGGAAAAAACCAAACTATCAATCAGGTACTTATACCATGAAAACATTTCGTAAGCCGAACGAGCAGCTATTTTCCCAATAGGTGTCCACTCAGTTACCTTAACTTAACTAAAAATTTGCAAACATACATAAGGCGCCAACAGCACAAAAATATTTTAAACACCAAGACATAAAACAAAAAGAACCACCACAGAAGTATCGACTTGGAACGATCAGTAACACAAAGTTACTGGCGGGTTTAAATCGATTTTACACGGCCGTAACCTCACCCTCAGCTTCCGCAGTGGTTCATAACATTTAGTTAGTTCTTCGGTCCTCGTGGTGAATCTCTAACTAGTAAATGAATCATCAAGAACAAACAAATAAATCATGATAAACATCCTGATGAATCAAAAACCAAGACTCACAGATTCAGTAAGCTGCCCGACGATGGAGATCCCTGGGCGCCAAATAACTTACTAACTCCGGAGCTAAAGAAAAACATCAGTTGGACCCCGGTGGGCCAAGCAACAGACAAGAAGCTCCGGCCCCAACCAACTAAAATTAATAGCTTTAAGTCGGGGCCATCATAGAGTCTGACGCCCGACCCACCGGCGTGCAATTAAAGAAGGCAGCATAGTTATCAACCGTGATTGGGTTAAAAACTAAGCATGCAGACTGTCGCATAACATTCAAGTTATAACCTATACGTCTGTAACGTGTTATGATTGTTCTAAACTGAAAAGAAAAATCATTACTTCCTATAAGTTTCTTAAATTTGCAAACCAAGTCACCATAAAATTCTGGTTCCGAAAGACCCTCACTTAAAAGCGTCTTTAACCCAACATTATATTTGGAAATCAATTCATAGTGTCTACGATAAAATTTAGAAAAGGTTTTTCGAAGTTTATGATACCGATAGCCCTGTTGGAGTAGTTTGGCCGTTAAAGATTTATTTCGAGCGTTGAAGTCTGTAACATGATTGCAGACTCTAGCAAACCTAATAAGTTGCGAAATGTATACACCATAAGAAGCACGACGAGGAACGTCACCATCCAAAAACGGAAAATTTACTATATCAAAATCAAAGTCATCGCGCTTATCATAAATTTTAGAAGAAACAAATCCATTTGCAACAGAAAGATGTATATCTAAAAAGGGGGCTTCGGTATCCGAGATATTGGCTTTAATCAACTGTAGTTCAGATGGATAAATTTGATTGACCATACCTTCAAAATAAGGGTTGTCAATGTTCAAAAGGTCATCGAGGTACCTAGAAGTGGAATTAAAAGCCTCGATAACATCAGCTTGATTATCATGGTTAAGAGAATCCATGAAATCTCTTTCGTAGCAGTATAAAAATAAATCAGCTACGAGAGGTGCGCAATTTGTACCCATCGGAATTCCAACAATTTGTCTGTATAACTTGGTCCCAAATCTAATATAAATATTATCCAGGAGATAGGATAAGGCGTCGCACACATTCTGACATGACCAAAGTGTATACCGACTTTGTTTAGAGGAAGTGAAAAAAGCCTTTCTGTCATTACATGCCAAATAAAGTGAACCATAGTTTTTTAATGCCCTTTTGAAGGTCCACTGTATCAAATCCAGAAGTTTTTCTTTAATTAGATTATGTGGTAAAGTTGTATACAGAGTAGAAAAATCATATGTGGACAAGCTCGTCGCACGGAACCCTCTACACTTCAATTTATTGAGCACCTCACCAGAATTTTTTATTGACCAAAACCAATTTTTATTTGAAGTTTCATACACTGTCTCACAGTATCTTATAACATGAGATTTGATAGCAGTAAGACAGGAAGTTAATAATTTAGAAAGTTCAGTAGTAGTACAAGAGCTAGAATTTGCAATAAATCTAGCTTTGTATGGTCTTTTGTGAAGCTTAGGTAACCAATACATCGTAGGAAGTTTGTCTTGGCCTTCATTCAAAACACGTTTTAAAACCATTCAGCTGTTTCTTCTGTATGCATCATTTCTTAGTTACGAAATTTGGGGCTCGTCGGAAATGTCTTAAATGAGTCATATAGTCATTAAAATGACATTCTCGTAATCAGATATGATTACTCTCTCGAAATGGGGGGGGGGGGGGTGTCATGTCCAATTGCCCCATTCATTCATTCGAGATTATATGCCGTGGTTGGAAGGTCGGGTTATAAAATTATCGATAGTGCAGGTTATATTTTCTTTTTTTGATAGAGTGATTTGATAGAGTGGACCTTCAAAAGGGCATTAAAAAACTATGGTTCACTTTATTTGGCATGTAATGACAGAAAGGCTTTTTTCACTTCCTCTGACCAAAGTCGGTATACACTTTGGTCATGTCAGAATGTGTGCGACGCCTTGTCCTATCTCCTTGATAATATTTATATTAGATTTGGGACCAAATTATACAGACAAATTGTTGGAATTCCGATGGGTACAAATTGCGCACCTCTCGTAGCTGATTTATTTTTCTACTGCTACGAAAGAGATTTCATGGATTCTTTTAACCATGATAATCTAGCTGAAGTTATCGAGGCTTTTAATTCCACATCTAGGTACCTCGATGACCTTTTGAACATTGACAACCCTTATTTTGAAGGTATGGTCAATCAAATTTATCCACCTGAAC
This sequence comes from Rugalucina vietnamica, assembly GCA_964017185.1. NCBI lineage: Eukaryota > Metazoa > Mollusca > Bivalvia > Lucinida > Lucinidae > Rugalucina > Rugalucina vietnamica. The sequence continues at coordinate 6,451,907 of OZ024884.1, read as the reverse complement.
TTCAGTTGAACAAAGCCAATATCTCAGATACCGAAGCCCCCTTTTTAGATCTACATCTTTCTGTTGCAAATGGATTTGTTTCTTCTAAAATTTATGATAAGCGCGATGACTTTGATTTTGATATAGTAAATTTTCCTTTTTTGGATGGTGACGTTCCTCGTCGTGCTTCTTATGGTGTTTATATTTCGCAACTTATTAGGTTTGCTAGAGTCTGCAATCATGTTACAGACTTCAACGCTCGAAATAAATGTTTAACGGCAAAACTTCTCCAACAGGGCTATCGGTATCATAAACTTCGAAAAACCTTTTCTTAATTTTATCGTAGACAATATGAATTGATTTCCAAATATAATGTTGGATTAAAGACGCTTTTAAGTGAGGGCCTTTCGGAACCTGAATTTTATGGTGACTTAGTTTACAAATTTAAGAAACTTATAGGAATTAATGATTTTCTTTTCAGTTCAGAAAAATCATAACACGTTACAGACGTATAGGTTATAACTTGAATGTTATGCGACAGTCTGCATGCTTAGTTTTTAACCCAATCAAGGTTGATAACTATGCTGCCTTCTTTAATTGCACGCCGATGGGTCGGGCGTCAGACTCTATGATGGCCCCGACTTAAAGCTATTCATTTTAGTTGGTTGGGGCCGGAGCTTCTTGTCTGTTGCTTGGCCCACCGGGGTCCAACTGGTGTTTCTTTTGCTCCGGAGTTAGTAGGTTATTCGGCGCCCAGGGATCTCCATCGTCGGGCAGCTTTCTCAATCTGTGAGTCCTTGTTTTTGATTCATCAGATGTTTATCATGATTTATTTGTTTGTTCTTGATGATTCATTGACTAGTTAGAGATTCACCACGAGGACCGAAGAACTTACTAAATGTTATGAACCACTGCAGAAGCTGAGGGTGAGGTTAGGATCCTGTAAAACCGGTTTAAGCCCGCCAGTAACTGTGTTAATGGTCGTTCCAAGGCGATACTTCTGTGGTGGTTCTTTTTGTTTTATGTCTTGGTGTTTAAAATTTTGTGCTGTTGGCGCCTTATGTGTGTTTTCATATTTTTAATTAAGTTAAGGTAACTGAGTGGCCACCTATTGGGAAAATAGCTGCTCATTCGGCTTACGATATGTTTCATGGTATAAGTGCCTGATTGTTAGTTTGTTTTTTTCCCACTTCGGTTTTTGGAGTGGGAATCTCTTTCTGATTGCGCCTTTTCCTGATCTTTGCCTACTTGTACCTTTCAATGATGCGCATGCGCAAATCAACAAAACAAAGCCTGGTTAATGCATGTATTGACAACAATTTTGTTTTATAGAAAAAAAATGCAGTCACATACACACATGACATGGAAAACTATATCTTTGCTCCATGAACATTAGCAGGGTAAGAACTTGTAAATATTTGAATAGGTACAAAAACCAAGAGTTTTCTCCACCTGTTGGTATTTAAGAACGCTGCCAAATTATTTGCCACAAGCAGCCAATATGTTTCTTTAGGCCCATATGGGCAGGGGACGTCTAACTTTGTGGCTTGTTTTGTAGCACAAACAATGTCTAAAGGGTATTGCTCAATTAACAGTAAGATTCCTTGCTTTCTGTTTTTAACATTTCTTCACTTTATAGCGTTTAAGGTGTGAACTACGATAACTTAATTTGAGATCGACCATGTAAAAACGACAAAACAAAAAGAGACATATTGGGCTTGCTGGTTACCACTCTGATTACCCTCTATGAATGCCAGCACAAGACTAATCGCAATCATATCGATTTATACAGTGAACTTGCATTATAGAAGTGCAACTAGCGAAGATATTCCTGAGTTCAGTTTAACAGTCAACAGTGTTTGAGTCCCATGGTGACAACACTTTCAGGGTAATACATGTTAGCCGGTTTTGCTCAAGTACGAAACCCAGCGAATATAGGAATCTCGAACACAGGACATTTTGTTTCCGGTCTGTTCATACAATCCACCACTAGGCTTCTGCGCTCTATTCTAATTAATCTATTCACCATCGATTTATGCGACATGCGCTCATATTGCCACGGTGAGTACTCGTGACCCTTACTGTATATATGTTCCGAAATAAACTGAAAACTTCATATGACCCATTTCTTACACAAAATTAGTGTACAAGTATGAACTACAATAATTTGTTTTAAACACAGTATCTTCCTATTTTTTCTAGTGTATTGTGCCTTATATACAGCGCAATGAGGTTTTGACATTCGACATGCACGTACGTGTTCCAAGCCATCCGAACATGTGGATTTTAGAAGGCACACAACACGCTATTTAACTCAAAACGGTTAGCAAAAGAACCCCGTCAATTATTGACAATTTCGACACAGTCTTGTACATGTACGTTGCTGACTGCTCGTATTCGACCGAATATCGTATCGACCCGGTGAAGATCGTATGCGACCAACCGTCGTTTCGACTCAATTGATTTCAACGAAACGGCGTCCACTTGACGTAATCGAAAATTCACTGATGCTTTAAGCAGTGTCATTACCACAGGCGATTAAATGTCTAAAGAAGCGTTGAATCCGATTGCTTCATCATGTTGAATCCAAAAAAAGTACAAGTAGGCAAAGATCAGGAAAAGGCGCAATCAGAAAAAGACTCCCACTCCAAAAACCGAGGTGGGAAAAAACCAAACTAACAATCAGGTACATATACCATGAAAACATTTCGTAAGCCGAATGAGACTTTTATAGATCTGTGGGTTGGGATCGCGGGGGCATAGTTGTAGTGCATCAGACTCCGAATCGAGAGGTCATGAGTTCGATATGCACTGGCGACACCGTGCTGTGTCCTCAATTGAGTAAGGCACATTAACTACCCACAGTACTAGTTAATACTCAGGAAACGGTAGTTCCGTCCTGACATGACCAAAAAATTGGTGACTGGGGCGCTCACGCTCAGCCTCAATACAAACAGACAAATCTGTGGGCAATCATCCCAAAAAAAGTTGCTTACGCCGCTATAAGCTTTTGTTTTGTTAATTAAGGTAGATAATAGGACCTAATATTATCGAGTAAGTCTGATTAATCTGAAAAAGAAGCATGAAAATAAACACAAAGCCGATAATTAGGGTATACCTCAGAAACTTCAAAGCAGTTAAGACACGAATAAAACATGTAACTTAAACGATTATTATACAAAATTGAAAAGAAAACAAAATATTTATACGACTTGAAAAGAAATAAATGCATACAAATTAAAATGAGATTTAAGGATGTTCGCTGCTAACATTTGAGATTTCGGAGCTTCCGGTTTTTATGTTGTTGAATATATCGTAAACGGTTGCAGATAGTTTCCTAATATTTTATATTTGAATACATATTGATAATATGCATTGAACGAGTCATGAAAATTGTCAATCTAAGGAACTTCATTTTTTCACCCCATTTTCTGCAACTTTTTTCGAAAATTTTAAGAGTCAGCAATATTTTTAGTGGGTAGGGTACATTATGATTGAATATTACACAACTTCAAATTACTTGCACTGATTTGATGTTTATTTTATATTTTAGCAGATGTACATGTACATGTCTACAAGGTATGATTTATCAGTATTTCTTTCTTTGGTGTATTAGTTTTAAAATTTTGGGTGGTTTTATTAAATGGAGTGTAAGAAATAAAACAGCCGAAAAAGGCTTAAAATGGCGATTTTCAAGTTGTTGGTTCTCTCTTATATGCACACTACCCTATATTTTTCATTCTTTTATTCGAATAATATGAACAAGTTCTATGTTGTGTGAAAATACAAGAAAAAGTTTGAATCAACAAATATGGATTTGACACATATATGAATATTGAATTTTTCTGACGTTTCAAGTTAGGGGATGGGGTTGTTAAATTGGTCGAAAAAAATCGTGATCCACTTCAAGATGAAAATAAATGTATGTTTTAGGTCCAAAATAGTCAGCGTTACTTAAACAAAATGGCTTTTGACAGCATTCGTGATGTATTGTTTATCCAGAAAGTAATATGTGAAAGAATTGAAAATTAATTTTTTTTCTAATTTTCAAACACGTTGTTTAGAGGTCTCATTCAGAGGCCTGTAGCTTGAAAAAATGCACACTACCCTATATTCATTTTGTTTTCATATGTCTTACTTTATATTTTAGAATCACAAAAGAGCGGTTGGAAAAAAAGCTTGAATACTTTTTCATTGGCAGCGAACATCCTTAAACAATATTTTTTGTGACAGTCGGGACTAAACGATAATTATACAAAATTGAAACGAAAACAAAATATTGATACATCTTCAAAATGATATAAAAACATCCAAATTAAAATTAGATTTAACACCGCGAAACATCGGTTAATTGATTTTTATGCGTAATACTTTTTCGCCGGTATACTTTTACGCCGCGAAATTTCGCCGCGAAATCCGGAATTTCGCGGCGGAATTTCGCGGCAAAATTCCGCGCTGACATTTATGTTTCACACAATTTCGCCGCGAAATTTTACAATAAGCCGTTAACAAATTAGCCGTTAAAACGGCTAATTTGGTTTTTTAATCATAACATCACTGCATGTAGCTGGTTTTCAGAAGCGAATTTTCGCTATAATTGACAACCGGTTGCTAATAGCCACTTCCATTAAATAAATGTCTTTATTCAATTTTCTAGCAAGGAATTTGGGAGAAACGTGTTCAGCTAACGATGAATGTGAGCTTGGAGATGGTGGAACTGGAACTATTTGTTCTAGAACTTGTGTTACGCGTGAGTAAAATAATAATGACATGGTGTGGCTAATACGTCGTTTGTTATTCGACGAAGTCGTATTAAGATCGTTTTGTGACCTAGATTTTAATTTGCATGGAAGAAATAGCTTGCCATGGAATCGTCATTGATCCATTTACACATTGTTTTGTGATGTAAATTGTCCTTTCTTTTATTTTTTATTACATTCATATTTTATCTTCATATTGACGCTGAAATAATGATAATAACTGTCTCTTAAAATTGTAGGTACTGGAATCATTTACTGTGTCGGTGCTCTTGAAAATCTGATATTTGTGACGTAAAAATATCCCACACAAAAAGTAAGAATGAATAGTCGAGCTGTTTTCTGTTGCGAAATTTGTAACGCGGTTTTATGAATGAAATTATTCCGCGATGTACGTCACAAAGTGACAAGCCTGTTGTAGAGTAGTATAACAGGTATGAAATTATCTTTTCAAACGATCCTATTGGTTGCGCGAACAATAAGCTGGCGATCTGTGGCACCAATACCAGGAAAAAATGACCCATAATTTACGCCTTACCGGCTATTTTGGGCTATTAGAACTATTAGAAGAACTGACCTTCAATTTTGAATAACCAACCAATCAAAGCAATGTACTTTTAATAGGTACATGCAGTATGAATCGATTTAACCATATACACGGTGCAAAACCATATCGGATTCTATCTGTGAAATATGAACTTTAACTGTATCTTTCGGACCTTACCTGTGTTAGTTTTAGATTCTATCTGTCCAAAATGGAAACAAAGGTAAGACAATGTGTTTGGAAAACGTGCATGCAAGTGCAAACAACATATTTTCGTGAATGCTATACAGTGCATGGAAAAAAGACACACGCATGTTCCATTATATGTAGGTGTTGCGCCCGGTTGTTATTTACTTTCTTGTCTACAGACTGCAATGTAGGTCCGATGAACACCGACCAGTTGCAAACTAAAGGGACAGAAAACATAATGACTATAATAGCATTATCGTATTGCAGCTGTATATGATATTAAAATTCTGCATGGCTATTCTATGTAAATCTGTCTCCTTTTGGAAGAAAAGTACATTTATTTACCTCTTACATGGGCACAGCATGCTATCTGCGCATGCCACCAGACTCTTCTTGCGCCTTGTTGAGTCCAAAACAGCGGACACTATCTGCGTCAAGCATCAGACTAGCTATACATGTATATCGATTGGTCACCCTCACAGGTATAGTCCGTATATTCAGGTGCATTGAGGACAATTTCTGTCCATTGTCAGAAAATTGCAGGTTTTCGAAGACACAGATACTGTCCGGGACATTTAAAAGTAACGGGTAGGGCAGTTTGGGCATGTGATATCACGTAAATAATTAAATAATGTACTTTCCTTCTTAAAGAGAGGATACTGTATATCTACAGTCTACGAAACAAAACACTGAGTTTCGCTTTGTTTTCGACGAAGTCGTGGTATTGCTTCTCTGTCGGACTGTATTACATCAGTGACAGGCACTGAACGTAGCTGTCTGACTACCATCAACATAAATGGCAAGACAAGCATGATATGTGTCCCGTAGAAAAGCAGAAACTCTAGTACTTTCACTTTTTTACATGAGTTTTTGGCCTGATTTACAGGCGTTTCTCCTCATTTATAGTCTGAATTTATATGCACACAAGTAATGGACCAAATTTTGCTTTCCATGTGCATTTTAATACATAAAATCGTCTTGCAAATGACACTTGCATACATATAATTAGTTCTTCGGTCCTCGTGGTGAATCTCTGACTAGTCAATGAATCATCAAGAACAAACAAATAAATCATGATAAACATCCAGATGAATCAAAAACAAGGACTCACAGATTGAATAAGCTACCCGACGATGGAAATCCCTAGGCGCCAAAAACGTACTATCTCCGGAGCAAAAGAAAAACACCAGTTGGACCCCGGTGAGCCAAGAAACACACAAAAAGCTCCGGTCCCAATCAACTAATTTAATATAATAAAAACGAATAGCTTTAAGTCGGGACCATCATAGAGTCTAACGCCCGACCTTTATATTTTATTTGCTATTGCTGCAGCTGGCGTTGTTCCGTGTAGCGGCCCTAAAGAGTCACCCATTGTGCAGATTATATATTTTTTCGGTCCTTTGAGATCAGTAAAGATATTCAGAGTGTTCAAAACACTTACGTTTAGAAACATACTTCTAAGTAATTATTTAATTGTTTGACCCCGCTAAGGAATATGTCTTCGATTTAGACTTCATGTCTAAATTCTCGAAATTGCAGCACAATAGTCTGGCGTTCGTTGCCAGTTTAAAAAGGGCTAATGATGAGGGTTTATTACCCGAAATAGCACAATATAGTCCATACTATCTTCCTGGGAATGTTTTTACTGCTTCCAAAGGATCAAACCTTTATATTGTATTCATCCATTTGGAATTTTCAAGCTTATATGATATTTACTTTACGGCGTCAGCGATATAATTTCCGGCGTTAACACGCGAAAATTAATATCAAAGAAAAGTAACGTTATTTTAGTATTTTCATAACCGATTGTAATTGTTTATTGAAAAGATGTTACGAGTGGGAACATTTTTAGGTACGGATTAAAAATTATAAAAGACTTCGGCTTCTGCGCCTATCTATACAGGGCCATCCCCTCTACCGACGGCGCTAATACGCTCCTTAATAAAGGAGTTATCATAGCTCAGCTTTAGAGGAGATTTCCCTGCATAACCCGTCTGATAGATTATTAGTTTTCGTTGTGCAAGCACACTCCTCTATATACATGACTGGATCCTGTGGATGCCAAAGCAGTGTCTATGTTTTCCCGTGTTGTCGCCCTCTCTTCGTTTTTACTCGTGTCTCTTCGTTGGCGAAGTTGCATTGTTTTGATGTTATTTTCATACGCATTTTATTGTTTTAAATTAAGCTGCTCTTGAGATACGAGTATACGTGTATAAGACATTTCTTACCTAACCCGAAATAGATTTGTACACCATACACCGACAGACAAAAGCCTTTTTCGAGTAATTGGGAGTTTCTCAAAATTAAATATCAGTTTCAGTCTGATACGGGTTGCCGATCAGGCTGACGATAACCTGGAACTGCACAGTCACAAGCTGAGAGATAAATACGTTGTATACAGGATGCCCTTTTTATACATGTATGTGCGCTCATCGGCTAAGCGGTCGCAGCAATGCTGATCTGTGCATTGATAGAAAAAGTGGGTTTTCTGCTAATATTTCTTGTCTAATCGCGCATGGTATCGTCCATCTTATTCTGACAATTGCTGCGGTGCACAGCTCCCGGGGAAGCCTCTCGGAACCTGGCTATCGGTACTCTATGCACATATCTTTCACCATAGCTCTGGTTAATATCCAGTAAGCGGTGGTTCTTTCCAACATGACTAAAACTGTTGACAAGGATGTTAAACCTTAATATAAATCGCTGACTAAAAATGAATCAGCGGAAGACGGAGAATATTTGCATGAAAACATGCCATTAATGAAAAAAATGTGCCGAATGTGGTCATCAGTCTCGTGCCTGCTTCAACACGAATGACCGATCAAGCTTCTGCGCTCGGTTTTGGTGTTTAATGATAAGTATCAAAACCACCAAAAATCATTACCCTTGACTCGGTTAACTACCGAAATGAGCCCTTTTCCAAACTGAAACTTTTAAATACGAGCACGGCGGGAAGGCATTATTATTATTATTATTATTTTTATTATTATTATTATTATTATTATTATTATCCTTCCTGGGCCTTCATTTAGGCATTTGTTATGTTGATATTCCACCGTCCATTTCAGTCCTAGTTTAAGCTGATGTTTCACCTCCTAGTTTACATTTTCAGCCATGTCTATAGAGGACCGCAGCTTCCTCTTCTGCGTGCTAAATCAGTGAACGAGCGGTCGAAATCCCAACGCTCCAACACTGAGCTACTGCGTTCCTCTCACAAAATATATAGTACCATCTCTCTATTTCTTAAGACCTGTTCTTAGTGTCCCGGTTTAGCTCCCCGGTTCATCCGGGTTTGATAAATCCGGGTAAACCGCGATGAATCGTGACGTGCAGGGATAGAACCATAGCACTACAACTGTGGACATTCATGGCAAATGTGGACGAACCGGCTAAAAAAATGTAAAATGCAAACGAGGAGTACCGTGATGAACCGGAGCCAACTAGCCACGTTGAACCCCAGTTTGGCACGTGGCGTTCACCCCGGTATCGATTTCTAAATATTCAATACCAGGAAACATCGGGAACGAACGAACAAACACACATTTTATTTATAACTTAATAGGTGGATAGATAGAATTGTTCTAAAAGTGTGTCGAAGCAATGAAATATTTTGATATACGTAATCCCTGACTTTTTGTCAAAGTATGGTGTATTTACAATTCCATGAATTCAGAATAAATCTCGGGTTAGGCAAGAAATGCCTATTCGTAGATAATCCCCGTTCTTACGAACGGTATTACATGTAATCGTAGATAAAATAAAATACTCATAATATCTTGGCTATTGTACTGTTAAAATGAGCAACGTTTACATGCGACTGTTTATATCAAATATATAAAGGTTGTCCCGGAGGTTACATATGTGCTGAAAACTCTACGGTGGCGGAGCCGTGCTGGCGTGGATGGTACTGCATGGAAGAGAACCCCCCGCAGCCGTGTCCAAACGGAACTTACAATGGCGAGAAGGGTGCGGATGATATTGGCTATTGTTTAGACTGTCCAGGAGGTTATATATGTGTTGGAGAAGGAATAGCAAACTACACGACAGAACCATGTCCGATAGGATTTTATTGTATTAATGCTTCAACGGAGGCAGAGCCGTGTCCTCCAGGAACATACAGGTGGGTGACAAATAAAAAAAAAGATGCTCCCCTTTCGAATGCATACAAGATCTTTCTATAAACAGGGTCAAGTTCTCCATAAAATGTCAAAAACTTTTCTAGGCCAGTGTCATATTTACTTGCAAAGAAAGTGTACATTCAAAATTGACCGCTATTTTAATTGTTCATTCGTTTTTCTATAACAGAACATGCAAAATGATCCAGTCAGCATTTTCATAGCAGTATAGCTTGAAATACTTACCCAGATGTATTTTGTTTTAATATGTACCACAGTGTCGATTTTCACCACTCTCATTTGCATAAAAGGGTTTGGGACACATTTTTTTTTTTTTTTCGTGCTGTGAATATTTATTACCCCGCTAAATACGAGGAGGGGGTCGGGGATCCCCCTCACCCGTTTACAATGCATGCACTATAAAAGAAAAATAACGCACTCACACCTTCTCTTTCATACATTCATTTTACTTATATGTTGTTTTTTTATCACTGAGCTGTAACGCTTTTCATTTCCACAGTATCGAGAAAGCAGTATTACTATAACATGAAAGCAGCACGGTTCATTTAAAATGCTCTGATTGGCTCGTCCATCTATGCATGCTAGGAGGGGGCTAATTTTTCAATCATAATTAAAATTCTTCTGTGCAACTTCTCATTGTAATAAGTACTAAAATCATGAGTCACCTTCTAGAATAGAATATAAAGCTGACCATTTTGTGAAAAATACATCTGTTTTGTTGTGCAACTTTGCAATATATTTTCCATTTTTGTACTTCTTTCTAAGATACGTTAAGAAGTTTTTAAAGCTTATTTGATTTATAAAAAATTTTGTTCTGTATATATGGTATTTTGCAAGTAGTATCAAGTAATTTAATAGATCATTGTGTCCTTGCTTAGAAAATAAAATATTTTTTACCGTTAACTGTAGTGTTATGTCTGCTTTAAGTTCCAACCAAGTCCTCAGTTCTGCCCAAAATGATTTTACCTTTCTGCAGTAGTAAAACAAATGAAGAATGGTTTCAGGATGTTGGTTGCAAAAACTGCACATCCCATTGTCAACTTTATTAATCTTATAAAGGAAAGATTTTGTAACTTAGATGTGATTATTAATTTTAAATTGAAATTCTTTCAGTTTAATTTCCTCTATATTTTTAACCATTTTGTTAAAACTATTCCATTCCTCTTGATCTATTTCACCAAGTTCCTTCATCCACCTTTCTGAAGGTGGTGTTGGAATTGCATTGCTTATAAGAATGTCGTAGAAGGTTCTACAGCCTTTTTTGTCTTTACAAAGATAGTTAATGTAATAGTTTCTTGCTACATTTTGTTTGTGGGCCTGACATGATATGTTATCTTGGTTTACTAACTGCTTCCAGTAAGCTGGTATATTTCTCAAAAGTGTTGCATGATCCAAAAATGTACCTTGAATATTATAAACCTCCTGAAGCTGCTGGAACTGATAAAAGTTACCATTTGTATCTAAAAGATCAATCACATTTCTTATACCCTTATTATACCAATCTTTATAATAAATATATTTTGCATGTTGGAAATTTGAATTATACCATAAAGGAGAAAATAAAACATCTTCTAATGTTTGTATTTTTGCAGCGTTACAAAACATTATCCAACTTCTAAGCAGATCTTTCCAAAAAGGATTATTTAATTCTTGGGGACACATATCTTTAGAAATGCACAATTCATTTTTCTGAATATTATATGATTGTGAAGGGAACATATAGGCAACGATCAGGAAAAGGGGCATTCAGAAAAAAGATTCCCACTCCAAAAACCGATGTGGGAAAAAACTAAATTAATGAGTAGCTATTTTCCCAATAGGTGGCCACTCAGTTGCCTAAACTTTACTAAAATATGATAACATACATAAGGCGCCAAAGGCAGAAAATATTTAAACACAAAGACATAAAACAATGATAAAAACCACAAAAGTATCGCCTTGGAACGAGCAGTAATATAAAATTACTGGCGGGCTTTAATTGATTTTACAGGTTCCTAACATCACCCTCGGCTTCTGCAGTGGTTCACAACACTTAGTTAGTTGTTCGGTCCTCGTGGTGAATATCTAGCTAGTCAATAAGCTGATATGACGTATTGTGTAATGGAATGTATTTCATAATCGTATAATTATATCGTTTCTCACAATGCTTATTAGAAAAACGTACTTTTAAATTCGAGTAAGTTAAATATTAACTGCTTCTAATAGACATTTCCGATAATCCGATATTGATATGGGAGTTTGAAATGGTAGTTCGGATAATATTTTTGAGGGATATTGTCAAGGACTACATGTAAGCTAATAGGTGAAGACATTGTGTACCAACATGTTCATGTATATACACGGGATCTATCGGTAAACCGCTTATTGATGCGCCGTGCTGTCTTAAAAAAATAAGATTATGGCATTTGTATGCGTCGGCGAGATCATAATGTGTTCGCCCACATCTTTTCAGCGGCCCTTGGATGGTGGACGCCCGGGGTGGGGGTGGACGCAATATATCGGGTTTGAGAACTTGTACAGATGCACACCTCCGCATGCGTCACTAGACATTTTCCTACTTGCTAGCAAAATGACGAAAGCGAGTATTTTTTTTCGCCATTGCTTATTCGTGTTTGGTAGGCAAATGATTTACCGACAACGCATAAACGCCGGTCCTTGGAATATGTCTTGCACTAAGGTAGGACTGTTCTAGGTCCCAATATTGTTTGAAACTTTATATTATACTCAATATCAAGGTAGAGTATATACAACAAGCAAAGATTCGTGTAAGCATATGTACATGCATATTTTTATCATTATTATCTCAGTTAACATATTTGTTATATATTTAACGCACGACGAAGAACATAAAGTGATTTATTATGCGATATTATGCTTCGCTTACGCATGCGTGTTACATTGTACTGTTTTGTCACAGCTCAACAGAAGAAGACCAGGCGCAAGAGACTGGCCAGAGCTCAGATGGCATTACCATGAATGATGTGGTAGATACATGTATAAATGACCAACATTACTTCAACGTTTTTTTCATGTACTCGTGTAATTAAGGTCAATATTTCTTGGCCTTGGACAAAGGATTCATTTAAATATTTCAGTTAAAACAACATTTTCTCAGAAACCGCTTGATCAATCAAAGGCAACTTTTATGTGTAGTTTTCTTAAAAACACAAACAAACCAAAATTCATGTAAAAACTACGATTGGCCGGAGTCCATGATGCCACACACCATCAGTTTACCCGTTCCAGAGAAGAAGAGTCGCGGTGACCATCTTGATCATGTTGCCTAGATCATTTATACAAACATTGGTTTCTCTTTCCTAGGGATACTCCATATCAAGATTGACTTTGTTCGGTCGAGTGGTTTCAGAGGAGAACATGTTTGATCATTGTGGTCATCAACGTAAACAACGTCAACCGTGAGCGACAGACAATGGAGCATGGTTGTACTTTAAGCTCACACTTTCAGTATCACGACTCAGGTGCAATGTTGCCGCCAGGCAGCGCTTCAGAACTTTGTCTCGTCAGATCTCACGAGAGCAGATCAGCTGAGCGGCTATAAATCGGACCCTGTCCATCCGGACAAAGAGAAATAGATAGTCTACTTTTGTCTTAATAGCTATAAGATTTAGTTGTTTAGATCTACGTGGGTCGTTATAGAAATAGTTCAACTCTGCAGAGCTGTGTTTTTTATTAACCATTCACTGTTTTGAGGTCAGTTGTAAGAAAGGTCAAATCACGAGCGCGGAGCGCGAGCGATGTGCATGCTTACAACTGACAGACAAACAGTGAATAATTACTCAAGTCACCCCCCTGAGCTAAACTATTACAATTCGAATACATAATAAATGGAATAAAAGTTGCTGAAACCGTCGATATTTTTAAGCTTTCCGCTACTGCACCGCGGAAATCTTGCAAAAAGACTGTAAAATTCAAAAACATACATACATCATTACATGTCCGTTTGTTATGCATTACAACAATATAACGCAGTCTCAGAAAGTCAACCTTACACTGTCTGATGAGAAGGTAAACGTAAAAAAAATATAGGATGACGTAGAAAGGGTACAAAATAACAATATGCTAATTTGCTTGAGTAAATTGTTTGATAATCATTTTAGCCATTGACTAAATGAATGCAAGAACACAAGTCACTGGAAAAAAGTCATGGAAAAACTTTTTTTCGTGACTTTATTTTCCTGACTTTTTCCTGAGACTTTTTTTTCCGGTGAGTTGTGTTGGAATATATTGTTTTACTTATTTCAATATATAATTAAAATAACTGGACTCCATTTTTTGTCGTTTTCGATAAATCCCTGTTAGTGCCATTGTTGTTGTTGCGTCGTAGAGCTCCGCCGCTGACTGTTCTGCGAACTGGATAACCAAGAATGAAAGAGCGAATAAAAGTTGTCACTAAACTTCTAAAAGTTTGGATGCAACTTTACTGATTTGTGTTAAAACCATCAGTGTCAGAATATCATTGTCTGCTCATATATGACTAGTATATGACCGCCGCACTGAGAAAGAAATGATTACATTTGTGTCACCGGATAGCTCATTCGATCAGTAGCGTCGTAAACGTCTGATTACCTACGTAGGGATCGAATCCCTTTGGCGACGCAAGTAAAATGTCGATAATTGCTAAACCTATCAAATTGTTCAATCCTGCATCGGCATATTTCAATAGTGTGATTGTCACCTTCCAGATACGATGGTTTCACAGGGTATTTTCCGACCAAACATCGAGAACTGCTGTGGCTCCCCACGACCACCATCACCATTAGACAGTCGGTGTCGGTTAGGCAATCATAATTGCTTCGACGTCTGTTTCTTCCAAGCCGCATAGATTTGCGTGATTCGTGACAGGAAACAATTAAAAACATACCATGGCCTTAGCATGCATGTGATCGATGCACAAGATTACAGTAAGATCTGTGTACGATTTTTTAATTTGAAAAAAACTTCAGATACCTTCAGAAAAACTTATAAAACATGGTAAAAAAGTATCAAACACTTTTGATCGATCGTGTAAGGTAGTAAAAGTATAGGGTTTTCTCCAACTAAGTTGGACAGCCTTGAGATACCCCCCAGAAATCGATTAAAGTTTTTCGTCTACTGTAAATCGTATCTCAGACTAAGTTGGAAATGTCTAATACTGTCCGTATTTATGGTACCTAATATATGTGAATTTTTTGAATAAGGGAAATCCAGTAGCTGTGTTTCCTGACCCTTTCTATGGAGAGACCTTGATGCATACTTCATTTAGTCTGCTGTATACCGGACTCTCTAATGTAATGTTTAGAGCACCGCTTCGGGAGCGGGAGGTAGTAGGTCCCGGGCCTTGTCATACCGAATACGTTAAAATGAGTCAAGTGGTTATCTTGCTTGGCGCTCAGCAATATATCGTCAGTACTGGGTCATGTGTGCCATATGGTGTCAAATGTTTATACTGAGTAATAAAGCAAAAACAATAAATAAATGCAGTTTAATGATTGTTTTCGATGGGCATAAGTTGACAGATTGGGACAATTCTTTTTAACACTACAACAATAGTTCAAACATTTTGTTCAAGAATAAATCGATCTTTAGTTCATACAGACAAAATATACAGTTGAGCCAGAACTTAACTTTACACCCTTTGTGCACTTTGTGTGCTCATAGTGTGCACGACAAAAGAGCGATTTCTGAACTATGATGTGCAATCCAAGTTCAGAATAAAGTGCACTTGAAGCTCTGCGTCGAATCTTCGTTCGAAGTCCACTTGTCATATGTGTTAAATGATACATGCACGTCTTACTATAAAAGAGAAAAAGCCAGACTATTATACGGATTGTATTTAATCAATCACGAAGAAAAGATGAATAATCAATTCGCACATGTGTGTTACAACAAACATTCTTTTGTCATCATTTTTGCATTTGAGAAGAAAAAACATAGTTATTTTACTATTAGAAATATCGAAAACTTGTGTTTTGAAAATTAAGGTGTCAATCTTCACACCTGTCAAATCTTCACACTTGCCATAGATATAATAGTGTAAATCCAGAAATTTTCGCGTGACTTTTATTTCTCGAATTTTCTATTTCCGAATAATTTGCGATTTCTTGAATTCGCGAGTGAGTGTGCACATGTACGAGGTATGGCAGGAAAGTTCGTAGACACCATTAGTATTTTCAACAGGAAAAGAAATTCAGTCAAAATGAATATATCTGGGTTTGCAAAAATATTTCATGAGCAAATAGACGAAATTTTATGAAACTCTGGTTAACACGACATCTTCTACAGCCTTTTATGTGCACCTCCCTAACCGGGAGCGGGGCAAGGGTCAACGTCTCAGTGACGTTACTTGAAGTTTATTCCTGTCAGTGCTTTATATATTTGTAACAAGTTTAATCGATGTTTCAGAGTTATTCCTCATAGGGTCCTTGGATATCGGTACAATTTTATTATGTGTATCCAGCTGTCAAATGCAGATCTGTGCCATCTGTCCTCAGGTTCTCTGATGACCGATTGAACATACGAAACCATTTTCATTCGCTGAGAATGTAAGACGAGTGCCCTTCCGCCGCCGTTTATCATCTTAGATGATCTATCGAGCATCCAAAAACCAACTCTGCCACTTGTAAACTAGTACAAGACAAGCTGATAGCTTTTATGTTGTTGTTTATACCATTTACATCGTGTTTGCTGGCCATTTCCATAACAAAAGCTCACAAATTTATGGTTATCGGCTGTTCTCCGACGTCAAAATTACGCCATTTTTCAAACATTTTTTTCGGACTGCATCTGAAATTTTATTCACATATATCAAACTGTACTGCCGCGAAGGCCCAAACATTCAGGAAACGTTGTTGATTGAACATTCTTTCAGGATCAAAATATTTAAACGTTACAGCACACTACCGTGCCGTTTCACAAGCAAAATCAGAATGTGGAAATCGTCACATTTTATCACGTTTTGACACTTGCTCCGCACGGCCCTACCCTCAAGCAGAAAAGTGGCCATACCAAGGGTGTTATTACTTCTAATTGCACAAAATTTCTGAAATATAGTCATAAGATATTGCTGCTTGAAATTATGCAAAACGCTTCTTCAACAACGCGTTACTTTTTCTGATAGCTGAAGTGTCTACGAACTTTTCTGCCATACCTCGTATGTATTCTATAAAGCTTATAGTGACTCTTGATTAGCGAGAACTTTGAATTCGCGAGGCAACCAAGTCGTGAATATTAGCGAAAATTAAGATTTCGCGAATATTTCCGGATCTACAGTACCCGTGAATCTGTCATCTAGCATAAGAATACACGAGAATGTGTCATAAATCTATAATACCCGAGACTGTATTGATGGCAGCGATTTAATGTTTAAAAAAGAAAACAATTACAAAATTATCCATTCTCTCATAGTTGTATATTAATCTTTTACCAGCTGCAAACATATTTTTGATAAAAGCGACTCCTGTCAATTAGTGATTTGAAAAGATGAATATAATTATTGATTAAACTCGAGAAGTTAAAGATCATACGAAACTTTAGATAATATATTCAGATGTCATTCTATAAACAACACAATTTTACATCGAGGTCCACAAGGCGTGCTACTCGATGTGCACATCCTGTTCAAATGTCGCTCTATCCAAAGTGCACTTGTCTCTCAAAGCATGTGCACAAGAAGTGTACGTCCTGTAACCTTAAGTTCTACCTCTACTGTATGTTGTTGTATATGTAAGACTGACAACTAGGCCTGTTCTTCCAAACAGGATGATTCACAGAAACAGGCCGATTTCGTTATCGATTCCCACAAACAGACCGAATCTCCACACAACTACATCGGCGTTCTAACGTCATTCCTACAAATGGGCCGAATGCAATATGTCGCGTAATGTTTCCCACGTCAAACTAAAAAATAAAAAAAAAAAAAAAAAAAAAAAAAAGAAATTAAAATGCTACCATACAATTTTCCTCAATTGTACAAATATTATAACTGATTTAATAAGATTTAGACTTAAATGTGAATTATACAGTGTGATTTCAGAGAAACAATTGCATTTTAAAAATTCATCTTAACGAATCCCAACAGTCGAAAAGTGTGTTGTTTATCGTCGCAATTGGAGCAATTACAGATATACAAAACATGTTTTTTCGACTGCAGCGCAGTCTTTATATTCTTCCCAAGAACAGGTGGACCAATTTCAATAAAACGTGGCATGTAGCAGCGGGGAATAAAGTACTACAATGTGTTCATAAATTATGACCCTGTGATGATCGTAACATAATTTACATCAAGGTCAGCTAAGGTCGCCTATGTTCGAGGTACAGTTGGAAAGTTCCCAGATTGGTTCATTTCAAAATATAGTTGACATCTAATCACATTGAACTTTTTAAAATAACAAATCCCATCCATTCACTTTATTTTTCGGATTTTAGAAAAAAAAATGCAAGAAGTGTCTTCAAAAATTTCGAATATCATATGGCATATACGAGGATACGGAACACTTTGAAAAATCACTTAATCAGATTTTTTGATGTTTTGAATCACAGTCTATTCCTTTATAAAACGGTGCCGCAACGGTGTGAATTTTTGCATGATGTCATATCAACAGTATTTTGATTCAACTTCAGTGAATCAACTAGATAACATAAGACTTAAAATTCTGATAGTTTTTTACATAGACATTGATGAATTTTCGAGTGTCAAAAAGCCAACGTCGTGGGAACATACGGAGCAGCGCACTGGTCAAAGAGTAGGCAAGACCCCTACAAACACTTGTAAATTCATACAATCCCAAGGAAAGCGCATAGAAAATGGTGAGGAGTCTTGTGTTCCACTGGGATAGGCTGAGGACGCGCAGATATAACAATGAATCACAAAAGTGGGAGACAAACATTTCACCAAGAAAACACCACCCTCTCATCGATCGCATTACGAAAAAATTCCCATGCAATATAAAAGTTTTTTTCCTTTTTCTTGAGCTATAGAAATTGAAAATTTTCATGGAAAAAAAAAACGTTATTTTTCTTATGTTTGGTTAAAACGTTTATTGTGGGTACACGGTAGAACCGCCTAACCGAGGAGGTTCTAACGAGTATCCACTCTATGTTTTGGAACAGAAATAAGGAAAAAAGGTATACACTGCATACCCCAGTCTTACTATAAAAGTGGGGTTTAAAGGGTATACATTTCACGGACATGTTTTCCTGACCACGACTATTGATTTAATAGTATACGAGAGACCACGGAATGTGCCATGAAGCCCCGATTTAACCCCGTGGCGAATTTTCCTCATATGAAATCCGAGTTCGACGCCACGCTCAGGTATGAACGTTCTTAACGTCAAAGTAACGTTGGTAACGTCAAAGTGTTCCGTACGTTGTTAGTGGCCATACTTTGAGCCCTACATTGTCGGTGATTTAATTTAAAAGCCCCTAAATGTACATGTGTATATTGTTGGGTAGACAAACGTTTTTCCTGCTAGTGTGCAAAGTTTTGATTTTCTTCTTTGAAAACAAATGACCAACAAAGAACAGCCCGGGAGCATCCCGACTGTACCTTGTAATAAACTGTTAAAATGTCATTGAAGGGAAAACATCCAGGAAATGGGCAAATGGACGGAATATTTATGATTGTGAAAATATAACGACCCTGTCCTGGGGCTGTATACAGTGCACAGAAAATGATGAGGAGTCTTGTGGTCCACTGGGATAGGCTGAGGACGCGCAGTCTGTTCTTCAATAGCTATGCATGTATATGACCATTATAGTCAAACAAGTTCATTAGTATATATCCCAGATCTCAGGTGAGCGTTAACAGGACCATTGGTCCTCTTGTCTTTTATACCCAAAGCAAGTGTTATTTCATGATGTCATTCATAATGTTTCAGGGATGAAGAAAAGGCAAAAGTCGTATTGGACTGCCACATATGTTCGGCTGGCACATATTGCCCAGACTTTAACATGACGCATGACGGTATCGACTGTCCTGATGGTTCTTATTGTCCCGAAGGTGCACGGTTTATCAGGAATTGTGCTGTTGGTAATTTATAGTTTATACATATGCCTATCCAAAATAATAATGGATCGACTAAGTATCGGCTAATAAAGGGGTTTCAATTAATATGTTTACTGCTCTTAAAGAATATCAGTTTTATTTTACATGTATTTGCTATTACTGCAGCTGGTGGTGTGCCGTGTGTCAGCCCTAAAATCACCCCGTACATCATACATAGTGCAGATTACATTTCTTTGGTCCTTTGAGATCAGTGAGGGTATTCTTAGAAATCCGAAAGTTACGATCGGTTTAGATTCATTTTTAACCATTTTGAAATATATATTTGACCCCAGTTGTATTTTACTAGTCTTTGTATCGACATCCTGTTAAAGGTTCAAAATTTCAACAATGCTCTTAAGTACCATGTTACCAAACCTACTGGGTCACTGAAGAGGCTTAAGTAGCCGAAACTGCGATATGACCCACCCTCTTTCACATTAATATGATCTCAGTTGTATTTTTGTTCATAAATAACCGCTTTATTTAGCTACTGACCTAATATATGCTTCCTCTTCTGGCTAAACAAAGACTGCATTGCCAGTTTTGTTTAAAGTACCAAAATGAAGCGCGCTAATGACGCAGAATTTTGTGATATTTTGTGACGTCAATATCCGCCTTTGTAATGCAGCATTGTGTAGATCAAACATATTATATATAAATTATCAACAAAATGTACTAACATGAGTGCGAATTTTTGGGGTCCTTTTGTGGAGTGATTTCTGAGCTGATGACAAGATGGACAAAATGGCGGAAAGCAAATCCCCTCACATCGGTTGATTTTTTCACGAAATTTGTCGCGATTTGTTGCAGTATAATGTAAATAACTCCCATATAACCAAACATAAAAGGGTTTATCACGCTCAGATCGTTAAGTGATATAAAGGCTCAGTAGAGCCTCTTCATTTCATCAGTTTACTTAAAATAAACCCATTAAATTTTGGTCATGGGGTAGTTATTTACTATTCATTGTTTTCAAAGACATATTAATGAAGACATTAACGTGTTATTATTTTCGTACGAATTTTACCGTGTATTTCAAATATCAGTACGGGAATTTAGTAATCAGATGTTATCAAAAGCATGGTCGATTACGTGTCCAGTTCGATGAAAAAGCTGACCAAGCTCGATCCTAATGTCTTGGGCATTTCTGTCGTGAATATTGTGTCATGAAATGGTGCACCATGCAATGGCATACTGATTTAACACCCAGTACGTCTAGCTTTAGTTAGCTTATAGTTTGAAGCAAAACCAAAGTATAGCTCGATTTTGATCTGGTATACTTCTTAGCACCTGAAAGGATATTCAGATTGTAGAAATACAAATACTTACTGTGCGTGCAACCAATGTGTTACGGAAAACTTGAAGCATAACGTGATGCTTCATTGACTCGTAGATCTTTTGACGCGTCTGAAGTCAAAGTCGAGCTATAGACATGCAATTTAAATGTTATATTATTAACATAGCTTTTCAAAAGCAATCAATGAATGTACCAAACTGATGCGTTAGAAGATAAATTAGTAGATAAATGTAAATTAATAATCTAAATATAACGGTGACAATATTAAAAGATGAATCAGTAAGTACACGTATATTTATAATCTACATGTAACGATGGAAATATTAAAATATAAATAAGTAAATACATTTATATTAATAATCTACATGTAACGGTGGAAATATTATTGTTTTAACATACTAGATTTTAGAGTTGAGGATGAAAAACATTTTAACATGTTTGTGCTTAGAGAGACTTCGATGGATTAGATATTTGATAAATAATCTTCACGCGTGATGTGTGAATCACGCTCGAGTTTCAGATTTTCTCGTAACGTGCTCTCTTGGCAAATTTGAAGATAGTGACATTTACACAAGGTAATAAATTACAGTTTGTTGTGAATCAAGCACAAACACACATGTTCACCATTTAAGTTTAACATTCTGATTGGAATGTGGACTATTTGAAAATGCCTTTTAGCATAGACGTTATACAAAATTATGGACAACTCGAACCAATGCTTACTAAAATCCACGTCTATGACACTTTCAGAGTCATTGAGATTTTTCTTTGATAATAAAGTACGCAAAAAATTATTTTCGTTTTAGGTTACTACTGTACAAACCCAGACATTCAGCTGCCCTGCCCACCGGACTTCTACTGTCCTGAAGGCTCGACATCACCGGTGCCATGTCCAGTCGTCAGCCTTGATTGCTCTTCCTACTTTTTCGACGTGAATGACACCTGTTACTGCACTGAGGCAGGTAATAAATATTAGTTTGTTAAGTTTGGATTTCTCATACCTGTACAAAATGGCCTATTATGAAAGTCTAAAGACTTGGACATCGAGTTTTATTTCAATGGCTTCGGGAGTAAATAAAAGAAAAAAAAAACTGAGATCCTTTAAGAGCAGAGAACATATGAAAGAGAAAAGTGATTGTCCATACCGCGGCTTTGGCTACTTAAGCTTCGTCAGTTTTAACCTTTAGATTTGGCACCATGATGCCTTTTGTATTGCATGTTTTATCAAACAGTTTGCGATTTTGTGCCTACTGCATAGTCTGTGCAGTAGTATAGATGTTAAACTTCAAGAAACACATAGAATTTCGAGATTTTTAGTCTCACCTTCTTTAGTTACAGTGATTTAAAGACGTTAACGTCATCAACGTCCAAACGTCATCAACAGTTTTATGACGTCATGTTTAGATTACATCAACTGCACACCTTTCAGCGTTCATATCTTTGCTATTTGTAAAGATATTCTCTTCAAATTTTCAAAAAATACTCAAAGAAAGTTGGTCTTTCATATGCAATAAATATAGTCAGCCTTGATTGCTCTTCCTACTTTTTCGACGTGAATGACACCTGTTACTGCACTGAGGCATGTAATAAATATTAGGTTGTTAAGTTTGGATTTCTCATACCTGTACAAAATGGCCTATTATGAAAGTCTAAAGACTTGGACATCGAGTTTTATTTCAATGGCTTCGGGAGTAAATAAAAGAAAAAAAAACTGAGATCCTTTAAGAGCAGTGAACATATGAAAGAGAAAAGTGATTGGCCATACCGCGGCTTTGGCTACTTAAGCTTCGTCAGTTTTAACCTTTAGATTTGGTAACATGAAGCCTGGTAACATAACGACAGAAAGGGTTTTTTCACTTCCTCTGACCAAAGTCGGTATACACTTTGGTCATGTCAGAATGTGTGCGACGCCTTGTCCTATCTCCTTGATAATATTTATATTAGATTTGGGACCATGTTAAACAGACAAATTGTTGGAATTCCGATGGGTACAAATTGCGCACCTCTCGTATCTGATTTATTTTTATACTGCTACGAAAGAGATTTCATGGATTCTCTTAACCATGATAATCAAGCTGATGTTATCGAGGCTTTTAATTCAACATCTAGGTACCTCGATGACCTTTTGAACATTGACAACCCTTATTTTGAAGGTATGGTCAATCAAATCTATCCACCTGAACTTCAGTTGAACAAAGCCAATATCTCAGATACCGAATCCACCTTTTTAGATCTACATCTTTCTGTTGCAAATGGATTTGTTTCTTCTAAAATTTATGATAACCGCGATGACTTTGATTTTGATATAGTAAATTTTCCTTTTTTGGATGGTGACGTTCCCCGTCGTGCTTCGTATGGTGTTTACATTTCGCAACTTATCAGGTTTGCTAGAGTCTGCAATCATGTTACAGACTTCAACGCTCGAAATAAATGTTTAACGGCAAAACTTCTCTAACTGGGCTATCGGTATCATAAACTTCGAAAAACCTTTTCTAAATTTTATCGCAGACACTATGAATTGATTTCCAAATATAATGTTGGATTAAAGACGCTTTTAAGTGGGGGCCTTTCGGAACCTGAATTTTTTGGTGACTTTTGGTACATATAACGGTGACAATATTAAAAGATGAATCAGTAAGTACACGTACAAATTTAAGAAACTTATAGGAATTAATGATTTTTCTTTTCAGTTCAGAAAAATCATAACACGTTACAGACGTATAGGTTATAACTTGAATGTTATGCGACAGTCTGCATGCTTAGTTTTTAACCCAATCATGGTTGATAACTATACTGCCTTCTTTAATTGCACGCCGGTGGGTCGGGCGTCAGACTCTATGATGGCCCCGACTTAAAGCTATTCATTTTAGCTGGTTGGGGCCGGAGCTTCTTGTCTGTTGCTTGGCCCACCGGGGTCCAACTGGTGTTTTTCATTTGCTCCGGAGTTA
This sequence comes from Rugalucina vietnamica, assembly GCA_964017185.1. Lineage (NCBI taxonomy): Eukaryota > Metazoa > Mollusca > Bivalvia > Lucinida > Lucinidae > Rugalucina > Rugalucina vietnamica. The sequence continues at coordinate 6,428,012 of OZ024884.1, read as the reverse complement.
GTAGGTTATTCGACGCCCAGGGATCTCCATCGTTGGGCAGCTTACTCAATCTGTGAGTCCTTGTTTTTGATTCATCAGGATGTTTATCATGATTTATTTGTTTGTTCTTGATGATTCATTGACTAGTTAGAGATTCACCACGAGGACCAAAGAACTTACTAAATGTTATGAACCACTGCAGAAGCTGAGGGTGAGGTTAGGATCCTGTAAAACCGGTTTTAGCCCGCCAGTAACTTTGTGTTACTGATCGTTCCAAGGCGATACTTCTGTGGTGGTTCTTTTTGTTTTATGTCTTGGTGTTTAAAATTTTTTGTGCTGTTGGCGCCTTATGTATGTTTTCATATTTTTAATTAAGTTAAGGTAACTGAGTGGCCACCTATTGGGAAAATAGCTGCTCATTCGGCTTACGATATGTTTCATGGTATAAGTGCCTGATTGTTAGTTTGGTTTTTTCCCACCTCGGTTTTTGGAGTGGGAATCTCTTTCTGATTGCGCCTTTTCCTGATCTTTGCCTACTTGTACCTTTTTATTGCATGTTTTATCAAACAGTTTGCAATTTCGTGCCTACGGCATAGTCTGTGCAGTAGTATAGATGTTAAACTTCAAGAAACACATAGAATTTCGAGATTTTTAGTCTCACCTTCTTTAGTTACAGTGATTTAAAGACGTTAACGTCATCAACGTCCAAACGTCATCAACAGTTTTATGACGTCATGTTTAGATTGCATCAACTGCACACCTTTCAGCGTTCATATCTTTGCTATTTGTAAAGATAATCTCTTCAAATTATCAAAAAATGCTCAGAGAAAGTTGGTCTTTCATATGCAATAAATATCTTAATTTTGATTTTTCTGCCATAAGACCCCTTTTATCAGATTTTTGCCCGAATAACTATTAAATATTATTAATAAAAGATAATAAATGACCTTGAAGAGCAATGTGTATATCAATGAGAAAGAAGATGAGCCAAATTGAAAACTGTAATTTTGCAAAGGACAAAAATGATATTATAATCTGCATTTGGACTAAGTATGTGGAGACCTTTTATGACCGGCTCATCATCAGCTGCAGTAATAGCAAATAAAATATAATAGCGATCCCTGAAGAGCGATGTCCATATTAATGAGAAAAGATATGGGCCATATCATGGTCTCGGTTACTGAAACCTCGTCAGTGACCATTCATAATTGGCATGAATATTGTAGTTTTGCAAATTTCAACAGGATATTCCATACAAGAACAGATTTATCAAAAAAAAAAAAAAAAAAAAAAAAAAAAAAAAAAAAAATACATATAATATGAAATAAATAGGCTTTACCTATTGCCGTGCATCCTAAACACACAACAACGAATACTTTAAAATAAAATAATATAAATGCCATGCAATAATATACAATTATTGACTGTTGAGTCATTGAATATGATGTGATATCCAACAGAGACTACCAATATTGACCGAGACGAAGCCGAGGTCAATATTGGTAGTCTCTGTTGGATATCACATCATATTCAATGAGACTACCAACAATGACCGAGGCGAAGCCGAGGTCAATATTGGTAGTCTCTGTTGGATCTCACATCACATTCAATGACGCAATAGTCAACAATTGTTTTATTGTATAGCACTTTGTTTTAATACAAAACTTTTAAAAAAAATGAGCAGAAAAAAAATCATTTGAAAGTGGATTGTTTTCAACAGCTTGCATAAAGTCCCAGCATGACTAAAAAGTTCATTGGGACATGAAGTCTTAATTCAAATAAATTAAACAGTAGTAAATATCATATGTAGGTCATCAGCAGGACTGCAAGGCATCAATCAATGTACATTTCCATGATAGATACAGTGTTCTAAATTTAGCAACATATATTTAATGGGAAAAACCCCAGGTCATAGAATATGACAAAATATGCAATGGGCTGAAAGCATTGTCTGAAATACTGTCTATTTATAGTTATATAATAAATGATCTTACACGAGTACTTATTTCATAACTCACCTAAGTATTCTTTAATAAGTTTCATATGATATGACCATGAGTGTTAGATATCTGAAATACCGAAATACCTTACCATGATAATGTAGAAGATTATTGCACCCTCTTAAGTCCAATTTGCATGCGCAAAAATACACGCGTGTAAATATACTCCGGTGTGTATTTATACTCCGGTGTGCAAATCAACCTGAGAGTACATTTAAATTGCGTTCGCATGGGTGTTATCGCCAGGAGTATTTTTGTAGTTAAATTTATCATTTCTGGATTAAAACCTGTTCATTTAAGTTTTCTGTATTTGCAAAACAAGAAGAGGCTGCTTCAAGGTGTTCATGTAGACTTTGGCAGCAGCGGGGAATTATGTGATGGTCAGGCATAATATTAGCAGTTATACAGTTCCCTTTTTTCATACTTTCACAAGGAATTACTGTTAAAATGCCCCAAGAATTCTAACCAAGAATGATGAAGAAATAGTGTGGCTGTTTGCACTCCATATGATCTAAATGTTATGAATGGCAATAAACTCTTATTTAGCAACAATGTCCACAGTTTCAGCAACTGTCATATAATTAGTTAGGAACAAAAAATGTGAAATTCGTTATCTAAAAGCAGAATATTGACTTGAAATAAAAATACGCATGGGTAAATTTTACTTTACAGGAGTAAATTTACCCATATGCAATTACACTCCGGTGTGTATTTGCGTTCACATGCGCCATTTACTTACCCAAAGTAAAATTTGCACACCGGAGTATATTTACACGTGTGTATTTTTGGCGCATGCGAATTGGACTTAAGTGTTAAACGTCAGATTCAGAGATGCACAAGGTGCAGTGTGCTAAAAGTGTAATAAGCAACTTATTATATGGTTCGTCCGATAACCACTCGCTTAGAGCACGTGTAGTTGGCCAAGGGATTTCAGAGAAGATTTTTGAAAATGTGACTGTACGGACGCACGCCAACTCGAGAACCATCCTATAAGCTAACCATGAGTCAGCTATAATCGTTGAATTTTGCAACAGAAAATGCAAGATAAATACTGTCTATTGTGAAACTATACAAGGGATAATTTGACTAATTACTCCCTGGTAAGTTTCTGCCATTCCCCACTTTTGCACTTTCGATTTAGTTAAACAAAAATGAAAGTTTCATTCTTTATTAAAATAATCATGTGATAAACAATTAATTTTCATATATGAGCCGCTGCATGTGCGAAGCCAAAGGCACAGGTCAGGTGTGCAGTAACTGTACAGTAGACAACCATCATCATATGTCGGTTTGAAGTTCAAACCTAGGTTTGAAGAATAAATGTGCATTTGGCTAGTTGAAACCCTGGTTTGAAAGTTGAAACCCCGGTTTGAAGAATTAATGTGCACTATTAGTCTTAAACCCGGGTTTAAAGTTTTCAAACCCGGGTTTGAAATTTTCAAACCATGGTTTGAAGTTCAAACCCAGGTTTAAAGAATTAATGTGCACTTGGCTTGCCATAGCCACAGAAATCCCGTCGGTGGAAAAGCATGCTCATCCACCAAGGGTGGTTTACTGCGCTATAAACCCAACATTTACTCGATTCACAAAGTTTCGAGTTTGAAATTTGCATATTACAAGCATTCAATATGCCGCTAATATGTTGCACCAACGTATTTTTTCAAGGGAGGCTATCCCGTCACATTACTTCCCCCTCCGAGAAGACTCGTCCCGAGTCTTGGCCTGGGGACCACATGGGTAAGGCAACTCCGTTCTGGCAGTCGTCATCATCCCACCGCTGCCACCAAATGTAACGAACTGCCGAGCCGAGCCACAGAAACTCCGTCTGTGGAAAAGCATGCTCATCCACCAAGGGTGGTTTACTGCACTATATACCCAACACTTACTCGATTCACTTTAAAAGACATTTTAAAAGTTTTCTTCATTCAAATGCATTGGCGATCTATGTTGACCTTGCCGTAAAATAGGTCAATGTTATCACAGGGTCATGATTTATAAACACATTGTAGTGCTTGAGCCATCAATGCCATCGACGCCTTTTCCTGATCTTTGCCTACTTGTACTTTTTCATGCCAAGTTTCGTTGAAATCGGTTCACCGGTTCTGGAGAAGATTTTTGAAGGGTTTTTACCATGTATGGGCGTAGCGGCCATCTGGGTCATGTGACCTGGATTTCTTATATACACATTGGTTCCTCCTTCCCATGATGCTTCATGTAAAGTTTGGCTTTCATTGGCCAAGTTGTTTCAGAGGAGAAGATCTTTAAAATTGTGGACGGACGACGACGACAGGCGACGGACGGACGCCAGAGCATGGCTATCCTATAAGCTCACCTTGTGAGCCTAATTGTAAGCCTTCGGCTCAGGTGAGCTAATAAGGCAAATAGAACATACTTTGTGGGTATTCATTAAAAGCATGAATTTAAACAATTTATTCATCAACCTTCAAAACAATCAAAAGTGTGACTATGTTTTAGAAATAGGCCACATTTTGTAACCCTCATTATTAAAGTCTACAATACTGTCACCCTCATTGAAGTCTAAAGGTATACAAGTCACCAAAATAAAATCAACCAACAATTGTAATAACAAACATCGATTTTTTGGTCAAAATTGTTAATTTTGTTTATATCAAATCAAATTTGTGTGCCTTGATTGTTCATCAAAAATATCATAAACTTAAGAATTGCCTATATCGACATCTGTGGGGGCTTCAGCAAATATTTAATATCTCAAATTTTTATCAACATTAGAGTTGGCGAAATAAGGCCGTCTCTCGCCAAGCACGGCCCTACCAGACACTGTAGCGGACTGCTCAGGCGGAGTGCAGTGATTGTGTTCAGCTAGTTCCAGCTTAGGTTTATTGGGCACTAGATTTTCCTTTGGAGGATCTAATACAGCAGCTACTCGCTTCTGAATTTCACTTGAAGCAACCTTATACTCCCGTACACTTTTCTCAGATCTATGTCCAGTCATTTGCATTATTTCTTGCTCATCCAACCCTGCCATGTAGAGTTGTGTCACACACGTTCTTCTACCGCTATGATTGGTATAATTTCCAGAAAGTTCAGCACATGCGCATATTACTTTTATCATGTTTTATATTTATTTACTCCAATGACTTAATTGCCATAGCGTTTAGGGAGCTAGTGATCTTCGGTAGAAAGCGCCTCCGTTTAATGCCGCCAAATATTTCTCAAAAGATTCATCTGAAAAAAAGAAAGCACCATCAAGAAGACATGTCCGTGAAATAAATATCCCCTTGTACCTCTATTTTATACAGTAAAACAGGGGTTTACAGGGATGTGCCTATCCAAAGCATAGATTGTGGGTACTCGTTAAAACCGTCTCGTCGAGGGGGTTCTCACGTGTGCCTACAATTAATGTTTTGAGCAAATAAAATAAACATATCGCATTTTTTCTAATGCGATTTCAATGTTTACAGCTGCAATGATCTCAATATATTCGAATTTCAAGTTTTCGTAATGCTAAGAATCGGACTATTTGGTACAATTTAATTCAGACATCAGTTCCACTTGTTTACACAAATTATTTCTATAATATTTACTGTCCAAACACGATCTTTCAGAAGCTTTTTTTTTCAAAATAATTACTTCCCTTGCTAACATTTTCTCAAATATATTTTCTCCACGGTAAATTCTTGGATTTTTTTTATTTCAATACAGATTTTCATTCTATTTATGTGACAACTTTTTGAATGTGATAGAATGACAAATTTTCCATCAGATGCTCCACAAAAGGGTGAATTTAAAAAACGCAGTTTCTGAAATACGAGCCATGTTGGCACGACATTCAATGAAAAAAATAGAACAAAAAGATATATACCATTCAGGCTGTAATGTCTTATCTGTTTGTTAGAGAGTTTCAAGTTCTTTAAGCCCCCATTGTACGTTTTGGAGCTTCGTCTACTGAACTCGACATACTTTCCATTGGCATCACGACCAACATTAAACTGTTCACATGTCAAACTGCGGTACTCATCATGTCCCCGTAACCCAAATAATTTACACGTGTAAAAGAACATTGTACATTGCAGACTCTCGGCACTTTTGTCACCAAAAACTCCCTTATCCCATATCTGACTTTTAGGAAGTATTGAATCTGCTTGATTTACTTTTGTTCCTAAGCCACTCGAGAGCAAGTCCTTCATTGCTCGGTGAAATAAAGATTCTTAGAATCCAAGAAATTCTTATGGTCAACCCCATTGTCCCTCAGAAAATGCAACAGTCCTGCACATATCAGATAAAAGAGTCCTGGGAGGATAGGGTTTGCCGTCTTTCTTCCGCGCTTCCACCACAAATCTGCTCAAATAATGGTTCGTCTGCTCCACTGTCATAAACTGTATTTCTGGCACGAATTCAAGTCCAGCAGCATTTCTCCAAGCGGAAAAGACCCCTGCAGCCCAGTTTGTGTTTTTGTTCTCATGGTTCTCTATGAGCTGACGGATCACATCATCGGATACTGGCGGCACAAATCGGGATGTGGCGGTTTCAGCACCCATTTCAGCAACAGTGGCTTCGCTAAAACTTAAATAAAAATATCAAAGATTTCATTTTATCAAAAGGTGTTAACTGAAATTTTACATTGTTACAGCTTATAAACCCGCTGTTACATCCTGGACCGTATATCTATTTTTCCTTATATTTTGCGGTTCTAACGTGTACCCTAGATCTATGACCAATCAGTACTGTAGGTGGGCGAAAACAAGAGAACCCCAAGAAAAACTACTTGTCACACCCGCAAGCAGAACTTGGCTTGTCTCACACATGCTAGTGGATAATGTCCTGTCATAAAAAGTGTTACGAACACACATTACATGTATTATCACTTTTACGGGAATATGAGACGTACGTGACAACAATGCAAATTTTCATTGTATAGTCTATGTCAAATGGGAGTTTTGTGCGATTTTTTTGACGATTTATGACAACCTATATAAAACTTTGGTCATGTCAGAATGTGTGCGACGCGTTGTCCTATCTCCTTGATAATATTTACATTAGATTTTGGACCAAGTTATACAGACAAATTGTTGGAATTCCGATGGGTACAAATTGCGCACCTCTCGTAGCTGATTTATTTTTATACTGCTACGAAAGAGATTTCATGGATTCTCTTAACCATGATAATCAAGCTGATGTTATCGAGGCTTTCAATTCCACATCTAGGTACCTCGATTACCTTTTGAACATTGACAACCCTTATTTTGAAGATATGGTCAATCAAATTTATCCACCTGAACTGCAGTTGAACAAAGCCAATATCTCAGATACCGAATCCCCCTTTTTAGATCTACATCTTTCTATTGCAAATGGATTTGTTTCTTCTAAAATTTATGATAAGCGCGATGACTTTGATTTTGATATAGTAAATTTTCCGTTTTTGGATGGTGACGTTCCTCGGCGTGCTTCTTATGGTGTATACATTTCGCAACTTATTAGGCTTGCTAGAGTCTGCAATCATGTTACAGACTTCAACTCTCGAAATAAATGTTTAACGGCAAAACTTCTCCAACAGGGCTATCGGTATCATAAACTTCGAAAAACCTTTTCTAAATTTTATCGTAGACACTATGAATTGATTTCCAAATATAATGTTGGGTTAAAGACGCTTTTAAGTGAGGGCCTTTCGGAACCTGAATTTTATGGTGACTTGGTTTACAAATTTAAGAAACTTATAGGAATTAATGATTTTTCTTCTCTTTTAACTGATTAATGATGGCATCCAAAATGGCTACCAAAGTATGGAAGTATTAACATTTTTTTCATGTTTATTGTCTTGTTTTTCAAAGTTATAATGATTAAAATTATTTATCATGTTTTTGTTTAGTGTATCTAAGTTTAAGTCATCATCATCATCATCATCATCATCATCATCATCATCATCATCATCATCATCATCATCATCATGTTCATTTTTGTTGTCGTTTGTCCTCTACCGGGGATAATACTTGTCTGACAAGTTATCTTCTTAGACAACCTCTACACTATGAATGATTCTTAAGCTGCCCGAAGATGGAGATCCCTGGGCGCCAAATAACTTACTAATTCCAGAGTAAAAGAAAAACACCAGTTGAGCCCCGATGGACCAAGCAACAGACAAGAGGCTTCGGCCCAAACCAGTATTGTTTGATTTGAGAATGGAGCCTGGAATGGGCAATGCTGATTCTAAGAATCATTCATAGTGTAGAGGTTGTCTAAGAAGATAACTTGTCAGACAAGTATAATCCCCGGTAGAGGACGAAAGACAACAAAAATGAACATGATGATGATGATGATGATGATGATGATGATGACTTAAACTCAGATACACTAAACAAAAACATGATAAATAATTTTAATCATTATAACTTTGAAAAACAAGACATAAACATGAAAAAAAAAATGTTAATACTTCCATACTTTTGTAGCCATTTTGGATGCCATTATTAATCAGTTAAAAGAGAAGTTGCCTGAAAACAAACTTAAATGCAACTTGCATTTGTGATGTGCTTGAGAACATTTCAACATTGCAAAATCCTTCATTCTGATCAAAATGTCATGTTTTATCACACTTACAATACTGTGTGTACTTAATTTCAGGTAATTTAATGGCGGCCATTTTGCGAATAGCCGCCATCTTAGAAAAAATACTAGTTCATTTTCATAATTTGATATCTTGAAGTGTTTATTTATTGGATTTGCGGCTTTTAATAATTTTAAAGAAAGCAACACTGTAAACTGATAATTTAATGTAAAAAACGCCATTTTGAAATTCAAGATGGCGGTCGTCACAGAGCGAATTTCACGTAGCACTGACCCTCAAACATTCTTGTAATTATAAATATACACATGTAACCAAGTTTCATGCTTTTCTCAAAAAGTGCACGATCATTTCACATATCCGCCCTGCTAAAGTTTCATATCGTTTATACAATCATTTCCTAGGTACATTTTCTACCGTTTCATGTATACTCAGTGCAAAAAGAAAAGCAACGCTTTTATTTTTATTTTTTCGCGTAAGTATAGTTTATTTTCCATATATAAGTTATTCTAAGGATTTGCAACTCATGTGAGAGTTTCACACCTGAGTTTCGTTGAGATTTGAAAGGGGGTTATTTTTAGGCGAAAACTTGTGAAATCAGCATTTTTCTCAAAAAAAAAAAAAAAATAAAAAATAAAAAAAATAAAATAAAAAAAAAAAAATAAAAAAAAAAAAAAAAAAAAAAAAAAAAAAAAAAAATAAAAAAAAAAAAAAAATAAAAAAATAATTAAATACAATTTTACTTTGAGTATGATCATTGTGTTCAAGCAAATCATAAAAACACAAAATTAATTTAATGTCATTAAACGGAAAATTTTACTGGGATTTTATGAAAAATAACAAGCTCTTCCTTCAGTGTTTGCTGTCTGCACCACGTGCAAAGCTTTGCCGACAGTGTACACTGTGGGAATGTAAAAAAAGTACACGTACGCAAAGATCAGGAAAAGGCGCAATCAGAAAAAGACTCCCACTCCAAAAACCAAGGTGGGAAAAAACCAAACTAACAATAAGGTACTTATACCATGAAAACATTTCGTAAGCCGAATGAGCAGCTATTTTCCCAATAGGTGGCCACTCAGTTACCTTAACTTAACTAAAAATATGCAAACATACATAAGGCGCCAACAGCACAAAAATATTTTAAACACCAAGACATAAAACAAAAAGAACCACCACAGAAGTATCGACTTGGAACGATCAGTAACACAAAGTTACTGGCGGGTTTAAATCGATTTTACACGGCCGTAACCTCACCCTTAGCTTCTGCAGTGGTTCATAACATTTAGTCAGTTCTTCGGTCCTCGTGGTGAATCTCTAACTAGTAAATGAATCATCAAGAACAAACAAATAAATCATGATAAACATCCTGATGAATCAAAAACCAGGACTCACAGATTCAGTAAGCTGCCCGACGATGGAGATCCCTGGGCGCCAAATAACGTACTAACTCCGGAGCTAAAGAAAAAAAGCTCCGGCCCCAACCAACTAAAATGAATAGCTTTAAGGCAAATTTAAAAAATAAATTAATATTTTAACAGAATTTAAACTGCTTAGACATTTTCATTTTTCCTGGCAGTTAATTTAACTTGTCGATTCTAGCATAAGCAGTTGTAAACCTTTAGTAAGTGTTTTGGGCTATGATTATTTGAAGAATTGATGATCTGATGTTGCATTTTGTCCATTTACAGAAGTATTAAATTTATCAACTTTTACGCTACCATTTTTGTAAGTTGTTTGCTGATAAATGTATATTTGATGTCCTGTTTCCTAAAGTGTTCAATGCTTTGCTTGTATTTTGTTTAAACTTTTGCTGAGCCCAAAGAAACAGAAGATTATATAAATTCTGCTAACTGTCATTTATATATTCAGCGCGGTAGTGCGTAACAATATCGTTGTTTCCTGGTTTTGTTTGCAACAAAAAATAATACATGTATTGTTACAGCCGATTGCGGTAATCCTAGTGCTTTAACCGGCTACATCCCTGGTACACCCGACAAGACAACAGAGGGCGGCACTGCATCCGTGTCATGTGATACCGCCAATGGATACACCGGTACTGCAGCGGATATAACATGCCAGGAGGATGGGACTTGGACGGCCTATTCTGGTTGCTCCGGTACGTTCAAGAATAATTGAGCCGGTGCATCGGGAAACCAAGAATATTCGAAGAAATGTTGACGTCACCAAATCTTAATGTCATAAAAACAACAGAGTAACGCGTTTTGAAGGCGTCAAAATGAATATTTGTAAATTCTATTAAATGGACGCTTTTTTTCTTAACAGAACATTCGTACGGTAAATGTTTGAATCTTTTTGTTGTGCGTTGAAATTTGACGTTTGAATTTCTAATGTTCAATGCCCCAGATCAAAATCGACTTTCTATCAGTCCAGAAGGTGATATTTCCTCCCAAAAGAACAATTTTGAATGAAGGGAAGATGTTTTGAAGCTGCCGCTTTTGCAGCCTGTCTAAAGCAAGTCAGTTATAGCTTCTATTAATTGCGAGAAGTGAGTTGCTTTGGAAATTTTCAAGATGGTTGTCCCATGAAGATCCGTTTTGCTGTATTTTCCTTCCGCTGGCTATACAAATTTAAATCATTGTAGACAAATGCAGTGTTATGACACAATGTTGGAATTATAAGGAATGTGTTATTATTTTTATTGATTTTATCGATGTGTAAACTCAAGCGATTCACTCACAAACTCTTTCATAACGCCCTTCGGGCTTTATTTAGTTTGTGAGCGATTGGCCTGAGTTTACACATCGATAAAATCAGCAACAATAAAACTCATTCCTAAAATAATTGATAATAACCCGATGATTCATAAAATAAAACATGCACGCCAGAAAATCAAATCAGTTTAAACTACCCTTTTGCTTTTCGAGTTGAATGTGCAAGGGTACTTGATGGGACTAGAATCGATGTGCTTGTAAGCAGAACCTGCCTTATGCAAAAAATTCAACGGAGCCGAAAGTCACATGGAGCCGAACGTGCTATGAAACTAAGCGCAGACAATAGTACCACCTAACAAATACAATCACGCAGTCATGGAATTGGGTCCTTAACTAATATAAGCCAGGCGTCCTTTTTACGGGACATAGGCAAACAGTATAGCCCCAAATGTGACTCCTCAGAACGCGGCGTCCCATCTGGTGCTTTTCTGTTTGCTCAGAGAAATGTCATCGAAAAATGAGATAAAAGTTTACAATCACACCTAAAGCCCCTAAAACGAAAGTGGACACACCCAAATGATAATGGTGGGAAATCCATTGTCAAATATGGGTTAAGTGTCGCTTGGTTTGCTTTATATAACGTTTTTAATTTTACAGCCTTTTGTGGAACTCCCACTGCTTCCACCGGCTACATCCCGGGGACACCAGACACAACGACAGAAGGCAGGACTGCATCCGTATCATGTGATAGCGCCAATGGATACACAGGTACTGCAGCGGATATAACATGCCAAGGGGATGGGACTTGGTCGGCCTATTCTGGTTGCTCGGGTATGAAAATATTTTGTTAATCCGCTGGCGGGTAAAGGACGAGCCGAGCCTATACTTAAACATTGATAAAGACTATATTATATATACATGTACATGTACACCATTTCGCCGATGATAGTTTCACTTTCAAATTGAATGAAGCTGTTTTATTCTGTCCCTCCTGAACATACAGGGGTTGACTTGCAGTTGTTTATTGTAATAAATCAGTCCTTGTGGACTTCGACGTGTGCTAATCAATGCCGTGTTTAATCGCCATAAGTTAAGACATTTATCTGCTTTGGCGGGGCCATTATACTTTCTAATGGTCACCAATATTTTTTTCATAATTATCCTAGGGAATACATTTAATTTACCCGCGCATTTTCGTCGTAAAACTAACGCTTCGAAACAATAAAGTGACAGAAATAGTGTTAGTACGGAATTAGATTGGAAGATAATCCTGATTAGAAAATGAATAAGTCCGAAATGATAATTGTAAACCATATTGTTGTTTTCTATGTCTGGACGGGCTATTCATATTAGCAGTTCCTAGAAACGAAGTTGTGATTTCTTTTTGTGTCATCCTTAGTTGTCACTTTTCCTATTTCTTTTCTAGCTTCAGGGAACGGTGCCAGTAAGATCAGACAATCGTTCAGCTTCGTCATTCTGTCTGGATCACTTATCATTGTATTGATGTACATATAAGATCAACACCGACGACAACGACATAACATTGAAAATGACAACGAATGCACCAACAACAGCGCGAATAGCATCAGTTCATAAACTTATGACCGATTAGATAGTTTCGTGTAAACTTTCGAAAACGTACTTAGACACCTGGATTTAAAATCAGAAAACTACCTTATGCACACGAAAAGTTGTTTTTAATGCCGCCATTTCGTAAATAATTCTAACCTAGAGCTACTTTAATTTTTAAGTACATAAGTGGCGCATTTTTATTTTTAATAAATTGCTAATTGTCTTATATTACTAATCTATAAAGTTGAAAAAGGTCGGGATAATGAAGGCATTGACCTGATTTCTGATCCGACTTTTGTAATAGTCTCTGAAGACCCCAGAATAATACCGGCAACTGTTTCCTGCTCAACTCAGCTGAGATTATTTATCTGCCATCTACGTAGGGTGTTCGGAAAGTTCGTGTAATATATCTCTCATAATTTTCAATAAATCTGCTAGAAAGTTGGTGTGCGTGAACTAATTCTGGACAAATGAAAGAAAGGTGACAAGGAAAGCCCAAAATTCAGGTTGCCGTGGCAACGTCATCATCGGCACCCGGAGCAGTCCGAAAAATATCTTTTTATGAACAAAATCTTGAAGAAATAAACATAATTTCTGTCTGTTTGTTGAACGTCAGCAAAGCATGGAACCACCATGTAATAGTTCTGCAACATAACATTATTTCCTGAAAATTTCAAATCAATTTGAAGCTACACAAAAAAGATATGACCCTCTATTTCGCGTGTTGTAGGGGAAACCTATTACGTCAAACCGTATCGTTGCGTTGCAAAGTGTTGTTAAATTCAGTTTTTTTTCTTCATAAAACATTAACAAAAACATTTAGCCTGGCCAAATAAACTGGAAAAATATGAAAAATGTAGCCCAGTATTTATGTACAAATGACTCATGTTTTAAGAGTAAAATAAAATCAATTGATGACGGTCTTAGAAGTGACCAGCCGGCAGGGGAATCGTGTTCCATTAAGAACTGCGCGAATTCGGTAATTCACCGGAGAACATTTTCAAAATAGACACTGGTAGCTTTTTCAACAAATACGGAAACACGCGTAAAGAAACTTATAACAAAAGGATGGACAAACAGATGAAATGCGTAAATAGTGTTGGTGATTATGCTGAGAATGTGAGATGATCACTAACTTGATTAAAACGTTGTTTGACGTTATCGCAACGTCGTTTTGTTTTTGGCGTACTCCGAGTACCCTTACCATACCTTTTTATAATGAACATATTTTTAGTATGCCGTAGTGCATCATCTTGGTTTTCACAACAATTATAGGGGATAAATTAAATTTAAAATAAGTATGTTTCTTTTTGTTTTACTATGAATATTATATGATCGACAAGACAATTGTTCGAACTTTCCGAACGCCCCTCGTATTTTGAGGTATTTCCACATTATAAGCAGGGTAAATTACTGCATGTGGTTCCAAAACACTACATTTAAATGTAGATTATTTTGGTCTTTATCCATATAGTTTGGCATTTTCCTTTCAGTATCGGTTGAGGTGAGCATAAACCAGTATGATAACATCGAGCCCAGGGCCACGATTTACAATTCGAGTCCGACTTTAAAGTAAGGAAGACCTTAACTAAGTTGACGAATTCCAGCTTCCAAAATGATGCATGTAAAACGTAATGAGATAAAACTAAATTGTTTGGCCAATCTATAAATGACAAATTGTTTTCACAATCTGTGTATTTTCGTAAAAGAAGTTATTTATTTAGTGACGATAAATATAGAGTCAAAATTTGACACTTTAGCTAAGGTGGGCCTTAACTTGAGTATCAATCCCGAGGTTTTACTCATGTCTGAAATACAATTATTATAACACTGGTTATTGCGTTTTTATTTCCCACATTAGCAATCACACTGCTGAGAAAAACGTGGTACGGAATGGGAGACGCACAATGAAATTCTGTCCGGAGTTGAGATGAGGAGTTCGAGTTTTCTCCTATAGCGTTTACTCTATCAACTGAAAGATAGGTGCAGTCAATACAGAAATTGAACATTTATTGAATGAAAGTGACATAATTATTTCGTTTTCGCAAACACAACCGCCCCATGAACATATAGTACTCTATCACAATAACATTAAAAGTTTACAAAAACAAAATAAGCGGAATGTTCAATTTCTGCATTGGTTGCACCTATCTGCATATTGTATCGTTCAGTTGAAGAATCGCTATAGGAGAAAACTCGAAAATCTAACCTCATCTTCGGACAGAATTTCATTGTGTGCCACCGATCATTTATCGGTTTGTATGTATACAATACCACGTGATTCTCAGTAGTGAAATCAGACAACTCGAAGCGATTATCCATTTCCACATCGTCTATATTGTTTATTTGTTTTCCAGACAATTTGCAGACTTTCCAGTGTATTATGCCGATTGCATGTCCATTCGATATCTTCTGTATTGTACTATTGTTGAATTTCACATCCACTATTTTCATCATAACCGTTCCTCTCTGTCTTAGGTATTTTATCCTGACAACAGAAGCATCGCCTTTGAACGGTCATTAATATAAAATTATCAAAACTGAGGTTGGTAACTCAAAGCCATATTAAGCTTAAGATCAAATTACGACGAACTTAAATATCTCATAGGGATTAGGGTGAATAATTGAAAAGGACCGTAAGTTACGTTGACAACGTAAGAGCATCGTAACTTTACGGTCAACTCAATGCCACCTTAGCGCCGTCTTATCTTAATAGATTTGAGTAACTGGAACAGTAATGGCGTACATTTTAAGGTGGTCATTATAAGAACGTCGTAAATATGTCCTAACTTGTAGAAGTAGTGGAAATGACGATGCCTTGGAGTAAGTAACCCCTGGTTCATAGAATAGTATGAACAAAGCTCGACATTACATGTTTTTGATTAGATTAACATAAATATTCAAAAACGTTCCAATCGAATTTTCAATTGTTGCCTTTTTCTTTAAAAAACATCTCTATTGCATGGGCAAGTTTTCGTAATGGGTCATTGCATCCTTTGCATGATATAACAAGCAAAGCACAATATCATCGTTTCATTCACAACAATCGTTTTGTCTTTGTAATCACATTAATTGTCTTCTTCAAGTTTGTCGCACAGGGTACAATTTGGGCGATGGCATTTCGAATACTTAATTTGATGTTTTCACGTGGCGTTTCGTAAATTTTACTTTTGTTGCGGGTCTTTACTTTAGGCATTAAGGCTATACATGTACATTGAATATAGATTCTAGGGTCACACGGACTGAAAGCATCTTAATGACACAGGATTAAAGACGGCATGAATATGAACTGGATACAGGACAGACATACATGTATACAAGAAGGATTTAGTTTCAGAGCATTACAAAAACATGCTCATGCAATATACAGAGATTTTTAAAGTTTTCAGTAGAGAAAAAAATGCTCAAGACATAGATTGTTGGTACACGTTAGAACCGTCTCGCTGAGGCGGTTCTAACGAGTACCCACAATCTATGTTTTGGAACAAAAATAAGAAAACTAGGTATGCCCCTGCAACCCCCAGTTTCGCTATATAAAAGTGGGGTTAAGGGGGTAGACATTACATGGGCATGTTATTCTGATGAGAGTAAATATTTATAGTTGTGTAGCACAATATAGAAAAAAAAACAAGAAATACTAACAATGATAACAATTATCTGGTATTAAATGACAGAATTTTTCATTAGACTTTGACGGAACAATTGCTTTCAAATCAGGTGGAAAATTTAAAATACATAATTTTAGATTGTTATGGCTGGTGACATGGGAGCCGTGTCATGAAAAAAAAAACGGATTTTCGCCTATGCGAAAACAAAGGCGCAGATCAGATGTGCAATCCCCCCTCTTGTTAAATCCGAAATTTGAAGCATCTAGCCCACTTCTGTGACTGCAAGGACCGGTTTGTGTCAGACCTGGTCGCAAACCCCGAAGACCGGTTTTCTTGCGTCGCGGTTCATGGGTGCTTGTCATTCCTATCTATTTGTCCGTATGTTTCAGTGAAGAAAGTTCATTCAGACAGAAGAAGGTATTAGAAAATAATAAGTATATAATAGCAAACAACGTGCTTTATCGCAATAATTATTTTATGGTGACTGCCCTTTGTCCATTGTCCATTAACTAATTACAGCGATATCCATTTGGACAAAAGACCATTCGGCTTTATTTAAGAATTACAATGATTGCATGTATGTGTATATGTGTATGAGAATAGAATGACAAATATGATATGTCATAGTCTGCCATGGACTTCATTAACTCCAATTAGAAAGTGTTTTGTAGAGATCAAATGACACTCCGTAATGATTTCATTTTTTAAAGATAATTGTACATGATTAGAGGCTGCTTCTTACGAAGATCTTTATCTCATTGGGTTACTAAGCCATTTGTTTGTATCACAATAGAAAAAGAAAAATAAATGTAATGTTTAACCGAAAAATTACCATTCCGTAGCAAACTTCAGTAACTATTCAGATCGTATGTTGTACATTAGACATGGAATCAATAAATAATATATTTGCTTGTTCTTTAGTTATCACATTTATTTTATCAAACGGAGCTTGTAAGTAGCTTTATTTAGTGTTACAAATTTCACTTGCGCTTTCATACATGATCATACATTGTATCCAAATACGTTGCAGATTCATGAGAGGAAACTTTCTATGGAATCCATATATAAAGAAGATGTACATAAGCGAAACGGTGCACAAATGTTTTGAAGCCGTATGGATAGAACTAGATCGAATAATACTCGCTTTGTAATTATTACTTTTAAGCTCACCTGAGCCGAATGCTCATGGGGAGCTTATAGACTGGTGCTCAAGCCGACCTCCGTGCGTCTTTCCGTCTACATGTTCAAAGATTTTCCTCTCCGAAACCGTTTGGCCAATCAACGCAAAATTTTATATGGTGCATCTATAGGAGGTGGGAACCAATATGTATATAAATTATAAAGGTCACATGACTAAGATGCCGCCATGCCCATATAAGGTAAAAACCCTTCAAAACACTTCTACTCCGGAATGGGAGCACCGATTTCAACTTAACATGAAGCATGAGAGGCTAACGTACCATAATGTGTTTATAAATCCTGACCCAGTAGTGACCTTGGCATATTTTATGACACGGTCAACATAGGTCGACTATGCATTTGAATGAAGAGAAACTGTCACAATGTCATTTAAATGGAAGTTATGGCAGGAAAAGGACAGTAGGTCTGAATATTTTAAAATACTTCTGATAAAAATCAATTGGACCCCAGGGTCTCATCTTCCCCCACTTCCGAGCAATATGCATGTATATTATCATAATTTTTTAAACTTTTTCTCTACAGGCGCTTGGCAAATCAAAGCAAAAGTTTATATGAATCATCTATAGGTATAGGAAGGGGGAGCGAATATGTATAATACACAATTCCAGGTCACATGACCAAGGTGGCCACTATGCCCATATAATTTCACTTTAAAAAGGAAATTGTCGGTTATCACATCTCTCAACTTTCCTGTCAATTGTATGGTCATGTTTTCGTGAGAACAATGTGTTGTTCTGGTTGCAGATGCTGCTGTTGGAGATGAATGTGCTTCAGACTCGGATTGTACTGCAACAAGAGAACTTTGTGAGACAGAATTCACGAATGCCTGCAGATGTGACGAGGCCAGTGGCTACGTTATTGATCCAAACGCCTTAACGTCATGTGTGAAAAGTTTGTATGATTTATAATATAAATTTTATATTTGTAATACGTTTCTTACTGGTTCAAATGGTGCTTTTCTTTTGCTCCGCTTTCAGTTAGTTATTTGGCACGCAGGGATCTCCATCGTCGGGTAGCTTACTTAATCTGTCCTCGTTTTTTATTCATAGGGGTGATTATCATGATTTTTTCGTTTGTCCTTGATGATTCATTGACTAGTCAGAGATTCACCATGAGGACCGAACAACTAACTAAATGTTGTGACCCACTGTAGAAGATGAGGGTGAGGTTAGGGCCCTGTAAAACCGGTTCAAGCCCCAAGTAATTTATAACTGACCGTTCAAAGGCGGTTGTGTTGTTTTGGTTCACATTTATCCAAGTTATTCCAATTATGAGTTTCATGTTGCATGACTTCTTGACCGCCCGAATATCATTTGGCTGTTCACTTAGCCCTCTGTATTTTACTTGTTCTTTCCAAGCTACCACTGTGACCACCGCTCACCCTGCTTTCCATTATCTATACCATGAAAACATATCGTAAGCCGAATGAGGAGCTATTTTCATGGTATAAGTGCCTGATTGTTAGTTTGGTTTTTTCCCACCTCGGTTTTTGGAGTGGGAATCTCTTCCTGATTGCGCCTTTTCCTCATCTTTGCCTACTTGTACCTTTTTAAATCGATTTTACAGGTACCTAACCTCACCCTCATCTTCCGCAGTGGTTCACAACATTTAGTTAGTTGTTCGGTCCTCGTGGTGAATCTCTAGTCAATGAATCATCAAGGGTAAACAAATAAATCATGATAACCACCATGATGAATCAAAAACGAGGACTCACAGGTTGAGTAGGCTGTCCGACCATATATGAAAAATTAGATAGTTGAAATCTAAAGATAAGAACGACATGTTCTCAAAACGTGTGTTAGACAGCACTGGCTGACATGTCAATTAAAATCTATTTGTCAATGATCCATTACACTCCACTTTTGTCAACTGTAAATAAAACTTTGAAACGCAGGGCTATATTTTCAGGGCTTTATGTTTTAATCCAAATCATCATACATTATACAATCTATGTTTTGAGGAAAAACGCAAAACAAACAAAATAATAATAATAATAATAATAATAAATAACAAAAAAATATAAAAAATAATAAATGAAAACAATTCAAAAATCTGTATTGTTTTGAGCCTTTCCGTTACATGTATCATAATACTGACTCGTGTTTTAGACTGTGGCAACCCAGTCAACCCAACGGGATACACTTTAACACATGGTGGAGGATCAACGGGTACATTAGAGGGCTATACAGCTACTGTGGCCTGTGCTACAGGGTATACCGGGACACCATCGCCCGCACAGGTAGAATGCCAGGCAGATGGCACTTGGGAAACTCCATCTGGGTGCACTGGAGTAGGTAGGGAATGGTTTTGTGATAGTATGTTCGTCTTAATTGTTCGTGTAATGGGACTATGGTGAACCAATTTTGAGCTCTGTCAATTTAGTACGTGATGTTTCACAGTGAATTTCAGTATTGTGAGTTTACACTCCTGTATATGACAAATGAGCCTGCGCATGAGAAATCCAACAAATTGCATGTGCGAAAACGAAGGCGCAAACCAGCTTCGCGGGAAGCTGGTTAACGCCTTTGTTTTCGCTACAATGATAGTGCAATCTTTCTTCTTCTTTAATCCGAAATTTCAAGCTTCTAGCCTTCTTCTGTGACTGTACAGTGTACAGGATCGTTTGTGTTGGACCTGGTCTGAGTTTTCTCATGCACAGGCTCAAATACTTTCGAGAATCTATCTTGAAGTTCTTGTCATGATAAAATCATTCTAATTGTAATAAAAAGTCGAGTATCTAGACATAATATCAAATGCCAAGGTATTAAATGTACATGGTATTTATTAAATGTGGATTGTGGGGCCGATTCTTCTTTTTTACTTAAGTGTTTATTCACATATTCTCCAGACTGCGGTGAGCCACCCAGCCAGGCTGGTTACTCGGCAACAAAAGACGGTGGTACCACTTATGATGAAACAGCAACTGTTACCTGTGACACTGGCAATGGGTACACGGGTACACCGCCAAAGATCTCATGTGGTTCAGACGGTTCATGGACAGCATACTCTGGCTGCTCTCTAGCGGGTATAATTTTGGTGGCGTCGTTGTATCGTTTGTTTGTTTTTGTCAGTGCTTGGTCAATGATCAACTAATCAACATGCATGATTGTATTACAAGGTGTTTTTTTTCTGCTATCCTTACATTTTCGAAATTTGATAAGTTGAGCGTTTTTTTTGTCTTGTCTCTTGATTATTGACCTTTTTCTAGATAACTGACGTAAGCTTCCTATGATACATATTATTTGTAAGAAACATCCAAATGATGTTTATTAGGGTTATTCGATGCATTTTCATTTAATACTGTATTGTCCGACATTCAATATTTACTGACTATTGAAGCTGATTGTGGAACTCCAAGTGCTTCCACCGGCTACATCCCTGGTACACCCGACATGACGACAGAGGGTGGCACTGCATCTGTGTCATGTGATACCGCCAATGGCTACACCGGTACTGCTGTGGATATAACATGCCAAGCTGATGGTACTTGGACGGCCTATTCTGGTTGCTCGGGTATGAAAATCTATTTGTACATAAATGTACTGAGGGGCCTTTGAAAACTGCTACTTTTTGTTGAAATGAATTGCACGTTAAATGAAGAGGTTTTATCCAATCAGGATTAACAGAAAAATCCTACCTCAAAATCCAGATGGGAAAAAACTAAAAAGACACTTATGTATTGATACAAAGAGCACATATTCCAAGGTGAGTGAGCATCTTTTGCCCTAAATATGGCCACTCAATTAACTGAATACATGTATTTGAATACTAACATAAAAGGCACAAAACACAAAAAAAATCTAGACCAAAGTAGGCAAAACATAGAACCACAAAAATAGAAACTGTAACAGCAGATTATATTTTGTTTATTTTGGTTCATGTATCAGTGAAATATCTTTGCCACTCAGCTCAATTATTTGATTTTTTAGCTTCAGGTAATGGTGCCAGCGAGATCAGACAAACGTTCAGCTTCGTGATTCTTACTGGATCACTTATCATCACATTGAAGTACATGTAGACGACAACAGAATCAGCAACAACGACTACGACGCCAATGTTTGAACTATGATCCGAAATATTTTAGACGGAACAGCCTTTGGAAGAAACCTGGAATTCAATTCTTTCACAATTCAATTTTCACGATAAACATCGTTTTGTATTGTCACGTTGGCCATTTCGATAACAATTCGAATCCCAAGCTGTTAAAATTTAATACATACAGCTGTACTTGAGTGATGTATTTTATCTGTTGAATATAAAGTTGATATCTCTTTTTGTTACATAATCCGGTTAAATGAAGGCATTTGCCTGATTCCTGACCCGGTGCGGATCAATAAAGCAAATTCGTAAAGTATTCCATAGTGTAGACTTATTACTAAACTTATGTTGCAACGAAATTACATATGCCAAAAATGTTCCAACAAAATTTACATTCATATTTAACGTAGCTCATTCAGTTTATTTTACATGCCGATTCCAGCAGTTATTATATTCTCCATTTTGTATATGTATGTACGTGCGTATGTGTTTGCATCACGAGTATGATTTTAAAACCAATGCTGATTGTATAATATTGTGTATGGGGACTAGTACACCCTGTCCAACGTTGACGCCGGTGAAACGGCCCCAACACCGGTTATTACGGTGCCTTCGCTACAAAATTTGATGGAAGCGAATAAATTTCTTGTGTTGTTCAATGTTATATAAACGTTTGCGATGAAGTAAAACGCGTATCTAATGGAGAATTAACTTGACTTTTTATTTCTGCTTGAACGAAAAACTGTTTTTGTATATTTTTCCAAACATTCGATTCAAAGTTGGTAAACAAGGTTCGGCCAAGGCCTATTCGGCCGATTTCTACAGAAACTGTTCGTATTTTCCAAAATACGAGGGTTGGGATTTAAGTTCGTAGACTTTGGCCACTGATTTTCTATTACAGAATTTATCCAGTATTTGATGCCTTATTATAAAGAAACAAAGTCTCCTTGTTTCATGTTTACAATATTTTGCATGAAATTTTGCGCAGTGCACATAAAAATGGTCTCCATAGCAACCAAGGTCTCGCTACCCGGGGCACGTCGTATTTTAAATAATTCTGAACTTATATGACGTTGAAGAACATGCCATTAGTAACTATATAATAGGCCAAAACTTGAGCTTAACCAATTTCAGGCATTCAAGTATATCTCCATATAAAATTTGAAGCACTATGCCGAAGACTGATTTTGTTATTGGAGAAAATATTAAGTCAGTC
Source organism: Rugalucina vietnamica (assembly GCA_964017185.1). Taxonomy (NCBI): domain Eukaryota; kingdom Metazoa; phylum Mollusca; class Bivalvia; order Lucinida; family Lucinidae; genus Rugalucina; species Rugalucina vietnamica. The sequence goes on along the minus strand of OZ024884.1, from coordinate 6,405,186 downwards.
GCGTTTCTTGAGAAAGAAAAATGGCGTAAACAATCAACGTCTAAACAAGAGCTATGATCACATCTTATATTTGAGTAGTATAAATGCCAAATGATCGGGATTTGTAGCACAGTTGTAGAACAGATGGTGCAGTGGTATTTAAATGGGTTGCGAGATTCCAGATGGCCGTATTTGAATTTTACAAATACATGAGAAATGCACAAACTTTAAATTAATATACAAATGCTAAGGTTAGCATTCTAAAGATAAGCCTCGAATATGCATGATACACTTAGAATTTGTTATATCTGGTGAAAGCAGTATTTCAACAATAATAATCAACAAACCCCTGAAGGAAATCTTGCAAATTAGTAAAGGTATAGCGTGTTGTGTTGTTCTAAACAAAGCATTTTAATGCTGACATTAATTGAAATTTGACGTAGTTTTGACGTCAAATTTTCCACGACGTGCCCCGGTTCTTGAAAGACCATTGTGTTTAATTCATTGTTGTGACGAAACTATTATGATTAGAACTACGCTTAATATCTTATACGAAAGGTAAAAGAATGTGTTTTCAGATGATATCATTTTTATTTCTGTGTGACAGACATCTGAATTTTTATTAAGAAAGTCTACGAACTTAAATCCCAACCCACGTACGCACAAAATGTGAGCAAACGAGCATTTTGATAGGACTTGTAGGCAAGACTGTGGGACGTTTGCATCGTTCTCGATAGATTTTCTCCCGAAAAATGCACAGGAAGAATTTTATGGCAAAAAGTAAACACAACGCCGGTTACTACGGTACCAGAATTACCTGGATTATTGGATAGATGGGCATTCTAGCTTTACAAGATGCGGATTGCGTTACTAATTCGTGCCCAGCTTCTGCCTACATAACTCTTTTATGTAGTTTAGGGAACTATACGTTCATTGACATGATTATCAACCCTAGAATGAAGAGATTCTAATGAAACAGTTCCGTATTGTTATGAGATAGAAGTGGTTCCAATAGGAAAACAGGGCTTGTCCATGACTCACCAATTGCACGTAATTATACTTTGAGGTACCTTGGTATTATAAGTTACACCAACCTTTCTGCAACCCTTATAAATTGAAGTACTTTCTTGCTTGTACTTACTTACTTACTGGCTCAATGACTCTATGACTGACTCACGCATTCGGAAGTTTCGAGTCGAAACATTATCCGTATGTTATAATAATAATAATAATAATAATAATAATAATAATAATAATAATAATCTTTCATGTAGGTTTCGGGAACTTTACTTTCATTGGCATGGCCATCAAGTCTATAGTTTTTTTGTTGTTTTTTTTCTTTTTGATGAAACGGTTCCGTATAAGATAGATTGTGTCTCATTGTAGAAAAGGTTGCCGTAAGCCATATAAGACACTACTCATTTCTAATTAAACTTCTTTGTATTTTTTCTTACTTCAGAACTGACTAATTAAGATTAAGGTGTTTCAAACTAAAAACCCTAAACAATAACAACATATCTTACTGTTCTGGAAAATAAACGTTCCTCTGATCAACCTGATTTTCTCCCATGAATTAGAGTTTTTAAAAGTATTTTAAAAAAATGCATACGCCATATAGTAAAATAACTTCTTTGTCTGGCTTATTGACAATCAATGATTAAAACAGATCATTTAAGAGCAATGAACCTATTAATGAGAAAGGGGTGGGTGATACCGCGGTTTCGGATTCTCAAGTGACCCTTTAGATTTGGCAACAAAGAGAATTACTGTAAATTTGTAACATTCAAGAGGGAAGTCAACACAAAGACTAGTATTATCCAAATGGCAAAGTATCGTATTGTTTCTTGCAGAGTAAGACAATATAAGTGGAGAATGCGAAAGGAGTCATCATTGACCTTTAAATAAATCAAAGAAAAAAAAATCACAAAGATCCGCATTCGTTTCAAACGCGAACCTTAGAGACTTACCGAGCTCCAAGTGAACTAAGAAGTCCAGTATCTGCTGAAAATATAATCTTCTCCCCATTGAAAAGCTCTTGTTTGGTTGGGATTTTCTGACAAAAAATAAGTAAACATATACGTATCAATATTTAGTGTATTTCGGGTATAGCATTCCAAATAACCATATGAAGCAATATACGGTTAACATAAGGTGCATGTATGATGTCACTGAGGGGGAGATAAATTATTTGTTTGTATATTTGTTCTTGCTTTAACGTTCCAGTCAACAGTAACTGTTGTGGCCAAATTGGAAATGGCTTCGACTGCTATTCTAGATTGGGGTGCCATTTGAAATCCTTTTTTTGCTCCAACACAGCATACAATACAGCAACGCGAGTGATTTATCTGCATACATCTGACTGACAAATAGTGAATTGTTATTCAACAAATCACGAACTAGAGCTGATCTTTTTTTATTCTAACATACAATAAACAAAATAAAACCTTCAGTTTCTTAATAACTTTTCGACCATTGCACTGATGAAATTCCGCCAAACTTTTGACGTTACCGCAAATGTCTACACATTTTCAATATTCAATACATGTAGTTAAGAAAGTTTTCGACGGAAACTTATGTCATATTCAATAGAAGCAAGTTCCCGGCGGGACTACTTTCGATAGTACAGTAGGTCGCCATTGAAAAAATATCTGGCAGCCATTTTCCATTTCCATTTCAACTAAACGAACGACGAAACTAGGAAAAATACAGATGTCCTCGCACAATAAATACATAGGGCTTCGGGGAAATAAATGAATAAATAGGGCCTCGAGGAAGATTGACTTAGCCAACCGTGTTACCCTCTCTAAATAAAGGAATTACTTACTTACTTTACTTACACAAAACTTCATTTCATGACAAATACCTCAAATTTTGGAAGAACAATGGTTCAAAAGTGTTTGTACTCCGAATTTCTAACTTTGTTCATGAAATTTCCGATCGCAACGATGCCAAAGAGTCACGTCGACGTCATCAATTTTACTGCAACGTCAAAGTTCTCGCGTACACTAAGGCGAAGCCCTGCGTGTGTTGCAATATGGTGATAAGTCGCTAAAACCGATACCATTTTACATGAAATGTGGCCAAATGAAATGTCTATCAGGACTGGAGATGCCAGGAATATGCATTTACAAACCTTCCATTGCGTACTTTAGGGTATATACATGTAATGAAAAGGTTACTGAATGAAAATCGTAAACAATTTGGAACTCGTTCATATGGCTGAGATTCACTCGCAAGCTCGTGCGTCCTCGTAATATGAACTCGTTCAGAATAGTTTTCGACATACATTCAATAACCTATTATTATTATTATTATTATTAATATTATTATGATTATTATTATTATTATTATTATTATTATAATAACATATTGTGTAATGTTTTGACTCTAAACTTTCGAATGCTTGAGTCAATCATAGAGTCAATGAGCGAGTCAGTAAGTACAAGCAAGAATCTACTTCAATTTAAAAGGGTTTCAGAAAGGTTGGTGAAACTTATAATACCAAGGTACATACACCTCAAAGTATAATTACGTGCAATTGGTGAGTCACGGACAAGCCCGATTTTCCTATTGCAACCACTTCTATCTCATAACAATACGGAACTGTTTCATAAGAATATCGTCATTCTATGGTTGATAACCATGCCAATGAACGTATAGTTCCCTAAACGACATAAAAGAGGTATGTAGGCAGAAGCTGGGCACGAATTAATAACACAATCCGCATCTTGTAAAGCTAGAATGTAAATCTATCCAATAATCCAGGTAATTCTGGTACCGTAGTAACCGGTGTTGTGTTTACTTTTTGCAATAAAATTCTTCCTGTGCATTTTTCGGGAGAAAATTTATCGAGATCGATGCAAACGTCCCACAATCTTGCCTACAAGTCATATCAAAATGCTTGTTTGCTCACATTTTGTGCGTATTTTGGAAAATACGAACAGTTTCTGTAGAAATCGGCCGAATAGGCCTTGACCGAACCTTGTTTACCAACTTTGAATCGAATGTTTGGAAAAATTATACAAAAACAGTTTTCCGTTCAAGCAGAAATGAAAAGTCAAGTTAATTCTCCATTAGATGCGCGTTTTACTTCATCGCAAACGCTTATATAACATTGAACAAAACAAGAAATTTATTCGCATCCATCAAATTTTGTAGCGAAAACACCGTAGTAACCGGTGTTGGGCCCGTTTCACCGGCGTCAACGTTGGACAGGGTGTAGTAGGGAGTAATGTATCAAGCTTCTATCATTTCTTACGCAACTGTATAGTGCAAATAACTTGACCGTGCCGCTTGATACCACTCTAGGCATGCGAAGATTTTATAAAGAGAAAATTGAGCCTTGGCATGAGAAAACCAACAATTTGCATATGCAAAAACAAAGACGCAGATCAGCTGTGCAGTAACTGCACAGCTGATCAGCGCCTTTGTTTTTGCCACACGGATAGTACAATTCCTCTTCTACTTATATCCAAAGTTTCAAGCTTCTAGCTTTATTCTGTGACTGTACAGCCTGGTTTGTGTCAGACCTGGTCGGAAACTCATATTGTTGGTTTTCTCATGCACTGGCTCAAATAGTAATGTCAACATTAACGTACTTATATTTTGACTGTCTAATGCCCCTGCAACACTAACAATTTATGACTATCACATACTCATGCGTAGTAACTAAAATAACAACACTACCTAATAACAATATGCGCACGATCCAGTCACGTGAATTCAAGCGGTACGCTCAAAGTATTTGCACTACATGTATACATAAGGTAAATCAAATATTGCATGTAGTCTACACATTCATGCGTCAACGATATAATCAGTTTCTGGTTGAAACTTTCAATAATGATAGCAATGTTTAAATCCCATATTGTTTTAATGAAATAATACAATCAATGCATATGTCGTTTTATGTGTGAATAACAAATAACAACGCTTCATTTTTTATTAGCGATATACAGGAAATATATAGAAAAAACAAATCGCTTTGTAGTTTAAAAAAACTGAAACTCTGGAACAGATAGAGTTATGATTCAGTTTTTCGTCAAGTTTATTCAAATAACTGTCAGTTTTCACGTTTATGTTGCAAACTATACACTTTAGACATACACGTATGCAAACGTCAAAAAGTACATGTCAGTGTAGAAATATTTGGTGCCTGGCTATCTTTGTTGACTGCATAAAAGTACTACATCAGTATAACATGTCCGTGAATATATATACCCCATTATACCCCACCTTTATATAGCAAAACTGGGGTATGCGGTGGTATATCTATTTTTCTTATTATTGCTCAAAACATAGATTGTAGGTTGCTCAAAACATAGAACCGCCTCGCTGAAGGCGGTTCTAATGTATGTCTACAATCTATGTTTTGGAGCAAAAATAAGAAAAAATATAAAAAAAAAATAATCTAATAAAAATTTTCAATTTTTACAACTTAAGAAAAATCCAGTAGCTCGCGATTTTTTTTTCCTGTTTTTGTCCGTCCACCCTGAGTTGTGGTGGACAACAAACAGCGGCATGACTCATGAGGTCCTGGCAAACGGAAGTGTTCGGTCACATCTAGGCTGTAAATCTACTATCATTCTGTGTCCGATAAAAATAAAAATTGTAGACCATTATTATTTTCATTTTCAAAATATGCCCCCATTAACCCAACAGAGACATTTACAGTAATTTATATTTACAGAGAGGCCGGGTCAAGAAAGCTGGAACATATGGCCACTTGCTCGCTCATTCTAATCGGGCGATTAGCCATCGATAAAACTGACCCAACGGTCATCGACTTGCATACCGATCACTTCTCAAATACCGTTAGAAAGTTTGGTCAAGAGGTGGTTGGCTTACGCAGTTGATCCGTTGTATCGATGATCCGCCTTTGAGCGCTCTCTTTAATAGATTTTTATTGCTATTTGTATTTTATTTACTTGTCAGTCAACAGTTGCAAAATTTCTGTAATTCTCTTTGGCTCCATGTTGCCAAATTTAAAGGGTCACTGCCGAGACTTTAGTAGTCGAAACCGCGGTATGGCCCATTCCCTTTCTTATTAATGTATTCCCTGCTCTTACAGGATCTCAGTTTTAATTTTTATTTGCTATTACTGCAGCTGGTGTTGTGCCGGGTGGCGGCCCTAAAAAGTCTCCATGTACGAGGGATCATCAAAAAATACGTGGACTTTTCCCATAACTTCTGATTATATGACTCAACTCCACTCAAACTTTCAATACACATGGATCTATGTAATATGCAGCAGTGTGCAAAATTTCATCACAATCCATTCATCCTTTACAAAATTATTTTGAAATGAAAACACCCACTTTCGCCACCCTACAGCACACCGATGACGTCAGTGACGTCGACGCAAAAACACTGATTTTGAACCACAAAATGCCCTTTTTAGGGCAACGGATTTTTACAGGTTTACTGCTCAAAGTATCTTAAAAATTTGTCCACTACTGGAGCATGGTTTAAATTGCCAATTGTATTGTATTGTATTGTATCCGTATAAATTCTGCCTTCATAGGCACACCTGGAGTAGTCCAGTAAAATCTTCTTAAGAAAGTCTTTACACTTTAGATAAACATACACATCACAGGTTAAGAGCCACGTACAATTAAAAGTTCAGTTCAAGGAATTATTTACAAATAATCCACCACCATACACATACAAATGTATATATAAAACGTTCAGTTAAAAGTTCATAAGATTAGTTCTGCAACTCAACAGGATAAAGTGAAGATATTGTTATGTGCGGGTTGCTACACCCCTTCTTTTTCTTGTACGTCTGGGCACTAATTGGAGTTTGTTGTATCTGACAGCATGGTGTTTATAGGTCAGTCTCCTGCTGTGATAATGTAGTGTGTCCACCAAGGTTCTGATATCTTTATGTAGTTTACTTTTATCAGTTTGTATCACAATGTCACTATCTATCAGGAGCTGAATTAGTGTGTATTCAGCACTCACTGGATATTTGTTGATTAATTCTTCAAGAACATGTACAAAGTCAATGAGTATAGGTTGTCGCGCTTCTTCTAGAGTCTTACAGTCCAATAAGAAATGTTGAAGCGTTTCATCGTCTTCTTTACATAACTGACACACTGGGTTCACTTCATTTTGATTAAACTTAGCTCTGTTCGTTTGTAGGATATACAGGATGTGCCAGTCAAAACTTTATTCTTCACTGGAATCCTTAAAATGTCTCTGTGACTGATTAGACATGGTAATACCGCAGAATGACATTTTCCAACAGTATATGTTTTGGAAAGATACTTCAATGAAGAGTACAGTCTTGATTGTGATATGATTTGGTTACTCCAGTAGTTGTTAATAGCAGTATTAAAGTCTCTTTTCCAGGCTAGCTTTTCAATTAGATTTTCAAGTAATGTCTCTGGATCCGGAAGGTTATATTTTACAAGAACTTTTTTCACAGCGATAAACCAGCTATGACTTTTAAATGACTTCACTTCTAACTGTCTTTTAGCTAGCTGATATTCCACAGAATCATGTGAAAGTCTAGTAATATTTCCGTACAAGGCTAACATTCTTTTATGTATCATAGCTTCAGCAGGAAGAGTCCCAAAAAGAATATATACTGCAGGATCAGCTGTATTCGTTGGTAATGAAAGGATTTGCTTCAACAGTTTCTTGTGTTGAGTTTCAAGTACATTTAGGGATTTTCCTGTAGGTACAACCACCTCGAGGCCATAAAACAATACGGAGAACAAATATGTTTGTAAAAGTGAAATGGCTGTTTCCGGGTCGAGACCGTTTTCTCCATGTAGACCGGTCCCCATAAGACTATATACTGTCCGTTTAGCTTTTTGTATGTTAGTTTCAACTGCTTGAATTTGTTGATTTGAGGATGAGCGAAGAATTCCCATGTGTGTAGTGTTCTCGACAATTGGCATTTCTTTTTCACCTATGTACCAATGTTCATTTTCTGGGTAATGTTTTATACTGTCCATTTTCATGACCACGCTTTTGACCTCTTGCAATACATATCCATCCTTTTCACTGGAATCTTCGCAGATATTCACAATGAACTGCAAGCTATATGGATCGTTGCTAAGAACAGTTACATCGTCAGCACACGCTGGGGCTTGTATTCCAATTGTTCCATTTCTGGCACCCTTACCAGATACTTGAATTCTATCTAACAGTCCGTTGTCATAAGCATTGAAGAGGTCAGCACTAAGGACGCCGCCTCGGCGGACGCCCTGTTGATTAACATATGTAGATGATAACTGTCCCTGCCATTTAACAGCTGTTTGTGATTCATGATGATGACTTTTTATCATAAGCCAATCAAGTCCATTAACACCACTATTGTAAAGCTTTCTCATTAGGTTAGGATGAACTACAACATCAAATGCAGATTTCACATCCATGAATGCGACATATGTGGGTTTATTCAAGTCTTTATTATTTCGATAAAATTCTTCCACTAACAGGGCGCAGTTCATGGGGGAGGAGTTCTCTTTAAATCCTCTTTGAAGTGAATTCTGTTTTTCTAGTAGTATTGGTTTAATTCTGGACCTTAACACTGATTCTAATAGTCTGGTTAACACTGGCCTGGGGTGATTGTTATACCACGGTAGTTTTGAGATTCTTTACAGTTTCCTTTGTTTTTGAATATGGGATTTAATATTCCGAGTTTCATGGAGGACGGTATTTCTTTATTGAAGAGAATGTTATTGATCAATGTTTGTACACAGTTTGTAACAGCAGGTCTGCCATAATAGACATGCTCGGCGGTGACACCATACACATCTGGAGCTTTTCCACGGTTCAAAGACGCTATTGCTTTCTTTATTTCTTCATCCGTTACTGGTTTAGGATCTACACTTGAGTCAAGACAGATCATATATATTATAGCGACCTCCTCCTCAACTTGTTTCATAAAGTTAAGATCAAACTTTTCATTTACTTTTTTCGAGGACAGTTCTTAAAAATGTTCATACCACCCAGATAAAATTTCGTCACCAGAGTAAGATTGGCTACCAACATGAAGTTCATCGATAAACTTATGACATTTTCCTCTCTGATTTCTGATAATCCGATGGAATAAGGCATTGTCCGACTGTTTCGCGTTAACAATAGACATCTTTTCAGCATGTCTTTTTCTAGCAGTTTCTATTCTTATTTGTATAAAATTATTTATGTTTTGCTTTGATTTGAGAATGAATTTGGACGGGGCATATTCGATATTGATGCTGACTTTTAACATTAAGATCTAGACGTTAAAACATTTTAAATGACGGATAGGAATTTGATACTTATTTTGGTCCTTTTTTTTCAAATGTTTATGCAATGTTTCATTTGTAATGCTTAATCAAAGGACCGTGAAGTGTTACCGGCAAATATGAAATTAGGATTTGTTTCAAACTGGGAATTGCACGATATTGCCGGTTCATCTGTGTTGCATGACATTCAGACATCGCTTAAAAGTTCCGAAAAAGGAAAACATGTATGCCTAAGCAAATAAACGTAGGTGCATAACCGGTCAACCGTAGTTTTTGAGCAAGCATAAACTGTTTTGTTATGGATTCTTTAAAACACATGGTACGTTTGGCTATGATCTGCAAAACCGTTTGGAAGAAAACGCAAATGAAATGCGAAACTGCAGTGCAAAGCTTAACGTCATTTCTGACGTGCTCCGCCATGGGGAGGGTGGGGAAAGTAAAACCATCACCAACCGCTAATAAAACACTTTAGGTCAACCAAACTTTCAGAATGTAGTGTATTTAAGCAAGTTTATCGTCAGCTAAAATTTTAATATGTTTGCCTGAATCGTTGTCAAGTTATGGGAAAAGTCCACGTAATTATTTGATAATCCCACGTACACCATCCATAGTGCAGGTTATATTTTTTTTGTCCTTTGATATCATCGATGATATTCTGAGAAATCAGAAACTTTTTATCGGTTAAGATTCATTTTCTAACCGCAGTGTAACATATTTGGTCCCATTTAGATAATATTAGTCTTTGTTGAAAGTTGCAAAATTTCTGTAATTCGCTTTGGCTCCATGTTGCCAAATCTAAAGGGTCATTGACGAGACTTTAGTACTAGTCGAAACCGCGGTATGGCCCATCCCCGTTCTCATTAATGTGTTCACTGCTCTTAAAGGATCTCAGTTTTATTTTTTATTTACGTCATACCGGGTCGGAACCACTGCTTTTTGTGTATTAACCAATGTTATTAGGGGTAAATGTGTCTAGCTAAAGGACACAATACTGCGCCTCTAAGAATCAAACCCTTGACATCTCTACCCAGAGGCCGACGTACTAACACCTAGGCTACCGCCCCATTACCATTAAAAGAAAGAAAATACATTTGAAGGATGACCAAACAAAAGAAACAAATGATAAGGGAGATGATAAATACGAGGATCGGTCAAAAAGTTCTGTCACTCCATATATTTCTCGGCATCTGTCATTGCAAACTATTTTAAAAAAAGCAACATCTGGAAGACCATTTCTTTAGCTATTACCTGTGATCAAAAATGTTTGTGGCTCTTCATGAATCAAATGTTATAAATCACTTTTAAAGCGGTGACTCCCTGGCACTGGCATGGTTAAAGGAAACAATGCAAAAATATACAGTTAAATGATTTCGAAAAAAAAGTCATAAGTGCTATATACTCTTCGAATATGAGTGATTATATCCTGCAAAACTCAAACTTCTTCAATTTAATTTAATTGTTTTATAGCACAACGAAATGTTGAAATCGGCCTGTTCTGGCATTTTTTAAAATTGCCGTTTAAATTCAAAGTAAAAAATGACATCTAGACATGAACGTCGAAGCTTTAACTGCATTTAACCATTAACTGTATCATTTTAGTCTGCTCTGAAGTGAAATCATAATAATGCCAGCAATTATGATGACACAGTGGTATTAAACAGTTACAGGGTTACATGTACATATTCTAATGACGCCATCTTTATCGCTTCATTATAGTCTGTAGCGCACTTGTGACGTTCATTTCTACCGGATTGCTTTTCTAAATATCACAGAATTAATCACTTAAAATTTGAAGAAGATATGACCAGTAGTTATAAATATGCAACACATGAAAGACAATACAAGGTTCACAATTTCAAGAAAACATGTCAGTGGTTTTACCCCACCTGTCTTTCAAGACGGATAATTTAAACTATTTATTTCTTTTGGGCATGAGTTTGGTATCATTATAAAGGAGAAATGTTGCCCTTTCTAACAATGTATAATTCAGCAACCAATCATGTCCATTTATCGTATTATAACACCTATGACAGAACTTCCTGACCCACCCTCGTATATTTTCCGTATGCGATGATTGGGACTTCGGAGCGAGATTTCGTTGTAGCGTTAATCGAAATGATGGACGGTCAGCTGGCCTAACATACAAATGAAGAAGCAACGCTCCCCTCACTTATGCCTTAGGTGTTCAGGCTCAGGGTAACTTTTAAGCTTGTTGACAATTCCAATGGAATTTTATAAACCTCGTGCACTGTGTCAGTGATCGTAAATATGAGTTTTGGATGCATTGTTAACGCTTTCAGTCACCTCTTTCCAAGATTCATTCTTTAATATGTTTGGCTTTATTTTGCTCCTTTTCTACAATTCATTATTGGCCTTCTGCAGTATCTTTCTTTCATGTGACATAAGGATGGCATCCTTTCGCATCCTCATTCTTTACAAATGATAGCTATTTCTTTTGCATGGTGTTATAATTCACTTTTAGATCGAAGGTCATCAGACATCTTCTGCTCAGCTGAATCTCTGTTGAATCGCATGTGCGAAAGTCGTGGGATCCGATGATCAACTCTGGATTATCGACGGATTAACTGTTCCCCCGGTCATGGGTGATCGGTGGATTATCCTCGGATCTAACGAGCAAGCGGCCAATAATGTTTTAGTGTGGTCAGTATTGAGCTAGGTTAAAGCATGTTCCAATGGTGTACATGCACAGTTACAACGAAACCAAACCTTGCTTATATCGACAGCATCTATTTTGCTTCAGCTTATTGCAAAAACTTGCAGTCAAATACAAAGAAAACTAAACTTTTGCCCCATGAACATTAACAGTGTAATAAATAAGAAATATTTGTGTAGTTAAAAAAGAGTGACCTCCACTTGTTGGAACTTGGGAACGCTGTCAAATAAGTTAACATATAAATACCAAATAATACAGTTAACAATATTGCTTTAATTGTGTTTTTTTATAAATTGACACCTTAATTTTAGGTTTTTAGAGACTTTCTCCAGCTTATCAGTAGAGGTCATTTCATATGAAATAAGCTCTATTCTCCAAACGCTTAAACTAATTCTTGATATTTAATGCTCACCTTTGCATTACGAAAACATGCTCATGCAATATATAGGATTTTTTTTCAGCAGTAAAAATGAAAATGTCATTGGAAAAAAAAGAAGTTATTTTTAATATTTTGTTCAAAACATTGATTGTGGGTACACGTTAGAACCGCCTCCGCGAGGCGGTTCTAACGAGTACCCACAACCTATATTTTGGATCAAAATTAAGAAAAATAGGTGTACCCCTGTTAACCTCAATTTTACTACATAACAGTGGGATTGGAGGGGTATACATTTCACGGACATGGTTTCCTGATGTGGTAAACGCTTCAAGAATTATGCATTATGTACCTGTCTGAAACCAAAATATTGATGTGTGTTCAAGGTTTTCCTGATCGTTGCCTACTTTTACATTTAATACGGTTTCTTGGAATTTCGATACTTTTTGCTGAACATTTACATGGGAGTTGACACATTACGAAAACTTGCCCATGCAATATACAGAGATTTTTTTAAGTTGTAAAAAATGAATTTTTTAGTAGAATAATTCTGATATTTTACAAATTTTTGCTCAAAACATAGATTGTGGGTACACAATCTATGTTTTAGAGCAAAAATAAGAAAAATAGATTATACCCCTGCATACCCCAGTTTTGCTATATAAAAGTGGGGTATACAGGGGTACATATTACACGGACATGTTTTCCTGATGAGAATCTTAAAAGTAGGTTCGTTATATTTATAGACAACATTCTTTTTATAAACAGATTCACCACGTGACACGTGCATGTAAATACGCTCTTTACATATTGTATCAAATATACAATACGCATTCCAGCACAATATCCATTTCAATTTTGAATTCAAACAAAATGCGAATAGAATATTTTAGTCGTATTTAATTACCGAATCAAGTTACATCGTTACCAAACGTGTAACATATTTTGACTTGAGCGTGTATAGCGTACAAGTATACTAATCATATAACAATAATTGAGCCGCCTCTTGGAAAAACCAACAATCTGCATAGGCGAAAACAAAGACGCAGATCAGCTTCGCGGTAACCGCGAAGCTGATCAGCGCCTTTGTTTTCGCTACTCGGATAGTACAATTCCTCTTCTACTTAAATCCAAAATTTCAAGCTTCTAGCTCTTTTCTGTGCTTGTACAGGTCGATTTGTGTCGGACCTTTTCGGAAACCACATTGTTGGTTTTCCCACGAGGTGGCTCAATTAATCTCAATAGGACTAGAATCATATTTGATCACATTTCAGCAAGCACGTACGATATGCTTGTAGATGTATATTCACCATTCGTTATAACATTATGATGATTGCATTTTTTGCCACTCTTATCGCCGTTATATTGGTGAGCAACTTCGGATTTTCAGCTCTAGCTGAAAACACTCACCAAACTTTCCACCTCGAAAAACAAGGTAAGCAAATCCGATAAATTTGTTCCCAGCAGGTATTTTGTCGCTGTACTGTAAGATAAGATACTATTGGTAGTTTCATGTAAAGTGACAGTCATTTACCGCTATAATGGAACAGTTAAGTTTTCAAAATAGGACTACAAACTTATCTGGTCATCAACAGGTTGAATAAATGTAAGACAATAATTACAGCCAATCTTTTATTACTGCTATTGCAATAGCAATTGTTTTTAATCTCATCACGATAACATGTCCGTGTAATGAATACCCCCTTATACCCCACAATTATATAGCAAAACTGGGGTATGCAGGGGTATACCTATTTTTCTTATTTTTTGCTCGGCGAGGCGTTTCTAACGTGTACCCACAATCTATGTTTTGGGCAAAAATAAGAAAAATATTGAATTTTTTCTACTGAAAATTTTCAAATTTTTACAACTTTAAAAATCCCTGTATATTACATGGACATGTTTTCGTAATGCATACGGTCTATTGAGTCATTCCTGATCTCAACACGATGGATGTCTGCGTTTTTAATTTTATTGTGTGATTTTCTTATTTTGTACAGTTTCAGACATCTTACGGAGTAGAGAAAGAAGAGCAAATCAAATAGGTGCGTATGGTATTATAAATTGCCAAATAGGTTACTGTGTATGTGGCAACTTTAATGTTCGTATCTCTACTAGTCCAAAATCAATAAGCTGAGAACACCGTTACGTAAAAACCGTTAGAAGTCGGCTATCTGTTTTGTCCAAAAAGTGAATTGTGTACTACTTTCTGACGGTAAATTACTTTAGTTGTATACCTGAAGAATTTACAAATTTACAAATAGATAACCGTGTAGGCGGTCACTAAAATATTCATATCTAGGCGTGATCAGCTAGACAATTTATTCGAGGAGGGGGTCATAGAAAAGTTGAACTCAGTAAACGAAGACCATCGTCACAAGTTATCCGTTAATTATATATGCATTTCATCAAATGCAATGAATTAATAGGTATTATTTGACAAATAGGTAACTGTATAGGTTGGAACTTTAGTATTCATATTTGGGCGTGGTCGGCTAAATCATTTGTTCAAATGGGAAAATTATAGAAAAGGCGAACTCAGTCAGCGGAGACCGCTGTCACATATGTTCCGTGAGAAATCAGTTAGTATAATACCTGTATGTTGTCCAATCCAGTAAATAAGGCAAATTTCTATTTCATTCTTATTTTCTAACGGAAAACATGTGAGTTGAATCTTTTAACTGTATACCTTTAGCGTTTACCTATATTAAAGTAATAAAGGTCTTCATGAGGTGCCGCCCATAACCTATTTGTCGAATAATAGTCTTGTATTTCAACCATTGTTGCAAACAGCAAATCTGTGTGCTGGGTATTTCAATTGTATACATTTATATTTTAACTATATCTAAAAGAAGTCTATGTCTAATAACATATTCATAAGGCACGCCTACACAGTAATCCATATGTGGAGCTATACCTATTTCCAAAAAAGGTAAAAGTAGGAAACGATCAGGAAAATGCGCAAAGCAGTCTAGTTAAGTAGTCTGATAAAGTGTTTTAGGTGCCGCCCAGAAAGTTACCCATATGTGGCTCTTTACACGCAATTAACAACCAATTATCTACCACCACTGGCAAAATTAATTGTACTACATGTATTTTTAAGCTAAGATTCACTTGTTGTGATGGGAAACATCAGTCATAAAAACAACAGCAACAAAACACAAATAATAATAATAATACTAATACTACTACTAATAATAATAATAATAAAACATCTTTAAGCAATAGTTTATATTTTCAAAACCTGTGGTACTTGTATTAAGTATGCTAAATTTTGCCTACATGAGTTGAGTTAATATGGATGCTAAAATATTGTTAACGCTTCATCAATCCCCTTGTTTGCCCATGAAACATAACGAACTATTCAAATAGGATAAGAAAGAGGTTCAGAAAAACGGTCTATATGAGCCTTTGTATGAGAAAGCAAACACTCTTGGTTTCCGACAAGGTCCGATACAAACCGACCTGTACAAGCACAAAAGGTGGCTAGCGGCTGGACATTTTGGATTTAGAAAGTAGAGGAATTGCATTATCCTTGTAGCGAAAGCAAAGGCGATTAACTGCTACTGCGAAGCTGATCTGCGCCTTTGTTTTCGCATATGCAAAATGTTGGTTTTCTCATGACATTACTCATTTATGATTGATTTTTACAGGAAAAGCAGCCATTCGCCAGCTTTTAGGAAGCACTAGACGTATATTCTCGGACGGTTTAAATGAAGTCTTCGTTAAGACGGGAAATCTCGAAGATGCGATACGAGACTTTAACAAACTGCAGCTTTCTGATGTTATAAGCAACCTAATGGATGGGAATATTCCGGTATGTTATATGCGCATATCAAATTATATGTAATGCTGCGTTATATTTTGCAAAATAATATTTTTTTTTATTTGACCTCTGTCCCTCTATTAAAGGCGTCTGAAAGTTATAAACGCGGTTTAACGGAGCCCTCGGATGTGTGCTTGTAAGAAAGAAAGTTTGTTTCCTAAAGCTTTGATAGTTATTTTGATAACATCATGGGCAGAGGATAAACATATAAAAGACCCAATTTTTTATGAGGTTCCCAGTCAATATAAGGGGTGAAAAGTTACCTCTGATTTCCGTTTTGTTACACAATGATATCATCCGAAAAACATGTCCGTTTAATGAAACCCTCTTAAACCCCATTTTATATAGTAAAACTAGGGTATGCAGGGGTATACCTATTTTAAACATAGATTAAGGGTACTCGTTAGAACCCCCTCGCCGAGGCGGTTCTAATGTGTACCCACAATCTATGTTTTTAGCTAAAATGAGAAAAATAACGAGTATTTTCTACTGAAAATTTTCATTTGTTTTGCAACTTAAAAAATCTCTGTACATGTATATTGCATGGGCATGTTTTCGTAATTCCTCTGATTTCCGTTTTGTTACACGATGATTTTTTTCTGTTTCAGACCCGCCTTACGGGGAGAATTAAGGAGGAGAAACTACGAGTCGTGGTGATGAAACGAGGGAACAGCGTGACCCTCGACATAACAAATATAGTTACACCCACTGAGACATATACAGTTCCTGTCGTCCATAAAATTATTGTGTATACAGACTGAGGTCACGATTATATGAAATCTGTCCGGGCGTTATACCTGGAATTAATATACGGGTTTAAAAGATAGGAAATGTTTTCATTCTTTATCAAAGAGTAAAAGCAGTCAGAGGACCAATGATCCTGTAAAAACTCAACTGAGATCTGCTATATATATACATGTACCAATAAACATGTTTGAATATCATAATATATAGCCCTAGTAAAAGGGCAGGTGAAGCCCTGGGGCATTTTTTTTTCATAATACTCAATATTAAGTCCATTTGCCAATTTCTTGCATCTTTCTTTCCCTTCAAATAACATTTTAGCTGTTTTCCCTATTCAAATGCATAGGCGACACATGTTAACATTTCCCTGAAATAGGTCAATGTCATCACAAAGTCAAGGTCATCACAGGGTCATGATTTATAATCGCATCGTTATACTATTCTCCCTGATGCTAAAATCCAAGTTTCCTTGAAATCTTTTTATCGGGTCCGGAAAATAAGATTTTTGAAAAGTTGTTACCATATATGGGCATGGTTGTCATCTTTGTCATGTGACCTGGATTATTTATGAACACAGTGGCTCCCGCTTTTTATAAATGTTTCTTATTTGACTTTTAATTGGCCAAGCGGTTTCAGAGAAGAAGATCTTTGAATATTACGGTAATATTCATGTATATTGCCCCGGGATAGGGAGCAGAAAAATCCCTGGGGTCATTTTATTTACAGAATTATATATCATCAGTCCATTTGCCCACTTCGTGCAAGTTTTTCCTTCAAAGCACATTTTAACACTTTCCTCATTCATATCAAATGCATGGGCGACCTTTGTTGACCTTGCCGTAAAATAGGTCAAGGTCATCCACATCCAAGGTAATCATGTTTTATAAACACATTCGTTACGAAAGCATGCCCAAGCAACATATAGAGAGTTTTACAGTTGTAAAAAATGAAAATTTTCAGTAGAACAGTTTTGCTATTTATCTTATTTTTGCTCAAAACATAGATTATGGTACACGTTAGAACCGCCTCGCCGAGGCGGTTCTTACAAGTACACATTATCTTTGTTTTGGAGAAAAAGTAAGCAAAATATGTAATATACCCTTGCATACCCCAGTTTTGCTATATAAAAGTGGGGTTTTAGGAGTACACATTTCACGGACTGTTTTCCTGGTGGTAGTACTCAAGTCCCCAATTCTTCATGCTACGTTTCGTTGAAATCGGGAGAAGAAGAGTTTTGAAGGAGTTTTATTATATGTGGACATGGCAGCAATCTTAGTCATGTGACTTAGATTATCTATAAACACATTGATTCCCCCATTTGTATAGATTACTTCCCATAAAATGTGGCTTTAATTGGCCAAGCGGTTCAGAGAAGAAAATAATTGAATATTATTGTAATATACGTACATGTATATTGCCTAGGAATGGGGACAGACCAATTCCTGGAGTACGAATTATTTGAGCCTGTGCGTGAGAAGACCAACAATTTGGTTTCCGACCAGGTCCGACACAAACTGGGCTGTACAGTCACAGAAGATGGTTAGAGGCTGGAAATTTTGGATTTAGAAAGTAGAGGAATTGTACTATCCGTGTAGCGAAAACAATGGCGCTGATCAGCTTCGCAGTTACTGCGAAGCTGATCTGCGCCTTTGTTTTCGCCTATGCAGATTGTTGGTTTTCCTATGCCGCGGCTCATTTTAAAGTTCCATATCCACAATCAAATACATGGACGATCTATGTTTACCTTGTCATAAAATATGTTAAGGTCATTCAAAGGTCATGATTTACAAACAAGTTGTAGTACTCTAGTCCCAAATGTTACTTTCCAAGTTCCGTTGAAATTGGTGCAGCAGTTTCAGAGAAGATTTGCAAGGGGGTTTTGCCATATATTGGCATAGCGGTCATCTTGGTCATGTGACCTGGATGATTTTGAATAACATTGGTTCCCTCTTCCTATAGATTCTTCATGTGAATTTTGACTTTGATTGGCCAGGGGGTTCAGAGAAGAATATCTTTGAAAATGGTGGACGGCGACCGACGACAACTACGACGGACGGACGACAGACGGACGCCTCGTGCCTGCTATAGGCTCATCTTTGGCTAAGGTGGGTTCAAAAGAGACAAACGACAAAATAAAAATAGGCTCTGAATTTTATCCCATTCCAAACCGGTCCATTTTAAACACAGGGACTTTCGGTTTACCAGTATCATCGATCCCCATAGTATCGTTCAAAAAAGAACTATGGGGTCAAATTTTTGGTAGCTCCCTTTCTGAAAGCTCCGCTAGCCGGAGATTGACAATGACAAGGAGCACCATCTGGGAGTTGTCATGATTAAAATCATTTATATGAAGAATGGGGAATGAATTTCAGCTTAATATACAGGTACGTTTTCCAATTATATTAATAGGACCATAAAGGTAATTAACTGTGTAGTGTGCCAATGGAAATTATGTGACAGTGAACTGCCCAGACAAATCTCGGGACAACGGAATCCCGGCACTTAACCCATATTTGACGAATGGATTCTCCCATCGTTATATATTGGGTGAGTCCACTTTCATTTTAGGGGTGTTATGAGTTATTTTTATTTTTTATCTCATTTTTCGATGAAATTTCTCTGTGCAAAGAGAATAGTCCCGGATGGGAGGCCGCGTTCTGCGGCGTCACATCTGGGGCTATACTGTTTGCCTATGTGTCAGGCTAATATATGAATTAAGTTCCGAATCACTAGGTATTAAGATACAAAACCGATGCACGTTATATTGGCTATTGTTACAGATGTTTTTTTGTCATATAAACGATCAAGGAAACAAGTTTTTTCGTTTATTTTAGCACGCGAAATGATCAATTTAGTATGGTTTCATATCCTGCTTCTCCTATGGGCCAGCATGATTTACGGGTCATTCTTCACGATGGATAATCTTTCTACAGGTTTGTTGCTTAGGTGTAGCTTTCTTTTTTTCAGATAAAAGGCATTAATAATTTCTTGTCCATCTATGAAAATATGGTAAATATAAGTTGCTATAATTCGAGGGGAACGTAAAACACAGCTTAAGAAAAAAACATCCCACGTGTGCGTATTCTTATTTCTTATTGCGATCTCCCGTTGGGTATATAGTTGATCAAGATCAGAACGTGGGGCTTAATCGACCACCGACTTCCGACTTCCGTCGCACTTGATTGGACGAGGCAGCTTCGATTGGGTCACACCAAATAGTGCATGTCGGCTCACGTTGAACCGAGCTGTCATCTAGTCTTTTCGGTCTGTGGTTATCGCCGTGGGTTTATAATCATGTGGTCAAACAGTGAAATTAGTGCTGAGAGATCGCAAGCGTTTTGGAAACGCTTAAACTTGTCACATTTATAGTCATTAAACCTCTAGACACTGTTACATAAAACTATGTTAACTCTTAATGGCAGGTTAAAGTCACAGTTAAACTAAAGATAGCTTTACCCCTTATTTAAATCGACATTTGCCTCTAATTAAAGCGTAGATCCGACGGTACTTTAAAAATTGTTTATGCAGCAGAAAATTAATGTCATCTTGCCTAATAAAGTTCTTGAATTTAATGGTGGTTTAATAACAGCTTAAGTTTTTGAAACTGGGCCCTGGATGAACAGGTCTGGATCATCTTGGAAAATCGCGATCGATATTATCGCGTATAAACGCGACATCAATCCTCCTTATCAAGGGGAATCACTCCAAACCACTATAATTTCTGATAAATAATGAAACGGAAATGGCTGATTGCGCAATCACGCGATAACCGATACTTGAGCGGTGGGCTCTGGCAGTAAGGTCCCCCCTTCAAAACATATAGTTCAACACAGAAACAAAAGTTTACAAACAGTTTACTATCTGGAATTCTTTCAAAAATCAGAGATCAAAATGATGTATAAATAGTAAGTAGAAAACTTCTGTGCTTCTGTCGGCAGATGGTTAAAATCCTAGTTCGGTATGCAAAAGTTTGCTTACCTCTGTAGTTTCCCTCCATGTGGCCCGATCATATCCAAACAAATCCGAGCCGAATCGTCGAAAACCAGGCTACATGATAGCTATCGTATAAGTTTTTATCACACAGAACAGCGATAAGATTGTCTCATTTCTATTAAGGTATGGAACATCATGTGCTGCAGGTAAATACATGGAGCCGTCACGCTTCTATGCGATAACTTCGATTGCGATTTTAATTACCAGGGCCCAGTTGTTCAAAGCATCGTTAGCTTAACGATATCGTTAAGACATAAATTTGTTAAGCAAATATCAGCTAAAGTAACAAATACACAGTTATTTTTTGTTGAAAAAATGTAAGAATCCTTTGCAGTGCAAAGAATCCTTTGCAGTGCAAAGGATTCTCACATTTTTTTCAACAAAAACTAACAGTGTATTTGTAATATGAATGTTTGAAATTTTAACGAAACGTTAACTAACGACGTCGTTAGTTTTGAACAACTGGGCCCAGTAGTTCATCTAATGTTCACGTTGTTTCTAAAAGCAGGGATTCCAGTATTAGCCAGCGTGCATGTATAACGATATTATTTTTCAGAAGGGGACATTAGAAATGTTCAAAGACGGTCAGTAGTCAACGCTAAAATAGGTAAGCGCCTTAGTAATAGATTTTCTTTTTTTTTTCCAATTTCATCATAGCATGACTACAATATTTTAAACAACACTTTGATTCTTTTGTTTTGTTTTGTTTTCTGTTACCCTTTCCTTGACACGTTACAGCAACTCAGTTTTGTAGTAAATTTGATACAAGCTTTGTTCTTATGTGCTCAGTTGCAAATATATTGCCGGTTAGTTTCCCACCTTGTTTTTTGGAGTGGGATTTTTCTTTCTGAGTGCACCAATTTCCTGATCATTGCCTACTTTTACTTTCATTAATAGGGACACTGTTTACTCAGTAACCGTCACAGGTGCACTTATTCTTGCTTATATATGCAGCTTCTGATTTACGCATTGAAATTTCTATAATATGTCAGTTGCATAACTTGGCCCATTGGGGCCTAAAGAGATAGATGGGCTGCTTGTGCCTCCAGGCAAATCTTATACACTACTGACTGACCATCAGATTACTAGTTAACCGCGTGGTTTAAGTCAAACTATCCATACGTATAAGCCTTATGTGGCTTATTTTGATAGCTATATTTCAAGCACTTGTTGGACGTCATTTCACCCTCATTTTGGGTAAAAGTCCCACAAAATGAAAGCAACGCCCCTACATGACCTTAAATGAGACATAAAACACCTATTCAAATAACCAACCAAACACAAATTATATAGCTTAACGCCTTGCAGGTACAGAAGCTCTCAGAAAGATACTGTATCGAACAAAGCTGTTGTTCTCTAATGGATATGACAAAGTTTTCTTAAAGACTGGTGGATATAGACAAGCGATGTTAGATTTCAATTCAGTTGATCCAAAAGTGTTTCAAGAAGGTATACAAAAGGTAGGTCAAAAGTCAAACCATAAATGCCATAGGCTATTGTTTACTTTCGTTTCATTGTTCCCGATAGCTTTAGTAAAGTGTAGATAATTTGACCGTGCCGCTTGATGAAGTTTTGTATACACTAGAAAAGGGGCACTTATAATTTGTGACACAATGTTCCAGTGTCATATGAAGCACATAGTCATATATTGTTTACCATTGTAGGGTTATTGAAAACAAAATATTTAAGCAGTCAGATCAACAAATGCATATCTACATGTATGTCAGGGGTTAGGTATCACGGTCAAAGTATTTGCACTATAGCTGGGTCCGTCGCGACGAGAATAAATAAGAAAAAAAATAAGATATTTTTATTCAGTTTTACGTCCCTTTCAAGATTATATCAGATCATATGAGACGGGCCAGTCATTAGGTGGGCGAAAAACGGGAGAACCCCGAGAAAAACCTCCTGGCACACTCGCATGCAGAACTTGGCTTGTCTCAAGTGTGGCCAGTGCGGGGCTCGAACCCACATCAGACACAGCGGTGATATGATAGAGTGATTAAGAAACAACTTAATTAACCGCTCGGCCACGGGGGCCGCACAAAAAAGCAGATATGACTTTTAACGACAAAACGCTGTCATACATATACCACCAATTACACACAAATGGGACCTCTATATTATGCTGCAATACGTATAGAACCTTGAATGTAAATCAGGACAATGATCCAGATAGCAGAGGCTGATGATCACCCCTTTTTAGACGAAAATATATAAAAATAACCTTGGAAGGACACAGTAAAATTCAAAACTCTTTAACCAGACACGAGGTTTAAAAAAACATATGACACCTTATAAAAATATCAAACATGAAATATAAATGGCGAGCTCTTTACCAGCAAAGATGCAATTTGGCTTGTTAACAGCAACCAACACAAAGTAAGCTTACAGTGCGTTTTGTGAAATTAACTCATTTAAGCCTGGCGTCCCTTGAATGGGACATAGGCAAACAGAATAATCCCAGATGTGACGCCGCAGAACGCGGCGTCCCATCTGGGGCTATTCTGTTTGCTTAGAGAATTTTCATCGAAAATATAAATAAAATTTAAAAATCACTCCTGACGCCCCTAAAATGAAATAGGACTCACCCAATCGATAAGGATGGGAGAATCCATTCGTGAAATATGGGTTAATTAAAATTTCGATACGCTATAGACGATATCAACAGGAAACTTTATCAGACAAAAATATAAAAGACAATGCACCGCCTTTTTTATCAAAAATGTTACGTTTAACCTTGAAAACAACATTATCGCAGACTACAGCATGACTTAGTTCCAGTGAGTGTTGACGACATATGTTTATTTCGTTAGCAAAGTGATGTCGCATTGCATAGTTAAGGGCAGTAAATTGCAGAGGTAGATATCAAACTAATCTCGTCCTGAACGCTACAACTTACCACCGCGCCTCCGTAATTTGAGCCTCGTCATAAGAAAACCGGATTTTAGCCTATGTAAAGACGCAGATCAGGTGTGCAGTAACTGCACAGCTGATCATCGCCTTCGTTTTCGCTACACAGATAGTAAACTCCCTCTTCTTTTTTATCCCGAAATGTCAAGCTTCTAGCCTTTTTCTGACACTATTCAGGCCTGTGTGTGTCGCACCTTGTCGGAAACACCGAAGACTGGTTTTCTCGCGTCGCGGCTCATTTCTACCATTCCACTGGGAAAACTAATGGAGTCTAAACATCACGAAAATATGTCTGTGTAATATATATCCCCTTGAACCCAATTTTTATATAGAACAACTTGGGTTTGCAGGGGTATATCTATTTTCCTTATTTTTGCTCCAAAACATAGATAATGGACACTCGTTAGAACAACCTCGGCAAGGTGGCTCTAACGCGTGCCCACAATTTATGTTTTAAGCAAAAATAAGAAAAATATCAAAATTTTTCAGCTGAAAATTTTCAATTTATAAATCTCGAAAAAAATCTCTGTTTATTACATTGGCAAGTTTTCATAATGGATCCCCCGTTTGTTTTACAGGGAGAACTTATGGGGTCTAAAGGAAACCTAATAATCAAAGTGTATAAGCCTGACAACGATGCTCCAAGAATGTCAATCGAGATTCATAAGGTGTACAAACAAGTCCCAACAGACCCACCACAGAAATATTACATACTTTACAATGAATGATAGCCATTATTGTGTTTTGTTGTGAAGGAAGAATACGGTGCGCGAATATTGGAATGCAATGTCAATCAGGATGCATGTAGCTTGATACCATTACGAAAACTTGCCCATGCAATAAACAGATATTGTTTTAGCTTTAAAATTTGAAAATTAGTTGCTCAATTTTTTTATTTTTTTCTTATTTTTTGCTCACAACATAGATTGCGGGTACACGCTAGCACGGCGGTTCTAGCGAGTACCCACAGTCTTTGTTTAGAAGCAATAATAACAAGATAGGTATACCCCAGTTTTGCTATAAAAAAGTGGGGTTTAAGGGGGTATTCATTACATGGACATGTTTTCCTCATGATACGTTATACTTACTCAGTGCTATCTGGCGTTGGTATTATAAAGGATAGTATGTTGTCTTTGTTGCAATATTCTTCATAGAAAGAACTTGAAAAAGGACAGTGCAAATCGAAATAAAAAGGACCCCGATTGACCTTGAGTTTAAATGCGTTTGATTGTTTTAACAGATAAATGTACATAAAAGGTTGAAAACTAATATGGTTTATAAATACATAAACTATATTTTGTGAACGCTTACTAATAGATAGCCACCAAAGTGATCGAGTTAGTTTTTCATTATTTGTGTTGTTTTATGGAACAGTAATCACGCCCAGGGTTGTATTAAATACCGTTAAAAGAGCACATACAGGGGAATAAATATATTATGCTTAATATACCATTGTTGATCAATTGTCCTATTGCGTCCGTCACTTTGCGTTGCCCTATGTTTGCCAAAGAGCAAACAGGCACCAATGGTATGGTAAATTGGGTCTGCCCGAATATCTTAATCTTATTTGCAAGTGAATGTCAAACTACTTGAAACGTGTACACATTTTGTCGTCAAGTTCTATGATACTTTATGTTGGACAATGTCTTAAAACGGGAAAAGACATAGCGCCAATTGAATCCATTGTGAGCGAAACATTTTAGGAAGAAGAACCGAACGATGAAGGTTGTGACATGGAGTTGCATCTCCTTGATGTTTGTGTTTGCATTCTTTATTGGTATGTTTACCTGTATATTATTCATTTTTGCTATGATCTAAACTTAGGTTTGAAATTTCCATAAAAAAGCGCATTGCAATGCGGATTCGAGGTATACTTGCAATCTCTTTACATACAATTCATTTTGTAAAACTATGTTTGACAAAATAGCGTACAAACAGGATTTAAGTGTTTTTCCTGTAAATATTGAATCTAATAGGCTGTTCTGAGGAACTAAGATTCAACAAATAGGCTACCAGAGAAACATTGGTTCATTTGCAAATACATCAGGAAAACATGTCCGTGTAATGTATACCCCCTTGAACCCCACTTTTATATGGCAAAAGTGGGGTACGCAGGGGTATACCTATTTTTCTTATTTTTGCTCCAAAACATAGATTATGGGTACTCGTTAGAACCGCCTCGCCGAGGCGGTTCTAACATGTACCCACAATCAATGTTTTGAGCAAAAATAAGAAAATAAAATATCAAAAATTTTCAGCTAAAATTTTTCAATTTCTACAGCTCAAAAATCTCTGTTTATTGCATGGGCAAGTTTTCGTAATGACTTAACAGCTCGTACAAACCTGATGATCACAATATATGATGTAATATATGTACTATTATACATGTATTCTAGATTTAACCGAACAGGGAGGTGCTATAGCCCCAACGCAATTCGGTGATTCCTGCTCAACTACGTCTGAGTGCACTGTTCTAATTTCTTGAATATCATTTTCATCAGTATAACTATAATCTTTGACAGTTTATTGCCTTTTCGGCAAATCTATATCTATTATATTTTATAAGTTTAGACTTAACCGAACAGGGAGGTGCTATAGCCCCAACACAACTCTGTGATTTCTGCTCAACTACGTCTGAGTGCACTGCTATAATTTCTAAAATATCATTTTTATCATTATAACTATCATCTTTGACAGTTTATTGCCTCTTCGGCAAACCTATATTTATTATATTTTATAAGTTTAGACTTAACCGAACAGGGAGGTGCTATAGCCCCAACACAACTCTGTGATTTCTGCTCAACTACGTCTGAGTGCACTGCTATAATTTCTAAAATATCATTTTTATCATTATAACTATCATCTTTGACAGTTTATTGCCTCTTCGGCAAACCTATATTTATTATATTTTATCATCTTATCATTTTAGACTTAACCGAAGAAGGGGGTGCTGTAGCCCCAACACAGCTTGGAGATACATGCGCAAGCACGGCTGAGTGCACAGCTGTGATATCTGGAAGCTCTGAATGTTCCTCCACCACATGTTCGTGTACCAGCGGTTTCACAGCATCGGGAACCAATGTATGCGTACAAAGCAGTAAGTTATTATTGTTTAGCTTCTGTGGACTAAACCAGCTTGCCGATGGATAGTATTTTATTATTCTCCTAATGACATGGCATCATTACCGTGTATAAACTTTGACTCCAATATTTGGGATTTTATTCACAATGTTTGCATATTTTCACTGCTCTTTCAATTTGAACCCATTAATCTCATATTACAGTATAAACGTGAAAGGAATGAAATTTGCTTTCTTTTCAGAGGCGAGCGTTACAACAGCTGCTAATCTCGTGACATTGCTAGTCCCAGCGACAGTGGTAGCTCTCCGGTGGACGTAGATTGAATATAGCTCGATATTGACCTCTGGCGGATCAAAGATTGGACATCCCTACTAAGTTGTATGTGAATGGTCATGTACATAATAACTGTTTATTTGACTATCGTAGTGCAGTGAATAACTATGAGTATTTTAGCATATTGCGTCCAGGCTTTCACGTGCTATTGAATGGTCCGTCTTACATGTATGTCAAATTATTATTATTATTATTATTATTTAATTCAGTTTAACGTCCCTTTTCAAGATTATTTCAGCTCATATGAGACGGGCCAATCAGTCGGTGGGGCGAAAACGGGAGAACCCCGAGAAAAACCACCTGACACACCCGCAAGCAGAACTTGGCTTGTCTGACATGTGGCCAGAGCGGGGGTCGAGCCCACACCAGTCACAGCGGTGAGATGATCGACTGATTAAGAAACAGCGCTCTTAACCGCTCGGCCACGGGGGCCGCCTAAATTAATGATAAAGTAAATCAAAGGAAACTAATAGCATAATGAATCGTTGGTTTCCTATTCTTTATTATACAGCTCTTTTTGATTTCTGGCGCGTCTATGAAAAGGTACATATAGACAATGATCAGGTAAAAGCCCAATCAGAAAGAATATCCCTCTCCAAAACCGAGGTTGAAGTAGCACGTTAAAAGATATTCAGATAGTCAATGTATAAGTACTAAATTTAACTGTGCGAGCAGCCGAAGTGCAACGGAAAACTTCAGTCCTGATTTTACATTCACGTGCTACTTCATGGGCTCGTCTGAATTTTGACGCGCCGGAGGTCAAAATTTAGCCATACCCATTATTTCAAATGTCATCAAGCGATTATTCTACCTGGACCGTTCAAAATGATATGAGCCGTTTCGTGGGAAATCCAACAATGTGGTTTCCGACATGGTCCGACACAAACCGACCTGTACAAGCACAGAAGACAGCTAGAAGAATGGAAATTCAATTTCGTATTTAGGAAGAAGAGGGATTGTACTATCCGTGTAGCGAAAACAAAGGCGCTGATCAGCTTTGCGGTGACCGCGAAGCTGATCTGCGCCTTTGTATTCGCATATGCAGATTGTTGGTTTTCTCATGAGGCGGCTCATATCTTGATAATGCTATTGAGACGAATTAATGTCAAAGAAATTTTATAAACATATATACTGACCGACAAAAGAAACCCGCCGCTTACATTTGGAAGCATAGTTGCGAAAGCAAATGTACAATAAAATACAGACATATACAACATGGAAGGCAAATCATTTTCACACCATTTGGTCACAAAAATCCACGTTTTCAATGAAATCCCTTTCTGTAACGCACAAAGGTTTAAGCAAGGGTGTGTTTTCAAAAATCACAAATCTAAGTCGTAACCATAACGCAGAAGATTTAAGATGAAATAAAACAATTGTTATGCATTGAGCATTGCGACCGCATGCTGAATTTCTTCTAATGCCATCTAAGGGCAAGTTACATGGAAAAACATGTGATTATTTGAAAATAGGAAATCCGCCCCGAATGGATAACACATGTTACGAACGAATCGTCCAAAGCAGAAGTGGTAAAATTTTTCAAAGCGGATCTGATCACGTAAACCAGCAATTATGGCTTCGTAAGGAGGCCGTACTGGCCGAAAATAACGTCGAAAAACATCAGGCTGAAAAAACGGCTAAAAATGTTCAACCAGCCCGACTTCTTTGATCGGTAAAATTGGTGGCAGAAAGAATTCCAAAGAAATAACGATGGTGAAATGTCCGACTAACATTAGGCTGAACATGTATAGACTTTCACATGTAAACATTCGACCATAATATTGCACGTGCAAATAATGCTTAAAGTACAGTTAACAAGTTTACAGTTTTCAGCAAATGACTGCCGCAAAAAAACGATTTCGGAATCGTTAGACAAGAGTAAGAGATGCTTACATACCAAAAATAGTTCACCCCTTACAAAGGATAAACGTAAATTTTTATATAACATTAAAAAGTGTCGGGTTTCTTTTGTCGGTCAGTATAGATGGAAATATGCCTATGCTTTTAACTGTCAATGCATCTGAAGCGCTTTCATCACAATGTCAGTTACTCTTGGCCTTAATGTTGTTAATATAGAATGAATTCAAAATTGAATTGGATGTACAGTATTGTTCATTGTCTTTGGCCCTGCCATAAAACATCATCCAATTATGAATATCACTGAAAAACACACTTGAAAATGAGCTCGAAAAGTAAAGTGGTCTCTTATAACTTTCTTTCAGTGTACATATAACGCTTGAAATTATATCAATTTTTATGCTGTTAGTGCCTTATGTATGTTTTCATATTTTAGTTAAGTTTAGGTAACTGAGTGGCCACCTATTGGGAAAATAGCTGCTTATTCGGCTTACGATATGTTTTCATGGTATAAGTACCTGATTGTTAATTTAGCTTTTTTTCCACCTCGGGTTTGGAGTAGGAATCATTTTCTGATTGCGCCTTTTCTTGATCTTTGCCTACTTGTACTTTTTTAAGTCAGACTACCCTTATGGAATTCCCATAGAGAATTGATGGTGTGTAAGTTTGTTCATGCAAAACGTTTCAAAAGCTTATGAGTGAACAAACTGTTTTAGCTGACTGTCTTTAGAAATGATGAATCTTGATGACTACCGTGCAAATTCGCAAAATGTTCATGGATTGGCAAAATATATGTTTTGTAGAATCGGGTTTATGGAATTTTTATCACTTTGGTTTGTAGGGTAGTGTGGTTTAAAGAACAGCTGTGCTTAAGTCGGATGATGCACAATTTCAAAATTGTCGGCATATGAAAGTGCGATAAAACTGCTAATCCACCATATAAATGAAGAAATGATTAATCAACAATTGGCCTAAAAATGCATATTTAAAAGTTTGATCCCTCATTTATTTTGTCAAGTATATATGCATTTTTACTGGCCAGAACAAAACAGTAAAGTAACGATCGAAATAAAAACGGACAAATTTACGTCAGCTCGCCCAGGGCACATATCTGAAAATAACAAAATAAGACCACGTAAAACTGTTACGATATTTCAAATCAATAAAAAATGCATCATTTTACACACGTTTGAAACACGGACGTCATGTTACGGACTTGTTGGTGAGTTTGGCATTTGGCTTTATGTGCATCAATTATCTATTATTATAATGATTTTAATTGTCACGTAATTATACACAATACGAAACATTTGCGTATTTTCTGGGATTTTCAGTATTTTCTTTTAATTTCCTTCTTTATAATGGGCTAAGCCCTTAATTCTTACAATTATTTATCTCACTATCATACTATTATTATAATATCATCACATATTATTGTTGATAAGATTGATTCTATGTAAAAATCTATATTTATGATTTTAATATTTCAAAATTCAAAGGACTGGTATTGCTGATTGTTTCACTTGACATCATTAGCGGGCAAATTTCCTATCGAGATGTCTCCATAAAAAGTATCACAAATAAACGTCTACTTACTTTGTAAGCAAGCAAATGTTTTATATGCAGTAAAACCTTCCGAACATGTGCATACACTCCCTTTGCAATTGACACTCCCTGAGATAGCGTTTGTACATTCACTAGTGTCTGCACAAGAATCACCAAGGTATTGAGGTAGGTTGGCTGATGTTGCTGGTTGAGATGTTGTGGATACATATACACTAACTGAAACATAGTTGCAGGATACCCAGTTGCTCCAGATGAGACGCAGCGCAGCTGATCAAAATCCATATAAGACTGTAGGACCCAAATACCTGTGTGCGAACGATCTACTATGGATCGGAAGTGTTCCGAAACAAGTATTTACGCCGTATCATCGTGTAACTGATTCAGGATACCGAAAAAAATTCATGGTGTCATGTCATGTCTTGTATTGCTCTCTCAAGTTTACCCTTTCATGTACCGAATGGTGTCTTTTAGGGATTAAAATCAGTGCGAGCACTTACTATCCTTATTTGACGCTGTACAAGGAATGTCCGGAGTTCCATGGTTATACCAAACATGAATGTTGGAGCGATGTACACTTACGAAACATAAATACTAGTACAATGATTATGAAGTTTGTAATCATTTGTAGTAAGCATTTAACAGTAACAATATTTCACTTGGCAAGTAGCATTTAACATCCATACTTAAGACGTAATAATAACTGAAAATTATCTTGAATTGAGCATGGCCTGTTGCTACCTTCTGCTAGGTAATAAACATGATACATTCAGCTGTGTAAGGAATATGTTAAAACGTAGCAAATTAATATTTAATAATTATAATTATTATAATTCTACAGAGGTGTTCCATACTTTTGATATTTAGAGTGTTCAAAACACTCACGTTTAGAAACATACTTCTAAACAATGTTTGAATTATTTGACTCCGTTTAGGAATTTGTCTTCGATATAGACTTCTCGTGAAAATTTTCGAAATTACAGTATAATAGTCTGGCTTTCGTTGCTGGTTTAAAAAGCGCTACTGATGAGGGCTCATTACCCGAAATTGCGCAATATAGTCCACACTATCTCCCTTTGAATGGTTTATTGCTTCCAAGGATCAAACCTTTATAATTTATTTATTTATTTTCCATTGCGTTAACTTTTATCTCGAAGATAGTTAGATAGTAATTTGTGTCCATTTGGAACACTGCCATGCGGTTAATCATGTTTTGCAATCAATATTTTGATTTTTTTTTTGTATTTTTAAATTTCCACACAGTTCACATGTTACATGTACTTACTTTCCTCTGCATAAACTTCTATCTCGCATATCGTTAAATAATCATTTGTGTCAATCCATATCTTCAGATATTGACCAGCAGATGATCCGTCGAGCGCAACCATTAAGGATTCTTCAACTGCTTTGGTCTGATAATATACCTCAGTAAAACTTTCTAATGATGGCCCGAGTTCAATATGCACATGGTTCAGTCTTTCAGCTGAAAAAATAAAAAAAAAATAAATTCTTTAAAAAATTTAAAATTTACAAAATATATAAAGGTAAACTACGAAAAAAGAATAAAAATAGGTACATGTAGAATGGCAATTAACATGATTGTTAAATACGTATAACGCTTAGTCAACCTAAACTTTTACATTATGCCTCGTTTGATTCCGGCCTTGGCATATAAGTGTAACGCACATTTAATTGTTGCATTTTGTAAATCCGTAGTCACAAATGCCCAAACACTGAACAGTTTTCAAGTCAATTTGTAGCGCATTTCGTTTCAAAGGAACATATAAATGTACAGTAGGTTGCAAAACATGAAACAAAAACATACGTACCATATGAATCCAATCTGTTTATTATTACAACCGCGGATACGGTGTAGACGTCCCCTAGATCGACTGTCATCCACGGACTCTGTTCTGAATCCGTGCTGGCACAAGAACCATCATCCCAGATGCCTGTTGTTATCCCATTTACTGCATTACTGGCTTCGCCACCTCCCAAGCTGTAAATACTACTCATTATGACGGTTTTACCAAAAGCTATGTTGACAGCGTCTGAAAATTATCAGAAAGCCATACTTGAAAGAAAAGATAATAATTCAATAATTCAAATGTAACATTTCCAAAATACAAGTAAACATTAAA
The DNA here is from genome assembly GCA_964017185.1 of Rugalucina vietnamica. Classification (NCBI taxonomy): domain Eukaryota; kingdom Metazoa; phylum Mollusca; class Bivalvia; order Lucinida; family Lucinidae; genus Rugalucina; species Rugalucina vietnamica. Next base: position 6,372,464 of record OZ024884.1, on the reverse strand, counting down.
ATATATATCCTTTGGAAGAGGTGAAATCGTTAAAGGGGAAGAAGTATTGGCCATATTGCATAATTTCTGGTAATGAACTTTAATTTATATCCATTTAAACCGACGACGATAGCCAAACAAATTCAGTCTTGGTAATATCGATTCCATCGAGATATGGAAAAAGTTATGGGATGCAATATACATTTGCGCAAAGCTGCGAGTTGTCTAAACAAAATCATTTGTGTCAGTTGACGACGCAATTGCCAGTATCAACCATTAACAAATTGAATGTTCTGAACAAGCATTAGCATTTTGACCTCAGACAGATCAATAGTTAGATGTATCCATTAGACATCATGTAAATGGTAAAAAGTGCAAAAAAGTATGAATGAATGTACAGTAAGTTTAAGTTTCTGAATGAAATGAATAAACACATGATGCAATTTGTTATGTCGTGTTGAGCGGAAAAACATACCAACCTGAACAAACCTCGTTAATGCAAGCTGAGGTTTCAAACAGGTCACCTTCACAATCAGCACCACCGTTGCTAGGCGACGGATAAGTACATGACCTTGACCTCGATTTATACCCGGTTCCACAGGTCTGTGAACAGGCTGACCAATCACCCCAACAGGTAAGTCCGCCATCTATGACAGTGTCGGGTACTAGATAAAGTGGAGAAGTAAAATCTATTGAATTATGTGCATGTTTTAAAATATACATGTAAATAGGTATATCATCAAAGGCCTAGGGAGTTTTTGACCTGATTTTGGCTTAGGCTTTGGAACCAACTTGAAATTTGGAATTGTGATGCAAAAGGTATTGCAAACAGCTGTAACGTGTCCTTGATTTCAAAATCTAGTTCAACCTTTTTCAATCAAATATTAAATATTGCCATGGCAACACCCAGAAAACATAGAAATGATACTTTTTGCACTTTTTAGGTATAGTTTTCACTATAAAACGACATTTTCAACTACCGGCCAACGCGAAAAACAATTTCTTAATATGAATTAAATAGGAAGTATCATCAAGACATACTGTATGCAAAGTATTTTTGTTTGTTTGTCGCGTGTGTCGGTAGTTAAAAATTACGAACTTTGTTGCCGAAAATGAGCCAAAAAGTGAAAATTGTGCTCTACCTATGGTTCTTCTGTGCGTAACCAAGGCAACACGTGCAGAATGAATGAAGAATTTGGTCTGGATTTTAAATGAGGATGCATGATTATGGCTGCTTTTATAATAACTTTTCTAATTTCAATTCCAAAATATATTTAGCAAATTCTGAGACCGAAATCAGTCCTTGAACTCCCTATGCCTTTTTATTTACGTCGGTACTTGACATCTCAATGTTTTGTTTTACGTTAACATGTTGAGAATCCAACCGACTATAAATCAAAGTCATCTCTTGAATATATATCTGATTAAACTACGAGAATTCGGAGAAAACAAATGATTATTTTTTTTAATGAAATTATTATCAAAAGGGATTCATTGCAGGAGCTATTATTTTCGTTATTTTGTTGTTTGGGGTATTTTGTTTTCGTAAAAAATAAGTACGAGTAGGCAATTATCAGGAAATTACTCATATTTTTCTTATTCTCTTATTCCTGCTTCAAAACGTACATTATTGTGGGTACTCGTTAGAACCGCCTCGCCGGCAGTCTATTTTTTTTAGCAAAAACTTAAAAAAAAAAAAAAAAAAAAAAAAAAAAAAAAAAAAAATCCCATTTTTTCAGCTTGTAAAGCTTATTAAATATTTCTTTATTGCATGGGCAAGTTTTCGTAATGGAAGAAAGTCAGAGAATCAAGTCCCTATGCTTTGTATCGTTTGCCCTATTAATCCCTACCTATTTCCCCGTAAACTTCCACTTCACACAGTGTAAGATAGTCTGTAGCGGCCATCCATATTCTCAGGAATCTACCCACGTGGTCAGAGTTTATCTCAAAAGACGTGTTTGCACTAATAATGGCGTCGTGTTGGTGGATAAGTGTTAAGTCATCTTGTGTGGGGCCAAACTCAAATCTCAAGTTCCGCAGTCGTGTGGCTGAAAAAAGTTTTAAATGCAGATTGTGCAAAAAGCGTCGTACATGTATGTACATCCTCTACTATTGCGCGTTGTCGACTGGGTAGACGTTTCCCCGAGTTCTACTGTGCTACTTTAATATTTAGCACTCCTATATTGACAATCACGATCATGAATGCCGCCGATAGACTCTCGCTTTCTTAGAAATATGACATGAGTTACCACGTACGTCGTTTCAATCGTACATGGATGCAGACATTTGCTTATTTAAAATGAAAAAAGAGACAATAAGCAATGCTTATTAAATACCCCCCACAGGGTAACTGTTTACCACAAAAATTATTTTGGCAATAAAATTTCTTCATGCAAATGTCTAATGGGTGTACATCATGTAGGCATGATATCAAATTGTTCCATCAAAAACTGTGGTAGAAAAAAAAAAAAAAAAAAAAAAAAAAAAAAAAAAAACTAAGAAAAATTGTCTAAGTTCTCATAGCTGTCATTTTATCAAAAATTATTTTTTTCAAAATACAAATTCTTCATGCAAATGTCCAATGGGTGTACATCATGTAGGCATGATATCAAATTGTTCCATCAAAAACTGTGGTAGGAGTTGATCGGCCCGTGAAAGCCCTTACCTGTAAAAAAGTAAGAAAATTGCCTAAGTTCTCATAGCTGTCATTTTGTCAAAAATTATTTTTTCGACACAACATTTCTTCATGCAAATGTCCGATGGGCCTACATCATTTAGGCATAATATCAAAAAGTTCCAACAAAAACTGTTGTAGGAGTTGATCGGCCCGTAAATGCACTATCTTCACTGTATACAAAAGCCATCAAGAACTATAAAGGGAAGTAACTAAAAAAAGACTGGCCCCTAGCCCTTAATTTTTGCATGTACATATTTGCCCCATAGATATACAGATGCCTGCAAAGTTTCATGAAATTCCACCAATGGGTCTTCAAGATATTAAAGAAACAAAACGTTACGGACGGACGGACGCACGGACGGACGGACGGACGGACAACGTGAAAACAGTATACCCCCCTTAAAACTTCGTTTTGGCGGGGGGTATAATAAAAAAACTTTTAAAGAAAGGATATAAAAAAGATAAGAGACTTTTAAATGTGAGCACACACATGTATCAGTATCAACGTGATAATAGCAAACCGTAATGCTCAAACGCGTGACTGAGCTGACCCTCATGTCTAATGCAAAGAGTTGAACCAAAACTTACGACAGCAGTCCCTTTTATAAATAAACACAGAGGCTATAGTGTAGGAGTTTCCCAGGTCTATTAATAGCCATGGATTCTCCTCTTCAAGAGTACTAGCGCACGTGTCCCAGACGCTAGACTGGGTACCCTCTACCGCTAGGTATCCCTCGTGCTCAGTGTCGAAGGTACTGCTCATTAGGACATCACGACATAACGCAACATTTGAGGTAGAACTTGCAAAATCTATAAGATTGTTTCCTCAAAACTAGTAAAAGAGATAAAAATTGCTATGTAAAGGGTATTTTTGTTGCACAAACAGGCAGGTAAATGTTGACAAAATAATTTCTTCTGTATACAAAATACTTTTTCCCTAGGAGCCAGTTTTCTCAACAAGGACCAAACAACCTTAAAGAGCATCATGTAAAACGTCAGTATACAGAACAGCAACATAATTGCAAAACTTTAAAAATATCAGCGAGAAAAAACCTGTAACCCTGATGTTCTGAATGTTGAGTATTAGTCTGGTAATGCGGAATTGTTTTAAAAGTATTGTTCCTAATCCCCCTTTGATGAAATAGTTCATCAGGAAACATGTCCATGAAAAGTTTAATATCAAACTGGGGTGTGCATGGGTAAATCTAAAACTGTAGGTACTCGTTAAAACCTCATCAGCGAGGCCGTGTATCCACAACCAACGTTGGGAGCAAAATAATATTAACACTATCATTTTTTGTTCATTTTTTTCAATGAAATTCCAAATTTTACGACTTTAAAAATTTATGCGTATTACTTGGGCAAATGTTAGTAATGTTATGATGATCACTGTTTCAAATGCCTTACCTTTGCCGTCCAAACACAGCGAAATGAAAATATACAAGCATGTTAGTAGCATAGCTGCTGAAACACGTTCATTTTTTTATTTTTTTTAATTTAAGTTTTGAAACTTTTGCTTTTAAAACAGACGCATCATGCATCTTTCATGGATTGTTAGCCCTTTACTCATCATTTCACAGCTGCTTCTTTGTTCATAAGATATTTGTCATCAAAGTATTTATTAATTTGATAAAAACACCCTTTAATTAATTCCAAACCACACGTTTGAATCAACTATATAAAGCGTATTGCGATTTGCTTAAAATCATTTGTACATAATTAAATCTAAATGAAAGCGTCAAAGCAAAAACAAAAGTATGAAATATAGATATGGGTCAAAGTGACAAAATTGGCACTCTTTTGAGCCACCGGTTAATGGTCTTAGCTCATTTAAGCCTGGCGTCCTTTTTATGGGACATAGGCAAACAGAATAGCCCGAGATGTGACGCTGCAGTACACTGTGTCCCATCTGGAGCTTTTCTGTTTGCTTAAGGGAATTTCATCGAAAAATTGAATAAAATTTAAAAATCACTCCTGACGCCCTTAAAAATGAAAGTCGGCTCACCCAAATCATAATGATGGGAAAATCCATTCGACAAATATGGGTTAAACTGAACTTCAAGGTTAATTAGAATGTATCGCATTATTGTCCAGTAATTATGTCATCTAAGGCGAAGTATCAGTCGAGGAACCTATCCACCATTACTATGCACAGATTGTATCTTCGGAGTTTTTTAGATTTTTTTCTCCCAAAACATTCAATCAAGATTTATATAAAATCAGAATTCTTCGTGTGACGCACAATATACATGTACATGTATTTAAAAGTCAGGTAAGAGAAATAAACAGAAAGTCTTTTGATGTATTTTTCCTTTTTTCTGTTAGCTCATGGCTGATCTTCAGACATAACCATCTTCATACAGATATGGCCGTCATGCCCATATATGGTATATGTCTGAAGATCAGCCATGAAGCTGTGAAAGCGCTAGCAGAAAAAAAGGAAAAATACAACAAAATACTTTCTATTTATTGCATTGCACTTACCTGACTTTTATATATAACTTGATATGATATCACATCAAAACAAAAATGCCACAAATGCATAATACACAATAAACACCATAAGCATATCGAGAGAAGATAATCAAATTTATTTTTTTATTGAGATAATATTTTCAGTTAAATATCTCTGTTCAAATGAGGAACAAGCAATGTGCTAAAATGTTAACACCCATGTACATGTAGGCAGAGTCTAAAACGTCTCCCCGTACATCATCCATAGTGCGGATTATATTTTCCTTTATGTCCATTGTGATCAGTGATGATATTCTTAGAAATAAGAAATTTATCATTAGTGTAGATGCATTCATCTGTACAGTTTCAATCCGTTGGGTCAGGCTCTATTTAGATTTGCGCGTCTTTGTATAGTTGAAAATGGTAAATTGCAGTTATTTCGTCTAGCTCCATGTTGCCAGATTTATAGGGTCTCGATGAGGCTTGAGTAGCCGAACCGCGATATCCGTATCGCATTAATGTTTTCACTGCTCTTAAATGAACTCAGTTTTACATTTTATTTGCTATGACTGCAGCTGGTGTTGTGTCGTGTGGCGGCCCTAAAACGTCTCCCCGTACATCATGCATGGTGCGGATTATATTTTGTTTTGGTCATTTGCGATCAGTGAGTATATTCTTAGAAATCAGAAATTTATTATCAGTTTAGACACATTCATCTGAACAGTTTTTAATTTTTTGCCTCTGTTTAGATGGGCCTCGTTGTATTTACTATCCAATCAATTGAAAATGGGCTTTGATAGCCGAGACCGCGATATGGCCCATCTTACAGTTTACAGTATTTGTTTCTAACGGTTTCCATAAAACTTTTCAGAATCTATGCATTTTTTTTTTTTTTTTTTTTTTTTTACATTCACAAAACACATCAAAGTGACATTCTGAGACAACGGGGAACAGGATCAGCCGGGCGAGATGCTCAATGACTTATTTCTTAAAATCTCTATTAACTTTTAATTTATTGCAAGGATTATCAGTATGCGAATTCTACAATCCAGAGTCAATGGTATCATTTAATCCCCTGATTTACAGCATGTGTCAGAAAACTTCAGATGCGTACACAAACTTCAGATTTCGTCTATTAAATCACTTCTTTGTCATATAGGGAGACCCCAAAGTTAACCTTAGATGTTGATTCTGTCGCATTACGAAAGCATGCCCATGCAATAAACAGGAAAAATAAAATTTTCAGTGGAAAAAAAATGAAACGTTTCTTATTATTTTTTGTTCAAAACATAGATTATGGGACACGTCGAGGCATTTCTTACGAGTACCCTCGTTCTATGTTTTGGAGCAAAAGTAAGAAAAATGGGTATAACCCTGCATACCCAAGCTTTGCTATATAAAATGGGTATAAGGTATATATATATATATATATATATATATATATATATATATATATATATATATATATATATATATATATATATATATATATATATATATATATATATATATATATATATATATATATATATATATATATATATGTGACGTCAACTCTTATTTCAATATATATATATATATATATATATATATATATATATATATATATATATATATATATATATATATATATATATATATATATATATATATATATTATATTGAAATAAGAGTTGACGTCACATGTTTTTTGGCTTTAATAGAAAATATTTTGAACAACGTGTCAACGCGTTTCGCTCAGCTCGTCAGGACTGTTGCGTAGTAACTAAGTAACGTCGTCACGTGCGTCGCGTCACGCGACGAGATTTCACGTTACTTCAGTGTTTTTCATATAGCATTTAGTTTCGGACTGAAACATCGTATAAAATGTTTCTCTTTATATATATATATATATATATATATATATATATATATATATATATATATATATATATATATATATATATATATATATATATATATATATATATATATATATATATATATCCTGATGAAAACAACTAAAGCCTCTTCAGCAGGAAATATCATATTTTGTATTGAATCGTGTGATTCACAACTCGTTATTAAGTTTCTCGATTGTGGTGATTCAGATTTTACCATTAGCCTTCATAACAAAAAGTCGAACCACCATTATCCTACTTTTTGCGACCTTCATTAAAAGAATAAAAGGTTTGTTAATCGATATATGGTTTGTTATTAACCAATAGCAATACCAATCAAAACAAAGTATCATCTTTCGTGGTCTTTATTCTCTAAATATTGTATGGAGAACAAGAAAAGTCATTACAAAAGATAAAATATATCATTTACATAATATACGTGTATAATGTTAACACTACAATTTAAGACACTCAGGCTGTGTTCACACTAGACATTTTAATCCGTTTTAATCACCGGTTCAGATTGATGATCCGGTATGACATTATCTGCATTAACGCGTTCACATGCGGCATGTCGGTTAATCCGGATCAGACTGAAATTTGTCTAACACTACAATTAGTTTCTTAATCCGGATCAGAGAGTCATGATTGCACGAAAGTTTGTGTTCACACTAGACAGACTCTTATGGATGAATTGTCCCATCGTGATTAATAATTTGTGAAATGCAGACGCAAATGTAATCCAGAAAAAGTTATCCGGATTACTTTGAAACTATATGTAATGCGCACGCAAACTTTATTCGGATCAGGTCGTGGATCCGACTACTCCTGATTTAATTATCTAGTGTGAACGCATATTTTAAAAGTTTTCTTTGTTCATTATGCACGCGTATATATATCATCAAAGATTTTTCCAAATCGTACTAGATATCACATAAATTATGATTAGAGGTATGTTTTACGCAATTACATAAGCTCTTTCTCAATAATGCGTTTTCTCTCAAGAAAACAATTACGTGATTTGTTAATTTAGTTTAACGTCCATTTCAAGATTATTTCAGTTCATATGAGACGGGCCAATCGTGGGTTGGCGATAACGGGAGAACCCCGAAAAAAGCCACCTGGCACACCCGCAAGCAGAACTTGGCTTGTCCCGCATGTGGCGTGGAAACACTGAAGTAGACAGACTAAGCGAGCAACGAAATGATAAATAACAGCAAAAGTGCATTGCAAAAATCAGTAAAAGTTAGTAATGATACTCAATGCATTAAACCCAATTCCTGCGACAAAACAATAAACACACCTCCTTATGACGCGACTCATTGATTAAGCTTTTGTTTTGGGAATAAAATCATTAATTTTATGTCATATATTTGGCACCGTACACAATTAATTGCAAAATGGATTGTTAAAATTCAATGCCGCTATTCATTTTCATACAGCATAAAGAATTTTATGCACAGTTATTTGAAAACAATAATCATTATTTGCTTAATCAGGTGGTAGTCGGGTAGATTCGCAAAACTATATAGGAAACGAAATCTAGCAAAATGAAAACTTGGATTCTCGTGATTGCATTGTTCACCTGTTTGATGGTACATTTCACCAGTAAGTATACATATCGACGATAGGCACTTATCATATACTATATTGTTATAAGCCAATTAAATCAAAACTGTTTCGGCCAAGTCGCACACCACAGATTTACGAGTATCGTTATGATATGAATGACAAGTATATTCTTTTGGACAAATACATTCAACAAATGATTCATATTTTATAACGGTAAATATGGGATGTGGGCCTACCATGAACTGGCTTTGATTATAACGATAACACGCAATTATCTTATCCGCACTGAATATGCAAAATACGGAAGATCACTCGCAAAAGGTCTCGGTAACTTCGGAACAAATAGCACATAACGAAACATTTTGCAGCAAATTAATGCTTATTTTAAATCTGTAAATGATTGTTAAAACCGTTTTAAACCAATAAAGTCGACTAATTCGCGTTCTGGGGTTTACAGGCTTGACGTATGGTCCGCACAGTTTCAAATATTAAGTTGCTTATTTCAATAGGCAAAACTGTTCAGGGTGCATCGTTCAAGATTACATCGGTACTGATTAGAGTTGTTTACCGTTATTTACCTTTTCGTGCGAAACCGTATTATTATCTTTGAATCAACTGTACTTCGGAATATAAAATAAAATCATGACACTCTATTACGAAAACATGCCCATGCAATATACATAATTTTTTAAGTTGTAAAAAATGAAAATTTTCAGTGGAAAAATTTTGATATTTTTGTTGAGTTTGCTCAAAACATAAATTGTGGGTACATGTTAGAATCGCCTCGACGAGGCAGTTCTAACGAGTACCTACAATTTTTGTTTTGGCGCAAAAATAAGATAAATAGGTATACCCCTACATACCCCAGTTTTACTATTTAAAAGTGGGGTTTAAGGGGGTATTCATTGCACGGCATGTTTTCCTGATGTCCTGGGATCAAGCATTTGAGTGTTAATCCACTGAAAGTAAAGTGCTGCGTAGCTTAAGTGTTTCAATATAACACTAGATTGTTATCGTAGAAGGATCATGCCACAGATTTACTTTTTAAATATGTGTTTCATTTATTAGCTCACCTGAGCCGAAGGCTCAAAGGTGAGCTTATAGTATACCCATGCTCCCGCGTCCGTCCGTCCGTCGTCCGTCCGTCGTCTGTCGTCCACAATTTCAATTTCTTCTTCTCTAAAACCGCTGGGCCAATTGTTCTCATATTACACATACACCATCTACAGGTAGGGGGAAAGTAAAATTGTGTTTTTTGTTTTGATCGGATAAGAACTCTGGTTGCTATGGCAACTTATGCTTCCCATAGACTTATAATGAAAAAAAAGTGAAAATTGCCAGTTTTTGCTGTCTTGTTGGAGATATTTGAATTTTGTTTTTGCAGAAATGTTTATTGAGTAGTCCTCTACGTTTCATGTGACTTTTGTCCTAATCCTTTATTTTGATTGGTTGCAGGGGCCCCATATAGGGCAAAATTTCTAAAAACATTCAAAAATCTTCTTCTCAGAAACTGTCAAGGGCATTAAGCCTGTACTTTGTATACATGTTCCTGACAGTGGCCTCTACATAACTTGTGTTTTTTTTATTCCAGGCGGATAAGAATTCTGGTTGCTATAACAACTTAAAAATTCCATAGACTTATAATGGGAAAAGTTGAAATTGACTATTTTTGCGGTCCAATTGCAGATATTTGAATTTTGTTTTTGTAGAAATGTTTATTGAGTAGTGCTCCACGTTTATTGTTACTTTTGTCCTAATCCTTTATTTTGATTGGTTGTTGGGGCCCCATACAGTGCAAAATTTAGAAAAACATTCAAAATTCTTCTCCTCAGAAACTGTAACAGGGGTGAAGCCTGTACTTTGTATACATGTTCCTGACAGTAGCCTCTACATAATTTGTGTTTTTATTCCAGTCGGATAAGAACTCTGGTTGCTATGGTAACTTTAAGTTTCCATAGACTTATAATGGGAAAAGTGGAAATGAGCTATTTTTTGAAAACTATTGCAGCCTGAGATCTGAAAAGCAGTAGATGCAAACAACTAATGGATTAGATGAAGGTACGTGGGTGATCCAAGAAGTAATGCGATCACAACTGTATTTTAGTAACCAATGCAGATACATTTAAATAATTTGGCATGTTTACACGTGCATATATGTGCAGTGATTAGGTATAATGTCATGAAGTTCAGATGACGAGTTGAAATATAAGGATTATTTGATTTGTCGACCCGAAGTCGACATGGACGCGAAATTGACTGAAAATGTCATTTTTGTTTTGGGTACAGGGTAAAATTTTGTGCTCCAATTTATTAAATTGACATTTATATGCACACAAATCATATTCGTTGTGTTACATATGCTTTATGTATGGAAATAATAGAGAAAACGAAATGCAAAGATCAGCAGGGACTATTCTAAGTTGCCTAGCAACGGCATCTGACAAAAATATCACAATTTCGACCAAGTATGACAAATACCCATAATACATGCGTATATTTGACCCCGATAAGGATGTAAACATCGACATTTATGCCCACAGCCTGTCACAACGAACAATTTCTATTCAAAAAATAAATATTTTAAGGAATTTAACATTTTTGGTTAAGTAGAAGGGGCGTTGATGAAAATTTGGAGATTTAGACAGACAAAAATTGACTCAAATTGTAGGGGGTACAGATAGCCGAACCTCAATAATTTGTGCTACGTTCAACTCATCAAGGTATGTACAGTAACTTTATTAAAGGGATTATTGTACTTTGGAATAAAACGATTATTAAAGTAATTATGCTTTACATTATGACATTAGATAAATAAAATCAATTTTAACCGTGGCCAAGGTCGCGTCCCTTGAATTCTCTTGTTGCTAGGCAACGAGGGTTGCTATGTAATTCAGACAAAATAGTAATCGGATCTGGAAAAATCGATAATGCATTATTATTCTGATGTAAACTAGCTTTAAAAAATGGCAAAAGTGAAAGAAATTACACATGAGTTCGCATTACTTCTTGGATCACCCTCGTTAATGATTAATTTTGGTCAAGGTCATCTCTTGACCTAGGCCGGTCTGTCGTCCATACACACTTTTCAAAGATGTTTTTCTCTGAAACCACTTAGCCAATCAAAGCCAAATTTTATATGAAGCATCTATAGGAAGTGGGAATCAATGTGTATATAAATAATCTAGGTCACATGACCAAGATGGCCGCCATGCCCATATATGGTAAAAACCCTTAAAATATCTTCTTCTCCAGAACCGGTGAACTGATTTCAATGAAACTTTGCATGAAGTATGGATGACTCAAGTACTACAATGTATATATACATCATGTCCCTGTGGTGACCTTGACCTATTGTATGGCAAGGTCAACATAGGTCGTCAATGCATTTGAATGGGGAAAACGTTTAAAATGTCATTTAAAGTGAAAATCTTGCAGGAAATGGACAGTAGGACTGAATATTAATGATTCTGAAAAACAAAATGGACCCCAGGGGCTCATTTGCTTTTAAAATGTTATTTGAAGGGGAAAACCAGCAGGAAATTGGCAGATGGACAGAATATTGATTATTCTGAAAAAAAAGAGAAAATGGCCCAAGGGCTTCATCTGCCCCTGCGCTGTGGTTAAATACCATAATATTCAAATATGTTTATTGGTATATGAAGCAGATCTCAGGTGAGCGTTTACAGGATCATTGGTCCTCTGGTATTCATACTGTAATGTATAAATCTTTCAGAAATTCAAGGAAACCGTACGTTGTAGAGTTTATACTGATTACAGTTGTGTGCCATTATTTACCTGTTTGTGCCAAAAATGGCATAACCTTATTACCATGCATCTATGTGTCGACTGTATGCGTATCAGAAAGCGACGTTTCTTCCGATTCAGATACCAGAAAAGTTTAAAGACGGTTATCTGCTTTTCAGCGCATAGTATCATTCCAATCGTATATGGAGCAAACTTCACAGCAGATTTATACCCCTTTTCACCCAACGTTTATGAATCATAAAACTGGGTGTGCAGGAGCATACAGAACCTTGTGTTTGCTCCAAAACATAAGTTGTGAGTACTTGTTAGAACCGCTTCACTTTAGCATTAATTTTCTGAGTTGTACTTACATGTTTGTGTTCCCACAATCTAGCTTTGAGCGAAATAAGACAGAACTATCAACATTATAGATTTTGAATCTCTTAAGTTTCTCTTTGTACACCATATGTATTAAGCGTGTTTCGTATCGTCTAGATGGAGTGGATGTCGGCGAAGGTGCAGAGTGTGGCGGAACAACAGGAGACGTATGTAATGCAGCAATTACAAACCTAAACTGTGTCGTAGAAGATTGCTACAAATGTAGATGTGCCTCAGGGTACACGTATAACACCGGTACAACAGCGTGCGACGCATCAGGTACATATTGACAAACCCAACTGCAAGTGCTTGAAATAGGGATATCAACACAAACCCAAATCCAAGTGCTTGAAATAGGGGCTAGACAACAGCGGCGCAACTTCATTTATAGAGTATAATTTGAACACATATGCGTCGAGCACTATATATATATATATATATATATATATATATATATATATATATATATATATATATATATATATATATATATATATATATATATTTATATATATATATATAATATAATTGCAGCACAGATGGTTTATAGGTGGTTAACCGAAGCAACTACATGCACTTGTATCTAGGAAAACAGAATGATACTCGCCCATGCTAAAACAGAGATTTTTTGAGCTTTAAAAATTGAAAATTTTCAGGTGACAATGTTTTATATTTTTCTTATTTCTTATTGCTAAAAAAATAGATTGAGGATGTTCTAACTTTACCCTCAATCTATTTTTTGAGCAAAAATAAGAAAAATAGCTAATTTTTTCTATTCAAAATTTTCAATTCTTACGTCAGAAAAATCTGCATAGTATATGGGCATGTTTTCGTAATGCCCTCAGAATAAGTCAGTAATACCAGTAGTAGTCTTACTAATCAAATTGATTTCGATTTCAGGAGGTGAAACCACGTCATTCAGCCTATTTGCTATGCTGACGTCAATGCTATTCGCTGCTGTCTTATCCTACTTCTAGCCATCAGACATTGTATTTTTCAAATAAAAATATAAAAAAGAGTGAGAAAAAAAAAAGATACAAAACACCGGACATCTGATAACCTTTAAAAACATAACTGTCACGTTAAGTCGTTAATAACAGGAAAAAAAAACACTCAAAATATACTGCTCATACTGCTCAAGATATGCACTTTTTTTACTGCAGTAGAAAGCACCACAACTTTGAAATATATTAACACGCATGTCCGCAAGATACCGGTTGTCAGCTTTTTTCCGTCAGTTTGAATAGTGCCACAAAGTTATTAGGTTACATGACATTTAATGCACTTATTTACCTGTCCTGTAAATTTGAAAATTGTGAATTTTGGTCTTTTTCTGAAAGTCTAAAGATTAGAGGACTTTTACTTTTCATAGTACATTACGAAAACGTGCCCATGTAATATACAGAGATTTTTTTAGCTGTAAAAATGGAAAATTTTATCCGAAAAATTTTGATATTTTTAATATTATTGCTCAAAAACGTAGATTGTGGGTACACGTTAGAACCGCCTCGACGAGGCGGTTCTAACGAGTACCCACAATATATGTTTTGGAGCAAAAATAAGAAAAATAGGTATACCCCTGCATACCCCAGTTTTGCTATATAAAAGTAGGGTATATATGGGGGTATACATTACACGGACATGTTTTCGTGATGTGATTAAAAGACTTTTACTTTTCATAGTAACTGTTACAATAAATAGATTTGCTATGTATTAGCTGGAAATCGCTCGCATTGTTATCAGTGAAAGTCCGTTTTCCATATAGTCTAGATGTAGTAGGACCTGATAAAGAATGGGATTAAAAACGTTAAACCTTATTTTTTATCAGCAAAGCAGAATATTTTCTTTTAAATATGGAAACGTGCCCATGTGTGAAGTTGATTTAATATAGGGATCAACCATGGTTTTCAGTGTTCAAACATTCGATGGATCACGAGGAAGGTGTTTGAACACAAGGCCGCAGGCCGCGTGTTCAAACCCAGCGAATGTTTGAACACTGAAACAAACCATGGTTGATCGCTATTCTTGCATTTTCACACTAATCCACTTAAAATCTCTTGAAAATAGCATTAGCAATGTAAAAAACCAGTGGAGCTTCTTCAACGTCGGCCATTTTGTTTCTACGAAACACATGACGTCACGTCGCATTGACCAATGACGTCGCCCAAAACCCATGTTCAAACGGCACGTGAATTTCATGATTTGAACATGGGTTTTGCTGTTTGAACACGGCTTTCGACCAATTGAAATCGGCCTCAAACAGCTATGCATATAGATATCTATGCAAGAATGTTGTTTTATAGTGCTCGTTTTGAAAATTATGAAGTTTGAAAGTGTTTTAGCATGTGAGACATGTTGATTTATATACATGTACATGTACATGTATTGTATAAATGTGCATAGTTTGACAATATTTGTGAATAATTTCTAAATTTTAAAAAATATGAATAATTGTATTTTTGTTATATTTAAGTATATATGATTTTATCAAATTTGTAATAAATCTGTACGCCTACCAAATTTATATTATACTTACAATTCCTTATAACGAGTCTAGATTTTCGCATATAATCAATTTTCTCTGTCACCTTTAAAATATTAGTTAAGCTTTTGTCGTAGCTGCTTTTGTTTAACTGTTTTCCAACACATTTTCTTGTATTCTCTACGGGAAAGCGAAATCCATTACAAAAACGCGCCATGCAATATACAGAGACTTTTAAAGTTGAAAAAAAAATGAAACTTTTCATTGGAATTTTCTTTTATTTATTTGTCTTATTTTTACTCAAAACATTGATTAGTACATGTTAGAACCGTCTTGCTGGGGCGGTTCTAACTAGTACCCACAATCTATATATGTTTTGGAGCAAAAATAAGTATACTCCTGCAAATCCCAGTTTTTATATATAAATGTGGGTGGTTATACGTTTTACGGACTTGTTTTCCAGATGCAAAGTTGAATCAAAAATGAGAGAAATCGGGCCTGCGTTTTTTTTTTTTTTTTTTTTTTTTTTTTTTTTTAACTAAACCAGTGTCACACTGACGGTTATATGATCTGGAAGTCTGGAAGTCACATTATTTTGCAATTATTATAACATTCTACGGCTTACCATTGCATAGGATGGGGATAGCATTAAAGATTGTCATTAAGCAGTGTAAATCAGTATCTCAATGTGAGTCAGATAGTAGACACCAGCCAAACCCAGATATATTTTTAATTCAGTTTACGTCCATTTCAAGATTATATGAGACGGACCAATCAGTAGGTGGGTGAAAACGGGAGAAACACGAGAAAAACTACCTGGCACACCCACAAGCAGAACTTGGCTTGTCTCACATGTGGTCAGTGCGGGGCTCGAACCCATACCAGAAACAGAGGTAAGATGATCGAGTGATTAAGAAACAGCGTTCTTAACCACTCAACGGGGGGGGGGGGGGGGGTGCGCTCACAGGATGTTAATTTTGCTGACCATTTCAATGTGGAACTTCATGTTTTTGGTGTCGTTCATGTTTTAATATATTTAGCTTAATGTCCACCTTTAGGATATAGTTGCTCACTTGGCTTGTGATATGTTCTCTTTTGATTTTTTCACCTGGGAATTTAGGGTGGGTGATTTCTTCAGTTTGTACTGGTTCCAGATTATTGCTTATTTTTATATATCACGAAAATATGGTATTGGTATATAAAGAATGTATATGTTTATTACATTAAGTCTACTGCATTTGAAGTTTCTTTTTAATATGTGAATGTAAATAGTCCTACATTTCAATTACCTCGATATTCGACCGTCTGTTCATGGACCATGTGTAAAACTATACCTTTTTGAACAAATAAGAAAGAGTCGATATAATTGTATTCAAATATAAGAGTGTTATATATAAATAGACATATCATTCTTCATGTTCTTTGTTCAGATAATATCTAAATAGAATTCATGAAGCAAATACATGAAATGCCCGAACAATAACAATCGTCACGATTGGGTTTTATAGATAACATGTTTTGAACTTACAGATTGTCCTACATTTATGCTTTTGGGTTTGCCTGAACTTGCTAATGTTTTTGTTAATCTTGAAACAGTCAGAGGTCATTGTTTGGCAGTTCGGAAATGGGCACACTTTTCAAAAGAAAATCAAATTATTCCTGATTTTTTTCTCAGTTTTGAATTAGTACTTGCGTAATTGAAATGGCCTGAGGTACATAACCAATAGTTATAGAGTAATTTTATTGATTTTGAGCTGTCGTCTGCTTAAACAGTAATTGGAGAGGCAGTATATTACACAAATATATTTAAAGTAAAGAAGTGTGTTGTTATTCATCTCTTGAGATCGGCCCAAAAATTATATTCGTTTCATAAACTTATGAAGAGAGGGTTCATGGACCCTGACATTAGAAGAGATATTGTCCCGTCTATGATGATGGATCAGCCGAGGCCAACCATCGAAGGTGATATCAGGTCATTACGAAAACATGCCCATGCAATATACAAAAATTTTATTGGTTGTAAAAAAATCTAAAATTTCATTAGAATTGTTTTTTTTTTTTTTTTTTTTTTTTTTTTTTTTTTTTTTTTTTTTCCTTAATTTTGCTCAATACAAAACGATATCAATGGTTATTGAAATTATTCTTGTTTTATTATTCCATCAGGAAAACATGTCCGTGTAATGTATACCCCCTCAGACCCCACTTTTTATAAGTAAAACTGGGGTATGCGGGGTATACCTATTTTTCTTATTTTTGCTCCAAAACATAGATTGTGGGTACTCGTTAGAACCGCCTCGGCGATATCAACGATTTTCTACTAAAAATTTCCATATGAAAAAAATTCTGTATATTACATGGGCAAGTTTTCGTAATGATAAACTTATGAAGAGAGGGTTCATGGAGAGGTCATTACGAAAACATGCCCAGGCAATATACATAAATTTTATTGATTGTAAAAAAATCTAAAACTTCATTAGAATTTTTTTTTTTTTTTTTTTTTTTTTTCCCCTTAATTTTGCTCAATACAAAACGATATCAATATATCAATGGTTACTGAAATTATTCTAGTTTTATTATTCCATCAGGAAAACATGTCCGTGTAATGTATACCCCCTCAGACCCCACTTTTATATAGTAAAACTGGGGTATGCGGGGTATACTTATTTTTCTTATTTTTGCTCCAAAACATAGATTATGGGTACTCGTTAGAACCGCCTCGGCGAGGCGGTTCTAACGTGTACCCACAATCTATGTTTTGAGCAAAAATAAGAAAAATATCAACGATTTTCTACTAAAAAATTTCCATATGAAACAAATTCTGTATATTACATGGGCAAGTTTTCTTAATGATAAACTTATGAAGAGAGGGTTCATGGACACTGGCATTATAACAGATATTGTCCCACCTATGATGGATCAGCCGAGGCCAACCATCGAAGATGCTATCAGGTCATTATGAAAACATGCCTATGCAATATACATAAATTTTATTAGTTGTAAAAAAATCTAAAATTTCATAAGAATTTTTTTTATATAGTTTCATTATTTTTGCTCAAAACAAAACGATATCAACGGTTATTAAAACTTATTTTATTATTCCACCAGGAAAACATGTCCGTGTAATGTATGCCCCTCAAACCCCACTTTTATATAGTAAAACTGGGGTATGCAGGGGTATACCTATTTTTTCTTATTTTTGCTCCAAAACATAGATTGTGGGTACTCGTTAAAACCGCCTCGGGAAGGCGGTTCTAACGTGTACCCACAATCTATGTTTTGAGCAAAAATAAGAAAAAAAAAAAACAATTTTTTTTAATAAAATTTTCAAATTATACAAGTGAAAAAAAATCCCTGTTTATTGCATGGGCAAGTTTTCGTAATGGTAATTATCAACTTATCAACACAAACTATGGGGAAAATGTCATTGACATTATCACTTGAGCCGCGGAGCGAGATAACCGGTCTTCGGGGTTTCCGACCAGGTCAGACACAAACCGGTCTTTACAGCTACAGTAAATGTCTAGAAGCTTGAAATTTTGGATTTAAGAAGAGGAATTATACTATCTGGGAGCGAAACCAAAATTACTGATCAGCTTTGCGTTTAACGCGAAGCTGGTCTGCGCCTTTGTTTTCGCAAAGGCAAAATTCCGTTTTCCTCATGATGTGGTTCATTTGCCATTTTACTCTTGCGTTCTGTTTTACGTAAAATGCACATATGGCTTCTAGTTACACTACTGAGAATCACGTGATATTGTATACATACAAACCGATAAATGATCGTTAGATTTTCGAATTTTCTCCTATAACGTTTCTTCTACAAGTAGTCAATGCAGAAATTGAACATTTGTTGAAAGAAAGTAACATAAAAAAAACCCGGCTATTTCGTTTTTGCAAACACTTCAATGTTTTTGTGATGGAAGTACTATAATATCCGATAGGCGGGAGTGTTTGCGAAAACGAAACTATCCGGATTTCTTATGTTACGTTTATTCAATAAATGTTCAAACAATTTCACCATTATGCGCCTTTTTATATTCATTCAATAAATGTTCAAACGGTTTCACCATTATGCGCCTTTCCCAGTATTTTCGTAAAAGAGTTAGTTGTTAATACATTATTCCGGTGATAGTTGTAGGAACACAGACTTGTATGGTATCAAATTGAAGGTCTCGGTATCACGCAAATAATGACATTGGTTTCAGTAAGACCGCTGGTCAGTTAATGTGTTCTGCGCAAAATATCTAGTCTAAACGCATTTATCTAACTTTATGTATATACTTAAATGTATAGGTTAACTATAAATTAATTATACCATTAGTGAAAATTGATATGATCACGATAAGAAACAAGTGTTACTAATGAGACACCCCAGGTGTGTGTGTGGGCTAAAATAGTTTATATCCATCGCTGGGAATGGTTTGAATTTCCATCTTTTTTTCTTAAAGTAAAATATCTGCATCGTAAATTTTAGTTCTGTACTTATGATTTTTATATAATTATGTTAACTTTAGTATTCATTTTTTTTTTGGTCGGATGGGTGGCCCCGACTGCGACCAGCCTCCGCCCCTTTCCCGACCCTGGTCTTGATCTGTATCACGGCCCCAGCGTAAAACTAAAACTGTATCCCTGATTCTCTGATGTCCTCTGCTGAAATGCCTGATGACTGTGTGTCCACGTTCGCATCTCTTGTGAGAGCCAGTGACTAATTTCTCTCCTGGCGCACCCCCTGGTTAAGTATTGTCAGTTTGGCGTATCACCAGTAAACCGTTCAGATTCAGATTCAGATAATTGTCATTTTCAACTCGTGTATTGTTTCTCTTGGTCTTTGTTAAGTAGGTGGAGGACTCGAAGGTTTCAGTGCTTGTTTTATTTGGACTGACGTTTTTCATCATCTGGATCGATAACCATTGACTGTACGATTTGTAGCCACACGCCTTATGTAGAATTTCTCTTTGGTAATAATCTTTGGATGATAGAACTTTCTCGACCTCGTTTATCATCTCTTTATTTAATAAAAAGTAAATTGTAACGTGTTGTATTTCTTAAAATCGTCTTTCATAACTGAGCAGGCTGCATTGCCTTCTACAACCGGAAGTGTGAGAAAATTCCATTATGTTCAAAATCTTTATCACACAGTTTTATAAGTATATTTGACGTTCTTCTGTATCAATTTTTCGAATTTCGGACTCGTATATAAGTGATTCATAACATTCAATTGGAAAGAAACAATTTGTGATAACCACGGTGACCTGGTGGACGATTGCCATAAACCTGGCAGGTCACTTAGACAATGGATGCATCATGTCCCTCGATTACACCCTTTTTCCACATACATAGAAATAACTAATATTATTCGTATCTCTGTCCTAGGTAGCCCCCAGCTTGCTATACGTAAATAAATGGCTATAGGTTACCTCTGCACCCGAAGCGTTCAAAGATGATAGTTGGGAAACTGTTTTCCTTGTCAACACGGCATTTCCAAATACTGATGCTTACCTGTTTAATTCTGAGCTTGTATAACGTTGTTTTTGCTTTGCTCAACATGTGATATTTTTGGCGCACAGGGATCTCCATCGTCGGGCGGCTTATTGTATCTGTGAGTCCGTGTTATTTATTTATCATGGTGGTTATCATAATTTATTTGTTTTGTCCTTGACGATTCAATGGCTAGTTCGAGATTCATCACGAGAACCAAATAACTAAATAAATGCTGTGCACCACTGCAGAAGCTGAGGGTGATGGTCCTCGGTAATTCTACATTACTGTTCGTGCGAAGGTGGTACTTCAGTTATAGTTCTTATTGTCTTATGTTCTGGTGTTGAAGGTTTGTACTATTTGCACCTTATGTACGTTTTCATATGTTAATTAAGTTCGGGTAACTGAGTGGCCGCCTACGTATTGGTAAATGCTGCTCATTCTTAATTTCATTCAGACTGTCCTTTACTAGTATCTAATCCAACTAATTAAACCAGAGATTTGCTGTGATAACCATTAAAAAGGTAAAATAGACAATGATCAGGAAATGTCACAGCCATAACAATCATCTAGTTATACTGTGGAGGGAAAAAAGGTATTTGACGATCAGGTTCTAATAAAAATTTAACACAAGCTGAGCTGTTATTTTCAAAAAAAAAAGGTGGCCGATCAGTTACATATACTAAAAGGGGCGCCTGGATTATAAAAGGCTGACTTAGGGGTCTTATCTCATTTTTTGTTAGACACCAACCTGTCAACTCCTCTCTGAGCTCTCCAAAATACATCACTAGCAATAATCAATTCTGATTGGATATTGCTTCATGGAGAAAAGTTACCTGTGGAATTATTGACAGCTCTTATCAGCAGGTTAAATATTACAGGTATTCCAACTGGCTTGTAATTCCTGGACCAGTAGTTAAGGCACACCCACTAAAATCTCAACAGGTAAATCCCAGGTAATATTTAACGCTCGCCGGGTGGCATCAAATGTGCAGATAAAACAATTAAGTCTGTCTCCATCCAATTTAAGTTGGTGGGCTTGTTACAAACCAAGAACACCACATATACATCAATTTTGAGAAGATAAAAGTCAGTAATGATAAGGAAATGCCATAATCACGTAGTAAATAAAACTAAAACGGAGATCTTTTAAGAGCAATAAAATTATGAATGAGAAAGTTGATGGGCCATACCGCAGTTTCGGCTACTGGGGCCTCTTCGGTGACCCTGTAGATTTGGCAACATGGAGCCAAAGAGAATGACTGTAAGTTTGCGTCTTTCATCAGGGAAGTCGACACAAAGACTGACATAATCCAAATGAGGCCAAAGTTAGAAAATGAATCTAAACCGATAATAATTTTCAGATTTCTCATAATAACCTTGCTGATATCAAAGGACCAAAATGAAAGTATTATCTACACTATGGATGATGCACGGGGAGATATTTTAGGGCCACCACACTGCACAACACCAGCTGCAGTAATATCAAACAAAAATAAAACTGAGATCCTTTAAGAGCAGTGAACATATTAATGAGAAAGAGGATGGGCCATACTGCGGTTTCGCCTTCTTAAGCCTCTTCAGTGACCCTGTAGATTTGGCAACATGGAGCCAAAGACAATTACTGTAATTTTGCATCTTTCATTAAGGTAGTCGATACAAAGACTAGAATGAAATTCACTCTCAAAATTCTAAGCAGGTAAAACTAAATTATGAGTCACATGAACATATGGTCTTTATCTAATTGTCAAGTAGAAATCAAATTGTAATTATTTGAAGAAAAAAAATGGGAAAAGAATGGAAATATAATTATAATTTCTTATTAATTACCCATGTAGGAGTGACAAACATTAACTATGGAAATTGAACCTTTTGTAGCAATCGCCACTTAGGTTTTCGTTTTCGCAGGAAATATATTTTATCTTCACCGCAGTCCAAATGGCTCATAGCTAACCCATTGTTATCTAACCATTTCAGTATTTTCAGGACAAACCAACCTCTTGAGGCTGTAACCCAATTAGTCACAAGTCTAGTTAAATATTTCGAAGACAGTATTTAACCAGAGAAACCGGTTGTTTTCAAATCGGAGGTCGTTCAAAACCACAAAGCAACGCAGCAAACACTGGAAACTTGGCGACTTATGCGATGTTTTCTTAAACTTAACTGATCTATAATTGTAAAGATGGGGTTTACTGGGGTATACATTTTTTTTCTCCAAAACATTTATTTTGGGTACTTGTTTGAACCGCCTTTCTGTTTGGAGCAGATATAAGAAAATATGCAAAAAATACTAAAATGTTTCATTATATTAATAATATATATTAATGCACGCAGAGACACAAACTAACAAAGAAAACCACAATAGGTGTTCCGCATTGTAATTGTTAGTAACTAAAACTACATGGTCGGCTTTTATCGATCCACCTGGTACTCCGTGCAGACTCTGGGAGCGAAATGGAACCAATCTTGACTCCAAGCTGAGAGTCTCAAAGCTGTGGTACCGCCAGTCCTCTTATACGTATGTGAGACCTGGTCAGTATACCAACGTAATTCAGGAAGACTTAGTCATTTTCAAATATTTACATTTTTATTGGAATCGCCCTAGATGAAAGTATCTTTTCCAATGAAAAACATTAAGTCACGTGATCTATAGGCCACGCCTATGGGCGGGGCGACGTCAAAAGCAGACAGTGACGTTGTATGTTTACTCTTGTTGTTGTGACGTTGGTTGCGTATCACCATGAACGTTAGGCGCGAAAATTTGACGTTTTGGCTCTTCCAAAATTACGTTAAGTCGGATTTAATGTCAAATAACATGAAAATGAGCGGTGATATGCGCAATTGAAAATCTGAAACTTGATTGATAATATAAAATGTATATATAAGTATTGAAATTCAGATTTTAGCTGTCACTGGATGATGAAAAACATAAGCTGTATAAATGTCTCCGAGAAGCCATTCGGGCTTCACAGACATTAAAGCAGCCTAATGTTTTTCATCATCCAGTGAAAGCTTAAATCTGAATTTCAATCCTGTATTAAGTTGTTTGAGAATGATGCTAACAATCTAGCGAAAAGACAAGGTATCAGAGAGAGGACCTGAATAAGAAGCACAACATACATACAGTGTTACACCTAGCACAGCTGAGATGGAAAGGCCAGTTATAAGCATACATGACAGGCGACTGCTAAAACAAACTTTCTATGGAGAATTATAGAATGGATAGCCAGAAATAAAGCCACAAAAATAATCTCAAAGCCTCACTTACTGAAGGACTTCAACATACCAATACAGTATTGTGCTGCACAGGATAGATCAAACTGGCACTGTCTCATCAACGGGGGTCAAAAGGTACATGTAGGCAACCGGGACAATAGTCGTATTTCAATATAGGCACATAAGCAAGCAATCGATTTTACTAGCGCTCAGGTAAATTTACGGAGACTTTCCGATAATATCCGATATTGGCCGGCGATATTCGATTATCATTCGGCTAATCTGTCCAGGTAATGTCAGTGTTGCCTGGGGACAGTTGAGATTTCATCGCTTTATTTTAACAGCTTTCTCTGCAGCTTTCTCTGCGTGAAAACTTGATTTTCATTAAGCGCAGTTGAACCCCACTTTTATATAGCAAAACTGGGGTATGCATGGGTATAGATTGTGGGCCTCGGTGAGGCGGTTCTAACGTGCACCCACAATCTATGTTTTAAGCAAAAATAAGAAAAAAATCATTTTTTTTTTCAGATGAAAATTTTCAATTTTTATAGCTAAAATAAATCTCTGTATATTGCATGGGCAAGTTTTCGTAATGCAGGGACCGGGGGTATTCATCTGCTACCCCCATGTCACTTCGGATGATTTTATATAGGATATAACAGAGAACCAACGTAAACAAAATCATTCGTCTTGCAGATGCATTTTCAAGATGATTTAAGAAGCTGCATTTATTATTTTAATAGACTTCATTAGTTGTTTGTAACCTTATATGGAGAATAAACGTGTTGTTCCCCTTTTGAAAATATTTGCGCAGTAGTATTGTTAAAAATAAATTTAGAAGGCTATCAGGATCCGAATGTGAAAGACACATATAAAATATTAAATAAATTCGTTTTTCTTTATATAGAAATTAAATGTAATTCGTGCCAAATAAATGAATTTAGAATATTTATACATTTTCGCTGGGTAAAAAAAAACTTAGATATTCACAGTCTATATATATCGAATTAAATTCTTCACTTCTATACTCAAACGGGCGGTGTAAGGGCGGTGATGACCTGCACAGCGCTGAAAAGACCCAAGTATGCAGTTCAACCTTGATACAGTTTTAATGATAACCAATCCGGTCTTTGTCTGACATGTTCAGAAATGCCGACCAGAAAGTTTGTTTTCACGCTTTGGTGATTATAAGGTAGTTAAAAGGATTACACCTGACATCCAGCGTATTTAGGCTGTCGCCGCAAGGTATTAAAGTCACGCTTCTTATAAAAACATTCTCACATGATAATTTGGCAGCGTCATAGGAAAGCTGTTTTGACAGACAAAACTGATTCTGCATATCAGGCAGGCTACTCTTAGCCAAGTCTGCATATAGAGATCTAGATTCTTAAAACTAAATTCCATGTTTAATTAAACTACATTTTTTGTTAAAGCACCATGCGGTGTAAACCTGACACGCCTCAATAATGCAAACGGTTTATTTTCTAAGGAAGGCCAAGAAACAATCTCATGTACAAGAATAAAATACCAAATGAGCCTTCGCATGAGAAAACAAGTTTGGTTTCCGACCAGGTCAGGCACAAGCCGGCCTGTACAGTCACAGAAGCAGGCTAGAAGTTTGAAATTTCGTATTTAAGAAGAAGAGGAATTTGCTATCTATGAAGCTTCGTATTTAAGAAGAAGAGGAATTTGCTATCTATGAAGCGAAAACAAAGACGCAGAAACTTGCCATTTTCATTGAGAATTATCTCAAATTATTTCTTTATCGTCACGAATTTCATATATCGCATATAAGAAAGAAAGACAGATAGAAAGAAATGAATAAAAGAAAGAAAGAAAACAGAAAGAAAGAAAGAAAGAAAGAAAGAAAGAAAGAAAGAAAGAAAGAAAGAAAGAAATGAATGAATGAATGAATGCGTAATTACACATATTTAGGTTGATAAATGTAGGAGTCTTCTCTACTACTATAGATGTATAATGATTAAATGTTTTTGTTTCGTGTCAAAATGCTTTGATCTTTGCCTACTTGTACCTTTTTTTGAGAAAGATATTAAAAAAAATAGATTTTAAATATCTTTGAATTCTTCACCTTGGTTAAATAAGGCATGCATAATGTGTTATGGCACAGTGTCATCACCATGCACCGCTTGTGGTAAATGAGTAATTAAACTCGTTCGGTTTGCTCAATTATATCTCGAGTATGTGTGAAATACTTAAGTTAAATGGATTACATGTACATAGTTTGATTTCTTTAATTGTTGTCGGGATTCAGTTGTTCAGGCGATGATCGCTTTAAACGTTTACGTTTGATGTTTTTGTTCTTTAATTAAAGCTAATAAAAGCTGCTATTTTGTTTGGATTGACTTTGAATGACAGATATCGAGCACTCGTCCTGTTGCGGATTACAGCATCAAAAGAAAAATACAAATACCTCACGAAATAATTATAAAAAAGATTCTCATAAAAATAAAATGATAAATAAAATGAGTAGAACTTGATTGCGAATTTAACACAGTGTCATTACTAATTGACATTATGCAATCATGAGCGAATTGACATCTGTGTTTTCAATTCAGCATCTACTGCCGAAAAAGGAGAACAAAATATGGTAAAGTTTAATGTTTTATTTCCGCAAAATATCACTCTCTAAACTTAAGCCTATTAATTTATTCATATAAAATTCTTTATTACACTCTCAGTCATCAAATACATTTCATTTTCATATTAGAGCGATAATCTTCGCCCACGGCATTAATACCTGGAAAGGACCATTGACCCTTTCCTGGAAAAAATGCCTTGTTTTCGAAAGCCCAAAACTCTGTTTTAAAGCCATTTCTACTAAATCTTGGCAATGAGGAAGGTAGAATGATGTCTTAAGAACGGATAGATGCTATAATGTATGAAGCATTCCTTCGCATACTGTAGAAATGGCTAGCGAAGCGGAGGTAGGGGTCAAAAATTTGAAAATATAAATTGGAATAAAAATCATTTTTGTTGCATGTCTCTATTTACTACCACCATTGTTGTGATTTTTAAACATGTAGGTCAGTGTCAAGGGTCTTAAACACCCTAAAATTCATCTCAAAAGTTTGATGCTTAATTAGCGAAATTATTTTCATAAATTATTTTGGGAGTTACCTGTAGATCATTGCTAACAATGACAAGTATTGAGCAAAGTCATGAGAAAATCTGTCATTAGTTTCCAAACAGGTAGAACATAAACCCAAGTTATGTAGCCAAAGAACATGGCAAATTACTTCACAAATCGGGGTTTAAAACACAGAGGAAGCAAAATATGTCCATGCCATTGGCGACTACCACACAGCTGATCTCTACTTTAAGCTTGGTACATGTATCTGCAAAACATGTTTTCTCATGGATGCCTCAATTACTGTATGGTTTTCCTAAACATAAAATGACACAGAATAATTTATTTGCAAGTCTGGAATGAATGAATGCATGCATGCCATCATTCAAATTAGATACATATGAAATCTAAATGCTTTCTGTTGTTAAAATGTTCCAACAGTGATCAAATATTTTTCAATGTTAAAACTATGGCATATACACCTTGTATACATTCACCTGTTTTAGCTATAACACGCCCTGCTATCTCTTTCATAATACACACCAATGAAATGTATAGAGAAAGAAGAAATATTGTTAGTCTAAATGAGTCAAGACATACTGTCAAGAGTAAACCAAGATGATGCCACTTAAGTATTTGACTAGATTCACAGACCTTAATTCCCTGTAAATCATGGATTAAGAAGTTTAATAAAGCAAATGCCTGAAGTAGTCAAAATCTTCATGTCATGATGCTGACACCAAAATACATGCACTTAGAGATCATCCATTACACAATCTTAATACTGACAACTTTCCAATGTATAGTGTAAGTGCATTGAGGGACAAATGACCCGCTATTTGTCCTTTAATAAAGACTGATCTCTCCACATGTTGAATTCAGCCATGTGCTTTGAAAGATTAGGGGGCGTGTATGTTTTAACTTGTATTGTAGTATAGACTGGTGCAAAAGTTTGTTCCATGAAATGTTATTTCTCTATTTTTTGAATGAATCAAAATGAAAAATGGTTAAAAATCAATTATTTTCCCATATCGGATGACAAAACTTATACATGTATGTCTCGCTTAATTGCACTTGATAGGAAAGAACCTAAATTCTACTATTCTCACTGTATTATAAGTACTTATAACTATTTTATATACATGTACACAGTTTTTGGGTTACATTTTTGACTGGGCAACATTGTTCCCCCCCGAGTACCAACAAGCCATTCAAATATAATATGTATTTTATGATGGCCTATCGACATGCAAAAGGATTTGTTGGTACTCGGGGGGGAACAATGTTCAAAAAATAGTTTCCTGTTTTCCCATATGTTCAATACAAAAAGTTACTGTTTTAGCCAAAAAAGACAGCTACACATGTATCGAAATGGGGACCAAAGTCCAACATGCTAAAATATGGACTGATAGTGAATTAACTTGTGATGATTGAAGCATTTTACCAACTTTTATATTTGTCGAAATACAGGGCAGCTATACATTGTGACTCCCATTACCACTGTCAAAGATCCTTAAGTCGGGTCTTATCGGTGCATTTTACGGATACTCACGGAAATTCCAGATAGAAAATAATATTTATTATTTTTTTGGTCCTTGCTCAAACAGACCAATTTATCGTTGAGCTACAAAAATAAGAAATACACCTGATTAAAATATAATATTTGTACTAAATTGGACCGTTTGTGACGCCTAACATTTATGTAAAATTATAGCTTAAAATTGTTGCTGAAGTAATGTACCTAGGCGTAATTAACCGCGTTTTACGGAAATTTTGCTATATATTTAATTAAATTGCGTACAACAAGACGGCCGTCCTCAAACAGACCATTTTATAATAGTGCTACGTCAAAAATTTAAAAACTATGGTAAAGATAAAGAATTATACTTTCTAACGCCGTTAGTGATATAAAAATATCATAAGAAATAAGAAAGTTATGAAGTGTTAAATATTTTTTCCCTATATGTTTTATACAATTTATTGGCCAATACCTGTAGAAGTGCTAGTACGACTAAAGTACCCCATGAAACGGTCAGGAAAAGACGCAATCAAAAAAAGATTCCCACTCCAAAAACCGAGGTGGGAAAAACGAAATTAACAATCAGGTACTTACATATATACCATGAAAACATATCGTAAGCCGAATTAGCAGCTATTTTCCCAATAGATGGCCACTCTGTTACCTAAACTTAACCAAAATATGATAACATTCATACGGCGCCAACAGCACAAAAAAATTAAAACACCAAGATATAAAACAATAAGAACCATCACAGAAGTATCGCC
The DNA here is from genome assembly GCA_964017185.1 of Rugalucina vietnamica. Taxonomy (NCBI): domain Eukaryota; kingdom Metazoa; phylum Mollusca; class Bivalvia; order Lucinida; family Lucinidae; genus Rugalucina; species Rugalucina vietnamica. The sequence continues at coordinate 6,343,233 of OZ024884.1, read as the reverse complement.
TTGGAACATTTGGTAAGTACATGTAATATAAATTTACTGGCGGGCTTAAATCGATCTTACAGGTACCTAACCTCACCCTCAGCTTCTGCAGTGGTTTACAACATTTAGTAAGTTGTTCTATCCTCGACTGAACAGAAATGAATCAATCAGTGAAGCTGGAAGAAAGTGCAGACAGCGTCAATAGACCACTACCAGTTACGTACTTCGACATTGACTAGCTCAATTGGCAATCGACAGTTTAGAACTTAATTGGCCAAGTCAGCCACCTATGTGAAATATTAAATAATATAGAAATACGTACGTATACATGGTATTTTAGCTCACCTGAGCCAAAGGCTCATATGTAAGCTTAAAGGATAGGCAGGTACACGGCGTCCGTCCGTCAACCCTTTCAAAAAAAACTCCGCTGAAGCCGTTATGTCAATTGCTGTCAATATTACAGACGCAGAATCTACATGTGGGTGAAACGATTTAATTCTTTTATTTATTTATTCTTATTTTTTTATTTTCTAGAGAATCACACTCACAAGACCTCTCGATTCGTCGTCTGACGCTCTATTACTACGCCTAGTGACATAGTAATGACATAATGACTACAGTTCTAACGATTGTTAATACAAACATGACACCCATACACTAGAAAGCCTAAGTCCGAAGCGTCCAGTACAGGACTTGAATCAAATATTTAAATCGCATATTATGCCAGGGCAAAATATAAGTAAATAAACTCTAAACACATGTCTTAAATGCACAACTGATTGCGCCTACTTGGAGACAATGGTAGCAGTCCACGGTTTTTAGAGCATTTTTCAGTTAATCTAGCTAAATTAGATCCGCCAAACTTGGAAATAGTTCTGTCCGGTCCGGAGAACAATGAGATTTCTCCCATTTAATTATTCAATTACACATCTAACAACAAAATAATATCATTTAAATCGTCTTGCACTAACTGTTTCCCTACCGGTATTGCAAAAAAATACCCTACCCCCTCTTTCGGACTACCAAATTCTTTTAAAAATGCCCAATGCCTAGGCCCTCATGCGTTTTCTGTGCAAATGCAAGCCCGATAAATCTTATGCAAATACTTAGCGAAACCACCCAGGATCACAACGAGCAGTGCACAAATATGTGCCACCCATCTACTTTTTTCGCTAATTGTGAACAAAGACAACCCTTGTAAAGTCGACAGTGGAGAGCGTCACGGATTTTGACTGGCGACAGATCCGTGATCCTTAGATAATCCCGGTTTTTACAATTTTAGAAATAGAAAATCATTTTTTTCTTCACATGTTTGAGGCATAATTGATCCGATTTAGTGATAGTTGTCAGTGGATAAATTTACAGCCTAAATTCATGCCCTGCCCCTTGATATTGAATTTTTGGACACCTCAAAAGTACGAAACTGTGCACGGAACCAATGTTCGAGTCATGATTAACTCTATGAGTTGCAAACGTCTGCAGAAGTTGAGGGTGAGGTTATGGCCATGTTAATAAAGATAAAACTGAGATCCTTTAAGAGCAGTGAACATATTAATGAGAAAGGGGATGGGCCATACCGCGGTTTCGGCTACTTAAGCCTCTTCAGTGACCCTATAGATTGGGCAACATGGAGCCAAAGAGAATCACTGTAATTTTGCATTTTTCAACAGGGTAGTCGATTCAAAGACTAGTAGCAAATCCAAATGGGACCAAATATCTAAAAACGTTGGTTAGAAAATGAATCTAAACCGATAATATTTTCTGATTTCTCAGAATATCATCGCTGATCTCAAAGGACCAAAAGGAAAATATAATTTGCACTATGGATGATGTACGGGGAGACCGGTTTAAGCCCGCCAGTAATTTTGTGTTACTGATTGTTCCAATGCGATACTTCTGTGGTGGTTCTTTTTGTTTTATGTCTTGGTGCTTAACATGTTTGTGCTGTTGGCGCCTTATGCATGTTTTCATATTTTTAGTTAAGTATAGATAACTGAGTGGCCACCTATTGAGAAAATAGCTGCTCATTCGGCTTACAATATGTGTTCAAGGTATAAGTACCTGATTGTTGGTTTGTTTTTTTCCCACCTCGGTTTTTGGAGTGGGAATGCCTTTTCCTGATCTTTGCCTGCTTGAATCTTCTTTGAATAAATGACGAGTTCAGGCAGAAGCACGATGAGTTTGACATCTCTCACATTTTTCAAAATCAAATTCTAAAACAAAGCCAGTAGAAAAGAATTAAACATCTTCGATCAGCAAGTTTGGTTTTGTTTGCCCTTACTACGATTCGATTTGAGTTAAAACAATAATTGCTCGTTCAACGAATAATTTACGATATTACTTTTTGTTTGCCCCCGATAGAAAGCAACTTCCAACATGGGGACAACCGGTTACCCTCAGTGGTATTATGGTATTTTGATGAGCCTTTATCATTACTACCATCAGGGAAACATGTCCATGAAAGGTATACTCTCTTGAATCACAATTTTATTTTGTAAGAATTGGGTATACATGGGTATATAGGGGTATATTGGTATATGTTTTCTAATTTTTGAGGCGATTCTGACGTGTATCCCCTATAATCAATGTTTTGAGCGAATATTTCATTTTTTTTTTTTTTTTTTCAAAAGAAATCCATTTCTTTTCACGGTTAAAACAGCTATACATCGGCAAGTTTTCGTGATAGTATCTACCAGCTGTTTGACAGTGGAAGTAACATAAGTTGTATGACTCATCTCAACATTACGAAAACATGCCCATATGATATACAGTAATTTTTTCAGGTCAAAAATCGATACTTTTCAGAGGAAAATTTTTGATATTTTTCTTATTTTTGCTCAAAACATAGATTGTGGGTACACGTTAAAATCGCCTCGCCGAGGCGGTTCTAACGAGTACCCACAATCTATGTTTTGGAGCAAAAATAAGAAAAATAGGTATACCCCTGTATACCCCATTTATTATATATATATATGGGGTTTAGGGGGGTATACATTACACGGACACGTTATCCTGATGAAGTGAAATTCAAACATTCAAATAACATCAACATGCTGGTATAATGCCCCCTGATCATAGCCTTAGCACTATTGAGTCCGGTGTTGTCTGGAAATTCTGTACTCGGGGAAATGGTAATCACTATTCAACAAGTGAGACAAATAATACACGCTTAAGAAGTAAACAAAGTTCAAGTACTGCTGCAATAATAACAAAAGCCCGTCCTTAATACCGAGGTGGAAACAAATGTACAGCCAGTTACTGATACACAATGAATGTATCAGAAGCTGTTTCCCCAAAGGTGGAAATTTGGATACTCGAACTGACTTAAATTAATGAATACGCACTTTATCGGCACAAACAGTACAAAAAGTGACAACATGCATAAAAACGTCTACACCACAAAGTAAGTTACATCACATCAAGCAAATAAGTTCTTAAAATGCAGTGAAAGGGATACACATTTAGGTGCCTGTAGTACACATACTGTAGGCATTGAAATGCGTTAAAACACCCTACGACAGTTACCTTACAATTTGAATACCTCGATAAAGCAAGCGGTGTCCCTTGTCTCCGTGGAATCGAGATTTTTTTATCTACCTGCCACAACATTAACCCACATTAGTTTTTTGTGTCCTCTTTGTGTGATGTACCATTACGAAAACTTGCCCACGCAATATACAGAGATTTTTTCAAAAACAAAAAATGAAAATTTAATTGGAAAAATATTGATGTTTTAATATTTTTGCTCTAAACATAGATTGTGGGTACTCGCTAGAACCGCCTCACAATCTATGTTTTGAGCAAAAATAAGAAAAGTATCAAACATTTACAGCTTTAAAAATCTCTGTATATTGCATGGGCACGTTTTCGTAATGCCTTATCACCTTAGAATTTAGTTTTTCTACCTGCCAGACCATTAACCCACTTAAGTTTTGTGCCCTCTTTGTGGGATATACGCAAACAGTATAACCTTCATCGCAGAATACGACGTGCTCTCTGTCCGTTCGTCACAAATGGGAACACACGTAGCATGTATCCAATCAAAATCGCCTAACCTGTTATACACACGCCAACTCAGAACGTGTGCTGTTTATAATGAGAGGTTTGGACTGTATTTCTCACTTTGAATCTTGTGCTTCTTGGATCACAGGTAAGATATAAAATAACTGAATATAAAATATTTTTGATAAATAAATAATATTAAAAAATATTTAATATAACATAAGGGAAACGTTTGACTTAGACGAACGGTTGTCTAGATAGAATCGACAACTGGCAAATGTTTTTTGGTAATATACAATTATGGCCTTTTTCAGAATTTCTGAAAAAGATTGATGGAATTCTTTCTCATTTTTGTTTTAACTTCATAAACAACGTTTTATATATTTGGCTCTGTTCGGATAATACTTGTCTTTGTATCGACTATCCTTTCTCTTTGGCTCCATTTTGTCATATCTACAGGATCACTAAAGAGGCTTAAAGGTCATATCCAAATGTTTTGATTTTGTAAAACTGAAGTAGACATTGATGAAAACCTCGACAAATTATCATGACTGGTTCTGGAGATAGCTTGATTTGTAATTTGGATTTTTATCTCATGAATATTCATAAGTTCCACTATGACGTCAAAGAAGCACATAATTAGGAAAATTTTTAATATCATTCAAACAAACAACTAAAACAAACAACTTATCATTTGAAAATAACAATTCACCATTTATACATCTTATTGTTTCAGTTTCAAAACTTTTAGTCATCATTTAATTTAATTATTTTGTTTTTTAATTTTTTCACCAAGTGAGACTACTCTCACATGAATATAATGTTGTTATTCAAATAAGGTCCCATATCTTTTGAGCTGATGGTTATATTTAGGTTTAGTTTTCAATTAACAAGTCCAAAGAACAAATATGATCAGGAGACAAAGAATAAAAAGGTTCTGAAATAACTTATATATCCCCTTTAAGTAGCCGAAATCGCGGTTTGGCCCACCCTTTTTCTCATTAATATGTTCACTGCTCTTAGAGAATCTCAGTTATACTTTTATTCAATTTTGATTAGCATAACTCTACATGTTTATGATATGGTTTGTTATGGTCATTTATAACCAAAATTCTTCAAATAGCGCATACCTCTATGTAATATCTCCAGATATTTATGGCACTACGATTTGCTTTAGTAACGTCTTAGAAGTTTTGATTAAAAACTAATAAAATAAGTTTACACAATTTTTGGAGACAAAAAATCCTGATGCTGCCCGTTGAATTTTATTTCTTTTTTATCATTACTTGCTTGTGATATTACTGTATATCCCTTTATGGTCCTTGATAACATAAGCAGTAAAACTGCCTCACTCTGGAATCAATATTGATTTTTTTTCTTTTTGGATCCTTACCTGTATTTAAAGTCATTGTCAGGTCCCCAGGTTTTTCAATATCCTGTCCCTAATCACTGATCAGCTAATGACCCTCAATAGACAGAATACTGGTCTTTAAAGGTTAATGTTGTTCATCAAAATAACATGTCCATGTTATGCGTACTCTGACATCCAACTTTAATATAGTAAAAAGGTACAAGTAGGCAAAGATCAGGAAAAGGCGCAATCAGAAAAAGATTCCCACTCCAAAAACCGAGGTGGAAAAAAAAACAACTAACAATCAGGTACATATCGTAAGCCGAATGAGCAGCTATTTTCCCAATAGGTGGCCACTCAGTTACCTTAACTTAACTAAAACTATGAAAACACACATAAGGCGCCAACAGCACAAAAAATTTTAAACAAAGTTACTGGCGGACTTAAACCGGTTTTAAAGGCACCTAACCTCACCCTCAGCTTCTGCAGTGGTTCATAACATTTAGTTAGTTCTTCGGTCCTCGTGGTTAATCTCTAACTAGTCAATGAATCATCAAGAACAAACATATAAATCAAGATAAACATCCTGATGAATCAAAACCCAGGACTCACAGATTGAGTAAGCTGCCCGACGATGGAGATCTCTGGGCGCCGAATAACCTAGTAACTCCGGAGCAAAAGAAAAACACCAGCTGGACCCCGGTGGGCCAAGCAGTAGACAAGAAGCTCCGGCCCCAACCAACTAAAGTGAATAGCTTTAAGTCGGGACCATCATGGAGTCTGACGCCCGACCCACCGGCGTGCAATTAAAGAAGGGATCATTACGAAAATCTGGGATCATCACGACAACTTGGCCATGCAATGTATAGAGATATTTTAAGTTGTAAAATTTGAAAATTTTCAGTAGACAATTTGTGATATTATGATTTTTTCTTATTTTTGCTCAAAACATAGATTGTCGGTACACGTTAGAACCGCCTTGCCAAGGCGGTTCCAACGAGTACCCACAATCTATGTTTTGAAGCAAAAATAAGAAAAAAAATGTATACCCCTGCATACCCCAGTTTTACTATATAAAAGTGGGGTTTACTGTGGTATTCATTGCACGGACATGTTTTCCTGATGTGTACAGGTGTATACATTTATGTTTCTATTTTTGATTTTGCTTTAAGACAAAAAATGTGGGCAATTATTCGAACCCACACATTACACTAACATCTTACCATAAAAGAATTAGTTTTATATATGTTGGAAAAAAAGCCTAGCATTTCTTTGAAAACATAAAAAAATAATAATTGTAAATGTACTCCTATGTTAATCATTTTATACCCTTTTATACCCTTTTACACATTCATTCCTAAACGATCGTAGTAGACTCGCGTCGCAGATTACGTCTTACTGTTTACTTAAGAATATAAATGTAATAAATGTGTATGATCAATCGGAATATCCGTTGCATTCATATTTATAACGTTATAGTAAATCTGTGACGTCAGTCTAAAACGATGGTTTAGCAAATATCAATACATTCAAATGGCATTTTATAATAACCATATTATAATCATTTACTGTTCACAGGACCTATCGACATTTTCATTGACAAAAGCGAAATCGTTGCTAGTGAGAGAAGGAAAAATGAAAATTTCGTTGATTTGTTTAATGGTATTGATTGGATGTCTTGCCGCCGCAAGTGGTCGACCACGTAAACGCCCATCCGCTGTAACCCAGACAGGTGAACGACCAGGTAACTACCATTACGACAACATGTCCCCGAATCATTACGAAAACTTGCCCATGCAATAAACAGAGATTTTTTTTAAGTGTAAACATTGAAATTTCACCAGCAAAATTTTGATATTTTGAATATTTCTGCTCAAAACATAGATTGTGGGTACACGTTAGAACCGCATCGACAAGGCGGTTCTAACGAGTACACAAAATCTATGTTTTGAAGCAAAATTAGGTAAAAACGGCTTACCTCTTTATACTGAAGTTGTACTTTATAAAAGTGGGGTTTAAGGGGGTATATATTGTATGTTTGCGTGATGTAGCCCCACGTTTATACATGCATATCAAAACTGGGGTTTACATATTTTCTAACTTTTGCTCCAAAACATAGATTGTGGGTACTCGTTAGAACCGCCTCGGCAAGGCGGTTCTAACGTGTACTCACAATCTATGTTTTGAGCAAAAATAAGAAAAAAATATCAAACTTTTTCAGCTGAAAATGTTCAATTTTTAAAGCTAAAAAAATCTCTGTTTATTGCATGGGCATGTTTTCGTAATGTACCTTGCTGGCGGAGGAGTCAATTACCTTCACGATAACATGTCTGTAATTTATACACCCTTAACCCGTTTATGACTACATCAGGAAAACATGTCCGTGCAATATATACCCCCTTAAACCCCACTTTTATATAGTAAAACTGGGGTTTGCAGGGGTATACCTATTTTTCTTATTTTTGCTCCAAAACATAGATTGTGGGTACTCGTTAGAACCGCCTCGCCGAGGCGGTTCTAACGTGTACCCGCAATCTATGATTTGAGCAAAAATAAGAAAAATATCAAACTTTTTCAGCTGAAAATGTTCAATTTTTAAAGCTAAAAAAATCTCTGTTTATTGCATGAGCAAGCTTTCGTAATGAACCGTCAATTACCATCACGATAACATATCTCCGTAATTTAAACCCCCTTAACCCGTTTATTACGAAAACACGCCCATGCAATATACAGAAAATGTTTGGTTGTAAAAAATGAAAAAAAAAATTCACTGGAAAAATGTTGATATTTTTCTTATTTTGCTCAAAACATAGATTGTGGGTACGAGTAGCCACAATCTATGTTTTGGAGCAAAAATAAGAAAAATAGATATACCCCCGCATACCCCAGTTTTTCTATATAAAATTGGGGTTTAAGGGGGTATACATTTCACGGACATGTTTTCCTGATGTGGACTGTCCCATCATTATCATTTGGGTGAGTGCACCGTCAGTTTTGAGGGACATCAGGAGTGACTTTTATGTTTTATTCCATTTTTCAATGTTATTTCTCTAGGCAAACAGAATAGCTCCAGATGGTGCGCCGCGTTCTGCGGCGTCACATCTGGTGCTATTCTGTTTGCCTATGTCCCATAAAAAGGACGCCAGGCTAATACTAGTTAAACACCACTTTTATACAGCAAAAGTGGAGTACGTAATTTTCTTACTTTTGCTCCAAAAACTAAATTTGTGGGTACTCGTGAGAACCGCCTCGTCAACAATCAATATTCTGAACAAAAATAAGAAAGAAAAGAAAGATATTCGAAATTTTCCAGTGATTTGTTTTTATTTTCAGAGCCAAAAAATCTTTGTTCAATGCCACATAATTCAGTTTCACGAGATGAGCTGAAACTTTAATAACCAAGAAGGGTAGTCTGAAATATTTTGTTTATAACATGAGTTAGCCGCTAACAACTTCTTAGAAAAATATTTGTGTCTTATTGCCACGCAATGTATAATTGACTCCTCCGCCAGCAAGGTATAGCCACGCCCACCCCTATTTCCTTAGACAAACATTGTGTTTTTGCACCTATATTTACCTGTAAAAAGCACGTGTTGGTTTGTTTGTCTAAGCCACGTGTTGTCTAACCGTCATTGACCGTTAGCTACTGTGCAGATTTGAATGGTCAATATAAAAATGAATATTAATGATGGGTGGTTTGACGGAGGACTCAATTCTATTGCGATCGTAGTAGACACAATTCACAGATTTACCGTTAACATTATGAATGGCATTAATGTATTTGGAACAGGCGTGTCATACAGATATATAACGGTAAATCTGCAACATGAGCTTACTACGATCATGATAGAATTATACGCACTTTTTATATATTTTTGAATCCATGATTGTCAGTGATGAGATCAAATTAAACCTTCTTTCATTACCGATTTTGTCAATTTTCTTGTAGAGACAGGCGCAAGTCGCCCTATGTGTGTGACCAAGAAATGTGGAAACAGTAGTAGTGGAACACGTTCCTGTAATTTAGGCAATGCATTTACTGCCACAAACATACAGCTTCTGCGTGACTATTCAGGGAAATGTCAACTTGGGGAGACATTCGGCATAATCGAGGGCTCGGCCTGGACCAGCAGTGGTTGTGAAGGAAAATTTTGGATCTGCTTTGACCACAAGGGTGAAATCAATCCTGCAGGACCAGTCACAGAGCCAACAACAGTACCTGAAACGACAACAACAACACCACTAACAACACCAACAACAACGGAAACAACAACAACGACAACAATGCCAACAACAACGACAACACCAACAACAACTATATCGACAACACAAATGTCGACAACACAAAGGCCAACCACTCTCGACTTTACTCCTTTCGATTACAGTGACCCCGACGACATTTTTTATGGGCGATAATTAAACCTGAGGTTCCTGAAATTATCTATCCTTGAGTATCCTAAGTCATGCGCCTAAGAAATGAGCCTGTGTATGAGAAAACCAACAATTTGGGTTTCCAACCACGTCCGACAAAAACCAGGCTGTACAGTCACAGAATTTAGCTAGAACCTTGGAACTTTGTATATAAGTAAAAAAGGAGTAGTATTATCCGCGAAGTGAAAACAAAGGCGCTGATCAGCTGTGCAGTTACTGAACAACTGATCTGCGTCTTTGTTTTTGCATATGCAAATCGTCAGTTTTCTCATGCGAAGGCACAAATCAAAGGCAGCTTCCATGTTTCTCAGTGATAAAAACAGTACAATGTCTTACCTTTCAATGAGTAATTACTCATGTCCTCTTTTCTTGAAAAAAATATTTTGAATTTTTTGTTAACACAACTTCTGCAGGAACATAGGCAGCAATTTTGAAATATCCGAAGCCCACAACGTCTCATTTCGCTTTTCCCCACCTAACAGTTAGACCACACAAACAAATTGTGTGTTTCTGAAAATTATATATGTACGATAAATTGGTAACAACTGGGAAATGCATGAGTACAAATCTTTTGCAGAAAAAAAATTAAATCATGTTCATATCATATGTAGCAACTCAGCAATGATTTAAAGCGTATTAAGCTCATAAGTCCTAGGTAGCATTCTTTATCAAACATGTCAAGAAATGGCCGCTGCGAAGCAGTTACTGAAAATCTGACAAACGATCACTTTTAAACCTTTTTCTAATCACGTGTATTTCAAATACCACATGAAGGAACCATCATTAAAGTGATGTTCCGGCTCCCATTTCTTATTGTCTATATCAAAATCTTACACCTTGACATGTACTAATTTAATTTCTATAGCTCATTTAATCATCTGCCAAGATAATTACAGTCCTGTTTATTGCTCTTATCAGCAATCTCTCACAGCAGACATTATTTTGATCTCGATGGTCTAACTGATTGAAACAGCTGGATTTCAAGACCCTGGCTACCTGGATTCTGAACGCATGGCAGCATTATAGTGCTGAATGTTACTGGGGAAGAATACTGTGACTCCCAGAGATTAATTGCAGTTAGCTGACTATTAAAAGTGCAGTGTTCAGTGTTCTGAGAAAACCTTCTTTACAAATACAAATATGTGAAAGACTTGTGCATAGCAGTAGTTAGGTGCAGATCAGCTGCATATATTGATCAGTGCCTTTGATTTGAAAGTGAAATTTTAATTATGATATTTTAATATAATTATTGCGTACTTGATTTAACAGCTTAGTTTTCTTGGGACCTGGCCTGAACCAGCGCTGCAGATTTCCTCTAATCATATAGAATATTTAACATAAAATTTTGATTTACATGAAATTAAGTAAGGCTTTGGAATAATTTCTACATGATAAGTACCGCAAATACATTTAACATGTTTAAGTGACGGGCATCAAAGAGGAAAAAAGAACTTCAACAAGGATAAATGTCATAAATAAATAAATAAATAAATCAGTAAATGAATAAATAAATAAATAATTAATACTTAATGAGTAAAAACAATGTGTAGACCAGCCTCTTTGCCTATTTACCATATACATGTACCTTTATGAATACGCGAAACATGTGCATGTCCCTGTTACGTGCCTACTGCAAAGAATTCAAATATACTTTCACATAGCCAGGCTGGTTTGTGTCTTGCCTTGTTGAAACACTGGCTATTGGTTATTGAAATGGATACATTGGAGCAGTCCAGTCCTTATGTACCTTTTTAACTCTGTTTATTTCCTTCGATCAACTGATTTTATATGGGAAAACCAATGTGCTGCCCGAGAAGATTTTATCAGATTATTCTGGAGATAAATGGCGGCCTGCTGTGGCATGTGAAAGTAATAAATTAATAGGCTAATTAAGCCAGTTGGAGAAAAACCTTTTGAACTGTTTGATTCCTGATGCATTTAACTAGCATTATAATCATAAGAAAAAAAGTGGTGAATATTCACTTTAATACATTCTTGTGTGAAAACCAACATTCAAAATATGTTTGGCCTTATCGTTTCCTGTTGGTCACGTGATCTTGGCTGTTCTATTGTAAAGACATCCTTTTGGATATTGACATTTCCTATTCAGTAACATTTTGGAAGTTAAAACTTTCCAAATCTGCACAATTTGGCAATGAAAAATATTTTTGGGTTTTCGACATTTGTAAAAGAACTGCAAGCGATCTGCTTATTTAAATCAAAATTACAACAGACGAACCGTATAAAAACGAAGTCATTACGAAAACATACCCATGCAATATACTGAGGTTTTTAAAGTTGTTAAGAATGAAAATCTTCAGTAGAAAATGTTTGATATTTTTCTTATTTTTGCTCAAAACATAGATTGTGGGTACACGTTAGAACCGCATCGCCGAGACGGTTCTAACGAGTACCCATAATTTATGTTTTGGACCAAAAATAAGAAAAATATATATACCCCTGCGAACCCCAGTTTTTCTATATAAAGGTCTGGTTTAATGGGGTATTCATTGCACGGACATGTTTTCCTGATGGTTAGTTGACTCTTGGAAATCATTCACACTTTTCAAATGACTGCACACGAAAACATGTGCAAAAGAGGTACATGAATTTTTGACTTTTCGAACTTGGAATATGCGCAGACTTAGAATACTCAATGATATTGTAAAGCACTAACGACACTTCCTTAAGCATCAACATTACCACATAATTAGAAATAAAAGTCACACATTCACATACACAGTAAGTCGCAAACATTCAAATTACACACCTTCAGTATTCTACTTAATAGGCAAAAATAAAATTATATGATAAAACGTTTTTCTTTCATAATTTGTGTTAACAACATACACTAGAACCTAGTAAGCTTTAGAAACATGTCGAATAAGCGGTTTTTACGAGTACCAACAGTCTATGTTTATGAGCAACATGAATAAAATTCACACCCCTGTACACTAACAATCAATGTTCTTGAATTAAAATGTATAAAACGTTATACCCCTCGGACCCCTGTACACCTCGGTCCCCTGCATTTGGTGTAAGGAAGAGATGAACACAAAGAGACAAAGCCATTACCAAGCTGGACCAGAAGATCAACAGCAAAACCATAGCAGACAAATGTGCTTTTTCAATGTAAACAAAAACAATCTGATTTCTGAATAAAAGCTTCAACACAATTTTCGGTTTATTTTTATTTATTTTCATTTGTTTTCAGTCATCCTATTTAGAAAATAGCTGTTTATCACTTGTTCAGAAAAAGATACAAGTAGGCAATGATCAGGGAATGACGCAATCAGAAAGAATTTCTCACTACACAAACCGGGGGCTGGGAAAAATCAAAGATGACAATTAGGTACTTATACCAAAAAACATTTCGTAAGCCGAGTGAGCAGCCACTCCCCAACGTCCACTCAAACATCCGAAGTAAATTAAAAGTATGAAAACGTACACAAGTCTCAAACAGCACAAAACCCGACCCCAAAACAGAAAACAACTAGAACCACAGCCTTGGAACGACCAGCAACACAAAACCACCAGGGGGCTTAAACCGTTTTTTATTGATCATTGAATGGTTTTATAACATTTTACTCAGGAAAGGCTCAGTATGTATTTATCTACTTGGCATATCGACAACTAAGACGGCAGTATCATCTGCAGAAACAATACTATGTGTGATTGACTGCACCTTACGGCTGTAATGAAAGATAAGAGGATCCCGAGAAGGGATCCTTGTTGTATATGACTTGCGATTCCAACGCTGGAACATCGACTCCCAGACACGCCTTCAAATTGCCGACTAGCGCGTCTTACTAACAAAGTGTGCTTTGCTGTTCAGCTCTGAGAGACTATTGTCAGTGCTTAAACACCATCAGATAAATAATTTCAACATATATTAACCGACAATAAAAAACACAACGATCATTTTCCCGTTTAATTCTGAATTAGGCGGCCCCCGTGGCCGAGCGGTTAAGAGCGCTGTCTCTTAATCACTCGATCATCTCACCGCTGTGTCTGGTGCGGGTTCGAGCCCCGCTCTGGCCACATATGAGACAAGTCAAGTTCTGCTTGCGGGTGTGTCAGGTGGTTTTTCTCGGGGTTCTCCCGTTTTCGCCCCACCTACCGATTGGCCCGTCTCGTATGAGCTGAAATAATCTTGAAAGGGACGGTAAACTGAATTAAAAAAAATCTGAATTAATTGCTCCAATTAAAATGTCCTGAATATTTTATTTCTGATCGAATCTTGCTAAAATTCATGTTCTGAGTACTCGAATATTTGTTTTTACTGCAAGACAGAATAAACAGATCATTTCAACTTGACGTGATTATTCAAAGGTATCATAAGTAATAGATTCGAGTAGTCTGTTTTAAATTTGAACTTAAATTACGATATCATTTTCATTATTTTAGAAGCTTGTGAAATTAACTGCTGCTGTAAGTCTTTGAAAACTCAAATCTGATCGGTCATGACGATTACAGCTTCTTACCAGAGGATCAATGGTCCTGTAAACGCTCACCTGAGATCTGGGATGTATACCAATAAACTTGTTTGACTGTTGTGGCCATATGCATGTATATAGCACTAGGGCAGGCTTAGGTGAACCTATGGGGCCAATCGTTGTTTTTTTTTTTTTTTTTTTTTTTTTTTGTTTGTTTCAGAATCATAAACATTCTGTCCATTAGCCCATTTCGTGGATTCTGTTCTCTTTCAATGGCATTTTAACACTTTGCAGCATATGCGACCTAACCTGACCTTGCCGTAAAAAAGTTCAAGGTCATCACACGGTCATAATTGATGTACACATTGTAGTACTCTAGTACCAAATTTAACATGCCAAGTTTTGTTGAATTCAGTCCACCGCTTCCAGAGAATAAGATTTTAAAGGGATTAAACCATATATGGGCATGGCGGCAATCTTGATCATGTGACCTGGATTATTTACATACACTCTGGTTCCCCCTTCCTGTATATGCTTCATATAAAATTAAGCTTCTATACGGAAAACAGTTTCAGAGAAGAAGATTTTTGCATATAATAGTAGTATGCATGTATATTGCCCAAGGAGGGGGGGCAGACCTAAACCTGGGGACCAACTGTTTTCAATATTATAAATCTTCATTCCATTTGCCCCATTTCTTCAGGTTTTCCCTTCAAATAACAATTTATTAATTTTCCCCATTGCAGGGGTGACCTATTGTGTCCTTACCTTAAAATAGATCAAGGTTATCACAATTATATAAAATTTTAGAGCTCGATTCCCTGATGTTTCATGCCATGTTACAAAATAGACCTTTTGGTTCCGAAGTAGAAGGTTTTCAAAGGTTTTTATAGCCATGGCGGCCATTTGGGGCATGTGACATTGAACATTTATACAAACTTTCATTTCCCCTTCCCAACAATGCTCCGCATAAATTTTGGCCATTTTGATTGGCCAAGCGAGTTCTAAGAGGATTATTGAATATTATGGTTATACATGTATATAGTCCCGGGGCACGAGCAGACAATCGTCTGGGGACAATTTGTTTTCAGAAACATGAATCGTCTGTCCATTTACATACAAACAGTAATTTTCTTTTATTAAATTATATTTTATTAATTTTCCCCATGCACATACATTGGCGACCTAAGTTGACCATGCCGTAAAATAGGTCAAGGTAATCCAAGGGTCACGATTTATGCAAACTGGGTAACTGAGTGGCCACCTGTTTGGACATAGTTGCTTACTTGGCTTACGATATGTTTTCTTAGCATAAGTACCTAATTGTCAATTTAGCTTTTTGAAGTGGGATTTCTTTCTGATTGCTCCATTTCCTGATCATTGCCTACTCGTACGTTTGTAGAGCTCCAGTGCCTGATGTTTTATGCCAAGTTTCAAACTCATAGACCTTCTGGTTCTGAAGAAGAAGATTTTTACTTTATAACCAAGGCCTTGGTTTTGTCACCTTGACAATTTATACAAATTTTCATTTCCCCTTTCTAACGATGCTCCACAAAAATGCTTGGCTTTGATTGGCCAAGTGGTTTCAGAGAAGATGTGTGACTATCATGGTCATATACATGTATATAGCTCCGTAACAGGGCAACATCATCCTTGGGACATTGTTTTTATAAACATAAATCTTCTGTCCATTTGCATACTAAGAGCAAGTTTCCTACCATATAATTTCATTTTACTAATTTTTCCCATTCAAATGCATTGGCGACCTTAGTTGACCTTGCCGTAAAATAGGTCAAGATCATCCTAAGGTCATAATTTATATAAACATAGTGGACATTTAGTCACTTATGCTACATGTGAAGTTTCAAAATACTAGGCCTTTGGCTTCCGGAACTTACAGATGATTTTGAAAGTTTTATTTATCGTATATGGGCGTGGCGACCATTTTGGTAAAGTGACCTGGGTTATTTATAAATACTTTCGTTCCCCCTTTCTATGAAGGCTTTCTATAAAATTTGGCTTTGATTGGCCAGGGGGTTACGGAGAAGAAGATCTTGGAATATGGTGGACAAAGGACGGACGGACGACGGACCATGGGTATCATGTAAGCTCACCTGGTGAGCCTTCGGCTCAGGTGAACTACAAACTATGCTTAAAAAGTTTCACGGTTTATAAGTTTTATCTTCGGTATGCAATCGTTAAAGCTTGTCATACGACTTAAGACGCCAAGTTTTTAGAACCCGTGAAAATAAAAGATGGAAAGAATAAGTTTCTGAGTACCAACATGGGAACTAAAATAAGGCTACCTACAAAAACGGTACCTGAATACTTACATGGGTAACTTAAAAACGTACGGCCCCGAAATCCAGACTAAAATGAAACAAATGTTTACACATGTATGCGTGTCGTGCTATGGCAAAATTACCACGATAGATGTTTGTAGGAGCATGAGGAAGGCATTCGTTTTGATGGCAGTCGAAAAAGAAGTCGAAAATCGCAGCATTGTCTCTTCTAATTGGACAATCGAGCACTTTTGAAAAAATTGAATGAAACCAGAAGTATGCGCCTCTTCGGATCTTTCAACATGCCAAATCGCAGTCTGGTGTGATTTGTCTATTTCGAGATTTTTCAGCAATTAGTGACTGTACGGAAGATTAAGAAGAGGTGCGCGACTGGTGCAGTGGAGTAGATGGTGTTTTATTTTTTTGTACCCAGTAGTGACTACAGACTGTGTGAAGTATTGAGATCGTTGGTATGGAAATTTGCGCATTACCAGCAGAAATCTGCCTAAATTTCGGACAAAAATTCATTGTGTCAGCCAAAATAACATTTTTTATTCTTCAAAGTTTGTTTGTGCATTAGACAACATTAATTAATGCTAGCAACAATGAGTTAATACTTGAGTCGAGATAATTAATATAATATACAAGGATACGTTGTTATACGGTTAATATAATAACCTGGAACTTCATTTTGCGACAAATCAATCGACATTTCCAATTCACCGTACATGTTTTATGAACAGAGACACGCTCTACTAAACGTGCATAAGTCCGTGCGTTTCTAAGGCATACCCACATTTCACAGTTTAGTAAAACAACGTTCTACCCTTGGAAGACAACGGGAGGGGACATTTTAAACTTCACACTTCACAGTTCATACTTCACACTTCACAGTTCAGACTTCAAACTTCACAGTTCATACGCATGGCCAGTAGAGACGTCATATCTCGAATAATGACGTCACCTCACAACTCGAGACGTCAGACGAAGCGTGACCTGAAGTCATTTAATGTGACGTGACTTCGTGGCATGGTGCAAAATGACGTCACCACCGACGTCACACGAAGCGTGTGATTGACGACAGTGACGTCATGTGAAGTCATACGAAGCGACATGCGACGTCTCACATAACATCATGTGGCGTCACATGTAACGTCATGCAGATTCAATTGTAACGTCAGATGACGTCGCTTTTGACGTCGGTTTATGACGCCGCCGTAATAAGTGACGTCACTTGACGTCAAACAGTTACGTCACCTGACGTTACAAGCGACGTTACGTGACGTCACATAGTTACGTCACCTGACATCACTCGACGTTACCTGACGTCACAAGCAACGTCACCTGACATAATAAGCGCGGTCACCAGACATCACAAGTGCCGTCATCTGGTTCCACAAGTGGCGTCATCTGACGTCACAATTGACGTTATTTGACGTCAAACGTCACGCTGCATGACGTTACAGGTGACGCAATATGACGTTATGTTTGAGGCCGCATGTCGTTTCATGTGACGTCAGATGACGTCACTGTCGTCACACACGTATCGCGTGACGTCGCTGTTGACGTCATTTTGCGCCATGCCACTACGTCACGTCACATCACATGACTTCAGGTCAGGCATTGATACACGTCAACTGACGTTAGATATGTTGACGTTACGTCACGTCACGTCACGCATGGTCTGGCGTCTCACGTTATGAGTATGATTTGTGAAGTTTGAAATGTCCACTCCTGTTGTCGTCCAAGGGTAGAATACTGTTTTACAAAACTTAAAAGTGTGATGTATGAAGTGTAAACTGTGAAGTGTGAAGTATGAAGTGTTAAGTAAGTACTGTGAAGTTTGAAATGTCCCCTCCCGTTGTCTTCCAAGGGTAGAATGCTGTTTTACAAAACTGGAAGTCACCACCGGTCTTTCGTAGCTATTAAATACCATTTGTGCATATTTCTTTCGCTGCGTGGGCATTTATCACTTCAGAATTAATGGAATACACGAACGATTTCTAGTATCACTGGGTACAAAGCAACTAAGTAGATATGATTTACTTCGTACAATGTCTCTACTCCACTGCTACAATCGCGCACCTCTACTAAAATCACTGTACAGTCACTAATTGCTGAAAATCTCGTAATAGACAAATCAAACCAGACTGCGATTTGGCATGTTAAAGGATCCAAGAAAGCGCATACTTCTGCTTTCATTCATTTTCTACAAAAGTGTTCGATTGTCAAACTAGAAGAGACAATGTTGCGATTTTCGACTTTTATTCGACTGCCATCAAAAACGAATGCCTTCCTCATGCTCTTACTAACATCTTTTGTGGTAATTTTGCCATAGCACGACATGCATGCATGTGTAAAAGCAATCAAAGGTAAAAAGTGGCACATAAACAAATCCGATTACCAGAAAACACGCAAAATACTTACCACTATCGCGCAAATTTTGTCTTAAAATGCGCTACTCCACTGGAGACAGCTACCTCTCTCTTTTTCTGTCGTACAGTGAATCTATAGGGTGAGTTGATAATGATTCAGTTTGCACATATGCATTTTATACGGCATATGAAAAGGAACAAGTAAGCTATGATCTGGAGCTGATGCAATCAGGACCTTCGTCCAACCATAACGAAAACACGCCCATGCAATATACAGACTGAGATGTTTTCAGCTGAAAAAACAGAAAGAAATTTCACCAGAATAATTTTGATATTTTTGATATTGTTGCTCAAAACATAGATCGTGGGTACCCACAATATATGTGTTGGATCAAAAATAACAAACATAGGTTTATCCCTGCAAAACCCCAGTTTTTCACTATATAACTGGGGTATAAGGGGGTATATATTACTAAGACATGTTTTCCTGATGATCAGAACCTTAGTCCGACAAAGAGGACATATCTCAAGCTGAGAACATTAAAAGTAAAAGTAGGCAACGATCAGGAAATGGCGCGATCAGAAATAAATTCCCACTCCTAAAACCGAGGTGGGAAAAAACTAAATTTATAATCAGGTACTTATACTAAGAAAACATATTGTAAGCCGAATGGGCAGGCATTTTCCCAATAGGTGGCCACTCAGTCACTCAAACTTAACTAAGTTGAGCTTGAAGTTGCTCTGTTATCCTGAAATCTTTACGTTAAAGTGTCGACTTTGAGAGACTGTCAAACGCTTAAGATCTTCCGAGAAAACCTGACCGCGAAATAGTATTAAATATCATTAACTTTTGTTTGAATAATAGAAACGAAATTATTATTTTTTCTCTTCTAAGAATTATATTTGGTTAACGTGTGTTGTTGTCGTGAATACACTGTAAATATCACAATCTACACCATTAGGAAAACTTGCACATGCAATATAGATAATTTTTTTCAGAGTCAAACCTTGAAAATTTTCATCGAAAAAAAAAATATACTTTTAATATACTTGTTCAAAAAGTACAAGTAGGCAAAGATCAGGAAACGGCGCAATCAGAAAAAGACTCCCACTCCAAAAACCAAGGTGGGTATTAACGAGTACCCACAATCTACATGTATGTTTTGAATGAAAAATAACAAAACAAAAATAGGTATATCCCTGTATATCTTTTTTTTCTATATAAAAGCGGGGAATAAGGGGTTATACATTACATGGACATGCTATCGTGATGATCTATCCTCGCGTTAACTCATTTAAGCCTAGCGTTGGGACATAGACAAACAGAATAGCCCCAGATGTTACGCCGCAGAACGCGGCGTCCCATCTGGGGCTATTCTGTTTGCTTAAAGAATTTTCATCGAAAAATTGAATAAAATTTTAAAATCACTCCTGACACCCCTAAAAATTAAAGTGGACTCACCCAATTGATAATGATGGGAGGTACAAGTAGGCAAAGATCAGGAAAAGGCACAATCAGAAAAAGATTCCCACTCCAAAACCCGAGATGGGAAAAAACCAAACTAACAATCAGGTACTTATACCATGAAACATATCGTAAGCCGAATGAGCAGCTATTTTCCCAATAGGTGGCCACTCAGTTACCTTAACTTAACTAAAACTATGAAAACACACATAAAGCGCCAACAGCACAAAAAATTTTAAACACCAAGACATAAAACAAAAAGAACCACCACAGAAGTATCGCCATGGAACGATCAGCAACACAAAGTTACTGGCGGGCTTAAACCGGTTTTACAGGCGCCTAACCTCACCCTCAGCTTCTGCAGTGGTTCATAACATTTAGTTAGTTCTTCGGTCCTCGTGGTGAATCTCTAACTAGTCAATGAATCATCAAGAACAAACACATAAATCAACATAAACATCCTGATGAATAAAAAACCAGGACTCACAGATTGAGTAAGCTGCCCGACGATGGAGATCCCTGGGCGCCGAATAACCTACTAACTCTGGAGCAAAAGAAAAACACCAGTTTCAAAAATCCATTCGTCAAATATGGGTTAGTCGATATAATTCATAGTAAGTGAAAACTAACATAACCAATCGGTATGCTAGTCTTGAGCGATTTCAACATACATGTTTTTGTATGAAGTCACATCACTGTGAAAAGAATGTTTTCGTTCCACCCAGCCTTCAGAATCATGGCCAGTGCGAGACATAGTTACTCTAAATGTCGGATGTGCTTTATAAGTTGTTCCGTATGCCGATCTATCCAATCTAGCATCATAAACACTTGTTGCCAGTCTAACGAATTCCGGTTTACGTCCCGAACTTAAACTTCCTCCTCCAAATACATCACTAGACGTAAGAGCGTGTGAATACTGTTCATGTCCTTGCATTGGAACTTTGGAGAGAGCGAATTTGACAGATCTATCGACCAGGTTGAGGCTGTCTCCATGTGTAAGATATGTGATGTAGACATCTTGTATGTGATAATAAGCCGGTTGAGAGTCCACCACTGATTTCGACAGGTCAAAAAATGTGACACCTGATGATCCAATGACCTAAACATAAGGTTATCATCACGAAAACATGTTCGTGAAATGTATACCCCCTTATATCCCACTTTTACACAGGAAAACTGGGGTATGCAGGTGTATACCTTTTCTTCTTATTTTTGCTCCAAAACATAGATTGTGGGTACTCGTTAGAACCGCCTCGGTTCTAACGTGTACCCACAATCTATATTTTGAGCAACAATAAGCAAAAATAACAAAATTTTCTACTGAAAATTTTCAATTTTTACAACTTGAAAAATATCTGTATATTGCATGGACCTGTTTTCGTAATGTGTTTCAGACGTTTGTGAACGTTCAAGGTACCTTTGTCATATATGTTACTTAAAACATTTCCGACGTAATTATAACAGTCGTAGATACAGGCATCAAGAAAATGACAATTCAAATCTAGAACTTAGTTGGTCTCATTTTTACAAATGTCAGAACAACAACACGGGATACTAACTTAACATCAGATCTTTTAAAATAATGTAGAACGAGATACAAAGATCACAACACAAACTACGCCATAGTAACTGCAACTGAAAAGGGTAACTTTCCCCAAGGTGGGATAGTAAAAATTTATTATGTACTGCGGCTTTATGACTAAGTGTAAAATAATTACAAAGTTGTCAAAGCAGACTTGCCAATTTGATGATACAATATTACTGCAAGTGTAAGATTAGAAGTAAGAATAAAGAGACCAGGGGTAGAAATTTAAAGCGCCGAAGTATACGCTAGACGGGGAAGGGAAGACATAACAAAACATTAAAACACATTTTAATTTCTTTAAAGATGAAACTTGCCTTTCCTGAAATCATGTTAGTATCTGCGTGTGTTATAACAAGGGCGGTATCCTCATCAACCCCAAATCCATACGGAGTACCTTTGCTCTGATTCCTTGTGTCCGAGAGTAGCCGAATCATTCTACCCTCCCGTCCCCGCTGACTGAATCAGAGAGTAAGTCGTCAAGAGCAAATATATTTCCTTTCTATAATAATAACTATGGAAACATAAAAATGAAAAAAAAAAGTTTATGTGCAATGTCATCCTTGAAGTACAGGGTATCGCGACATGTTTTGCTTATATGCATATTGCAATTGTCAAAATGACTTAAATCCAAAGCACAGTCGTCTCTTTTAGAAAACGAACACCAAATAATGTGAATCAAGTTTGACATGGAAGATTAAACCTTGCTGGCCGAGGGTGCAGCTTAAGTGGTGCATAATTGAATTAAAGCGTAATCGATAATTTCAACGCTATTGACGAGCCAGTAAACAATACCTAAAATGCGAGTCAACGATGTAGCCTTTGGCGAAGCCAATACCACCTTGTTCTGCGTACACGACACGATCTGGTCCACCAGATGTCGGGGCTATGGGTGATGAACCGTATCTAAGAGCATCCCAGCTAACTCCAGCTGCAATTTACCAATCAAATGAGAAAGTCTTAACCTTTTGACAAATCTATTCACTATTATTTCTCTCTTTCTGGTTGTGCCATTTCCCGATCATTGCCTACTTTTACCTCTAAATGTAAATACGATATGTACCCATTCTTAATGAATCCCTTATAAATGATTCTTACATCTCATCATATAGTTTGCAGTCTGACAGGTGCACCCAGCACTGGTCCCAGCAATGACAGCACCATGTTCGTACATCTGATGTAGAGCGTCTAGGGCTGGGGAATAGGCACCATTAGACATATTGAGAAACCTGAAAGAAAGAAAACAGTCGAGAAATTAACCCATATAATCCTGGCGTCCCTTTTTCGGGACATAGGCAAACAGTATAGCCCTAGATATGACGCCGCAGAACGCGGCGTCCCATCTTGGGATATTCTTTTGGCTTACAGGAATTGAGAAACGGAATTAATTTTAAAAATTTCACTTGCGGACCCTGAAAAAGTGGACTCGCCCAAATGATAATGATGGGAGAATCCATTCGTCACATATGGATTAATAGTCCACTGCTTCGTGGTTGCCTGGTAAGACAATATTGTGAAAAAGAACAGGTCGTGAAACAATAAAAAGATAATACAAAAAAAAATAAAAAAAATAGAACAGAAATTAAATAAAACACATACGCGCACACTCATTTATGAAACTTTCAATATTATTTCAAAACAAAGTTTAGTTTGCCATAAAGAAGTGTTTTTAGAACAGTTCACGACTAGCATTGTTGGTATAGCAGGTAGGTTCTATACTGTATGTTCTATACTTATTTTGCTCCAAAACATAGATGGTGGATACTCGTTAGAACCGCCTCTCCGAGGCCGAGGCGGTTCTAACGAGTACCCACAATGTATGTTTTGAGCAACAATTAGAAAAATATATATATAAAAAATCTCATTAAAATTTTCAATTTTTAGTACATAAAAATCTGCATATTACATGGGCATGTTTTCGTAATGAATTGCAGCAATTTACTCACGACTGTATTATTCTATACTGGTCTCCACCACCAAAGAAAAATCCAGTCTGTTGATATATAAGATTTACCACGTTATCACTGTAACTGTTGCTGGTATGGTTCAGATCTATTGGTATCCTGTTAACCTCCTTCGCTCCATAACATAGGAAAATGGATTTATAGAAGCTGTAGCCACCTAGTGGATCGGCAGAAGCAGCGTTTATGATGCCAATCTTAGCAACACCACGCCCACCCTGATTTGAAGATAACGAAGAGCGATATGAGATCATCTGCGATCGAATAACTAAACTACACTGTCTTGTTTCTTGATTGGGATTCTAAATTTACTGAACCAAGTCCTATTTTAAAATTAAATTGTAACCTTAAGTTATTTTGTACCGTGTTTTAATGTTGTTCATATAATGTATGAGTACTAGTGTGGATTAACTTAGCAGGCGTCTTGCTAACTCGGTCGGTAGCGTCGTTGGCTTCTGACTAGCTATATACCTCCGCCCTGCAACTTCGAATCCCACTGGCGACGCCATTAAAACTATTGATTATTGAAAAACATATACAATTGTTCATGCAGCGGTATGTATCTATTGGTTTGACTGTAACATTTCAGGTGCGGTGGTTTTACAGGGTATTTCCCTATCGAACGTCGAGAACTGCCCTGACTTTTCCCAAACACTAGACAGATGGTGTCTAAGAAGCAGAATTGCTTAGCTTAACAAAAGTGGTTAGCCTGACACCTATTTCTTGTGAGGTATTTTATAATCAAGTACTAGGTTTTGAAGAATATAACTTTCATGAAAGGCTTTAATGGAGTGAAGTTTAAAATTGTTGAACCGGATTTGAAGGCACCACAAAACACTTTTCCGGCCAATGATCTAAGACTCGCAATTAAGTGTGCGACAAATTATTTAAAACATACTGTGCACCTTTAAGTCTAAGATTTGCCATAACATTTCGTCCAGAGATGGAGTTAGCGAGGTATAAATATGACAAAACAACAAATGTACCATACAATCATTACTTAATTGTTCAGTTAAAACCATTTATGACGTACATGTATCAAATAACTGTGCCACGAAAACGTGCGACGCCGTACATTTACGCAACTCCCTGAGCTAATTATTAATAAAAATGGGGTATTGGTATTCTAAAACAAAGTCAAATTTCCACGTGT
Organism: Rugalucina vietnamica; assembly: GCA_964017185.1. Lineage (NCBI taxonomy): Eukaryota > Metazoa > Mollusca > Bivalvia > Lucinida > Lucinidae > Rugalucina > Rugalucina vietnamica. Next base: position 6,318,216 of record OZ024884.1, on the reverse strand, counting down.
CAAGCGATTTGTATCTCTTATGAGCATAGATAGAAACAATGCTTTAGTAAAAAAATATCTAACGCACGACTATAGAAAGGGAATACGTGTTTGATCCAGACAATCCTTATACGATCCATAAAATGACTTAAATCCCGTGTTCTTGTGATCTAAACCGGCTCTTTTATTAAAACTGCCAAACATGTATAAAATGTTTGTTACCGCCATTTCCACTATTGTGTTGTATATATCCGAGTTATTATCCTGAAGGTTTCCACCGACCAGAACCATACTTCGGCCATACTTTGCCATCTGGGGTAGAGGTCGCAACGGAATACCGTCCAGAACAAATGCGTTGGTACAAACACATAAACATGTACAAATCAAAGCTGAAACAGTAAGCCAATATGCCATTTTTTATTCTTTCTTTCTTTTATGTGACCTACATATATTTCACTGTATATCGCGGTCACTGAAGTGGCAGACGCAGATAAGAGAATGACATTATGGCTGTCGAGTCACTAAAAATTCGGACTTTGAACTCAGACATACCCTTGGAAAAAAGTAAGGAAACGCTTAAAATAATTAAATATATTTTTCTCAAACGTTTGAGAAATTATCGTTTTCATAAAACATGATTTCTAACCGTACATATGACGATATACATGTACCACCCCAAATATAAAATTTGAATATAGTAATCCCCATTCTTATATACCTTTTAACTATAAACATAGAAATGCATTGGATTTTACAAAACATTAGCGTCACGAGAGACAAATGTAACTATGAAGTTAACCAATCCAAAAGAAGTTGCTCCAGATTTTCAGTAATTTATTGGGCGCACAGCGATCTCCATCGCCAGATAGCTTACTGAATCTGTGAGTCCTCGTTTTTTGTTCATCAAGGTGGTTATCATGATTAGATGATTCTAGCTTTTGTACTACCACTGAACTTTCTAAATTATTAACTTCCTGTCTTACTGCTATCAAATCTCATGTTATAAGATACTGTGAGACAGTGTATGAAACTTCAAATAAAAATTGGTTTTGGTCAATAAAAAATTCTGGTGAGGTGCTCAGTAAATTGAAGTGTAGAGGGTTCCGAGCGACAAGCTTGTCCACGTATGATTTTTCTACTCTGTATACAACATTACCACATAATCTAATAAAAGAAAATCTTGTGGATTTGATAGAGTGGACCTTCAAAAGGGCATTAAAAACTATGGTATGGTCCTTGTTTTTGATCCATCAGGATGTTTATCATGATTTATTTGTTTGTTCTTGATGATTCATTGACTAGTTAGAGATTCACCACGAGGACCGAAGAACTTACTAAATGTTATGAACCACTGCAGAAGCTGAGGGTGAGGTTAGGATCCTGTAAAACCGGTTTAAGCCCGCCAGTAACTTTGTGTTACTGATCGTTCCAAGGCGATACTTCTGTGGAGATTCTTTTTGTTTTATGTCTTGGTGTTTAAAATTTTTTGTGCTGTTGGCGCCTTATGTATGTTTTCATATTTTTAATTAAGTTAAGGTAACTGAGTGGCCACCTATTGGGAAAATAGCTGCTCATTCGGCTTGCGGTGTGCTTCATGGTATACGTGCCTGATTGTTAGTTTGGTTTTTTCCCACCTCGGGTTTTGGAGTGGGAATCTCTTTCTGATTGCGCCTTTTCCTGATCTTTGCCTACTTGTACCTTTTTGCATGCATTACTAGCCAACCTATTATATTGAACCTATAGTTTTTTTTTTGTGTTTTTTTTTCATATTTGGCCACATGAGTTGTAAAAAGAATTAGACAGCTATAATTGTAGAAATGACCATCTCTACAAAGCAGCTATAAGATGGTTGGATGGAAAAAAAGTAACGTCGACCATTTTCGTTCGCAACAGAATATTTGTGAACATATTTATTCAATGTAACAACATGATAATATAATTTTCAACATATATACAGTACAGAGAGAGCTATGCCTATACAATATATCGTTCAAATCAAGAAAAATAAATGTAAAGTTGATCACTTTTTAAATCGGCACGTAACATCCCGTAAAGGGGTGTGTAAAATTATCATTACAGAAGCCCATGTGATTAATGTGGGCGTATTTTTAATGACTCAGAAGTCAGGTGATTTGAACATCTTCCACTAACGACAATTATACCAGATTGTGCTTGAATCAACATTACGGTAACACATCCGTGCACTATAAAGATATCATAAATCTATAAGAATTGAAACTTTTCATCTGAAAACGTACATCATCCATAGTGCAGATTATATTTTTCTTTTGATCCTTTGGGATCAGTGAATATATATGAAGTATTTCAAATTTTTATATGTTAAGAATCATCTTCTGAACAGTATTTTGATTATTTGGCCCCTTTGGGAATTTGAGTCTTTGATTTAGACTACACAGATGTAAATTCTTGAAATTGCAGCAAAATGTCTGGCTTTCGCTGCCAGTTTTATAAAGGGTCACTGATGAAGGTTCATTACCCGAAATTGTACAATATGGCCCATCTTCTAGCTTTGTATTCTTACTGCTTCCAAAGGATCTAACAATTATTTTTATTCTTATTGTTGCTCAAAAATGTGAGTACACGTTAAACGAATACCCACAATCTACGTTTTTGATCAGAAGTTAGTAAAAGTGTATACCACTGCATGTCCCAGTTCTAAAGTCGGGATTAAGTGGTATTCATTTCAAGGAGCAGTTATCCTTGTGTAAAACGTTAATGTAAAATTGATAAAGCTTTATCAAACTCACATATAATTTAGGGAAGAGTCGTGTATAATTTTGACAAAAGTATAATATCTGCCAATATCATACTGCTGCGTATTCTCAAACATATCGGGGACAGATGATGAACACGTCCAAAATCATGTTTGCCCTTCCAAATATTTAGGCCTTTGCGTACATATACATATTCAGAGGCGTAGAATTTTTATTAAGTTTAGACTTTACGTAAATATATATGCCATTTATTTTTTAACCTCTACAATCATAACACATACAGCTGTATTCAGTCTCTGATATCTTTACGAAAACACGCCCATGTAATACACAATTTTTTCTTAAGTTGTAAAAAAAGATATTTTTCTTATTTTTGCTCAAAACATAGATTGTGGGTACACGTTAGAACCGCCTCACCAATAATAAATTGACAACTGTTTTTCTTTTTTAATGATCGTCACTGGCAAGAAAAAGACAACTGGAGGAATTTGTTTAATATATTTTGTTAAGTATGAGGGTAACTGTGTACTCTGTATATAAAACTTCTGGATCTTGTGATGATGTATGCCTACGTTGAGTACATAATACATCGGCCTATTTTTTATAATAAAAAAATCGCTGACATTAGAGTCTAAAATATTTCACGAGGAGCCATGATTAATGGTTTTTAATTTTATTTAGAATCTTTGAAAGAATAACCACTTTTGTACTAAGGCTGACAATGTGGCGTCTTTATGAGCACTATTTGCAAAGTCGGCTCATCAGCACTGTACTGGTACAAAGATCATCAAACCTCTTGATTTTGCCGCATGACCATCGCGCCGCCTCCGTGTGATGACCGTACGGAATCATGTGACACTACGGGCTAAACGCTTGGGATATTTCCTAATTTGTCACATGCAGCTGGAGTGTATCAAAATTCTAGAGGCTAGGGAGCCCGTAAAATTGAAGGGATATCGAACTGTTTCTTTGATGACTTCGCTCTAAAGGTCCAATGGGATAGAAAAAGTATCATAAATTTTTTAATGTTCAATCATTGTCATTTTACTTTGTGATGTAATTGTAAGTGTTTCCAATGTTTATGCATCTTTTCAAATAACTTATCATGAATATATGTAATGTGATTCCGTAATCCCTTCAGTGCGGAATGTCGAATATTTCCTACATTGTGTGCCAGAATACCTGTCACGTAGGCATCATCGAGCCATACATACGGCATGCAATTCCTTTTAGCCGCATTGTAGATTGCAGAAACGATATCACTTGAGTATATTACAAAATAACCTTGACAGAATGTAAAAGGCCAGTGTGTTAGATTCTTGAATATGTCACTGTTTACGCCCCACTTGTACTTCCGTGCGCCATTACGTTGAATGGGGTCGGTTCCATTTGGCCTTATGTTGCACAATATAGTCTGTGTTATGTTGGGGTATTTAATTACAAGATCACGGAAAAAGCCGAACGGATTTACGAAAACGTCGTCATCTGCTTTGATAATATATTTTGCTGTTTTACAAAATTCCGACGCCCATCGTATTCCCAGAATGTGCTTCTGCGATAAATTAAAATATGTGTCCAAGAAGTTACCTTGCACGATATCCCTATGCAAGGCATGTTCATGATTGATAGTAGTCTGTACAGTTTTATTGTTTTGCCTTCCTAAAACAAAAACTCTTTTGATACTGAAATTTTCAATGTTACTAATACTACCCCAAGTCTGTCGAATAACTGTTCGTCTTTCGAAATGTTTCGGCGCAGAATGGACGAAAACTAAAAGTTGATTCAATCCGCCTCTTTCGGCACATACATTTTTGTTGTTGATGAGGTATATGTTTTGTCGAGTCGTTGACACATACTTCTTGCAGACGTTTTCACGTATATATCTACTGTTGTTTTCATTTTTGTGAACGATGATTCCGTCATCGCCAGCTGATTTTGTTTTGTTTTTGTTAAGTGTTTGTGCAACGTTGTAATATGGTAAAGCTTTAATCTGAACTTGAAGCAACCAATAGACAATTATGGTAGTAACACTCAAAAAAAATAGTTTGATTAGTCGCATGCGTGGTTGTCTTTTACAGTACATTGTCATGTATTGGCATATCTCTCCGTTGTTTCAAGTGGATGCTCTTTTTTCTGTCAGCCACAAAATCATCTTTGGCGCCTGTAATAGACAAATCGAGTTTAGAATGTAAACAAATAAGTAAACAAGGAAACTCTTTAAGAGCAGTGAACATGTAATTGAGAAAGGGGAGGGATGGACCATACCGTGGTTTCGGCTAATTAAGCCTCTTCAGTGACCCTACAGACCTGACACATGGAGTCGAAGAGAATTACTGTAATTAACAGCATAATCGATGCAAAGACTAGACTATAATCCAGATATGTACAAACACACTTAACATTGGTTCGAAAATGAATCTGAACCAAAGAAATTATCTGATTTCTCAGAATACCCTCGCTGATCTCAAAGGACCAAAAAGAAAATCTGCACTATGGATGATAAACTTTATATTTGACAGGGTAATCGGGTAAAAGCAAGATGTAGGGAGTTGACCTCAACAATTCATAGTATAACATGGCTAAATACCAATCTAAATCACGGACGTTTTCAAACTTTTCTAGCGAAACCAGAAGTTGTCAATTAATTCGGTGCATCCTTAATTACGCATGTTCTTTAGTGCGCCTTCGGTACTGTGACATCTGGCTTTAAAATACAGCCAACGTGATTTTCAGTGTTTGCTTTATTCTCCAACGTTGAAGGGTACTGCTGCCAAAAACTGTATGTCTTAGCATTAACGCGTATAAATAAAAATAATTGTTAGATCCTTTGGAAGCAGTAAAAATACAAAGCTAGAAGATGGGCCATATTGTACAATTTCGGGTAATGAACCTTCATCAGTGACCCTTAATAAAACTGGCAGCGAAAGCCAGACATTTTGCTGCAATTTCAAGAATTTACATCTGTGTAGTCTAAATCAAAGACTCAAATTCCCAAAGGGGCCAAATAATCAAAATACTGTTAAGACGATGATTCTTAACATATAAAAAATGAAATACTTCATATATATTCACTGATCCCAAAGGATCAAAAGAAAAATATAATCTGCACTATGGATGATGTACGGGGAGACTTTTTAGGGCCGCCACACGGCACAACACCAGCTACAGTAATAGCAAATAAAAATAATTGTTAGATCCTTTGGAAGCAGTAAAAATACAAAGCTAGAAGATGGGCCATATTGTACAATTTCGGGTAATGAACCTTCATCAGTGACCCTTAATAAAACTGGCAGCGAAAGCCAGACATTTTGCTGCAATTTCAAGAATTTACATCTGTGTAGTCTAAATCAAAGACTCAAATTCCCAAAGGGGCCAAATAATCAAAATACTGTTAAGACGATGATTCTTAACATATAAAAAATGAAATACTTCATATATATTCACTGATCCCAAAGGATCAAAAGAAAAATATAATCTGCACTATGGATGATGTACGGGGAGACTTTTTAGGGCCGCCACACGGCACAACACCAGCTACAGTAATAGCAAATAAAAATAATTGTTAGATCCTTTGGAAGCAGTAAAAATACAAAGCTAGAAGATGGGCCATATTGTACAATTTCGGGTAATGAACCTTCATCAGTGACCCTTAATAAAACTGGCAGCGAAAGCCAGACATTTTGCTGCAATTTCAAGAATTTACATCTGTGTAGTCTAAATCAAAGACTCAAATTCCCAAAGGGGCCAAATAATCAAAATACTGTTAAGACGATGATTCTTAACATATAAAAAATGAAATACTTCATATATATTAACTGATCCCAAAGGATCAAAAGAAAAATATAATATAATATAAAGTATGCCGATAGAAGAATATGTTACGTTGTAACACCAACTAGTAATTAAGATAAGAAAAGTCATTTTTCGAAAAGAAAGTTTGATATTAACTATAAACAAATGCATTCAGTTTTGACATTATCGAACCCTTTAATGTCACAGTTCTAGTGTTAAAGCAACTTTTTGTAGACAGTAAAATCAAATGACCATATACTGTCATGGTATTGCTTCTAAGAATGTATACATATGTACATCAACCTTTTGTTTGTACATACCTTTTACGAAATCATGTTTTAATCCTCTTGTCAAAAATGAACATGGTCATGAAATTAAATTATTCATTCTGTCAGCTGTATCGTAACATAAGTCCTGGTTAGTTATAAATAATGTATTAAGATAAAGAAAAATATAAAGTCGATGTTACAGTATTCATTTGACAAGCGAGGGTCTCCTACATTAATGTACGTTTAAAAAAAGAATCATAGTTTACACTGATTTTGGATTATCTTGTCATAAAGCCGTGAGATCAACTTGACTAGCGAAACGACACTGTGTCGCATAAGGTATTGTAAGATGTGCAAGCCCGGTAGAGGAGCGAATGGTTTTTAGTCTAGAAACGATAAGCACAGCTTTTATATGACGATCATAATGTTATTCAGTAAAACATTCATACATTCGTAAGAATTCGAAATGTCTACTTAAAATATCATCACGGTTAATAAGACATAGTTCTGACAATGAATTATTTATACCGAGTGTCACCCTCACTGGGTATAGATACATAGCACACTTGCACTACCTTTAGGTTTAAGTCGGCTTTTATAGACACGTGGCAAAGTCCTTGATTAGCACGCGAGAGAACTTGGTTCGATCAACGTCAGGGAAAAAAGAAATCCAGGTTCTCTTGAGTGCTAAGCAAACACTCTACCGCTTCTTTATAACCGGCTGGTACCTCAAGGCAGTGCAATTGTGTTATATACATGTACCTATACCCTGTGACAGAAAGACCTAAATTAATTTTCATTCTTCTCTAACTTTCAAATTATTTCTTCTCTGAAGCTCCTTTCTATGCGGAGCTCGTACGCGACTTTCCATTGGCTCGTACGCGACTTCCCATTGGTTTTATTGAGTTCCGGCGTAAAATATAGATTACTAATGATATCATCAGTTGAAGATTTTCTTAGTAAAGTATTCGCATTTAGACTTTCTCTTTTATGGTTAAACGACACAGTAAACCTTAAATCTGAAGTTCCTCATAGACGTAGCTAAGCCATTCTGATGAAGACCTGTAAAAATCAATCGTTTTTATTTTTCGTTCATCTACAATCGCTTAAAAGCTGTGGAAGGGATCAAATAAATCGGCGTATTGACGATTTTTTTGCAAAACTGTACTAACCACCTTTTTCTTGAGCATCAAATCGACTTTCCTATTGTCGCGATACATTTTGTACAATGAGGCTAGATCTGTAAGTCAAAATAAAAATGTGGTCGACATCTGGACTGACGTCGATGACGTGACCATTTGACGTTGAACGCCTAAAGCAATTGACGGGTACTCAAACTCAATGGCGATTTTTGGCGTCGAGTCGTAAGTTTCAACATTGCAATTGGCATACACTCATCAGGCGATTTTCAAAGATTTAAGATGCATGCATGTTTTCGAAAAATCACGATCCCGCGTGCGCGAGGCATAGTAAATGCACCTTTGTACCCCAATGCAAGTACCTGCGCATGCGCACTTGAATCTTGATTCTGATAATAGAGAGACATTTACGAGTCATTTTCATGCTTATTGGGTACAAATGTTTTCACATCATTGAACGATTTTAAAGATGATAGATTAAAAAAAGAGATGAGTTCTCTGTCGAACTCAGTAATGTTATGCTTAATATTATTCGCAACTTTTGATCTAGGAGTATTGGTACTTCAACGGCGGCTGCTCTCATGATTTACATATTATTATGATAAAATTTTTTTACAACACAGTTTGTGAACATACACTTGTTTATTGGAGCCAACTTTCATTGAAATCTACCCACTATAAACATGCAAAACATTTGAGTATTAACTCCTTTAATATTGATGATTGCCATATCTCGTTCTAGATCCTGCTTTGTCAGTTGTATGACATCCTGAATGCCTATTCCATGTTAGATATAACCTTCCAAATGTTATTAGTATCATGAGAAGTCCCATTATTCACTACTGAGAATCACGTGGTATTGTTTATATACAAACAGATAAATGATCGGGTTACACACACTACATTGAGAACACAGTTGAAGTTAATTTTTTTAAGTTTTCTCCTACAGCGTTTCTTCTACTGACGGATAGATAGGTTCAGGCAATACAGAAATTGAATATTTATTGAAAGAAAATAACATAAGAAATCCCGGTTATTTCGTTTTCGCAAACATTTCAATGTTTCTGTATTGGAAGAACTATATAATCATGGAGCGGAAGTGTCTGCGAAAACGAAATAACCTGGATTCCTAATGTTAGTTTCAATCAATAACAGGCGCTTGAAGTTATTACCATAAATCATTAAAATATGCCCAAAAACAATAGTGTCTACATAGCAATACCGTAGGTATTGCCAGGTATGCAAGTAAAACATGCCTAAATTGGAGAGTCGTTTGCAACCTTACCTGACGCCGTACGGAGGTTTCCTTTGATTTCCTGAAGAATTAGATCAAGAGCTTTTCAGAGGCATGGATAACTTTTTCAAATCTGCTCGCTAGCAAACGTAGTTGGAACTTAAATTTCTGTCCAAATTTCCCTGGCCATTTGCTCAGCAAGTTCCGGTCTGGCTCCAGTTTCCGCAGTGAATGAACACTGCTGCCAGATGTGGCTTAAATTTGTTTACGTAATAATCAAGGTAACCAATAAAAAAAAATCTTTGCTCACTTCTTTATCGTCTTTATCGAATGTTATTCCAAAACATTTGTTTGCATTCAAATGCGGTTAAAACACGAATTCCACTTTTGTTTGTTGTTTTGAAAGCGTCAAACGTCACGCGCTACGATTGTGGGGCGTTAAATGGGGAAATGCGAAACAAGACGTCAAACGTAATACCGCGCCTTGCACTTGACGTTGAAGACCGTCTAAGTGTGTTTCGCTGCTGGATAATCATACCTTCCAAGAGAAAATCCAGCCGTCGCTTTTCTTAAACGACTGCAAGTCTGCCCACAAAATGAATTGACGCACTTCAAGTTTTCCAGTGCGGCAAGTGGAAAAAAATAATTGGAATATTGGTCGTTTTCATCAAGGTCACAAGGCTTAATGTTATAGGAAGCCGTCGCTATTGGATTATGACAACATTTTTAGTTGAGTTGTAGTTTAGCGTTCCAGTAAACAGTTATGGTCATGTCGGGACGTTGCCCCCATTTTATGGGATTTTTACCCAAAATTAGGATGTCATGAGGTCCAAAAAGTGCCTCAAATATAACTACCCAACGCCTAAGCCAATAAGGCATATATGTATGGTTGGTTTGACATGAACCACTTTTCCTGAGCAGGGTTAACCAGTCAGCAGTCATAGACCAGCTGGCTAACCTGCATTCCGATACAATTCGTGACATCGCACCACTTCCGTGAGGAGAGATCTAACGGAAGAACTACAATGGAAATATTCTGTCTAGGCCAGTCAGTAGCGCAGAAACTTTGTCGGGAGGCACAAGCAGTCCATCTTTTCTTTAGGACCCAGTGAGCGGGGGATTGGCTATATTTTTGAAACATTCACTGTGGGGGGTGGGGGCGAGGTGGTGCTACTGCAGCACCACACCATGTTTTCGTGTTATATTTGGCTTATTGTTGTTAAAGTTCAGGAGTCCCCTATTATAGTATTCGTGGGTCAGAAATCTCGTAGTTTATGATAGCAGTTACCTGAGCTCAACCAGGTATTTATGGAAGCGTACTATCTCCGGTAATTTTACGAGAGTACCCGAGAATTTCCGATGGTGTCTCAGACTAATCTTTTTATCTCTAGTGTTTTTATAAGCCCCGGGGTTAAAACAAAAATTTTATGACCATCATTGGGATTAAGTTATATAGTATGATTTAGTTTTGACAAACACTGAATGAGGCCGAAATTTAATTTTGACACTGTATTTATGAAATGTTAAATTAAGGTATCGGTTTTGAATGCCGCGTCATGACAAAACCATGTCGGTACAAACAAACCCTGAACAACCAAGACAGTGTAGACACGTATATTGTTACGTAAAAAAGTAAAAAAAAAAAAAAACAAAAAAAAAAAACAAAAAAAAAAAAAACAAAAAAAAAAAAAACAAGATTAAGTAATTAGTGTGTTTTGACATTTTTAACGTTTGTAGCAACGCCAAGGTTGATTGTGAAATGCTCCATTATTTCCGCGTAAATTTTGCATAATATCGTTTTTTTTGTATGTCATAGCGTTTATATTCCTCACACTGCTCTCTCTCTCTCTCTCTCTCTCTCTCTCTCTCTCTCTCTCTCTCTCTCTCTCTTATCATTACACAATTTCGAAATGCTCGATGCTGATCTGCAGCATAATTTTTGGATAGAATAAGCATTCAGTCTGTACCGCATACATAACTTCACTATTAATGCAAACATTATACTTTCTTTTGTTTTTCTTTCTATCTCAACATCATGTATGTGTATACAATATATACATATATGAAAGAGCAAAGTATTACACAATTTCATATCTTGTCTACAGGTACAGCATAATTTTCTCATAAACTTTATCCGCGTGACATTCATAATGCTTATATATATATATATATATATATATATATATATATATATATATATATATATATATATATATATATATATATATATATATATATATATATATATATATATATATATCTTATTTTCGCCCTCTCTTATTCATTCTCTCTCTCTCTCTCTCTCTCTCTCTCTCTCTCTCTCTCTCTCTCTCTCTCTCTCATGTGACGATAATCGTATTAATTGGACTAAATATGACCGAATAAACAAGAACTTTGACACGGCACGTGCCGATAAGAGCCGATGCGTAAGAAAACCCACACTCTGAGTTTCTGACTATGTCCGACACAAACCATGCTGTACATCCAGTTTGAAAGTAAAAGGCTAAATGCTTGAAATTTCGGATTTAGTAAATAGTGGTGTTATACTGCCTGTGTAGCGAAAACAAAGACGCTGATCATATGTGCAATTACTGCACAGCTGATCCGCGCGTTTGTTTTCGCCTAAGCATATTTTTGGTTTTCTAATGATCTCTAATGCGGCGGCTCAAATTTCAGTACTTGTGAAAATGTGTCAAAACTCGAGATGCTTCGTTGAGTAAAACTGCCGTCAACGACTGTGTCATATTTTATTTGTACAGCGATTGTGATTTTAATATAATCCTTTTATGTGCAATATTTGAGTCATTTTATTAACGAAATCTAACACCTTCTTAATTTATATAAATTATGATCTCATTCGGTAACATATTACAAATGTGTATTGTGTAGGTCTTTCATGTAACTAACCGTGACCAAACAACTTTTGAAAGGCCTCGAAGCGAACCGGAACATAAAACACATTAAACAATGTCATTTGTTGCAAATGCTCAATATTTGATTGATGGAAATAATTTTGTTGCGGACTATACCTTTCCGTTTTTCTTATCTAAATGGTAATTATTGTTTGATACACGGATCGACGAAACTATTTCATATACGCACAATACATTCTTTCTTTCTTTCTTTCTTTCTTTCTTTCTTTCTTTCTTTCTTTCTTTCTTTCTTTCTTTTTCTCTTTCTTTCTTTCTTTCTTAATATGCGGTTTATTATGTCCGTTTTTGGAAAGTATGGTTTCCATATCTATTTGCTCTCTGACTTTATGCCTTTATTCTGGACACATCCGCAACATAGAATTTATTTATTTATTTATTTATTTATTTATTTATTTATTTATTTATTTATTTATTTAAGTCGTTCACTGAATTTGCATATTAATCGATAAAGTGACTATGTCCCGGTTTCATAATTTATACACCCGAGTCCCAGATTCAAACAGATATTCAATAAAGTACTAGAACCGACAGGTAAGCCAAGATGGTCCGTAAGATTTACGGAAAAACCCGAGCATAAACGACACAAAATAAATTATAAACTTTTGGATACCTAAGGCATAAAGACCAATTTCTTTTTATGTCACGTTTATGAAAATTATATCGTATGAAAATATAAAAACTCTATAATATGCATCCGTTTGCACCTTAATGATATGTTTGTTAATAATAGTTAAAACGACAGATGGAAAGACCGAACTCTTTCCTAATTTCGGCATTTTTTCTATTTGTTTAATCATTTTAATAGTGCCTAGACGATGCACGCATAAAGACTAATTTTTAATTATGCTATCGTAATTATAAAAACATCATATTAAAGCTAAATAGTTTGTCTATTTGAAACCGTTTGCACCTTAAAGATATTTTTGACTTTGCAAAAGTTATTTATTAGCAACCAACCGACCGAGTTGTTGTCGCGCAGCGACAACAACGAGGTGTTGGTTGCTTTACGATTAGAAGTTCTGTTCTGTTCTATTCTGTTTTGCAGTATGAAGACGTCGATTTTTGTGTGTCATTCAACTTCCGGAAATTTTTACCGCAGTCGAATTCCGCCAAGCGAAACCATTTAATCTTACAAATAAAAATATGCTAGACTTGTGATAGTTGAAAATAAAATTACACAAGAACATACAAACGCTCGAAACTGCGTTTGAAATGCAAAACCTGTTTTTCTTTACTTTCGTTTTATCATTATTTTTCCTCTTACAAGCTGTGGTTCATTCTCTCCGTAATTGTTGCATAGCAACAGAAATCGTTCTTTGCTAGTTGGATGGCGGGAGGCAGTTGAAATGATATATGCTTCTGAAATGCATGGAAATGGTTCATTGAAACTAATTAATTCATGCTGACTTAGCCAATGTTAAGCCCTGTTTAACAGCCTGAACCGGTATGACATTACTTGGTACCGCTGATTAGCACTTCGGTGTTTAGTTGTCTCAAAGATAACTTTGTCACTTGGCGAAGAAGGACTCGAAATTTCACTACCTGATTCGGTTTCCTCTATGATTATTTGGATCTGCACCTTGTTTACTGCGAGTAGGTGGACATTGCACATGTTAAACATCGTCAACAAAATATTTATAGTCTCTAACATACAGAAGGTGTAAATTTAACAGATTAAAAACAATCCGAACCACCGCCACCAGTGGGTGGGGTAGCGTAAGACGACAAGTGATCGATCAAGGACCAGTGATCGATCCTCTAGTGGTTCTCAAAGGATACGTGAAGTAAATCTTATGCTTACATGTACAGTTTTAATTTGTGTTTGTCGACAAAATAGCCAATGGCTAATGTTATCCTGTTGTAAATTTGAAAGTCGACTTTAAATAAAGTTTCTTGTAATCTTGTAATCTTGCTTACAAACATTAATTGGAAAGGTCCTAATTAGGTTGAATGCAGTAAAATTTGAGCCGGTTTTGTTTTACATCTGTAGATTGTCCATCGCCGACATCGAAAAAAGATCCGATACGATAAAAGCTAGTATCTCACTGGCTAGTTTGGGCCCAACCGTTGGAAATCTTAGCAGATAAACTGCATTCCAATATGGAAATATGAGGCTTGACCTCTAAATTATTTTCAAGTCCCCGGACTACTCACTGGCATGCAAATTTTGTCGCGGACTTTCGCACTACATTTGTGCGAGTGTCGCACGAGTGTCGTGAGAATATTCATGTGTCGTGAGCTTGTCGCCAACTGGTCCCGAAGGTTTTAAACATGTTTTAAAATTTTATGCGAATTTTTTAAAGTTGTTCCAAAATATTTCGCAAGAATGTCGTGCAACAGTCGTGCAAGTGTCGCGAACCTGTCGCCGCGAAATTTTGGCAAATTTACAATGCGAAAATTTTCGCGACACTCGTAACAATGTCTTGCGAGTGTCTCACAATGGTTGTGCGACAGTTTTATGAAAACATGCGAAAAACCTCACATCTATCTGGCGAAAAAATAAAACTAAGCGACATTCGTACGAATGTCGTGCAGCATTCGCACGAATGTTGTGCAACTGTCGTACGAATTAAAATGAAAATAAGCTACATTCCCGGGAAAGTCGTGCGACTATTGCATGACAGTCGCAAGATTTATTTTCAAAATTAGACCGAAATTTGCGAATTTGTCGCATAAATGTCTGTTCAATGAGACTGCAACGTGAAACAGTGACAGTTGTGTTTATATTGTCAATCTTTGTCGCGAAATAGTCTCCAGTTGTCGCATTCCAGTGAGATAGGGCTAAAACAGTCCAAATTCAATACGCAGCAATACTGTAAACAATCGAGATAAGACAGTTCGCCAACAAGCCGCACCACCGACCCTGTATCATTTCTGATAGATTCGGAGTGATTTTTAAACGACAGTTAAAAGTCTTGGTTTTAAATCTGCCTATTATATAATAAATTAATCATCAGGAAAACATGTCCATGAAAAGTATACCCCCTCATACCCTACTTTTATATAGAAAAACTGGGGAATGCAGGGGCATACCTATTTTTCTTAGTTTTGCTCCCAAACATAGATTGTGGGTACACGTTAGAACCGCTTCGGTGAGGCGTTCTAATGTGTACCCACAATCTAGCAAAAATAAGAAAAATATCAAAGCTTTTCTGATGAAATTTTCAATTTTTAAAGCTGACAATTTTTTTTTTTTTTTTTTTTTTTTTTTTTTTTTTTTTTTTTTTTTTTTTTTTTTCTTCAAACCCACACAGATGCTTGAATGGTTAAGTGCGGTAATAAAATATCAGCGCTCTTAACCACTCGGCCACTAGGGCCACCCCCAATATTTCAAAGTTCTGGTTACACAATCAAATGCAAATATTAGTAAATCAAAAGTATGCCTGGCTTCTATGACACTTTTGCAAACATCTCTCTACCAAGGCAATTGATGCAAAACTGTTTCAAGTTTTGAAAATAATTGGGTAATTATTTTTGTCTATCTTGTGACAAAACATTGTGAATGAAGTGAGATTGAGGCACTTTTACAAATTTATGTCTCATGAATATAGGGGCGGATCCAGGATTTCTGGAAGGGGGGTTCAGATCTATCAAGAGGGGGGTCGTTATATTGCATAACATCCCAGAACTTTTACAATAGTATTGATCCCAGGAAATTGGAGACCCCTACCACTTGGTCAAAGAGCTTGCCTGTCTGAACTTAATTAATTCATAAATTTATGTTCAAGAACATCATGGATAGTGAAACTTGTTCTCTTTTTCTAAACCTACTTTTTACGCCCTTACAAGATTCTTTCAGCTCATATGAGATGGGCATATCAGTAGGCGGGGCGAAAACTGAAGTACTCTAAGACAAAATACTTTGTACACCCATAAGCACACTACCCAAGGCAAAGGGGGCTTGAACCCACATACACTGGACACAGTGGTGAGACAAAGGAATGATTATGAGCAGTATAAATAAAAAAAAAAAAGTTGACAAGATGAATATGAACCGCTTTTCATATGAAATTGTTCAGCCAATACTCTATTGTCTGACACTATGGTCAATTTCATTTGAGGTGGCCCCGTGTTTCTTAATCACTCGATCATTTCACCGCTGTGTCTGGTGTGGGTTCGAGTCCCGCTCTGGCCACATGTGAGACAAGCCAAGTTCTGCTTGCGGGTGTGCCAGGTGGTTTTTCTCGCGGTTCTCCCGTTTTCGCCCCACCTATTGATTGGCCCGTCTCATATGAGCTGAAATAATCTTGAAAGGGACGTTAAACTGAATTAGAAAAAAAAACACTTTCATTTGAATAAGTTTCACTGTTTCTTTGAACTGTATACATGTACTGTTTTATTTTCAGGTAAAAAACCAGCAGTGTGGTCATGAATCCATGGTCATTGAGGTGTTCTAAATTAGCCTTGGGTAAGACAAATAAAGTTTCTGTCTTCTTTCAAATACTTATTCAGGGTGTCCATGGTCAGGGAAAAAGTCAGAGAGAAATCACTTTTTTCAAAGCCAAGGAATTGTCAATTTGACATCAGTCAGGGAATTTTTCAATTTAAGCCGAAATCAGGAAATTTTGAAAAACAGTTTTATAAAATGCCAAACTACAATGCACACAAACAGTCTTTCACCTGTTGCTTGTCCTTATGAACACAAAACTGTAGTAAAGTAACTAGGATAAGCAAACTTTATGTAGAAATTCAATATGTAGATCATAATAAGTTGATATTATTATTTCCAGCAACTGTAGATATTCATGGTGCTGTCCTGGACTGTGACCTTTGGACCAGGAGGGGCATTAATTTCTGTTATTGTACAAGTCATAATTTCATAGGTAAGTGCTCCTTAAGTTATATGACCCAAGATTTACTCTTTCCCTAAACCCTCCTCTGGAAACCACCATAACATTTTTTCAGAGTAGAATAAAATTTAGTGATTGAAATGCATAAACTTTGCTTTCCAAATGTTTTGACATGCAAAAGTTTTCAAACTGTGTTCACAAATTAATTTTATTTCCAAAAATATTCTTGAATTAGGCTCCATCCTGAAAATTAGATGGAATGTTTCTCACAACAGAAGTCCTGAAATAATTGATTTTTATTGTACCTGCTTATAGCAGGGTGCGATATAGGAGTCCAAATTTCCGTCTGTCTGTCCGTCCATCCGTCCGTTCGTTCGTCCGTCCGTCAACATTTACGTTGAAGTTTGGTTTTCTCTACATTAGTGAGAGCTAGGAACGTGAAACCTTGCAAAGTAATTGTCCTTGACATACCCTTCAAGCATGCACCTTGACCCGGTGCCCTTGACCTATATTTTACAGTCCATTGACTTTGTTCATTTTTATGTCGAAGTTTGGTTTTCTCTGCATCAGTGATACCTGCGAGTGTGAAACCTTGCAAAGTAATTGTCCTTGACATACCCTTTGACATACCCTTCAAGCATGCACCTTGACCCGGTGCCCTTGACCTTTATTTTACGGTCCATTGACTTTGTTAATTTTTACGTCAAAGTTTGGTTTTCTCTGCATCAGTGATACCTGCGAGTGTGAAACCTTGCATAGTAATTGTCCTTGACATACCCATCAAGCACGCCCCTTGACCCAGTGCCCTTGACCTATATTTCAAGGTCCACTGACTTTGTTCATTTTTATGTCGAAGTTTGATTTTCTCTGCATCAGTGATAGCTGCAAGTGTGAAACCTTGCATAGTAATTTTCCTTGACATACCCTTCAAGCATGCACCTTGACCCGCTGACCTTGACCTATATTTCATGGTCCATTGACTTGTTAATTTTTATGTCAAACTTTGGTTTTCTCTGCACCTGTGACAGCTGCGAGTGTGAAACCTTACATAGTAATTGTCCTTGACATACCCGTCAAGCATGCACCTTGACCCGCTGACCTTGACCTATATTTCATGGTCCATTGACTTGTTAATTTTTATGTCAAACTGTGGTTTTCTCTGCACCTGTGATAGCTGTGAGTGTGAAATCTTGCATAGTAAATGTCCTTGACATACCCTTTCAGAACATACCTTGACCTGGTCCCCTCGACCTATATTTCAGGTTTTTAGTTATTTTGCCCAGTGCAGGTGCGATATCGACCTCCGCGGCGTTCTTGTTAAATTTTTGAAGTACCTCCCACCAGTGCATGTAAAATGCAAGGTTAACACTGCTATTCAGTACTATAATGTTATGATTTTGTCAACTGATTTTCAAAATTTGTGTTGAACTTTTTAGGGATCGAGGAATGCAATGGGAAAACAATATCAGATACATTTTTGAACTAGGTGAATAGCTAAAAAGGTAGGTTTTAAGAATGCTTGGTTGAAGTACAGTATGGTTATTCATGAAGATTTGATCATGAAGATATTTATACTTCTTTCCTCATATTCTGCTTCCCTGATCCAAGAACAGATCTCAGTAAAATATACTGGTAAAGCCCTGTATATCCGTGATGCAACCAAATTTCTTAAGCACAGATTGATGCAACATTCCATCATGACAAAATGGAGTGTAGTGTTTGGAAGCCAGATTGATTTGAGTGCAACTTACCGTGAGGCATATACCTACAGAGAGACAATGACCTCTTTGCTATAGGTTGAATCCCAATGGATCATTTAGCTTCCAATCCCTGGACTGCGTGTCATGTGTCGTGAAATGCTGCATCAGTCTGCACTGTAAGAATCACAGGTATACAGGATGGTAATAACTGCCTCAGATTGATTTGTATATATCTGACCATCCTAATAACACAGCAATTGTCTGCGAATGTAAAACATTAAGTCAAGCAAATATGCATCTAATAAATGTGTACTTATACATCTATGATTTAAAACTTAATCATAAGTATAAAGTTTTGGAATATCCATCTTAATTGCTAAAATATGAAATCTTTTACAGAATTAATTATTATGAATATAGATTGAATTTATAGGCACTTTACTGTTTAAATATAGAAGTTGATGCATTTTCTTAAGGTAAGGTTTCATGCAATTTATTAGAGGTGTTTAAATCTGTTTCAGATTTATTTACGGTTTGATCTTTTAAGTGGGAATACAGTATTGACCAGTGTCAAATGCATCATTGACCATGGAAACTGGAACATTGTTAACACATTACCAGAGAAATTTATGCCCAGTCAGCATAAACATTATGGACTGATTTAGATTCAATTCTGAGACTCCCCATCTTGCCAGCAAGTTCATTCATTCAGGATTCTGTCTTGTCAAAGCGCAATTACTACAGTTGAATCATCAAACTACTTTACTGTTTTTCAAATATTCTTAGTAAAAGTTAGCAAATACCATCTTCTTTTTCATGTGAAAGTTGTCTGTTTTAGCTTAAGAAAATGCACTTTATTCATTACATTGACAGACCTGTGAAGGTGTCACTTAAATATTAAAACTTAACTTCAAGAATCTTAGTCAGAAAAGTGAGACATTAGAACTGAAAAATGCTTGGCAACATTTTCCATATAGGAGTTCTGTTAAATAAAATATTTCAGAAATGTAATAGACTATTAAATGAGCCATGACACCAGAAAATTGGTCTTCAGGGTTTCCGACCAGGTCTTACACAAACCGGTCTGTTGAGTCACAGGAAAAGGAAAGAAGCTAGAAAGTTTAAGTAGAAAAGTACTATATGTGTAGCGAAAACAAGGGCGCTAATCAGATGTACAGTTACTACTCAGCTGATCTGCGGCTTTGTTTTCACATTTGCAAAAATCCTGTTTTTCTCATGTGGCTCAAATTATAAATGTTACATTTTAAAAGAATAAATTCTATACACCCATATACTTGCTGTGTTTATATACAGTTTGTACATGTGACTCTGTGCCAGATATTTAACCCTAAATCATTTCCATTATGTTGACATACATGTACTTGTACATGTAGCTTAGCTCGATAGAAAGGTTGTAGTTATAGTTCAAATCCTGCTTCTAAGACATAAGTACTAGGATGTGTTGTTGAACAACGCTTTTGTAACCATCAAGTATCCAAAAAATGTGGCCTGTCTTGTAATAATGAAAAATGGTTGACTGTACTGTTCAGCCTGAATGCAAACAAAACTGAAACATGGCTTCTGTGAACACTGATGACGAATTTAAAATGGGAAGTAAAATAAATGGGAGGCCTGGTGGCGTATAGGCTCAATTTACAACTTTTTAAGAGATCTATAAGTGTCTTGGAACAGAAAAGCTATAGAATTGCAGACTGGTTATTTAATAATACATTTATTGATGCCTTGTTGAAAACTTCTGGTGCATATGATGCATATCCGTAATCTGGTCATGTAAACCAGTTTGAAAGTCCATTTTGCATACAGTTCAATGATGAGAGCCATACGTTTTTGTAAGTAAAGGTATCTAAGTTATGTTTACAAAAGGAAATTTGATGCACAGATATGACCATTGACCAAAGTTGTTCATTTGGTTAAGCAACAAAACAAACAAACTAATGTACACACAAAAATCATGAATTCAAGCGTGCGGTATCCTGATAGATTGGTTGGTTGCCCATTAGGTGTGCCTATTTCATATTAAAAATGTAATATTGCCATCGACTCACACCTTGACTATTACCTGTACGAACTTTCTGCCGTATGCAGGACACGGTCAAAAGCTTAAAAGTAACACCATCCCATTAATCGTAACACAGTAACAAACCATAGTACTTACGTAAATTCTATTATGATGACTTGGTATGATGATTTCTTAGACATTCAAAGAAAGGGATAAAAAGTCACGCAAGAATGTTATTAAACATGGCAAAAGTTCGACCAAAAATCTGGCTCTTAGGAGAGGAGACTTTTCTAAATTTTGATGCATATATATAGCCTTGTCCGAATTTTACGACCTCGTTTTATCTATTAAGTTTTTTGTCGAATTCGGTGGCGGGGTAGGGGCAGAAATTATCGCTATTTTTATGGGTATGGCAATCTTTGCGTTTCATTATAGTCAGACAGGCTATGTGTTTTCCTGACCGAACATTTTGCCTGATAAGAAACATGTCAACTGAGGTTAATCAGGTCTAAGAGCTGACATTTCAAGTCTTTAAATCTACAGACTTACTAAATTTACAGACTGTCTGTAAATCTATAGACTTGTTAAGTCTGTGGATTTAAAGACAGTCTGTAAATCTAAGACTTATAAAGTCTATATATTTAAAGACTTATGCAGTATTTCATCAAGATTTGGAATGCCAAGAAAAATCGCATTCTATATTTAACGTAACTGAATGACCTATATATATATATATGTGCGAAATTTAGCGTGTAAAGTTCGTTTAAAAGTATGGCCTTATTTCCGTGTACTGATAGCAAATAATAACTATATGTATTCTTTGTTGGGTATTCTCCCTTTGACCATTGTTGGCGAAGAATATTACCCGATCAGATAATTGCTTGCGTTATCAGTTGTTGAGTATGTCAGCTCTTAGACCTGTTAATCACAGCAGTTACAATTCCTACTTATTGCAAAATTTTCATCTGATCGACTGACTAGAGGCAGTTTTAGACAAGAGTTTCTTAATCAATGCAATATCCGTTAAGCGAAAACAAATGCGCTGATCAGCCAGTGCAGTTACTGCACATCTGATATACATGTACGTCTACTTTATTTTCGCATAGGCAAATCTCCGGTGTTCCCGGCCATAATGGGGATTATATATTCAGACATGGATTTTAGAACCATCCATTTTTCATCATATCTTCTCACGTGCATGCAAATATTCTTTCTTAAAAATCTATGCAGCTAAACTGGTGTTAAGACTCAAAT
Organism: Rugalucina vietnamica; assembly: GCA_964017185.1. Lineage (NCBI taxonomy): Eukaryota > Metazoa > Mollusca > Bivalvia > Lucinida > Lucinidae > Rugalucina > Rugalucina vietnamica. Next base: position 6,296,371 of record OZ024884.1, on the reverse strand, counting down.
TTGCTTCCCTGTGTATGCTATTGTCAGCCTGTTTCACATCCGTATTACTGTCTGCGACGATGAATTGTACTGGTAGCAGCCGTGCGGTGTGAGAATTCAAATAATAATGAGCCGCCTCGTGGAGAAAACCAACAATGTGGTGTCCGAACAGGTCTGACACAAACCGGCCTGTATAGCTACAGAAGCAGGCTAGAAGCTTTAATTTGAGAGTTAAGTACAGGAGGAATTGTACTATCCGAGTAGCGAAAACTAAGTCGCTGATTAGCTTCGCGGTTTTCCCATGGGGCGGCTCAATTATGTAACGTACAGCTGTCGCAATAGCATTTTCTTTCCGATCTCTGTCCGGCACTGCTGCATTGATACATAAGCAAGTCTTCGTATTCTTTCGAATTTCATTAAGATTTTTTTTTCATGTTTTATTTAATATTCAGTTTATTCTTTTACATAATCCGACACATGTTTGGTTCTATCTGGAAACTGCAGTCTGCGATCTGTCTCTGTTGTCCGCGGCGAGTGAAACAGGCTTCGAACATGATCCGTCAGTACAACTTTTTTGGTTCTTTTTTGCCATTTCCAATGGTTACGAGCCAAGTGTGCATGATTAATGCATGACCATACATGCACACATCTTTTATACGGCGTAGTCAATAGAACTGTGACTATGTTTATTTCGGCTGCTAAAACAGCATACACATAATTCATAATTCAGCACGTGTTTTGCGTGGCGCATGTTCACAAACGCATATCAAAAGTCCTGCAGTGTGCACGCTCAAATAGGGATGGAAATACAGTGCTCGGTGATGTACGAGAGAGTGGCATCACAAGTTTACCGTTGGCAGGTTGGAAATCTAAGTCTCTATTCATATGGTCAAATGATTTTGATTTCATATTTTCTACAGTCGATTCAGAGATGATAATAAGGCTATGCAATTTTTCGCTGGAACAGGGAAAGAATGATTTAACAACTGTAATCAATACCTACCGATGAGTTCTAGAGTATGAATAGAGGGACAAAGAATCGTTGCAATTAAATTTAAAGTCCCATTATAGACAGCGAGTTGGAAAGAAATTACATAAAACACTTTCCGACAACACACTCGAAAAGCAGAATGACTAGCTCTTTCCCAACAAGGTATCTATCCGTCTAGGTTTCAACATGAACGATAGGCAACGAGCACGACAGAGAGGCAGGCATAACAAAAAGAAGTATAATGAAGATAAACCATTTTTCCTGGGACACGAATTATCGTTTTAACTGGGGACAAGTATGATGAAGACAAACCACCCTACGTTGGACACAAAGTGTTGTTTTTAACGGGCACAACGCCGAAAACCACTTCTCCTGGGGACATCATCATAAAGAAAGAAAATTGAATGAACTGGCGATCACATGTAACAAAAACTTTTGATAAAATTAAGTTAAAATTCCAACCAAATACAGCAGAAATACAGTGATTATCATTATCATTGATAAAACCATTTTTACTAGGACAGCGAAATTACCATTTCTATCAGTACAGCTTAATTTATTAGCGGTTATTAAAAAACGGATTAGAATAAAAAGAATAAACCAAGATCTCAACTAGCTAACACATGTATTACAAAATGCTGCTGCAAATAAAGCCAAAACCTCGACCCTAAGATACTAGGCGGGAAGGAGAGCCGATGATTTCCACTGGTTCATCAAGATGTTCATTCACGAAACTAAACAAAAGCCCAACAAGAAAGGCAGCAACTCGACCATAATAAGTCAAAAACACACCGACGAGCACACCAGACAGACAAACGGACAAAACACGCAATATGAATACAAATATTAACACTTACCTTGGATAGCGTTACATGTTGAAATAAGCAGTACAGATAATTCTGAGATTCATGGTTATAAGGCTATACCATTTTTCGCACGGAGCGGTGACAAAACGGTGACGAAAATAACTATATAATCAGTTCCGACGATCTCTTCCATTTTTGATAGCGTTTCTCATTGAAATCTGACGAGCCCCGTTTACACATTCACGATTTTCTCTACGATTCACAACGATTCATCCCGATTTCTCATGGTCAGAAAAATCGGGATGGATCGGGATGAATCGTGGCGAAAAGTGGAAATATTCAGTGTCACAACGATCCCAGTAAGAATGTCCATGACTATAGTACGGTGTCTGTAAGATATCGCTACGAATCAATGACGAGTCATGACGGCAAGGCTACGGTCAATGAGGATTAAACGCGGTGGCACAACGAATGCTCACGGTGCTTGTACGGTTCGATACGGTACGAGTACGATTCACGGTGGTAGCCGTCGTGGCCAATCGTGTAGCTCCGTAGCGAAACCGCGGATGATTCGTAGGACAACAGTACACAATTCCTGGTGACTCGTGGTGTCAAAGATTCCACGGTTTCGCTACGGAGCTCCACGATTGGCTACGATTTCTCACGAATAGCCGCGAATATAGCTACGGTATCAGTACGAATAAGCACGATTCCGCTACGGTTGCGCTTCGAATTAGACCACACCCAATAACCACCACGATTCGCCACGATACGCCACGAATGTTTTAAACAGTTTAAAACTTCCGTAGCGCTACCGTGGAGTTTCCCGAATTATCGCGATTCATCAAGATTCACCACGATTCCCCATGGTTCTACTACCGTGTCGGAATTACCACGGTACACCACAGTAGACGACGATTTTACAAATCGTGACGAATCGTAGCGGCACCGTAGCCAAACATCGTGATTGTGTGAACAGGCCTTGAGCAAAAAGTTCGTTGAAAATGCCTCACATCAGTAAACCCTTAAACGCGAATGAGTCAATTTATTTTTGTTCATAACGGTTCCCTTAGATCTCTGAAAGATCTATAATGTGGTTTTCCGACGTCACTCTCATGTTGAGCCGTGAGTAGGGAAACTTAGGATGCATTCGATTTACAGACCCCATAACGGGTACGGGTCGTGTTACATTTATAAATTGCTGTGTTTCTAAGTTAAAATCGCTTACGACGTGTTCAGAATATTTTTTTTTTCATTATTCGGATTTAAAATAAATGTATTATGCCCCTATTTCAAGTTTTGCCCTGGGCAGTTCAATAGCCCCCGTGGCCGAGTGGTTTAGAGCGCTTAATCATTCGACCATTTCACCGCTATGTCTGGTGTGAGCCCAACATGGGACACATGCGAGACAAGCAAAGTTCTTCTTGCAGGTGTGTCAGGTGGTTTTTCTCGGGGTTCTCCCGTTTTCGCGTCACCTACTGTTTCATATAAGCCGAAATAATGTTGAAAGGGACGTTATTTAAATTGAATAAAAAATTAAATGTGATACATCATTTTTGTATACTTGTTAAACGTCACAACAGCTATTTATGCGGAGACAGGTCCTCGGTTAAGAATTCGAAAGAAAGAAGAGGCCGGTGATCGAACTCACGATCCCTGTTTTACGCCACGGGGGCTTTTAAATGGCAAGCATTTACATCTCTGTGCGATTATAACATAAACATTTCTTAAATGAACAAACATGTATATTTTATAATAAATTGTTAAAGCTACCGACAAATTCCATGTTTATTACCGTATGTGATGCCTAAACATATTAAACCAAGGCCTGAACTGATAGTCTCCGGTGATGCTTTCAGGGACGGTCGCCCACGCAAAGCATGCAAAACGATAGTTTGTCTATATCTGAAGCAGTTGATGACGTATTTTACCACCAAAACTTGACGTGTCGCATATTTTACGAGTATTTGCTCCGTTTTCAACTTTTGATGGCATGTAACATTCATTTTAGTTCTTTATTACACTGCACGAGATATTTTATCAACTCCGCCAGAGCTTTGCATGACTCATGATACGTTTTCCACGTGCTTTTCATGTTTGGTATGGTATAAATATTGCTGCGATTTTCACATTATTTAGAGTTACATGCAAACTGAAAAGGATAGTATCATACAGCTCGATTTTGACCTCAGATGCGTCAAAAGATTGACGAGTCCACTCAGTCGCACGTGATAGGATATTCAGATTGTAACAGTACACGTACTGACTGTGCTTGCAACCAAAGTGTGTAACAGAAATTGTGCGACATTTCGTACTGATTTGCCTTTCACGTGCTACTTAGTAGATTCGTCGATCCTTTGACGTGTCTGATGTCAAAGTCGAGCTATACAGTGGTAGCATTGTTATTGTCACCTCCTCGTGACCAGCTGTGATAATTGTTTAGTTAACGGAACACGGAACCAAAATGACCTTTGCCATGAAATTGCTTCTGTTTTTTTTTTTTTTTTTTTTTTTTTTTTTTTTTTTTTTTTTTTTTTGTCATATGTCTGAGATATCAGAAATTTTGTGTCCGAGTTTTACGTTGCCGTGTCCGAGGTTATCCTACAGCAGCTGTCCGCGTCATACCCAGTGTTTTCTTCTTTTTTTTTCGGCCAACTTCTGACCTTACCGTTACCATGAATGCGAAATTTCTGATATTGATATCTCGGACATATCATAGATCTAGTTTAACGAACAGCCGAGCTGAGCCACAGTAACCCCGTCGGTGGAAAAAGCATGCTCATCCACCAAGGGTGGTTTACTGCGCTATATACCCAACACATACTCAATTCACCTAGTCTCGAGTTTGAAATTTGCATATTTCCAAAGGAGGCTATCCCGTCACACTAGTTAAAAAAAAATAAAATAATAATAAAAAAAATGTCCGACATTTCGACAGATTAACCCTACTGTTAGGAGCTCTTCAAGGACACAACACGATGACGGCTGTAGGGATCGAACCCAGGATCTCTCGTTTCGGAGTCTGACGCTCAGCCACTACGCCAACCCGATCCTTCATGCTTTGGTGGTGTGGTACATTTTCATCTATGTAGAGCTTTTGGCAAACGAGCCAATGACGAACACCAATTTGCTGCGACTGATTTGCACCAAAGAATCTATGAGCACCGAGTCCAGACAATGGTGCCCTCCGCAGAAAGCACAATATTCTGTTCTATTCTATTCATTAAATCCCTCTCTTGGGCCTCTCTTGTCATACAATGTTGCCGACGTCACCGCACGCACTGTGACGACATGAAAAGGTCAAAGGGAAGCCATATTGTCAATAAAAACAACACGACTGGACAATATCATGAAAAACGTTTATAAAATGGACATTTAAAGGATTATCGATGACTTCTTTTGTAATCAGGTCTAAGAGCTGACATAAATTACAGACTGTCTTTAGATTTACAGACTGTCTTTATTTTTAAAGACTTGTGAGTCTATAGAATTAAAGACTAAAACGAGGAAATAGAAACAATTATGAAATAAGGTAAATTCGCACTAATACACAATTGTGATTTGCTTTATTACATAAGCAGCTGTATAGTGCAGAAAAATTTTCATCGTTTGTTGACTTAACATTGAATAATGAGAGAAACAAACAAATGTGTTTTGATATACAAAAGTTTTCTCCCATATACTATAACTCAACAACTGATAACGCAAGCAATTATCTGATCGGGTAATATTCTTCGCCAACAATGGTCAAAGGGAGAATACCCAACAAAGAATACATATAGTTATTATTTGCTATCAGTACACGGAAATAAGGCCATACTTTTAAACGAACTTTACACGCTGAATTTCGCACATATATAGGTCATTCAGTTACGTTAAATATAGAATGCGATTTTTCTTGGCATTCCAAATTTCGATGAAATACTGCATAAGTCTTTAAATATATAGACTTTATAAGTCTTTAGATTTACAGACTGTCTTTAAATCCACAGACTTAACAAGTCTATAGATTTACAGACAGTCTGTAAATTTAGTAAGTCTGTAGATTTAAAGACTTGAAATGTCAGCTCTTAGACCTGGTAATTGGACAGAGAAAAAAGTGTCAGGTAGGAGCCGATTGAACCCATTTTGATTTGCAATCGAACGTTTTAGGTTGCCGTGCAACATTTGCTCCGACTCCAAGAACATTGCCGGAAATGCCACTACGTAATGGCTCGTAAAATGGGGCTTGCACACCTGGCAATACTTCGTATTGCTATGTTGACACTTATTTGAAGCATTAATTTTATGATTTATGGCTATAACTTCAAGCGCCTGTGATTCAATAAATGCTCTGCATTGCCTGCACCTATCTATCAGTCAATTGAGTAAACGTTATTGGAGAAAACTCAAATTTCTCATTGTGTGTCACCCGATCATTTATCTGTTTGTATGTAAACAATACCACGTGTTTCTCAGCTGTGTTATTGCTAAATACATTATACATTATCCAAAGGTGTAGGCCGAATGATCATACTACCTGTCTGTGACCCTATATAATGGCATGCATAGATTTTCAAATAAAGACCTGCTATTTTTGTTAATATATGGTAACCGTGTGTGTTCTGAAAAGGTACAAGTAGGCAAAGATCAGGAAAAGGCGCAATCAGAAAGAGATTCCCACTCCAAAAACCGAGGTGGGAAAAAACCAAACTAACAATCAGGCACTTATACCATGAAACATATCGTAAGCCGAATGAGCAGCTATTTTCCCAATAGGTGGCCACTCAGTTACCTTAACTTAATTAAAAATATGAAAACATACATGAAGCGCCAACAGCACAAAAAAAATTTAAACACCAAGACATAAAACAAAAAGAACCACCACAGAAGTATCGCCTTGGAACGATCAGTAACACAAAGTTACTGGCGGGCTTAAACCGATTTTACAGGATCCTAACCTCGCCCTCGGCTTCTACAGTGGTTCATTTATACACAGATATAATCAAGAAATAAGGTAAATCATGATACGAAAATATATGATATAGGTACCAACATGTAACCTCTATAACGGAAAGCAGGGTGAGCAGCTATTGAAGTAAGGTGATCACAGAGCTAGCTTGGACAGAAAAAGTAAAATGCAGAGGGCTAAGTGAACAGCCAAATTTAAAGTCGGGTGGCCACAAAGTCATGCAACATGAAACTCATAATAAGAATAAATTGGATAATTGTGAACCACAACAGCAGTACCGCCTTGGAACGGTCAGTTATAAATAACTGGGGGGCTTAAACCGGTTTTACAGGATCCTAACCTCACCCTCCGCTTCTGCAGTGGTTCATAACATTTAGTAAGTTCTTCGGTCTTCGTGGTGAATCTCTAACTAGTCAATGAATCATCAAGAACAAACAAATAAATCATGATAAACATCCTGATGAATCAAAAACAAGGACTCACAGATTGAGTAAGCTGCCCGACGATGGAGATCCCTGGGCGCCGAATAACCTACTAACTCCGGAGCAAAAGATAAACACCAGTTGGACCCCGGTGGGCCAAGCAACAGACAAGAAGCTCCGGCCCCAACCAATTAAAATGAATAGCTTTAAGTCGGGGCCATCATAAAGTCTGACGCCCGACCCACCGGCGTGCAATTAGAGAAGGCAGCATAGTTATCAACCATGATTGGGTTAAAAACTAAGCATGCAGACTGTCGCATAACATTCAAGTTATAACCTATACGTCTGTAACGTGATATGATTTTTCTGAATTGAAAAGAAAAATCACAAACCCCTATAAGTTTCTTAAATTTGTAAACTAAGTCACCATAAAATTCAGGTTCCGAAAGGCCCTCACTTAAAAGCGTCTTTATTTTTGTGCTGTTGGCGCCTTATGTATGTTTGCATATTTTTAGTTAAGTTAAGGTAACTGAGTGGCCATCTATTGGGAAAATAGCTGCTCATTCGGCTTACGAAATGTTTTCATGGTATAAGTACCTGATTGTTAGTTTGGTTTTTTCCCACCTTGGTTTTTGGAGTGGGAGTCTTTTTCTGATTGCGCCTTTTCCTGATCTTTGCCTACTTGTACTTTTTAAAAACCCAACATTATATTTGGAAATCAATTCATAGTGTCTACGATAAAATTTAGAAAAGGTTTTTCGAAGTTTATGATACCGATAGCCCTGTTGGAGAAGTTTTGCCGTTAAACGTTTATTTCGAGCGTTGAAGTCTGTAACATGATTGCAGACTCTAGCAAACCTAATAAGTTGCGAAATGTAAACACCATAAGAAGCACGACGAAAAACGTCACAATCCAAAAAAGGAAAATTTACTATATCAAAATCAAAGTCATCGCGCTTATCATAAATTTTAGAAGAAACAAATCCATTTGCAACAGAAAGATGTAGATCTAAAAAGGGTGCTTCGGTATCTGAGATATTGGCTTTGTTCAACTGAAGTTCAGGTGGATAAATTTGATTGACCATACCTTCAAAATAAGGGTTACTGAAATTGATAAATTCTGATTTTCTCACTTTGCGTTTCATTTGTTCTAACTTGGCCTTGTTTCATGGAAGTCTATCATTGGATTAAAAATAGTATATGATTAAAGTTGTGTAGTTGCTGCAATCAATACATGACGTCATGAAAACTTTACGATGACGTTTCGACGTTAATGAAGTTAGCGTCTTTATATCACTGTTATGAACTAGGACTAGGACTAACATTTTCGAAATTCTCTGTGTTTCTGAAGGTTTAACATCTATTCAACAATAAATACTATATTATAAGCACAAATTCACACTTAAGAAAGAGATGAGCCGCTTGTGCCTCCAGGCAAAGCTTCTACTCTACTGATTGACCACTTCATTACTGGTTAACCGCTTAGGTCTGAGCCTGCCCAAGAAAAGTTGTTCAAGTCAAACCACCTTATTGCTTTAGTTGTATGGTTATATTCGTTGCACTTTTCAGATGTTATGACGTGCTAATTTTGGGTAAACGTTCCATAACGTCCCGACATTATCATTGCTGTTGACTTGGACGCTAAGCCACAAATCAATCAATCAATCAATCAATCGATCAATCAATCAATCAACTTCACACACTGTTTGATAAAACATGCATAACAAAGGGTTCCAATATTAGGGTTGTTCTTATGGCACAACGGTTGCAAAGTCAACATGCATAGTTCAAACGAACTATATTTGCCTTGGATCGTGTTACAGTTTGACATAAATATTAGGGCATGCCAAATATTTTAGATTTAGATGGTTTAGAATAAAATGTACTTGAATTTTGTCAGATCCGCACCGCACTCTTTTGTTTGATGGTAGAACTAGGTGTTTTTTTTTTTTTTTTTTTTTTTTGTTTTTTTTTTTTTTTTTTTTTTTTTTGTTTTTGTTTTTTTTTTAATTTCAGAAGTATTTGACTTCTTCATTCTCATATATGTTTGAGTAGCCCCCGAATTAAGACGGATGCAAAGCGATCATCGATATATAAATGATTTTTTGTTAACTTTTGCGTGTGAAATGATATAAACTTTTTGTCATTTGTACATACAAGTGTGTCAAATGACAGCATTTGGTGTATACCATCTTCCTGCTTTTAATGTTAGAAAGTGTCCATTATTGTCTAGTGCAATTATCATAGGTGGTTAATGAAGACATGATCACGTAAATCTATCTGTTTATTACTACATCATATTCTCTTTAAATTACTTAAGGATAGACAAACATGCAAATTCAGAGAATTCATGCCCTCTGTATTTTGTTATTTTTGAGGTAGATATCATTGTTACCCACATGTAGAATTAAACAAGAACTCGTGCTGCATGCACAATGAAATATAGTTTTTGTGTGTGTGTGTGTTTTTTTTTTTTGTTTTTTTTTTTTGCACAGATTTTCAGTAATGTTGCATGCAACTTTTGGACCTACAGTCCCCAGGCGGCCAATCGATCTGAGAGTCCTCGTTCTTAATTCATTATGGTGTTTATTACTATCTATCTATCTATCTATCTATCTATCTATCTATCTATCTATCTATCTATCTATCTATCTATCTATCTGTCTGTCTGTCTGTCTGTCTGTCTGTCTGTCTGTCTGTCTGTCTATCTATCTATCTATCTATCTATCTATCTATCTATCTATCTATCTATCTATCTATCTATCTATCTACCTACCTACCTACCTACCTACCTACCTATCTATCTATCTATCTATCTATCTATCTATCTATCTATCTATCTATCTATCTATCTATCTATCTATCTTCTATCTATCTATCTACCTACCTACCTATCTATCTATCTATCTATCTATCTATCTATCTATCTATCTATCTATCTATCTATCTATCTATCTATTTGAGGCAAGTATTTTCTGAACACTTATCACAAATCTGATAATACCTTGTCTCAGGCAACTAAGTTATCAGAACAATGATTTAATTGGCATGAGTACGAATTGACCAAACATGGAGTACGAATTAACCAAAGTGAGTATGAATTGACTCGAATACCGAATTGACTTAAGTATACGTTGACTCCGTACCGTAAGTAAACAGGTCACGGGAACCAAAAATCGCCTTTGACACGGCATTTAGTATTGCAAGGAGTATGTGAAGTGTTTTCAGTGACCGCAAAAACTTACCAAAACATCCCAAGATAGCGTTGGTCCAAGACCTTGCAGCTTTTTGCGCCAATATCCTGTGTCAGGTGGATTCGCTCCGTTACAAGATTATAGACTTTTTATTAAGTCCCACACATGCATGTTGCACTTTGCATCATTCATATATATTGATATTTGCAAAATAGTCTGTGTTCGTAATTGGCTGTATATGTGTTTTATGCATTGCTGTCCAGGATGGCTCTATATTGATAATCAAAATAAGGAATAACTATTAAATCTATCAAACATTTTTCAACAACATTTTCATTTTTACACCTGCAACATTTTCAGTATATTGCATGGTCAAGTTGTCTTGATGGATTGAGTGACAAAACTCATGATCTCGAAGTCGGCTACAAGTTAAGCTAATTTCAAACAGACAAAAATGAAAAGGGTGACAAAAGGATGTAACACTTTTAGATGAATGTAAGATAAAATGAAACAAACTCGCTTCACATGACCGTTTCACGCAACCATGAAACTTGAAGACAAATACTAAAAACGGAAGAAGGAAGTAGTGTTTGATGTCAAGATGAGAAAAGAAACACTTTTTATTGTCACTGCATAAAGCTTTATTAACAGGACCATCTTTCGGATACGACAATTAACACTTCTCAGTGTCCTACAGCATGTAGGAGGCAGGTTTGGATGGCAAATATTGTTATTTTTGGGATTCATAAAATTATAAAGGTAAATAAAAAAAAAAATAAAAAAAAAGACAGTTACTTATGCTATTTGATTGTGATTTCAAGTCGGAATGGCATTTTTGTCCCATTGACAAACGCCTGAAATATGTACTTAAATGCATTACGTATCGCTTTGCTAAAACTCAACATAGATTCGTGTGTCAGATTGGATGCAATGCGACATAGATATGAAGAAAATAGAAATCTTTTGGACCGAACAATACTATACGATCCAATTGCCGTCATCACTAAAGATTAATCGACTTAAATCTTTATCTCTCTTGTTTTTATTTACACTTTTGTATTGTTGAATTACTAGTACTTTGTTTCTAGCAAGATGGCAGAAAGTATACAGCTTAGCACACTTGCTGAGTGTCCGATTGAAGAAAATGACCTGAATGATTACGAGTCAGTGAGAGTCAGCCGGTTTACTGACAACGAATATGTGGAGCTCAAAAATGTTTCCGAACGAGCCAGGGAGCAAGCCGACCCAGTTTATGCTAATACGACATTAGTAAGATGTTCCACGGACAGTACGGATGCAGATGCTTGTACATCAAGTTCCCATGCACACACAAGTCAAAGCGTCACTGCAGCTGAGAATATGGATACTGCTAGTACCTTACACAGGACCTTGGCTGAAACATTAATATCACTGAAGCGAGTGCAGATCACGTGTATAGTATTGGGTATTGCACTCGTGGCATGCTCAGCCACACTCGGCGCCTTGATGCTCACAATGGTAGGATAAAATTTGTGTTCGGGTTAAATATACGTTGTGAAGATAATAAATAAATAAATAAATAAATAAATAAATAAATAAATAAAGCTTTTTTGACTGTTTGGATCGCTACACGAAGTATAAATTATACGATATATTGGGTTAAAATTCAATATTAACGATTTCCAAAATAACTAATTAAAGTATAAAACTAAAAAAAAATAACTGACATCATTTAACACAGAGCAAAGTTCTAAACTAAAAGTGTTTTGTTTAGAGCCATCACTGGACATCGGTACATTGATATGGTACAAACTGTTGTGTTTTTTTTTTGTCGACAATAGGTTGGACCATTTCTATGGAATTGATGATAACGTTTTTGCATATTCTTACTGTTTCAAATTGACTTTTTAAATTACAGCGAGAGAAACTTCATCAATCAGAGCAAGTATCAGGTATCATGCTTTTGCTTTGATTATTAGTTATGGCTATCTTGATCCCTTTAAACTTCTAGCGTCCTCATTCTTTCAGAAAATATAATGCACCAGTCATTTGTAACCAAGCCCCCTCCCAACCTACGGGGAAGGGTGCCTGGCTAAAGTGCGGGGTAATTACTTTTTATAGTCCCGGCGTTGTAGGGGATATCACGGGGCTTTGATATTAAAATCCTTACCCCAGGAACATTTTCTACTGCAAAGGGCAGGGCAAAGAGCATGGTTTTTACCTCCAGTTTGTCCCCTGGGGTTGGTGTCTATTAATAGCATAATAGCAAGACATTGAAAACAGAAAAAATCATTATCCCCGCTCTTCTCCTAAGGTGGGGGAGCACTGATTACAAATGACTGGTGAATAATAAAACTGCTGTTGATTTACAGTGTATGTTCTTTAATTGCAATATGTGTCTGCCAAAATCTACTTAGTATAGAGATAAAAAGGTACAAGTGGGCAATGATCAGGAGAAGGCGCCATCAGAAAGTGGCCACTCTACCCGAACTCAGATAAAAAAATATGAAAACGTACATAAGGTTAAAAGAACTCAAAATTCTACTCCAAAACATAAAACAACAGAAGTGTCGCCTCTGAACGATAAGTAATATAAAACTGCTGGGGGGGAGGGGCTTAAATTACTGGTGGGCTTAAATAACACTTTTTAGCCGTATAAAGTAATGCATATTTTTACATCTGTGGCCAGCATCCATGTCATTAAATAAAATGTTACGGTTTTTGTGACAGTAGTTATTTTCTTTTCATATGTGCGGGTACAGACAATATGCAAGTGTCGATCGGAAAACTCCAAGCGCAGACTGGAACCGCTGTGTCCACTAACACAACATTGCAAGAACACGCCATGCAGTTAAAGAAAATGCTCAATGAAAACAGTGCTTTAATCAATAACCACACTGTAAGAATTGAAGCAATGGAACAAACAAGCGTTGAAAATAAACAGTTTATACAAGAGAACATTGATTCGCAGTTAGAACAAAGCAAAGCAGTGATCCGAGATCATACGACTAGGATTGAACATCTTGAAGAAGCGAGCACAGATAGTTCTATTTTGATCAAAAACCACACAAATGTACTTTTGGAACTTGACAGGCGCTATAATACTACAAAGGGCGTGATCGAGGCACACAGTACAGCACTTGCAAACTTAACGCAGTCGACCGTTGATAATAATATTCTATTCCAAAATCACACTGCTAAGCTATCAGAAATTGAGAGCGTCCAAGTCATCAAAACTGCCAAAATCGAGGAGCTTGATAAGGCGATTGTTGACATAAATATTGCCTTATTAAATTACAGTTACAAGTTTTCGGAAATGGGTAAGTCATGTCTTATATCCTCTGACCAGATACGGTATTCATCCATGTTTTCAATGATCCTATTCCTTCCGAATTTTAGACTTGGACAAACCGTGTCAACCGGGGTTAGGAATGCGCCAAACTGGGTCAGAACCGAACTCGTGAGGCGCTTCGTCTGTTTTCGCTTGTTTCATATAATTTGTGTTCACCGGAACAAACCAAGACAGTTGCCGAAACCTTGTAAAACCAGTAAGACAACGGGACAGAAATTGTCCCTACCAAGAAACGGCCTTGATAAATCGGCATAATCCATAGATAAGCAGGATGACACAGGGTCACTCCGCGATTTTACCATGATTCCTAAGAGATGAGCCGTAGCCAACCGGTTTTGAAGTTCTAACCATGAAGAACCCCTGTTTCGGCTGATTGTCTATAAATGGTTGCTAGTATCTTAAATACCGAGCAACACCGAGGTATAACACTATCGCAACCGACGATAACACGGACGACACCCTGGACTCACGGGATGACATCGGGTCGCTTTGAAAACAAAGTATTTCGCACTATAATGTGATGATTCTGTCATAACATCGGGAATAACCGTGTATCTACCGGCGTGTACCTTTTAATTGACCGGAACTTCATCGGAGAAACGCCGTTACTGTGAGAACTCGATCATTTTATCAGAGAGATACACTCCCGGTAAAAAAATAACAACAAATTCCGCGTTTCTCCGCAACCATGGCAAACGCGAAATTTTTATTTCTCGGAGAAACACCGCGAAATAAGCCAGGTAGACGAAATCGTCTGCGCGAAATTTCGCGGAGTTTCTCGGTGAAATTTCTCGGTGTTTCTCCGAGAAAGGTAATTACCTGGATTTATCGATAAAACTCTTTTTCTCGGAGTTTCTCGGAGGAACAAATGCATGTTTATAATTTTTGAATAAATATAAAACAATAAATTAAAAAAAAAATAAGTATTTGCAAGTATGAAACTTGCAGATGTTACGTATTTGTTTAGATGGCTTATAATCCACATAAATATATTCTTGATTACATTAAAATTTATGATGACCTTTGTCACTTGTGTTGCTTTTCACATCATTTATGATTATTCGATCTTTGAACAGAAGAATGGAAGCGAAAAAATCATTTAAAAATCAAGGGCGTCATTAAAAATTCGCGCCTTGAGCATTGTCCTTTCCGACAAAGAATAAAATTACCACACTTCCAGTGACTATGTGGATAATCAGAATCATTTTCATTGAATGAATAAATATGTTTAATGACATTTGATCAAAGGTATTTAATTATGTACGATAGCAATGATTTAACAGGCGGTTTACTTTAATTATGTCAGGATAAACACAAGTCATCAAAATAACATGAATATACCGGCCGGAGATCGAAATCGCAACTTTTTTTTTCGAAGCGAACGCACTATCTATACATGTAAAACCATGGCGGCCTGTCTTATTAAATGTTCCGACCTTACTTGTCCGCCAGCATTTCTTGGTAAGCTGTTAACGTAACCGTTATCAAATATTCAGATTATGGTTCCATATAAATCGCAAATAATTTGAGCATTCGTACATGTACATGTACAAGTATATATACCTGTATGTTTTAGATCGAGACTACATGTAGTAGGAAAGAATTTGTATCAAAAGTTATTCTCCATGAACAACCACAAAGCCGTTTAAATCATGAACTTATGGGATCGCCTAAATTGATGCCCTTTCACCCGTAATATTGCATGGTATTAACATACATAAATGGTCAACAAAATTTACAGAAATCACTGTTGACTGATTTGGCCAAGTGGTAGAATTTGCAGCATTACCAGGAAGTGTGTTTCGGCATACACAGTCATGTTCTTGTGTCACATTCTCTAATGAACACGAAGCTGACACTGCTCCTTCACATGATAAGGAAGCTGTCTGCCGTAAAGTGAAATAAAAAGTCAAGCAAATAAAAATGCCGACCGTGCAGCCAACACTGTCATATGACTTACTCCCAGTTGACGGCTAAATACATCACGTAGATATGAATGTACACGTCCATACATTGCTATTCACGCACATGCATTTGCATCATTAAAATCATTCTTGTTCAAACATTTTACATCAGGAAAACATTTCATGGAAATGTGTATCCCATCAAAAGCAAAACTGGGGTATGCAGGGGTATATCTATTTTTTTATCTTTTGCTCCAAAACATAAGATTGTGGGTACTAGTTTGAACCGCCTCGGTGAGGCGGTTATAACGTGTACCCACAATCTATGTTTTGATCATGAATAAGAAAAAGCAAACATTTTCTACTGAAAATTTTCTTCTTTTTTTTTTCATCTTTAAACATCTCTGTATATTGCATGGGCATGTTTTCGTAATTTTAAAGTTACGGTATATGAAATTATTTCTTTAAAACATCATCGACACAAAAGGCAGCAACGCTTTCGGAAGGAGAGATCGGAAAACCTCATAAATACATTTACATGTTTGTTATACCTTGTGCAGAATTGCGGTTTGTATGGAACAAATTGTAAATGTACATGTACAGTGTATATGTACAGTCGAGAAATTTTAATGGTCTTAAATTTTTATTTCGCTCCCTCTTTAAATCTGATAGATATTATTAGATGAAAAATGCATTATGTGCAACAAATACTTTTGTATAGGATATGTCACACAGTGCATCAAAGTAAGTCAAACTTTTCTTTACATGTACGTGAATTAGGGACAATATCGGTTATGATAGTATTTTTCTTTTATTTTTCTTTTACGTATGCACCATTATTTTGTCGTCATTTGTGTTACGACATCGAGATATAAATGTGGATGCATCAAACATACAAAACATACATACTCAAGTATCTGCAGTTCATAGCGTGTCGGATGCTGTTTCGGTAGTTTTTGTAAGTGAAGGGTTTACAAATACGAATGTTGTGTAGCCCATTTCGAACGTCAGGACATCCCAAACTTGTACAGTACCATAAAGCGACGAAAACGTACCGACATAACCGTGGCTGAGGACAAGGACGTTAGTAACAGCAATATTGCGCAGTAATTTTTCTATTCATGCACATGCATATTAAAGTTTGTATACGTAGACGGTCCCGGTAATTTTTAAAACTGACACCAAAATATCAGGTCATGTATTTGTTTTCGTGTAAAGTGAGTGTATCCGTTCCTGCCTTCTACGCAAACATTAATAAAGGTTAAGTTTTAATGCGATTTAACGTGTAAATTTGATGTAAGATATCCATACGCCAGTTGAGCTGTGTGCTAGTCGAGCTGCACATGTTTTTCGGAAACGATCAGGATGTGCGATTTTTGGAACAAGTGCACTTATTAGATCGAATACGGTGAAAAATTCATATCTATACATCTTGATCGTGTAACGGGATAGCTTCACTTGGAAATATGCAAATTTCAAACTCGAGACTTTGTGAATCGAGTAAGTGTTAGGTATATAGCGCAGTAAACCACCCTTGGTGGATGAGCATGCTTTTCCATCGACGGGGTTTGCTGTGGCTTGGCTCGGCTGTACGTTACATGTAACGTACAGCCACGTTACATAAAACGTACAGCCGAGCCAAGCCACAGCGTACAGAAATATCAGATTAAAGAAGTAGGGGGATTGTACTAGCCGAGTAGTGAAAACAAAGGCGCTGATCAGCTGTGCAGATACTGTACAGTTGATCTGCGCCTTTATTATTGCATGAGTATAAGTCCAGCGTTCTCATGACGAGGCTCATATAAAAGTGGGGTATACATTACATGGACATGTTATCATGATGTGTGTAAATATGTTGAGGAATACCTCATACAATGTATATGGGTTTAAAGCACATGAACATGTAAATGCGTTTGTTAATTTACTCGATTAATTATCAATTAATTTATCAATTATCAGTAATTGATAAATTGTCTTTACTTGTCATTTTTCACCATGTATCATGCACTTTCCTATGCACTTGACATTTCGGACCGCACCTTGTAAAAACAACATGCCGCCAACACAAAATGTTCATGGCGGAGTTGTCGTTATGCATGGCAATAGGTTTTGCGTTTATGCATTTAGCAAGAAAAGCAGATGCTTAAAAAAAGAAAAGTATATAAATTGTTTTCTCGTTATCCGCCTTATTCTTATGTGAAGATTTGGTCATAAATTTGGCATGAAAAAAGTGTTTTTGCGAACAGTGCCCCTGCTAAACGAGTGATTTAGAGATATTGACAAAACTTTGTGCTAGTTAAATACTGTGTATCCTTATCATCGAGAATGTTGTAATGCATATTCATATAGGAGTTAGAAGATCGCTGCAGGGTAATCGGGTCAATAAAATTTTACAAAAATAGCTTGCTCCATAAGCTGACAATGTGATGAAATTATGCCATTTCATTCTACATGCACGTTTCCATAGCTTGACATACAACCAGAACCAGAAAACATTTATTTCATTACAATATGAATTCAAGAATGCGCAAAATGGTTACTTATTATACGCGTACATGTTTATGGCCTACTGCGTTTATGTTTCCTAGCTCAAACAAATGAAACTACTTGGATAAAGACATAATTGAGATGAAACAAAGTACTTCTTAATTTGTATGTCAAATGCGAGTCAAGTCATGCCTGACCAACCGTAACGGAAACCAGTGAAGAAGACTGTGGAATGTTTGCTCAGTAATTAAGGTCCCTTATTAAAACGTGTCAAACTGTTAGAGGTGCCATATACAAACACACTTATAAATACTGATCAGTTAAAGGTCTAAAACTTCTTTAATTATTAAAAATATGGTAAAATCGATTTTCACAATCGTGCACAATATTTCTCCGAGAAACACCGCGAACAGGTAAATCTGGACTAACCTGTTTTCACCGGTTAATACCTGCGGTCGCGGTGAAATTTCTCGGTGTTTCTCCGAGAAATCGAACTGAACGAAACGCGAAATATCTTAATGAAAAGAGAAATTTAGCGTTCTTTCTCCGAGAAAAATAGCTTAGGGTCCTCCGAGAAAAGAGGAATATGTTGTTGATTTTTTACCGGGACTGTAAACAAACTCTTTCTGTTTATCACGGTATAGCTTGTAAAATTGGTTACTGTGTCGGGGACAACTTAAATATTCATATCTAAAAGTGATCGGCTAGTTCATTAGTCCAAGGAGGTGTCATAAATAACGTATTTATGAGTAAACGCCCATACAGTAACACATAATGTGAAGCTATATTTAGTCTTGCTGTCACCGTGACGCTACACCACAAATCAAACAAACAAACCCAATTACTGACAAATATTCACAAAACGGCGGTGTCCCCGATATTGTTGACTAGAACGAACAAACTTGTTTGAAGTTAAAATACATATCACGTTCTCATACATGCTAGGAAAAGAAAATAAAACTAAAATACATGAATAATTATCATCATGTGACTTGTATCTTTATTTAACAAAGTAGACATTTTTCAGTCCACGGTTCATGGGGAAGTTGGGCCTCTTGGACAACATGCAGTTCTACCTGCGGTATTGGCATGACACATAGATCTAGGGCTTGTGATAGCCCACGGCCGTCGCTTTTCGGAAATAACTGCTTTGGTGATTCTTTGGAATATAGCCTTTGTACAGTAAAACCGTGTCCAGGTAAAGCAGAACAATATTTTCATTTATTTATTTACACAATGAACGAGAGGCTTTTAATAAAACTCATTGTTAATATGCTTTCTCCTTGAATCCTTAGATATTGTAAACAGTCATGCAATGGACATATTCGCCAAATTTAAATAAAATCGAATGGAAATGTATTATTAAGAATTCAGAAAAAGAATCTGATTCACCTTTTATCGAAAAAGTTGTACAGGCAAATATGTATTTTTTGTGAAATATGTATTTTATATGAGACATGAGTCTTGAAAAATAGAATAACTTTTCAAATCTAACAGAAAAGTATGAATACCCTCTATACTTTCGCATAAATTTATTAAACTTAAATGTTTCCACAATTGCTATGCCTTACAGGAATTCTTGTATAAAATATTGTTGACAGACAAAGACAAATGCGCCAATACCCTCTTTCATTTGGTGCATAACCCTAAATGGACTTGCTATCAATGATTTATTAACCCATTTGTGGTGCACCAAAGAGCTTTTAAAACTCAAAAATCAAAATTAGACTTGTTTGCACCAATGACATTTTAGTCTTCCTTAACATGCGAATAGGGTCGGTAACTGAACTCTGCTTCTAATTTACATGAAACTGGTATTTTAAAGGCACTGACCACCCCTAGCAAAAAACACATTTGGCACTTTTTGCTATGTGGATTCTCTTTGAATGAATTATGAAGAAAAATATTTTACCATTTCACATGGTATTTGTAGTGATTCATATGTAAAACAATTTAGTTTTAGTTTTGTCTCTTTTTATTCAACCTACGGGCCTTCGAAAATGAATTATCTGGACCAATTGGAGTTTTACAAACTTGAGGACGTACATGAAACGTCATGTTTGTCATGTTTGTCATCATTCAACAATTTTGCAACTCAGCGGTCCTTCGCAGACTATTTGGACATTGCAATCCTGACGTCTGATCAACCGAGTTTTTCAGGTCAAGGCGCTAATTTCACTAAATTACAGTAACATCGATAACGTCAACTATGGTCATTCAGACAAGGTAACATTCCAGACAAACAGTGCAACTGATAAAATTTGTTCGTTTGGTTAGAAAGCGATGATCTATTTTTCAAGGGGCAAATTACATGCTCATGTTAAAGTTTGAAAGTTTTGATTTTAATGGTATTGCTACATCAAAGACTGTGGCTCTAGCATTACTCATTATTTTGATACGGAATTTACAACATAATTTAAAAATAATTTCAAAATAATAAATTTATCAATGTTTTATGTATGTCAGATTTCACTGAAATCGAAGTACTGTAAATATGAAAAAAAAAACGAATTTCAATTTTTGGCGTTTTAAAGCTCTTCTTTTAAAGCTCTTCTTCCAAGTCGATACTTCTGTAGTGGTTCTTTTTGTTTTATGTCTTGGTGTTTAAAATTTTTTGTGCTGTTGGCGCCTTATGTATGTTTTCATATTTTTAGTTAAGTTAAGGTAACTGAGTGGCCACCTATTGGGAAAATAGCTGCTCATTCGGCTTACGATATGTTTCATGGTATAAGTACCTGATTGTTAGCTTGGTTTTTTCCCACCTCGGTTTTTGGAGTGGGAATCTTTTTCTGATTGCGCCTTTTCCTGATCTTTGCCTACTTGTACCTTTCTGTATATAATAAACTGGTAGCCTGTGGAGAAGAATACTAAGAATACATTTCGAAAACAAAGCGTCATTCCAAAATATTTAAAACACAGTATTAATAGAAAGTATTAATTAGTGGAACAAATGGAGTTTAAATTGATACTCTATCAAAGAACAGAAAAGGGTAAATAAAAATGTATTTTGACCTTTATTATTGTATTAATTATGTGTTAAAGTTCTTTGAAAACTGCGAAAATTATTGTCTTTTTCTCGCTAATAAATGTGGACTTTTGTTTTGTTTCAAACAGAAATATTTTTGTTGTTTTATTGATAATATACAAATAAGTGTTTTGTCATCTTTAGAGTATTTAAGTATACTATGTATACTATATTGTCATTTTCTATTATGTATTTTTTCATTATCCAAGTATACTATAATGTCATTTTGTAAACATGTCGTCTCAAAGGTAAGTTTGTTTCCATGTTCCGTTAAATAAGGTAAAAGTAGGCAATGGTCAGGAAATGGTGCAATCAGAAAGAAGTTCCCACACCAAAAACCGAGGTAGGAAAAACAAATTAACTATCACATACTAATGCTAAGAAAAGTGGCCACTCAGTTACCCATATTTTATGAAAATATGAAAACATACATAAGGCGCAAACGCACAAAAATTCAACGCCTAGACATTAAACAATAAGAACCACCACAGAAGTATCGCCTTGGAACGATCACTATAACAAAATAACTGGCGGTCTTAATCGATTTTACAAGCACCTTACCTCGCCCTCAGCTTCTACTGTGGTTCACAACATTTAGTTAGTTGTTCGGTCCTCGTGGTGAATCTCTAACTAATCAATAGATCATCAAGGACAAACTAATAAATCATGATAACCACCATGATGAATCGAAAACGAGGACTCACAGATTCAGTAGTCTGCCCGACTATGGAGATCCCTTGTCACAACTAATTTACTGAAATCCGGAGCAAAAGAAAAACAAAAGTTGACCTCCGGTAGGCCAAGCAACAGACAAGAAGCTCCGGTCCCAACCAATTAAACTAAATAGCTTAAAACGGGACGATGTTTGTCAGGGGGAAGCGACAATAAACAAGGAGGCCACTTAAATATGTTTGCTTATCATTACGCAGATAAATGGTTATCATTGTCAACAGTTCGAATTATATTTTGGCTTTCATATTTAATACCAAAATATATTATCTTATAATGTTATGCTGAAAAACTGAAATTCCGTTTGTTTTGTCTATAGTTCAATTATTGTTTTGGTTTAAAACAAAGGTGAATGTTGTTATGTCACATTGTTCCACTCATTCATTCGAGATTTATCTCCCGGGGTTGGAAGGTCGGTTTGGCAGATCACATGATGCGTAGCTTCTATAAATAGCACAGCTTTTTGATACAATGTATCATATAAGTGCAATCTCTGATATACTGCGTAGGGGAGTCGAGCTCTTTGGCTCAGTGGTTAGAGCACTGGGTTTCTACCCCAGTGGTCCGGGATCGAATCCAATCAGGGACGTGAAATTTTTCTCAAACTATGCATTATTTCTTAGTTACGAATTTGCATATTCGTAAGATGGGGGCTCGTCGGAAATGGACCATTTGAGTCATACAGGTATAAAAATGACATTCTCGTATTCATAAATGATTACTCTCTCTCGAAATGGGGGTGTGTTATGTCCCATTGCACCACTCATTCATTCGAGATTTCTACCCCATTTCGAGAAAGTAATCATATATGATTACGAAAAAGTCATTTTCATGATTATATGACTTAAATGGTCAATCCAGGACGAGCCCACATCTTACGAATACGAAAATTCGTAAATAAGATATTATGCATAGCTTGAAAAAAATCCCTCGTCCCTAATGGGATTCGAACCCGGACCGCCGGGGTAGAAATCCAATGCTCTAACCACTGAGCCAAAGAGTCGACTCCCCGACGCAGTATGTCAGAGATTATATCGAATAGCTGTGTTATTTATAGAAGCAGCGCATCATGTGAGCTGCCAAACCGACCTTCCATCCACGACAGATAAATCTCGAATGAGTGGTGCAAAGGGACATAACACACCCTCATTTCGAGAGAGTAATCATTTATGAATTATACGAGAATGTCAGCTGTCTTATTTATAGAAGCTACGCATCATGTGATTTGCCAAACCGACCTTCCAACCACGGCAGATAAATCTCGAATGAATGAGCGGTGCAACTGACATAACAGTTGTATTTTCTTTATACATTCAAGTAAATGTTCAAATAACTTTGTACAGATCATTATTATATTTTTGTCATGCGCGTGAGCTGTAGCTTTCATATTATACAACTTAAGGATCATTTTGTTTCATCATTATAAGTGTAAAAGACGATTTGTCTGTTGCTTGGCCCACCGGGGTCCAACTGGTGTTTTTCTTTTGCACCGGAGTTAGTAGGTTATTCGGCGCCCAGGGATCTCCATCGTCGGGCAGCTAACTCAATCTGTGAGTCCTGGGTTTTGATTCATCAGGATGTTTATCTTGATTTATATGTTTGTTCTTGATGATTCAGTGACTAGATAGAGATTCACCACGAAGACCGAAGAACTAACTAAATGTTATGAACCACTGCAGAAGCTGAGGGTAAGGTTAGGTGCCTGTAAAACCGGTTTAAGCCCGCCAGTAACTTTGTGTTACTGATCGTTCCAAGGCGATACTTCTGTGGTGGTTCTTTTTGTTTTATGTCTTGGTGTTTAATTTTTTTGTGCTGTTGGCGCCTTATGTGTGTTTTCATAGTTTTAGTTAAGTTAAGGTAACTGAGTAGCCACCTATTGGGAAAATAGCTGCTCATTCGGCTTACGATATGTTTCATGGTATAAGTACCTGATTGTTAGTTTGGTTTTTTCCCACCTCGGTTTTTGGAGTGGGAATCTTTTTCTGATTGCACCTTTTCCTGATCTTTGCCTACTTGTACCTTTTGATTCAATTATATCCCAGTAAATGGTCATTGGACGGACTGGACGATGTGGTCTGGTTGTAGTGTTACCTGTGGAAGTGGGAAGAAGACAAGACAACGATACTGCTCGAACCCAGCCCCTTCCAACGGAGGATCTGCATGTTCAGGATCGTCGACTAATCAAACATCGTGCTATATTGAGCATTGCCCTGGTATGATTATGTCCTAATAAAACATACTTTGTATTTGAGTAAATTGTTTGCATAACAACATATAAATGCGCCACCAAAGACTTATTAATAATAAATATTTAAGTATGGTAAATTACAGCTGAACACAGTATAAATAATATGCAAGCACTGTTTTAACGTTTCAGCATAAAACATCGTACAATAATTTCCGTCAGAAGCGGATTATATTTGATCTGAGAAAAATGCAAAATTGTATAATTAATTACGATGGTGATTGCCAGCATTACATGCACAAGGTGCTCATCTTAACAAAAAGTACAAAATAGCTGCACAGGTTACTTCTCTATAAATTCCGAAAGGTCGTGCTTCTTATCGTTGTATTTGGCTTTACATGGTCATTATTTTAGTTTGAAACAAAGAATACTGGTTTTCTCGTATTGTGATTCATTATGCAGGTCTCGACGACGACAGTTTCAAATATGACTTTACTATATAGTGTATTGTTTCTTTATGCAGTTACCGTATATAGTTATAACTGATTATAATTTTATTATACAGTAAATGGGCAGTGGAGCTCCTGGGGCTCATGGTCAACCTGTTCTAGTCCATCTTGCTTTGATGCTGGATTGACGACAAAAAATCGAAGTTGTACTAGCCCCTCACCTTCCTATGGCGGACAAGTATGCATTGGTGAATCGAAGATGGAAATGATTTGTTACGACAGATATTGCAGTATGTGCAAATTGTTTAATGGGAATTATTTCAGCAGAAGAAATGGTTTTCAACAATATTCTATCATTCTACCAAACAGTTTTCAATTTTAATGCAACGAAATAAATTTCACCGCAATCTAAACGTGAGTGTCTCCTGCATTTAGCCATGTAAATGCTAATGTACCTTAAACGATGTCTTCCTTTAAATTTGGATAAAATCTGTGTTTTATAAGTGTTTATATTGGAAATGAGAGTCATTCCATTACTCCGTGTTCACCCATTTCTCAAACAAAATATAATTAGGGAATAACGAAACGCAACAAACACTTTGGGTCGTTGTAAGCATGCTCTGTAATACAAGTATACGTTATTACTGAACTTATTTACGAAATAAGTGCCTAAGCATGTTTAGTCACTATGTCGGTTACGAATACTAAATGACATTGGTGTAACCGCACTGACATACAATGGCACACCATGTAAGCATGATCAGTAGAAGTCAACTTTGAAGCAAAACCTATATTTTTGTTTCCAAAACCCCTAAAGCATCATTGCAGATGTCACCATTGATATCTTGGTATCTTAAGTTTATCGTCACCAACATGAATGGAACAAATGTGTTAAGAGCCAATAAAATTTTATTCAGCTAGCGATTTATTCAATTAAATGAGTATTCTTGTAAAATTATGACATTTGAACTTCAGACGTTAAAACAAACCCGTCAAAATCCGACTTCCAACATTCAAGAGAACGCCATTATGTTCATCTGATTTTTCTGCTTTGAAAATGATCAACCACCAAACTTTAGGTAGTACCTCGCAAATTTAGTATTTTCTCAACGCAGATTATTTGTTTTCCCAGTTTGCATAACAACGAACGTCAAAACAAACCCTCCGTTGACCAATTTCTACGGTACCTGTGACGTCGCTGTTGTTTAAAATAAAACTAAGAGCAGTGAACATAATGAGAATGGGAATGGAACATACCGCGGTTTTGGCTACTTAAGCTCTTCAGTGACCCTATAGATTGGCAGCATAGAGCTAAAGGGAATTACTGTAATTTTACATTTTTCAACAGGATAGTCGATACAAAGACTATAATGATCAAAATGGGGCCAAACGGAAAATATAATCTGCACTATAGATGATGTACGAGGAGACTTTCTACGGCCGCCACACGGCACGACACCAGCTGCAGTAATAGCAAATAAAATAAAATTGAGATCCTTTAAGAGCAGTGAACATATAAATGAGAAAGGGAATGGGCCATACCGTGGTTTCGGCTACTTAGGCCTCTTCAGTGACCCTATAGATTTGGCAACATGGAGCCAAAGGGAATTACTGTCATTTTGCAATTTCGAACAGGAAAGTCGATACAAAGACTATAATAATCCAAATGGGACCAAATACATCAAACGTTGGTTACAAAATGAATCATAACCAATAAAAATTTTCTGAATTCGCAGAATACGCTCGCTGATCTCTAAGGGCCAAACGGAAAATATAATCTGCACTATGGAAAGGTACAAGTAGGCAATGATCTGCAAATGGCGCATCAGAAAGAAATTCCAACTCCACAAACCGAGGGGTGGGAAAAAATAAAATGACACTTAGGTACTTATACCAAGAAAACATATCGTACATGTAAGCCGAGTGAGCAGCTATTCCCCAAAAGGCGGTCACTCAGTTACCCGAACTTAACTAAAATTATGCAAACGTACATAAGGCTCAAATCGCACAAAAATTCGACTACAAACCTCAAAACAAATAGAACCACAATAGAAGTCGACGTAAGGTAAACCAGCATGCAAAGGATTTGGTATTTTCACCGTTTACGTCACAAATTACGTTTTTCATGTACGGCGTTCGGTTGTTTATTTCATCAATAAAATGACGTTTCCGCATTTCATCACTTGCATAAAATAGTCAGTAAGTCATTTCTTAAAAGGGATTTTACCGAAACATCAAAAACGTATTGCGTATTCTAATTCCTTCAGTATAATTATAATGAACACAACTGCATTATTGTATATGACATACAGTGGAGGTAGAACTTAAGGTTACAGGAAGTGCACTTCTTGTGCACATGCTTTGAGAGACAAGTGCACTTTTAAAGCGACATCTGAACATGATGTGCACAACGAATTGCACTCCTTGTGCACCTTGGTCTAATATTGCGCTGTATTTAGAGTGGCACCTGAATATATTATCTGTAATAGCGTGCAATCTTGAACTTCTTGAGATTAATTAATGATTATATTCACATTTTCAGATCACTTTATTTACAGCCGTCAATTTCGATTTTATAAAAATAGCTATGCAGTTTGTAAGATATTAATACACAACTATCTGAGACTGGATAATTTTTAACTGCTTTAAACATTAAATCGCTGCCATCAATATAGTCTAGGGTATATTATTTTATGGCAGATTTTCATATATTCTTAATTTATGACAGGTGACAGATTCAAGGGGATTCTATTTATGACAGGTGTAAAATTTTGACACCTTATTTATTTATTTTTTTTTTCAAAATTCAAATTTGATATTATTAATGCATAAACAATGGTAAAATACGCGGGCCTTATCTGCTTAAATGTAATACTGTTGATAAAAACGACTGGTCACGTACATGTACAGATTGATCATTGATCTTTTACTCATGATTGATTAAAACATTCCCTATAATAGCATGTCTTCTTTTATAGTAAGACTTACATGTATCAATTAACACATGTAAAACGTGATTTTCGATCGCAGATTGGTCACAGAACTTCCAGTGCATTTCATTCTGGGTCCACTATAATATACCTGAATTATATGTTTGGGAAGGGGGGAGGGTGTCAAAAAGCCCTAAAATTTACAAATAGTCTCAGCTCCATATATCGTACAGAACTACAGTGACAACGCGGCCAACGTGCAGGCTGTAATTGTATTTTATTTTGAAACCTTACTCGACGCAAAATAATTCGAAACAAAATGGCGACCACTTTTTGGTCGAAATTTCGCTCAAAATGACACGCTTGTTGCTGTGCTTAAAACAATAGCTGCTATACGGTACAGCTAGATCCGCCTTGTCCGGGATTTCATATTACCGTCTAACACTGAGACGCCACATGACAAACTTTTTTTCAACAAAAAAGACACGAAACAATTTTGCCTGTCACGGCATCCCCCTGAATTGCCAATTTCAGAGGATGCCAATTATTTTAGAACAAAAACTTGTTCACACTCAGATATTGTATTTGACCGTACGTAAGTCATCAAGATAGATTTGACCGTGTTGAGGCTAATTCTCTTTATCAGTGTAGATCGAATTACGTCACAACACATGTGTAAAGTCGGCCATCGTTTTGAAGTATTTCTGTGCTGTAAACAGTCACATTATGATACATTCTTCTCTGTTAATCAAAATGTGTGATACATTGTTGTCACCTTTCTATATATATATCTATATACTGCCATACTCCCTCGCGGACATTCTACGCAAGGAAGGAATTAATTAATCAGTTTAATTTTGGTGAAAATTCATCATGTAATTCTGGATTTACCAAACCATCATTCCATGGACATGAGGAGCATGTACTCTGATACTCTTCCTGAGATGTATGGGGTGTACACCTGGCAGATTAGACATCTGCAACTCTTACACTGCTCGTAGGTACCCACAAATATTTATTACAGCATAGCTCTATCCAAAATCGTGACAATGGTCTCTAAAAGATCGTTTCTGAACCCTTATTGCACCAATCATTTATAATCACTGCCCCTCACCCCCGCCCCACCTACGGGGAAGGGTGGGGGATAGCCGGGCTAAAGTGTGGGGCAGTTACTTTTCGAGTGTCCCCGCAGCGTAGGAGAAATGACGGGGGGTTGACATTAGGATCCTTGCCCCAGGGAGATTTTGCATTGCGAAGGGCAGGGCAAAGAGCAAAGTTTTGACCTCCAGTTTGCCCCCTGGGGTTGGGCTAATAGCAGGGCATTGAAAGCTTAAAGTCATAATCCCCGCCCTTCCCCGTAGGTGCATAAATTTGTGTAAACGGGTGAACCACCATTCAACCACGGCAGAAATTAGGACCCCATAAATCTGGTCTAAGCTTCTCTAATTTTTCAAGGCAGTCCTTCCCGTACGAAATTCAGAGACGGATTACAGTTGTAAAACAAAC
Source organism: Rugalucina vietnamica (assembly GCA_964017185.1). Lineage (NCBI taxonomy): Eukaryota > Metazoa > Mollusca > Bivalvia > Lucinida > Lucinidae > Rugalucina > Rugalucina vietnamica. The sequence goes on along the minus strand of OZ024884.1, from coordinate 6,267,482 downwards.
GGAATAGAGACGGAATCTTCTTTTACAGTTCGAAAGTAGACGGAATAAAAAATTACAGTTAGAAAAATCTGAAAAAAAGAAAATAATTCCAGTTAGAAAATATTACAACTGTAAAATAAGAAAAAAGTACAACTGGAAATTTGACTTAGCCACTTCAATTAATATCGAGGAAATTCCGGTTCTGAAAATTTTTCCAGTTGTAAAATTCAAAGTACAACCAGAATATGTCAAATAAAGATTTATAGCATTATAAATGTGTGGGAAAATTGCATTAACATGTAATCTGAGACTATCTGGTTCCAATCACTGGGGCAAATTTTATGAAAGAAAGAAACTGCAGAGGGTAACCAGCTGAACTTTGGAGGGAAAGTAACACACAAAGCCATTTTGAATTCTTACACCAAAGACTTAAACAGAAGCCTGATTTCCTAAAATTATTTGGCTTTTTAAATGAATTAACTATGGATGTTCAGCTATTTATCAATGTGAGTAGAAAAATATTCTTAACACTGATAATAGATCATTACTGTGCATGCAAACTCCATTTTTGTGAGATCTGAGAAATTTAACACATTGAAGTTTTATGTAAACTGCACCTTCATCTACTGTGTTCCAGGATTAACAGTTAGACATATGATTTTCCTTTGAGACTCTCTAAAAAGGTTCAAGGCAGTCTATCTAAATTAAATGCTGTTAAAATGGATGCTATTAAAAAGTATTGCAATAAAAACAAAGATTTTGCCCTTACCAAAGCTTCTAAATTGGTGGGGCAGATTTCTTTTGGGCTGTTTTCTTTTGGGCTGTTTGTATATTTTAAATGTACAATTATTTCTCTATTTGGGAAATCGGTCAGCCAAATGTGGACAGTTATCATTTCTTTATGAAATTAAAAATCATGTGATTTGCCTTTTAAGTTATTTTGAGTAGGAAAAAAAGTAAAAATAGGCAATACTCATACCATGAAAACATGTCGTAAGCCGAGTGAGCAGCTATTTCCCAATAAGCGGCCACTCAGTATTACAGTTGTAATTCAAGCAAATTACAGTTGTAATTCTGAATCATTTATAACTGTAATTTATGAAAATTACAGCTGTAATTTTCGTAAATTACAGCCGTAATTTACTAAAATTACAGTTGTAAAACCATCCAATTTTCCAGCTGTAATTTGGAGCTCATTTGCATATTTCGTCAAAATTCCTGCTGTTTTCCGTCTCTAATCCAGTTGTAATTTTGGAAAGCTTGTATGTTAATGGAACAGAATTACAGTTGTAATTTTGTGTAGTTACAGCTGTAATTTGTGACTTTTTTCCGTCTCTTTTCTGGTTGTAAAATTTCGTACAGGTTCTGTTGTGGTTCTAGCTGTGTCTCTCCTATGAGTGCCGGAGATATGACAAGGTTTTAGTTTCCAGCATACAGTCACATTAAATCAAATGAACTAGTAGTTGTATGTTTCGTATTAAACTTTTTCTGGTCTGGCTTTAAGCGGGGCTATAAAAATTAAGTTAGATGCTTTGCTATTTCCCGGCACCATAGTGACTGTGGATACAAATGGCTGGTGAATTACTACATACCTATGCAACTTTATTAATCATGATTTCAATTATTTTTAGAGGCATGCAAGGAATGTGATGTGATCCCTTGACATGGTCAACAACATGATGTGAATACCCAGGAAAATTCTGCATTGTGATATAAACTATAGAAACAACTGTTAAAGTAGAGAAAAAGGATAACATGGCATTGAAGTTTATACCACACTTTTATATAGTAAAACTGGATTGTACATGGGTGTATCTATTTAAAAGGCTATTTTTCTTATTTTTGATTCAAAATTTTTTGGCTATGAATACTTGTTAGAACCGCCTCACCAAGGCAGTTCTAACTTGTAGTACCCACAATATAGGTTTACAGCAAAAAACCAACGTTTTTAGTTATCAATTTTTTTCAACTAAAACTTTGAATTTTACATCTCTAAAAATCTGCAATGGTGTGTTTTTGTATTGTATCATGGTTTAATTAAGAAGCTTGAAGTTTAGGATTTAGAAGGAAGAGGAATTGGACTACCCGTGTAGGAAAACAAATCCACTGATCACTGCACAGCTGACATGCGCCTTTGTTTTCACCTAGGCTAAAATCTGAATATCTCATGACACGGCTCATATATGAACTTGAGATACAGAAGGCCTAGAAAAAAGTGGTTTGTTTAGAGTAACATCTCGGAAAACTCTAGGTTGGGTAGGTGTTTATTTATTAATTAACTTTATTTTATTTTTTGTTATATTTTTTTCTGTTATAAGTCATAAATTTACCATAAATACTGTTATTTTCTGCAATTTCATAGAAATATTGAGATAAAAAAATAGGATTCACCCTCAACAAACCCTTTTTTGTTTTGGGCCTAAAGTATACATGCTCACAGCTGACTTAAGAAATGAATGACAACGTTTTCTTTTATAACTCCATACCAACGCAGAAATCCAGAAGTCATTTTTCATGACACGGTTCAAGTATGGAAAGCTAAATAAAAGAAAACTTCTGAAAGTGTGATTGTGTCTATTTTCGTGGGTGACTTTCATTGCAAAGTTGTAGGTGTGATACTTGGCTTCTCCAGGCTTTCGAATAGGACTTAAAACCAGCTTCCCATTCTGTGGATTTGAGCTTTGTTGTTGAGTGGGCTGTAAAACACAAAATTGACCCTCATTTCATGTCAGAAAACATTGATCACAAGCAGAGCTACACACAAAGGAGGTTTTCCTTCTGAATCCCTTGCTATAATATGCAATAATTGTATAAAAATCTTTGTTTGTCTTGTTTTATGAACGTATTTACAGAAATAAAAGTTTAAACCAAGGAAGTTTTATGCATATTATTCATCAAAGTTTAATGATGCCACAACCAAGCCAGATTCACACAACACCTTATAGGTTTTACAAACATAGAAGGTGTCTACATACATGAAATTGAAGAATACGAGGAAATGATCTGTAAATATTAGAGTCCAGTACTTATGACAGCTCGGTCAGAAGCGTGTGCGATTGAATGCATCGTGAAGCTGTAAAATTGTCTTATATATTTATACATGTGATTATTCCAATTATTTTCTTAAATCTATATTCTATACACATTTTTCAAAAGCCTCCATCAAATGAAAGAAAAAAAATCTCTGATGCATTTTAAACTTATCACATGTATGACCGAACTGATCATCTGAGATTCTCGACACAGCTTCATATCTTTACTACCAGACCGAAAACAACAAATCAAACTACTGGAAAATGACATAAGTATCATTCCTGGAAACACTGGACATTATCAGTCATAGTATTATTGTGGCAAGTATTGAACATATTTACCTTATCTGAGCCTTCAGGCTTACTAGGTGAGCATTCAGTATATCTACGCTCTGGTATCCCTCAACCATTTCCAAAAATGATAAGTACATACAGAGTATTGCAGAGAAGGGGGCATAGCATCTTGAGGTCATTGACAACAGACAGTGCCATAAAAGTTGTGGCCTTGAGCAAGTCTCAGGCAATTCCACAGCTCCTGAGCCTGAGCATGGAGGTAAAATCAGAACCTCCATGACCTGAGGCTTGGATTAATGTTTGCCTGAGGTAATAGTCAGATATTGATCAATTCTGTAGAAAATAAAAAAGAAAATGACAATTAATGTGTCTATCTAACATATTGTCCTCTGTATAGGATCTACCAACAAAAATACTGAATCTCCAGCAGCTGTGCTACCTTTTCAAATTGGGATTTTCCTCAAAGCTTTAACTTGTTTACATGAATTCTAAAATAGTATCAAACTGCAAAAATTTCCAATACGGCTTTACTTTTCTTAAATATTTCTTGATAAAATTAAAATCTGATCGAAAGTGACAATGTTTTATATAGCATCGGTTGAAATGAACAGTAAATGGATTAAGAGCGATTTTGCTGACATTTTCTTTAGCAAAAATCAACCAATGGAGCCTAATTTTGGGGAATACACGCCTTTTTCATCGTCAGTACCAATTTTCTTTTTTAGAAAAAGTTGTTCACATCGATCAGATCATGATTCATACATCAATGTTCTCATGAAAGATTAAATTTTTAGAAAATATGGGTCTGGACACGGGAGAAAATCAAATACTCGTATAATAAACAATTTTACACGACTGACATTTTTGACACTTTTTTACTCTCGAAGGGAAATCCCCTAAGTCAATGCGCGACGACAGACTGTCATGACAACAACGCAGCTTTATTGGGCGGATATAGCATTGCTTTAAATGGGCTGCGTGTTTGATAAAAGTCAGTTACGTTTTTTGGTACACACGAATGGGTTTACTTAAGTCCCTATCTCTCGATTAATAGCGGACGGCTTAATTTTCGGACGTTTTTTGTTGCTACGACTTTGGTTATATCATTGCTTCTTGGTTACGCATCTCGACTGCTAAGGCTACGGAAAGGTAAAAGTTGGAAATTATCAGGAAAAGGCGCAGTCAGAAAGAAATTCCCACTCCAAAAACCGAGGTGGGAAAATACAAATTAACGATCAGGTACTTACATGTATGTAGTAATTACCCGCTGAGCGACAAGTGGGTATGACATTTTCCTGACCTGTCCAACCAAAAGCATGCACCGTTTCCGAAAAAAAGAAGGAATCAAGAGCGGTTAATGATAAAAATAACTTATTCAATTAATTGAGTAAAAGAATAAATACAAATTGATATTTCGGGAGTAAATCATTGTTTGTATTCTCTCGGGATATCCGGACAAAATCCCCCCAGACAGAATCCCCCCAGACAGAATCCCCCCCCCCCCACTCTTTTTTGTTGACAAGGAGAGAATCCCCCCACCCAGTATATCTTTCAAATAGGACAGAATCCCCCCCCCCCACTTCCTCGAACAGAATATACTTCTATAATTGAGCAATGTTTAATTTAGTTAGCTATAATAAGTGGTGATTAGAGAAAATTAGATATGAAAATATGGTTATTTTCAACACTTATTATTATAACTTAGTTAAACACTCAATTACAGAATAGAAATAATTGTTAGATCCTTTGGAAGCAGTAAAAATACAAAGCTAGAAGATGGGCCATATTGTACAATTTCGGGTAATGAACCATCATCAGTGACCCTTTATAAAACTGGCAGCGAAAGCCAGACATTTTGCTGCAATTTCAAAAATTTACATCTGTGTAGTCTAAATCAAAGACTCAAATTCTCAAAGGGGCAAAATAATCAAAATACTGTTAAGAAGATAATTCTTAACATATAAAAAATTGAAATACTTCATATATATTCACTGATCCCAAAGGATCAAAAGGAAAATATAATCTGCACTATGGATGATGTACGGGGAGACTTTTTAGGGCCGCCTCACGACACAACACCAGCTGCAGTAATAGCAAATAAAAATAATTGTTTGATCCTTTGGAAGCAGTAAAAATACAAAGCTAGAAGATGGGCCATATTGTACAATTTCGGTGGTTTGTCTAACCTCATCATGGCTATAAGCAGTAATTTTGGCTTATTAAGATACAGCTTTCTTACTTGAATAAAACCAAATAAAAAAACTAGTAATTATCCGGTCATTAGCATAAAATAATTGCCATTTAGTTGTAAATGTTACAATTTGATTATGGAGATTTGGTCGGGGGGATTCTGTCATATTTGCAAGATATACTGGGGAGATTCTGACCTTATTAACAAAAAAGTGTGGGGGGATTCTGTCCGGGGGCGATTGTGTCCTACACTCTTCCCCCGGATCCTGCCCTTACAATTCATACGCCATCGAAAATGCAGCAGACCTTTTTCGTCGACAGTTTTTGATTATGAATCTAATAAGACAGGTGACATTAAATCCAAGTTTTGTTTTGCTCTGTGTTTTCATACGTATAGATCTTGAAAAATATGGACTAAAATATAAACCGTTATAAACAAATAAAATCGACTCATCCGCGTTTTAGGGTTTACAGGTATGACGTATTTACTACACATTTTTAAATATTTTACTTATTTCAATCTGAAATGCTATAATCACTAATGCTATAGTGCGTCGGTACTAATAATATGCTGTTACTTACCTATCCGAGTGCAAAAATGGTATAACCTTATTACCATGCATCTTTGAATTGTCTTTAAACTGATTGCTTTCACACCTCTATCAATTCAATAGATTACACACGCCGTTGCAAATTACACTTCATCAAAGACACGCGTTTGCTAAGTAAAATCGAAGTCAGTAACAACAAAGCAATTAAAATGCCAAAACATAAGTACAAATACACAAAAACGATAAATCGTTTGCTGAAACGTTCGTTTCTACTCGTGGCTGCCATCTTGGTCATGTGACCTGCATCATTTATATAATAGACATTTACTCTGCTTTGGTAAAAAGGCTACATTTGAAATTTGGTTATGATTGGCAAGAGGAGAAGATTTATAAAATAAATGGACATATACATGGATTTTCTCCGTGGCAGGGGCAGACAATCCACTGCAACCAAAATATTTTCACAAACATAAATATTCTGTCCAATTCCTATTCCCGATTAATGCCAGTTTGCCAGTTTTCCCCATTCAAATGCATAGGTGACCTTGGTTGACCTTGCTGTTAACTAGGTCAAGGTCATCCCAGGTCCATGGTTTACATATATTTTGCAGAGCTTGTTTCTAAGTTTCAAGATTCATGAAATTTGGCTTTGATTGACAAGAGGTCGCAGGGAGAGGTTTGAATATTATTAACGACAAAGACGACGCCAGATCAAGCCCATCCTATAAGCTCACCTATGAGCCTTCGGCTCAGGTGACCTTAAGCTCCAGTTGTAGCTCTAAAGTGAGGAACTATACATAAGTCATCAGAAATTGCTAAATTACTGATCATAATATTATAAAACATGGGACTTTTGTACAGACACACACTTACGTGCGATTTGATGTTTTATATGATTATCGTGGTGATTGTTTTATTTGGATGATTGGATTAACTGTGTTTGCAAGGACTAAAACAAAACCAATGTAAAACCACAAATTTACCAAACAACTGTTAGCGATTGAACGTTTTAGCAAAGATCATATGACTGTGTTGAAACTCAAACAACATCTAGTCGTTTTGAAATGTATGGTATTTTGATAAAAAGTACAAGAAGGCAATGATCAGGAAATGGCGCAATCAGAAAGAAATTCCCACTCCACAAATGACACATACGTACATATACCAAGAAAATATATCATAAGCCTAGCTAGCAGCTATTCCCAAATAGGCGGCCACTCAGTTACCTGAACTTAACTAAAAGGCTCAACACTTTTTATTATTTTCATGAATAAAAGATAAATAATCATTTTGTACATGCGTGACAACAAACGTTGATTTATCAACATTAAAATATATACTCATCAAAAGAAGTTTTGCACCATTTAGATTTTTTCATATTTTTAAGTGACATTTTAACTAACAAATTTTAAACCTAGCTTTTTTAATTTGCACAGTCTGAAAGAGTTTGATAATGTGTGTGATAGGACTAAAAATTGTTGCTGAAAAGATTTTAGGAAAAATTGAAAATTCCAATTTTCTGTATATGCCGAAAATTGGAAATTCGAAAAAATTCCACAAAAATGTCACAGCATCAAGAACACATTTTTGTTTCCAAATTTACACACAAGAGCTCCAAAGCTAATGATTAAGTTTAAAAACAATTTGAAAAATCTCAAAATTTTAGTAAAAATTCATTTTTTGACAAAATTGCAATTTTTGAGATTAAATGATAAATATTGAAAAAAATAGTAAAATCGAAATTTGTTTGAATTTTTGATCACTAAGAGATGTTTTGACACCAAATTTTGCCTCCTGTTTTCTTTCTGTTAAAGGCAATCCCATGACAAAGATGTTGCATGAGTACTTTTTTGATATGCGGCTTTTTAAAAATTCTGAATTTGGATGGGTTGAAAAACAGTACCTTCAGTTAAACATTAATGGGTGCTGCATGTTGTGTTTGAAAGAAAAACAACCCATTTTATTGGAGAGATGAGTTACTAAGCTTTATCTTAGAATTGAAACACAAACTCAAAAAAAAAATTTTTTTGGTCAAAAATAGTGTTTTTGTCAAAAAAAAAAAATCAATTTTTATTTTTTTGCTTTAAATGATTGCTTTAAGTATCTCGAATGAGGATGTGAAACGAATTCGGGTTTGGAAGCCCACAAATAAAGATGTGGGCTTTTTGCTGCATCCCAAATTTTGGTGTTTTTAAACATGCATTTTTGCATATTTTTATTTTATCTTTTTAACAAGAACTATTGATTTGTCATTCAGGAAGTCCAGCCCTTTAAGATGGTATTAAGTTTTAAAAGTTTATTTGAAAAATACCTATACTAGACATTATTTTTAAATGAGAAAAATATTAACTGGTGCAAAACTTCTTTTGATGAGTATATTTGAGAAGATAAAGCCCATTTATTTTACGTAACATAAATATCAAATTTGTATTTTGGAAAAAAATACGGTGTCAAAACTCTACACCTGTCATAGATAGAATACCCTTGAATCTGTACCCTGTCATAAATTTGGAATATACAACAATCTGCCATAAAATTAGAATACCCGACACTGTATTGATGGCATCGATTTAATGTTTAACGCAGTTACAAAATTATCCTTTCTCAGATAGTTGTGTATTATTTTTTTCAAACTGCATAACTATTTTATACTAAAAATGGCAATTGAGCGACTGCTGTCAATATGTGATCTGAAAAGTTGAATACAGTTATTAATTAAACTCAAGAAGTTCAAGATTGCTAACAAATTACATATAATATATTCAGATGTCACTCTAAATTTTAGACCAAGGTGCATCAGGAGTGCAATTTGTTGTGCACATCATGTTCAGATGTCGCTCTAACCAAAGAGCACTTGTCTCTCAAAGCATGTGCACAAGAAGTGCACTTCTCGTAATCTTAAGTTCTACCTCCACTGTAGCACATACCATAATCGGGTGAAAGTAAGTATGACTAAGTCTTCTTGATAAAAATACTATCAAATCTGAAAAGATGAATATAATTATTAATTAAACTCAAGTAGTTCAAGCGCACAAGTTTAGACAAGGGTGTCCAAGTAGTGAAATTCGTTGTGCACATCATGTTCGGATGTCGCTCTAACCAAAGCGCACTTGTCTCTCAAAGCATGTGCACAAAAAGTGCACTTCCTGTAACCTTAAGTTCTACCTCCACTGTATATCATATACAATAATGCAGTTGTGTTAATTATAATTACACTGAAGGAATTAGAATACGCAATACGTTTTTGATGTTTCGATAAAATCCCTTCTAGAAATGACTTACTGACTGTAAAACCTTAAGTTCTACCTCCACTGAATTGTCATTTGCAAAAACAATTGATTGAAACGTCCTTGTCGGAGAAATGAGCATTTTGCAAGTAGTTTGCACATGTTCGAAATTATCATATTTTGATGATATGAATGTGATGTTACTTAGTAGTTTTTATATTTTTAAATATTTTTGCATGTCACACAAATTAATTTTCTTTTGCAATTTAGGAAACGACTTTAGACTAGTAAACGGTAGCAGTAGATCTGGCAGAGTTGAAATACGCTATGGTGGTATATGGGGCACTGTTTGTGATGATCATTGGGATGACATTGATGCCAGAGTCTTTTGTAGAATGATGGGATACAGGTGACCACAAGTTTTTGTTGCTATGCAGTCCGCAATTTAAAAGGGTTATGTTATAGATTGATTTAAATTTATTTCACTCTTACGTTAGTCAGATAACAGCCAGTACAATTTATATGGAAAACATCAGTTATATATAGAGCAGTCAGCAATGTGTCGGCTCACAGGTATTTTTCTTAATTCCGCGTGTCCTATATGTTGATTATGAAGTGTTACGCGGTTTCTCAAGTTTAATGTTTCGCCTATATATTGTTCATTGATGGTCCTTTTTTTATATATATGCAAAGGCCGCAGCACGGCTCCTTGCATTTGGTTACTTTGAATTGACACTCATTGTCAATGTTATTTGTAACTTTAGCTTTTGTTAGAAAACGTTTTAAGTTTGGTGGCTGCCTTTTGCTTTTTAGAAAGACCTTGTTCTTGAAAACTTCGTGTAACTCATTATTCCCGTGTAATATTGCTTTAAGTTGCTTAATATCAGGATAAATTTCGGGGTGATATGGGTTAAAGGTGGTTACAAAAGGCATGAAACTTGTTTCATCTGTTTTTATCATTTTGCTTAATAATTCTCTTCTGTCTAACGATAATATATATACTGGTCAAAATAACTTAGGGACCAAACTTTAAGGATGCATTTTGGGTCAATCAATAATATGGTGGATTAGCAGTTTTATCGCACTTTCATATGCCACCAATTTTGAAATTGTGCATCATCAGACTTAAGCACAGCTGTCTTTAAAGCACACTACCCTAAAAACCAAAGTGATAAAAAGTGCATTAAAACTGATTCCACAAAAAAAATCAATTTTGCCGATTCATGAAAATTTTGCAAATTTGCATGATAGTCATAAAGATTCATCATTTCTAAGGTCAGCCAGCTAAAAAAGATGGGAAGTTTCTAGCCATTTTAAAAGTTTTGCGCGAACAAACTTACACACCATCAGTTCTCTATGGGAATTTCATTACCACTTTCATTTTAAGGGTAGTCTGACTTAAAGCCTGGTCTTGTTGAATGCAAATACTTTTGTTTCGACCCTCAAGTGTACAAAGCTTACAAAATGAATTAACTTGATGATAGAAATGTTTCATTTCACCAGCAGTTCGAAATCTTGTAGAAATTGCGCGTTAAAAGTTTGATCCCTTACTTTATTTGTTCAGTATATATACACGTGCAAATCAATGAACCAGGGAGTTAAAGATGTAATCCAACAACATGTTAACCTGTACATACACTTAAAAAGGCGCAGTAAATCGTACATAATTCCTTTCGACGTGTGCAGCTTATGATTCACATATGAAGCTTATAGTACAGTTTCAAATCTTGAATGTCCTTGGATAAGCAGAAACGATTTCGTAAGCAGATAAAAGTAGTTATGACTCACGAAGCGTAAAAAATATTTCAATTTATCTTTTCGTTTTAGGGCTTAAACAAGTCCAGAACATATGACAATGTACACAAAACTATGCATTACGAAACATGCGCATATTATATACAGATTTTTGATAGCCACATACCAACACTGTGATGCCCATACATAGACTGCGCGGCAGAAAAAAATTATACTCTCTCTATTGCGTACATTTCAGAAGTCAAATAAATCAGAGTTTGAATTTGTTTTTATTTCAATAGCCTCAGAGAATAGCATGAAGCATTTAATTTTTATGCTACAATGGACATTAAGTTTCGCAAGTGAAAAATTCAAGGGCACATAACTCGAGTGTTAGATAAAAAAAAATATGGTTTCTTTTTGGAATACAAATAATAAACAATAAGATGCACCTGCTTGCTAATATTGAATAGAGTATTCCAAAAGGTATTGTCAGAATCATTAGTATTTTTGTTTTTAAATACTTCTTGCCCAATGTATCGTACATGTATATGCAACATATGAGTTTTTGAACTTTGTTCAATTTTGGAGGCTTATAAAACTCATTTGCGATACAATATCGCAATAATATGAAATAAATAGGTTTTACCTATTGCCGTGCAATCTAAACACACAGCAATGAAAACTTTAAAATAAAATAATATAAATGCTATGCAATAAATGATCTTACACGAGTACTTATTTCACAACTCACCAAAGTATTCTTAAATAAGTTTCATATGATATGACCATGAGTGTTAGATATCTGAAATACCGAAATACCTTACCATAATAATGTAGAAAAATATTGCACCCTTTAAGTGTTCAACGTCAGAAACCCGGAGATGCACAAGGTGCAGGGTGCTAAAAGTGCAATAAGCAACTTATTATATGGTTCGTCCGTGTGTACGAACGATGAATCCGGGACGTTTCGCCCCCAAACAATTTCGCCCCCTAGTCGTTTCGCCCCCAAGACGTTTCCCCCCTAGTCGTTTCGCCCCAAGACGTTTCGCCCCCACTAGTCGTTTCGCCCCCCTAGTCGTTTCGCCCCCTAGTATGGAGATATAGTATAATTATCTTATGTACATCATTTTGCTTCATGTAAATAATTATGCTAGGCAATAAAAGTTTCAAACTTACATAGTAAAGTCTTATTAAGTTTTTCACTTGGGTAATCAATGCTGTAAAAGAGTTCGTTTGCAAAAGACATGTCATTTCGCTGGCTTTTGTAAATTAATATCTGAAAAGAAATTTATGATGGAGCATCGTCGCCCTGTCACGTCAGCCTAAGGGTCAGGTTTATGGGTACCTTACTCTGACTTAGTTACCGGCCAGTACCAGGCCATTAATAAATATTGGCCACTCGGGGAGGTGTGACTAGGACTTGTTACACTAAAATATTGTTTTATTCTGTGTACCAATATTATACTGTAACCATAACGTAAATTAAGCAATTGTTAGATATATACAAAATATACAAAAGCATGATATTACAAATAATTTATATTACCAATAATTTATTATTAAATAGTTATTACCTGTATCACAAATGCGATGCAGCCATCGGGCACAGACGTCGCAGGTAACGCTGTGCTGGCGCCGGTTTTCCGACAGCCTTATTACATGCAATGCACAGTTCAGACATTATAGAGAATTCAATGATGAATGATGCTTAATGAATTTGAACATCTTATATACCCGATAATCGGTCTATTAAAAGAAATCTCTGAATAAAAGATAAGTAGATTTAAAATTCCACTGAGTCATTAAGTTCTTTTAAAGACAAAGCCTGCCGCATGCCGACAAAACCATAGGATTCGGAAAGCAATCCTTGATTAAAGAATCTATTTTCACACTTTAGTTAATCATCCTTCAGAAGTCCGTGTCAATAATTAATGACTTTAATTCTGCTCATTATTATACCGTAAGTTTTTCACACCTTCACTTTATTACCACACCAAACCTAATATCTATCTATCTATCGCGAAACGACTAGGGAGAAATGGTATTGGGGGCGAAAGATCTAGGGTATTTGGGGCGAAACGACTAGGGTGGAAAATAGAGGAGAAACGACTAGAGGGGAAACGACTAGGGGGGAAACGTCTTGGGGGCGAAACGTCTTGTGACCCGAACGATAACCACTCCCTTAGAGCTTGTGTAGATAAAAAAAAATGGCTTTGGTTGGCCAAGGGATTTCAGAGAAGAAGATTTTTGAAAATGTGACTGTACGGACGCACGCCGACTCGAGTACCACCCTATAAGCTATCCATGAGCATTTGGCTCAGGTCAGCTAAAATCGTTGAATTTTGCAACAGAAAATGCAAAATAAATACTGTCTATTGTGAAACTTTACAAGGGATAATTTGACAAATTACTCCCTGGTAAGTTTCTGCCATTCCCCACTTTTGCATTTTCGATTTAGTCAAACAAAAATAAAAGTTTCATTCTTTATTAAAATAATCATGTGATAAACATTAAAGAACAATTAATTTTCATATATGAGCCGCCGCATCAGAAAACCAACAATCTGCATATGCGAAACCAAAGGCACAGGTCAGGTTTGCAGTAACTGTACAGCTGATCAGCGCCTTTCTTTTCAGTACAGTAATAGTAAAATCCCTCTTCCCGTTAAATCAAATTTTCAAGCTTCTTAAATCTAGGACTGTACAGACAGATATTTGTCAGGCCTGGTAAGAAACCCAGATTGTTGGTTTTCTCGTGCGAAGGCTCATATACGACACCTGACACCCTGATTATTTGATACAAACATCCAACTATCAAACACAATCACAGATCAGCTTAATCACATACAAAACAAATCAGCCTGATTACTTTTCATTGCATAATTAAATCAAATCAAAGGCCCTGATAGTACATGTATGTGTGAGTGAGAGCTTCCCTGGTATTGACTGACCTGCGTCATCTGAAAAACTGGATTTTTAGGTTACGGGACGTTTCGCGCAAAAACCAGTTCCTCCCTGGGACGATTCTACCGGGACGATTCGCGCAAAAAATCGAACGGGACGGTTCGCGCAAAAAAGCTGGGACGATTCGCTCAAAATCAAATTTAGAGGTCGATTCACCCATTTTTGTAATATATATTTATAATAAGTGTTTTGCTTTGCAAATGAGCATGATTTCAATCTCTCTATACGCTTTGAAGCGATTCAACATTTGTTGATTATTAAATAAATTTGTTATGAAAGGTCATTGTTTTCGATGCGTGAGCAAAAATCATGCATACACACGGGTGAATTCGTCTTTTTTTTTTTTTTTTTTTTTTTTTTTTTTTTAAGAAAAAAAAATACAACATGTGTTGTGTGTTCAAAAAGATGCAAAAGACCACAGCAGGTCCTGAGTTGGGATTCAGGTGGGGGATGGCAACACCGTTGATGCGGGAATGCGGGTATGTTATGTTCAGATTTAATTTTCGTGTTATGTTAATTGGGATGTTACTCAAACAAACAAATTAGTCGACGTTTGTAGTGATTGTTTTGATTTGAATGTGAGCTTTAACGTATGTAATTAAATTATTGGCATCATTAAAAATAACCATGTCAGAGTTTGACGTTCTCTTTGTTAAATTAAATTGTTTTGCTCACAGTGGTGATAACATCTTATTTTGTTTACTCGTTTGATCACAAAACAACTAGTGGCCAATTCAAAATTAACGACATAATAATTAATGCAACTGTCGTCATTACACCCATTTTAATAAATATTATATATAGAGGATATTTGCTTTTTTGAGGTGAATACCAAATATATTTCATCGAGTGAGTTGAAAACATAAGAATTTTCACGAGTGCGCAGCACGAGTGAAAATTTTTATGTTTTCAACTGACGAGATAAAATATATTTGGTATTCACCGAAAAAAAAGCAAATTTTCTTTTTATTTTATACAATACACGGGCATTTTCCAATTCACAAGGCAGGCGGTGAACATGCAAAAACCAAAAATTTTTGAAAACACAAATAATTTTGGTACCACATTGTTCCTTACGTTCTAACTAAGAAAATGAATACCCACACTTTATGTTTTCGTTCATAGATAACGGAGTTATAGGCATTTGAATTTCTGAAGTGAGACACATTTAATGACGTCAAGTAAATGGAAACGTCAGAAGTAATCCAAAATTTACAGTGAAGATATAGGCTGATATCAGTCACTAGTGACTTTTGATATCAGTGAGATTTGATATCATTGAAATTTCATATCAATGAAAATACCAATTTTATCAAGTTTTGATATACATTGGTTTTCACTGTAAAGTATAAAATAAATATTTATATTTTCTTTCTTTCTTTCTTTCTTTCTTTCTTTCTTTCACCAGGAATCACAAACCACAGATGTAAAAAAAAATTAAAAAAGACATGAAAAAAAAAAACATTTTGTGATTTATGCAATACGGAGGCCGAGAATGAAACAGAGATTGGAGCCCCCCCCCCCCCCCCCGAACGTGCATGCATGTTCCATTTTTATTTCTAATTATAAATTTCGTATTTATTACCAATCTTCAATTTCAAAACAGCAAAACAACAACTTGTTACTTTTAATAATATGGATTTTTTGTTCCTTCTTTAAAGAAAACGCTGAAATTATCACTGAAAAATACATTTGCGCGAACAGTCCCATGGGTGAATCGTCCCCTTAATTTTGGAAAAAAATAAGAAGAAAACATATTGCTCAGAAAAATCAAAGATAAGAAATATATTTCCAATATGTCCATAATTAGTTTTACATATCCATTGCATTTAATTGATAAATTTTGATAAATAAAACCTTGAAATCAATTTTTGGAAAAATGCGCGAATCGTCCCGGGAGGAAACGTCCCGTTCGAAAATTTTTTTTTGCGCGAACCGTCCCGGGAGGAACTGGTTTTTGCGCGAAACGTCCCGGAGCCGGATTTTTGCATAGCTGTTCAATCCCTATAACGTTTGTTAACCCAAATTTCCAAATCAAGAGCTATTTTCTGTGGTTGTATAATAGCTTTCGGATCTGGTCAAAACACCCAGAACCTGGTCAGAACAACCAAATACCAATTTTCTCATAACACAGCTCATACATTTATACTTTCTAAGAACAATGTACTGCTCATGATGCATTTACAGTGTGATAAACTAGATGGTAACATAACAATTCTCATTTATATTGGGTAGTCATAAAATTATAAAAAAAATAAATAAAGAGAAAAAAAAGACATCAAACTATGACCAAAGCAAACTTTGAAATCGGTCCACCAGTTCTGGAGAAGATTTTTGAAGAGTTTTTACCGTATATGGGCATGGCGGCCATCTTGGTAATGTGATGTAAGATTATTTATATGCACATTGATTCCCCCATTCTATAGATGCTTCACATAAAATTTGGCTTTGATTGGTCAAGCAGTTTCACAGGAGAAGATGTGTGAATTTTATGGTAATATATATATATACAATACCCCGGGGTGGGGGCAGATGAGGCCCTTGGGTCCAATTTTGTTTTCAGAATCATTAATATTCAGTCCTACTGCCCATTTCCTGCAAGACTTTCACTTTAAATGACTTTTTAAAAGTTTTCTCCATTCAAATGCATTGGCGACCTATGTTGACCTTGCCGTAAAATAGGTCAAGGCCATCAATGCTTCATGCCAAGTTTCTTTAAAATCGGTCCACCGGTTCTGGAGAAGATGTTTGGAGGGTTTTTACTATATATGGGCGTAGTGGCCATCTTGGTCATGTGACCTGGATTTCTTATATACACATTGGTTCCCCCTTCCTATAGATGCTTCATGTAAAATTTGGCTTTGATTGGCCAAGTGGTTTCAGAGGAGAAGATCTTTGAAATTGTGGACGGACGACGACGACAGGTGACGGACGGACGCCAGAGTATGGCTATTCTATAAGCTCACCATGTGAGCCTTCGGCTCAGGTGAGCTAAAAAAAAAGGCAAATAGAACATACTTTGTGGGTATTCATTAAAATCATGAATTTAAACAATTTATTCATCAACCCTCAATACAATCAAAAGTGTGACTATGTTTCAGGAATAGGCAACATTTTGTAACCCTCATTAAAGTCTCTTGTCACCCTCATTAAAGTCTAAAGGTAAACAAAGACACCAAAATAAAATCAACCAACAATTATGATAACAAACATCGATTTTTGGTCAAAATTGATAATTTTGTTCATATACAATCAAATTTGTGTGCCTTGATTTTTCATCAAAAATATCATAAAGTTAAGAATCGCCTATATCAACAACTGTGGGCTTCAGCAAATATTTAATATCTCAAATAAACATTACAGTTGGCAAAATAAGGCCGTCTCTCGCCAAGCACTACGCTACCAGACTCTGTATCAGACTGCTCAGGCGGAGTGCAGCAATTGTGTTCAGCTAGTTCCAGCTTAGGTTTCATAGGGCACTAGATTTTTCTTTGGAGGATCTAATACAGCAGCTACTCGCTTCTGAATTTCACTTGAAGCAACCTTATACTTCTGTACACTTTTCTCAGATCTATGTCCAGTCCTTTGCATTATTTCTTGCTCATCCACCCCTGCCATGTAGAGTTGTGTCACACACGTTCTTTTACCGCTATGATTGGTATAATTCCCAGAAAGTTCAGCATGTGCCCATATTACTTTTATCATGTTTTTATGTTTATTTACTCCAATGACTTGATTGCCAATAGGGAGTCCAGCTAGTGGTCTTCGGTAGAAAGCGCCTCTATTTAACGCCACCAAATATTTCTTAAAAGATCTGCAATTGGTTTCTCATCTGAAAAAAAAACACACCATCAAGAAGACATGTCCGTGAAATAAATACCCCCTTGAACCCCTATTTTATACAGTAAAACAGGAGTTTAAAGGGATGTGCCTATCCAAAGCATAGATTGTGGCTACTCGTTAAAACCGCCTCAGCGAGGCGGTTCTCACGTGTGCCTCAAATTAATGTTTTGAGCACATAAAATAAACATATCATAATTTTTCTAATGAGATTTCAATTTTTACAGAGCTGCAATGATCTCAATTTCAATTTTTCGTTATATAAATGCTAAGAATCGGACTATTTGGTACAATTTAATTCAGACATCAGTTCCACTTGTTGACACAAATTATTTCTATAATATTTACTGTCCAAACATGGGCGGATCCAGAGGGGCAGACAGGGGGTCCGCCCCCCACCCCCCCCCCGGAATTGCCAGATTATTTGTTTTTGCCATGTTGAAATTTTCCGTCAGACCCCTTCTGGGAATTTGGACCCCCCCCCCTTGGGAAAATTTTCTGGATCCGCGCATGCCAAACACGATCTTTCAGAATATTTTTTTTTTTTCAAAATAATTACTTCCCTTGCTAACATTTTCTCAAATTTATTTTCTCCACGGGAAATTCTTGGATTTTTTTTTATTTCAATACAGGTTTTCATTCTATTTATGTGACAACTTTTTGAACGTGACAGAATGACAAATTTTCCTTCAGGTGCTCCACAAAAGGGTGAATTTACAAACGCAGTTTCTGAAATACGAGCCATGTTGGCATGACATTCAATGACAAAATATAACAAAAAGATACATACCATTTAGGCTGTGATGTCTTATCCGTTTGTTAGAGAGTTCCAAGTCCTTTTAGCCCCCTTTGTACGTTTTGGAGCTTTGTCTACTGAACTCGACATACTTTCCATGGGCGATAGGGTTCGACTTCTTTCTTCCGCGCTTCCACCACAAATCTGCTCAAATAATGGTTCATCTGCTCCACTGTCATTAACTGTATTTCCGGCACGAATTCAGGTCCAGCAGCATTTCTCCAAGAGGAAAAGACCCCTGCAGCCCAGTTTGTGTTTTTCTTTGTGTTTCTGTTCTTATGTTTCTCTATGAGCTGACGGATCTCATAATCGGATACTGTCGGCACAAATCGGGATGTGGCGGTTTCAGCACCCGTTTCAGCAACGGTGGCATCGCTAAAACAAAAATATAAATATCAAAGATTTTCGTTTTATCAAAAGGTGTTAACTGAAATTTTAATTTGTTACAGCTTATAAAACCGCTGTTACATCTTGGACCGTATATCTATTTTTCCTTATATTTGGCGGTTCTAGCGTGTACCCTAGATCTATGGCCAATCAGTACTTTATATGGGCAGAAACAAGAGAACCCCGAGAAAAACCACCTGGCACACCCTCAAGCAGAACTTGGCTTGTCTCACACATGCTAGTGGATAAATTCCTGTCATAAAAAGTGTTATGAACACACATGACATGTATTATCACTTTTATGGGAATATGAGACGTAATTGATGACATATGTAAATAAGAGCTGTCGCAGGACAGCGTAGCTCGCCTGACTTGTGCTTTGTAACTACATCTGTTAAAATCTATGACCCATGACCTTGACCTCAAGGTCACTCAGGTGGGTCATGATGGTACAACAAATGTAAAGTATCAACTTGATCAATCTACATGTTCAAGAGATATAGACTTATAAAAACATTAACCAAAACTTAAACACAAAACTTCCAAGTCCGTGACCCTGACCTCAAGGTCATCCAGGTGAGTTGTGATGTACAGCATAAAACCCGAGACCAATATCTATCAACATGCAAGTATCAACTTTATCCATCAACATGTTCAAGAGATTTAGACTTTAACCAAAAAAATTAACACAAAATTTCTAAGTCTGTGACCTTGACCTCAAGGTCACCCAGGGTAGGTCATGATGGTACTGCATAAAACTTCAGACCAATATCTACCAACATGCAAAGTATCAACTCGATCGATCAACAAGAGATATAGACTTACAAAAACTTAAATCAAAAACTTAAAAACAAAATTTCTAAGTCTGTGACCTTAACCTCAAGGCACCCAGGGTGGGGCATGATGGTACTGCGTAAAACTTCAGACCAATATCTAGCACCATACAAAGTATCAACTCAATCCATCAATATGGTCAAGAGATTATAGACTTACAAAAACTTTAACCAAAAAATTAAACACAGAATTTCTAAGTCCGTTACCTTGACCCCAAGGTCACCCAGGGTGGGTCATGATGGTACTGCATAAAACTTCAGACCAATATCTAGCAACATGCAAAGTATCAACTTGATCCATCAACATGGTCAAGAGATATAGACTAATAAAAAACTTTAACCGAAAGTGTGACGGGGACGCAGACGCACACGTAAACGTAAACGCGCACGACCGAGGTGACTACAATAGCTCTATGCACTTCGTGCAGGCGAGCTAAAAACAATGTAAATTTTCATTGAAAATATGAATATTACACTCATGGTTATTTCCATATATATATCCGTATGAAACTTATTGTTGCTTTGTATAGAGGCGTACAATTTTTCAGTCATGTCAGGATGGACCCAACTCTTCCTGGGTTTAACCAGTACTGTAGGTTCCTGGGTTTAACCAGTACTGTAGGGACTTAAAGTGTCTTGCTCAAGGACACAACAAGGTGACGCATGTGGGGATTGAAACCAGGACCTCTCTATTCGGAGTTCCACACTCTACCACTACGCCATCACGAAAACATGTCCGTGTAATGTATACCCCCTTGAACCCCACTTTCATAAAGCAAAACTGGGGTATGCAGGGGTATACCTATTTTTTCTTATTTTTGCTTCAAATCATAGATTGTGGGTACTCGTTAGAAATGCCTCGCCGAGGCGATTCTAACGTGTACCCATAATCTAAGTTATGAGCAATAATAAGAAAAATATCAATTTTTCAGCTGAAAATGTTCAATTTTTAAAGCTCAAAAAATCTGTATATTGCATCATGGGCAAGTTTTCGTAATGCCATTGTCATGATTGTACTCCCTATAAAATTTATTAAATTAATGCAAGATGCTGGGGTGGGATTAAGGTAAATCAAAAGTACACATACACATATGCCATTTTTGGACGGTGTTGACACTTTTCTGGCCATCACATTGGAGAGACAATAAGCATGATTTTGTCCAAAATATTAGTCGTCGGCACTAATTAGAGTCCTTCTTTATTTCTAAAGCCTAAAATTTTAGTCTTACAAAACGCCAATAAGAAGATAAGCGCCATGAAAAAATGACAAATTTTAGTGTTTTGGATGCTCTTACCTCCATAAGTTCAAGCGAAATCCGTGATACAGCCGAATATAAACACATAAATGTCAGAAATATGGACCGACTCGATAAATAAGATATTCCACTATTTAACACCACTTTAAATGAAACGATGCTACTTGTCGTTGTCATAGCATTTGTGTACAAAAAATACATTTAATTTTTTTTCTCCATTTTATCTTATAAATGTTTATGTAATATGTGAGATGGCCCTAGACAGGGGATACGTATAGTGTAGAAGGTTTCAGTGGTCAAAATGATTTATTTTTTTAAAATAGATTATATTTGTTGTTTGACTTACTGTAGGTATATGCTAGTGTGTGATAGGGAAATTTCAAACTGCTAACGGTGCCTGAAAAATGTAAAATATGATAATTATATATATAAAATACTGGTGATGGTCGTGAAACTGCATATTGTAGACTCACGGATACTGTCTCACTATTTATATGAGCAGTGTATCAGTGATGTGTGCGAACTTTTTAAACGCTTGGGTCCGAGGCTTATTGCGGTCAGTGGCTGATCTAGGATTTGAAAAGGAGGGGGGATTCAAATCCACTGGGGGCGGGATCGTTTTGTACAACATCCCTGATTGCTCTTATTTACCCCACGAAATTGAAATGGTTCAAAATGGGGGTGGGGGGACGGAGTCGCTTCGAACCCCTCTTAATCTGCAATTGGTGGTCCAGCTGCGCATGCTGACATACAAATTCTGCTCTTGTGACATATCAAGACGTATGTACATGGCGTATGTGAGACATACTGATGATTACCTACAGGTGCGTAACAGCTGCGTAAGCACTACATCGGGCCCATTAATTAATGTCTGTGGCGCTTTTGTCACTTCTCTTTGTTGATGTCATTCATAAATGAGCCTGTGCGTGAGAAAACCACAAATATGCGCTCCGACCAGGTCTGACACAAACCTGCCTGTACAGTCACAGAAGCAGGCTAGAAGCTTGAAATATTGGGTTAAAGTAGAAGAGATATACTATCTGTGTATCGAAAAAAAGGCGATGATCAGCTTCGCAGTTACTGCGAAGCTAATCTGCGCGCCTGCGCCTTTGGTTTCGCCTATGCAGAGTTGGTTTTCCCATGCGGCGACTCAAATAGAAACCAGTAACAAGCGAGTCTGCCAACTCAGGGTTGTTTGCAGCGGGGTTTAAGTGGTTAAAGTAATGGATGCCTTACTAGCTTTTGGCTTGCAATTAACTCACGGCGTTCGAACTATGCAAGATTTACCATTTCCGTGTGTCGTCCATATGGCGACCTTCTGCACACATTTCATACGATTCTACAAGGACTCTATAGCATATAAATTTATACGTTTTTGAGAAAGGGAAACAGCGATTCCCACATTTCTTTTTCATGAAACATCACTTGCTGCAAGATCGGAAAAAAATGAGAAATTGCATGCCGCCGCAACTTCTATTGTGCCATCGCCAAGTACGATATGTGAATATTATAGATGAGTATTTGTCAGATCAAACTGTGATGCATCATACTATGTATCTACAATATGTATGCGAGTGATAATATGGCAGTGATACTACCTTTCAAATAAATATGGCTACAATAAAGGCATGGTTTGAGAAAGAACAGATTATATAATTCAAGCCTTGTCAGCCTTTGAAAAGAAGCAAGCCATAGCAAACAAGGTCGCAATCGAAAATCGCACGGTCTCCGTTCGTTCGAACATCATACATGTTCCGTACGTAAGCCACATGTTTCCAGTCTAAGTTTGCAGTGATTTCCGTATGTGGCATTGTCCCAGACCATCGACTAAAGCCATAGGAAGATATCGCAAGATGCTGGTATATACCATACGCCAACACATGTTGGTCCGTGGTTACCTACATGTATAATGTCTGAATATTATTATGGAAATCGCAGATTGTATGGTAGCTCCCTGGACAAACGTAAGTTTAACATTATCACTTAATTAAAGCCATGTAACACCGTCACACCGGTCCCAATAGTTTAATGGTTAGAGTGTGCGTTTCGGGAGCGGGAGGTCGTAGGTTGGATCCTGGGTCACGTTATAAATAAGACGGTTGAAATGGTACCAGTGGTTACTTTGCTACAAGGCGCTCAGCACTATAAGGCAAGCACTGGATTCTCTTCTATCAAAATATAGTATTACTTACATCACAAAAATATATGAAAATATTTACATTTTTCTAAAACCCCCTTAGATGAACCATTAGATGTTCATCTGTGTTCATACTTCCATGAACAACATTGTGTCATGCGACGTGACGTAATCCAAAGTTGACATCAAAAAACATGAATCTCGCCAATCTGATTGGACGTTGTAAACGTCGACGCCGTTCCGCTGTTTGAACACACACTGTGTGTAGATTCTCTGTTTGCTGGTAAATGTGACCGCATTGGTGATTTTTCAACAAGCGATAGAGAGAAATGAATGTAAATATAAGCAATGAGTTTAATTTTTCTGTTGTTCATGAACCGCAGTGGGTCGCTAGCAAAGCTTACATGAACCCCTTCGGGGTTCATTCACTTTGCACGCGACCCACTGCGGTTCACAGCTCCATGAACACCAGAAAAATGAAATTCATTTCTTAAATGAATGAATAATAAAAAAAGACCTGACTGTATTCACTGGAAGACCGTATGTAAGATTGGCAATTGTGCTAAATGTGTTGTCTTCCTAAAACATATAAAGTTCATTTATTTATTTATTTATTTATTATTATTTTTTTATGATTATTATTATGATTATTATTTTTATTATTATTATTATTATTATTATTATTATTATTATTATTATTATTATTATAGAACTTGTTGCTTTAGGTTACTCACACCAACAGCAAAGCAAAAAAAAAAATTGACAACGAAAAATGACCTCTGAAACTTGCCTATATTGTGTCCCCTTATAGGATAGTCCTTGGGCAAAGTCGGTCAAGCAAAACATTGGTCAACCTGGTATTATAAGTCTAAGGCCAGAGAAAATTAATTTTGAGATTCTCATTCCCATCTGCCCCTGTTCAAAACCTGCACAAAATCAGTTTTAATTTGGTCGTAATAGAACTAAAAACATGTGTTAAATAGAAATTAAAGATAATTGTGCATAAATTCAATTCGCTTAATAGTCTGTTGTTGTTGTTGTATTTGGTATCCAACCTTGAAAGACTCAACCCCATGGTGCAACCTAGCAAGAGGTGAATTTGCTGCACAATGGACACATACACCCTGAGACCATCACACGGTCAAAAAAAAAATCCAGAACGCTTGGCGCAAATGGTGCCGTGCCAGTGTAGCGGTCTGAGAGTGTGTCTTTTAATGGATAAATGGAAAAAAAATATTAAGACACTAGGCTTTGTAGAGAGTCAAAGTGGGTGTCCTAAAATGAACAATAGAATTCACCCATGCACCCACCAAAGAATTTTAAAAAATTTGGATGAGAATCTAATAATTATATATTTTGGCCTAATGGGATGTATCCAGGGTGTCACTGATCCAAGAACTCTTCAGCCTCTCTGATGAGACTTCAAAACGAGCTTGCTTATCCGTATGTGACCATTTTTGGTCACCGACGAGGGGGGGGGGGGGATGGACCCCACCCCAGCCCTCTGAGAAATTAACTTTTTAGGTAAAATTTTCAAATTCCAGGGGGGTCCGGACCCCGGGTCCCCCCCCCCCCCCTCTGGATCCGCGAATGCCGCCTTATGCTAGAAGATCCGCTTTTTCTTGGGTGTTACTGTACTGCGTTAGAGATAAATGTATTTATGGAGGTATCTGAATCTAAATGGTTTACTGGTGACACACCAAATTGACAATCCGTGATCAAGATAGGTTGCGTCGGGAGGAAAATAAGTACTTGACTCTCACAAGTGATACGAACTCTGACATTTAAGGTAGAGAAACCAATATAGGGTTAGGCTAAGGTCGTAAATTGTGTTGAATTGTGACATGTCAGCGGAACCGTAAAAATGATTCCTGGCCATAAAAATACCATACAACGAACTGGTTTTCTATTTGTGTACAAGTTTATATATGCAGGCACAGCAGACAAAGCAAACGAACAAATGATTGAGACATCATATCTGCTTTGCCTACAAGCCGTCAACGCAGTGCCAGAACGCCGTGGAAACGCGATGCGAACGCCATGGAAACGCAGTGCATACACCAAAAGCGTCGCGCAAGTGCACTGAAATCGCCGTGCAAACGCCATGAAATGCCACCCAGAACGCCGCAGGAACGCGGTAGAACACAGTGCGAACTCCGTAGCAATGCATTGGATTAGACGAGGACGCCGTGAGGACGGGGTGAGGACTTCATGGCTCCCTCTTTTCACAAATAATTTTTTTGTTCTTGGGAATTCTCGCGGCGTTCTGGAAAATTTAAGAACGCCGTGCAAACGCCGCGAGAATTCCCAAGAGTACAGGGACTTAAAGCAACATTAACCACAATGATTGTGGCCTAAAGAAATGGATGGGCTGCTTGTGCCTCCAGATAAAGCTTATACGCTACTCACTGACCAGCTGATTACTGCCTTTGAGCCTGCCCAGGAAAAGTGGTTCAAGTTGAACCATTCATACGTATAAGCCTTTGTGGCTTAGTTGGATGGTTATATTTGAAGCACAAGTTGGATGTCATGACATCCTCATTTTTTGGTAAAAGTTTAATAAAATGGGGGCCACGTCCTGACATGACCTTTGCTATTGACTGGGATGTTAAGCATAATTTCAAACAAATACTATTAGGCTGCTAGCCAGAGGGTCGATTGCTCCCCCCTAGGGAATTTTGCAGACATACCCTATCCTAAAGAACAATTCAAGCTGAGTAGAATAAGAAATGTTTGCACCCTGAGCGTTGGGGCGTTATCCTGTAACAGCCTGTTACATACGTTACCTAAACAAAATTAAGAAATTATGATATGGTGTTTTCAGCTACAGAAAAATGACAATAGTTTATCATTTTACTCAACTTTTTCATACTGTCTGCTTGCTGTATGTCTATACTACATATTAAAATCATTTGAACAAAAATTTGACCCACACTTACTGTAACATACGTAACGTAATTTAAGATACCCTTTGAAAATACCACTTTTAAGTGATATCATTTACTTATACTGTTGCACTATGCAACTTTCCGAAGATATGAGCTTTATTTCCATCAGCATGTTCAATTGGCAGATAGAAAACCAAGGTTTGTTTTTCTATCATGTATATATTGCCTTTAATGAAGTATTTAGTAGCCATACCCCCAGTTTCAAATGCGAACTATTCTATTACAATGAACGTGAAGTATGCAAAATACTTGAAACTGGTGGATATATATCATGGTTTCTTGCTTATTTTATCATGAACCATGGCTCTAAGGATCTGTAACCAAGTATCTTGGATCAAAGATTTTGATCCAGAATGTAACATATGTAACATACATGTAATAAATAACGAAGGGCATTGTACATAGCAGGAATGTCAGTACATGCCAGTGTAATGCTCTATTCCATTAGATATTTTGCAAATATATATCTTAAATGACAATTCAAGTTTGTTCCAATAAGAGATGTTTGCTTTATGTACATTGGAGCATGTGTCTGTTACAGTAAGTTACATATGTTACCATAATATGTTTTAAAAATAATGATATGGCAATTTTAGCGTCAGAAAAAATAAGATTTTTATTATTCCATTCACCCATCTCATATAGTCTGCATGACACATGTCCATTCTCAACACTTAAGTTGCTTGAGCTTAAATCTGACACCTATAGTGTAATGTCTGTAAAATATATTAAAATAACCCTTTCATAATTAGCATTGTGAGTGACATCGTTTTTTTTTTTTTTTTTTTTTTTTTTTTTTTTTTTTTTTTTTTTTTTTAGTTACACATTCCAGCTTTTTTTTTGGAATGTATGTGATTTTTTACATTACCATGTTCAATGGAGGAGATAGAAAATTCCTATACTGTATAAATTATACTAAATGAGTTATTTAGCAACCCTACCCGCAGTTTCATAAGCCAAATATTGTATTGCTAATTACGTAAAATGTGTAAATAATCGTTTTAATGGCTATATCTAATGTTGTTAATTATTTGCTTATATTTCATGCTTATGGAGAACTATAGTTCTGAGTGGGTGTCACCAAGTATCTAGGCTCAGACATCTTAATGAGGAATGTAACGTATGTAACATATATGTATGAATAAAGAATGGCGTGGTCTACAGTAGATGTAAATGATGCTATTTCAAAAATAGTGTCAACACTTCACGTTTCCCTATGAATAATTTAGTTTTTGGTGTAAAACAAAACTAGAAATCTTATTCAGTTCTGATAATCATGTCTTTGGACCCCATTAATACTGTTTTTAAACGTTTAGATGCAGACAAATTAGGGTATTGTTACAAAATCGTTTGTACCTGAACTGTTAATAGACCTAGAATGCTGAAAGTGGTATCAAATAAATGCGACGGCAATGGACTTATGCCCTCAGTCCCCTAAATACATCATCTGAATTTCAGTTTTATGAATATTAATGAAAACTTTAGAAATTAGAGAAAATGCATATCAAATAAGCAGGTATACCTACAAAATGATTGTTTTTCAGCAAGCTAAAGTCTGAATGTGCTGAAAATGGCAAAGGCAATTTTCTATCATCCTTCTATAATAAAAAGTCATTTAATGAGCATTAATAAAATATAAAGGTTAAAACAGATGTTGGCGATTAACCGCCGAAGAATTGAGGCGGGGGCCCTATTAAACCAGATGAATCTTGGCTACTGGAAGACCTAGACAGCTGAAATTGGTATCGACCGGTTGCTAAGACAATGTTCTTTAACCATATGATGTTATGAATAAATCATATGAATGTTTGTTTCATAAATTGTAACAAGAACTTTAGAAATAGAGAAAATTTGCAGAAACGTGAAGGGGTATTACTAACAAAGTCACTTATATCACCACTATCAATAGCTGTTGAGAAGTCAAAATGGCATCAAATGTTACTATTTGGTCACTTTAATAATGA
Source organism: Rugalucina vietnamica (assembly GCA_964017185.1). NCBI lineage: Eukaryota > Metazoa > Mollusca > Bivalvia > Lucinida > Lucinidae > Rugalucina > Rugalucina vietnamica. The sequence continues at coordinate 6,239,348 of OZ024884.1, read as the reverse complement.
ATTGTTGTCATCTTATCACAAAATATATGAATTATTGTCATGTTGTCACGTATACATACCACAAAACATATGAGGTTAAAGCAAAGGAACACGCATCCCTTTGCTGGACACCCTTAATTTTTTGCTATAAACGTTTTATGAATATCCATGAAAGTAAATCTGATATGACTTGTATATAAGAGCACTGAGAAATGGTGCACTGTCCAAGCAAATATCTGATATCAATTAAGCCCTCTAAGGCAATGAGCAGCCGGGATATAAGTGATTTTGTTGGTTTATCTCTTCATTTTTCTCTTACTTTCTCTTATTTATGAACGTTAATTCCAATATTAGTGACCTTTATCAGATAAGAAGGTTTATATATCAGGTTACAGAGTTATAATTCATTGTCATAGCAATCATTTGATACCAGATTCAGTACAGTAGTGCTATTTGTAACCTAGACACAAGCCATTTTGTAAGGTATACCCTCTTATTTTCCGTGATTCTTCTCCAGTCTGTAAAAATTGCATTAATATTCATTAAACTTAAAATAAGTGTATTCATTTATCAGACTAGAAGACAAATAACATAGCCCAAAGCATCAAGCTGCTACAACTTTTATCATTCTAGGTCTATTGACATGCCAGACACTAGTAATTATGAAAGTATTAATGCTATTTTTCCGTGATTTTCCAAACTTTTCATAGTTTTTTTATATCAATATTGATAAATATGCAAATGAGATAATTTTCAAATAGACCCAAAACATCTGTAAAATTGTCAAATGGTATCACTGGCGTATAAACTATGTGCAACGATGATAGCTTGGGTCTAAAAATGATTTTTGGCCATTTTAATGTTTAAATTAAAATTCACAAATATGCAAATAAGATAATATGCATAACTTACCTTAAGATGAAACGGCTATAGTGAAGAAGCTTTAAAATGAAACCAAGTTCAGTGGTCTATGATAAGTCATAACGTATATATGATCAATTTTGTATGTCAAATTAACCCCATGCGGTATTGGTAACACTGTAACATTACAAGAATTCTAAATATAAACAACTTGGCGTTACACCGTTACAACTGAGACACATCTAGCAAATGAACATAACACAAGCATGTCATTCTTACCTTGCACATTGGTGTTTGCAGCTTTGTAATCCACAGAAACTATTGCAGAAACCCTTATTTGTTCATAAATGTAAATTTGCATATTTTTGTTACATACGTTACACACCATCTTTGTCAACTTGATAAAATTATGTATCACACATATTGCCCTTGAAGAATCTTGCAGACAAATGGTAGAATTATGGTAAAACAACCTATTGTTCAATCCCAATCAAAGAATACTGCAAATATAATAAGCTGGTAACAGTTGTTGTTTTAAATGGCCGTTACGCCGTTACGCCACGGCGTACAAAGTGCAAACATCTCTCATTTGAATGCAAATAACACAAACATGACATTCTTACCTAGCACATTGATGTTTGCAGATTTGTACTCCACAGAAACTATTACTGAAAACCTTATTTGTTTATAAAGGTAAATTCGCATATTTTTGTTACATACGTTACATACGTTATACAGATACAGACCCATATATGTTAACTTGATAAAACTATGCATCCTACATATTTTCCTCGAAGAATCTTGCAGAAAAATGGTAGAATTATGGTAAAACAACATATTGTTTATTCTCAATCAAAGAATACTGCAAATATAATAAGTGGTAACAGTTGTTACTTTTAAATAGCTGTTTCACCGTTACGCCCCGGCATACAAAGTGCAAACATCTCTCATTTGAATCAGAAAAGACTGCTCTTTAAGATAGACTATGTCTGCAAAATTCCCTAGGGGGGGAGCAGGACCTTTTTCAGCCAGAAGTCTATATAGTGAGGGTTTTGAGAAAAAGTATATCTTATGCATTTGCCTTCTGTGTTTGTTGGTGAGTATATAAGGTAAATTGTTGTGTCATAGTATCCCATGGTGTGTTTCAAACATTTCAGAACCACAAATAAATTAAAACATGTGCTTGGACATGCTTAAATGTCGAAATGCGTTGCACTGTGACATCTGGATTTTGTGTATCGAGTCTCGCGGAATAGATAATCATAATACGGTATGTTGTATGAAATTTCAATTTAAAAATGCCACCCACTTTTGCTCTAATTAGATGAAATCCTGGTATATTTCCAAAATTGAAGACCAAGATGTCCGATAGATTATCCTTAATGCTTCGTGATCAATGTAACATTACTTAAACTATCACTGAAAAACTTAAATATCTTGCATAACATCAGAAATAACATATCAATGATATGTATACCCCCATAAACCCCGCTTCTATATATAGAGAAACTGGAGTTTGCAGGCTGTATACCTATTTTTCTCATTTTCGATACAAAACATAGATTGTGGGTGTTAGAAATGCCTAGCCAAGGCGGTTCTAACATGTACCCACAACCTATGTTTTGAGAAAAAATATCAATATTTTTCCAATGAAATTTTCAATTTTTACGGCTGAAAAGAATCTAGAGATGTACTGTATATTGTATCCATGGTAAAGTTTTCATAATGATGGCTATTTAAGACCATAGCTGTATTTTTCAATGTTTCATTCCAAGGTTAAAACGATAATAAACAAAACTTACCCAAATTACTTTGTAACTGTTTCACCAGTCTAACTACAGTACTTTTAACCTCTGTGAATCACTACAAAATAGAAAAACAAATAGAGAATCTTACACTGGAAAATAACAACATCATATGATAATTCTAACACACCTCACCTATATTACACGTGTTATAATATTGTGCAATAATTTCACTGGGCCAATAAGCGTAATTACTTTGTGCCTTCTGTGATATCAGCTATTCCATAAAGCAGCGTTAGACGGGGTAACGTGGTTTCAGAGCATAAACGCAATAAATGTGTAAATACCTGCTTAACAGTCAAATATTTGGCGGAGATATCTACAATGCAATTGCGGAAAGCTGAACGATCATACACGGATCCAGAGGGGGGGGGGGGGACCGGGACGTTAACTGAATGCCCCCTGTGCAGGGACAGTCATCCCCTGTGCAGGTTAAAGATCCCTACACAGGTTCTATCCTCGTGCATGTAGGCTCATCCTGCAAAACACACCGGAGTGTACAATGTACACCTCCCAAGAATAATCAGAAATTGATTGATGGGAGTAACAGGAAAACAAAAAAAAATGATTATTACATAAACAAAACGCCACACGTGTCCGCTTTAATTGACCATAGCCAACATCTAAAACTGTAGCCAAAGGTCCTTGTTGTATGAGTATTATACAGATTTGGGATCGCACAAATCGGGTTTTGTTGGCAAGACTAAAGATTACGCTGGTCGTGATGCTCAGGTCAAGAGTCGCGCTAACGCGCGACTCCCTCTGTCACGTTACCTATGACAAATCGTTTTGAGTGACAAGTCCGTTCAGTTATCAAATAAACACCTGAATATGTGCTATGTCTGCGGCTTTTAAAGCTTCAAAAATGGCGGCGGTAAACAGCTGACAGACGACCTCTGTCAGTGGGCGGAGCATGCCAATGCGCATTGCGCAGTCGAAAGATTAGCCCGCTTTTCTGGCAAGTTCATTCAAAAGATCATCTTTGACTGGACAATTGGGAGCATGCGCGAGGGTGTTTCCGCGGTCCGTGCGCGACGTAGTCTCGTGATCTAAGGATGCACGGGCCTATTCTTTCGGCCAATTTTGAATATTTGGGGATTATGATTTTCAGAAGTGTATTCCATGCTACTGTGTCAAGATATTTACAATGCTCCTGCATAAAATATTCCATACATGATGCAGAAAAGAATAATAAAGCATGAATAAATCTGAACCTTTATAAAAGCTACAAGACAGTCAAGTACTCTCCCCCACCCACTATTTTTACATACAAAATGGCCTGGATCCCTTACTTTGTCAAACTATAGAAAGTTACCTGCAAAACACCAGCTGTTGACATCTGTCAGAACAAAAAGACAAATATGCCACTTTCAAGAAAATCAACCACAAAGTAGGTCATAACCACCAAACTTTTTCAGTAAACTCTTTGAAAAAATCTTACATTTAAAGCACAAAATCAGCTGTCACAAACTGAGCAATATGTATTATCTCCCTTGGACAAGCACAACATCCGGAGTTCACTTTTAGTTTCGAATTTCATTTCAACTGAAACTTTATTGTATAATAAAACTCATAATTATGTCAAAAAGTACCAGTTTAAAAATTATAGACACAAACCAACACACCTAGAGAGCATGGTATTCTATATTGTGAAAATCATCCATTGCCAAATACGAAACCGGTCACTGATAGCTTAAGTTCTAACGGTTTGTTTAAAACCTGGACAGAAATTGTGCTATCTAGTACTTAACCATACTATAATGCGAAATAAATAAATGAGAGATAAAACTTCTGTCAGTTCTTCATTAAATATCCATTTTAAAATTTTCACCCATTTTGACGGACGGCCATATTCAGATTGCTGAATTCACAGTATTCATCGACGCAGGCTCTGTTTTCAAATAATGTCTGCAAATGATGAGCAGATGTTATTTAACTTCAATCTTTACACTACTTACAACTAACTTCTGGTGTCTTTCTCTGTCTGAAGGCTTTTTGAAGGTGTCTTCTGACCTGAAAATATAGTAAAAATGACAAAACAATGATATTTTACATAGGAAAAGAGCCATGACACAAGAAAAAGTAAATTGAGCCAAATAGGCCATAACAGGACAAAACTACAGAATCAGCATGTTAAGTTCAAAACAATTTTCTCAGTTTGATCAGACTCTTTGCTGTGAGCATGAAGAAATCTTGGAAACATTTCACCATTTAAGGCATACATGGCCGACCCAGAATAGCCGTTTACCTTCTGTCATTCTTTTTCTCATGTTGTGGCTTGCATCCTCAATTGATATGCAGACCAGCCTGCTCATGTACATAGCCTGATCAAGATATTTGAATTGGTTTGATTGTTTTGCTATAAGCATGGTATGCTAATATATCCTAACTTTTATGATTTAATATATACAGTAAAGCCAAATCGTCAAAAACACAGCGGCGAACGACAGGTTTTGTCATGATGTGGCCCAAATACTTAAAATTATTAGCTACAAGTTGCATAAAAATATACTACTCATAATACTGTGCTTAATCGCGAAAACTCGAGACTCGCTGAGGGTACCATCAATATCTTGATTCTGCAAGCAAGCACACAGGAATGATCCGGCAAAACCGGACAGATCTTTAACCGGCACAAATAGTACAACTCAACAGTGGGTAACCAAACACCCACATTTGAAGTTCAAAAATGACCCTCTGTTCTTAATTAAGGATGCACGGACCTATTCTTTCGGCCAATTTTGAGTATTTGGGGATTATGATTTTCAGAAGTGTATTCCATGCTACTGTGTCAAGATATTTACAATGCTCCTGCATACAACTATTCCATACATGATGCAGAAAAGAATAATAAAAAGGTACAAGTAGGCAAAGTTCAGGAAAAGGCGCAATCAGAAAAAGATTCCCACTCCAAAAACCGAGGTGGGAAAAAGCCAAACTAACAATCAGGTACTTATACCATGAAACATATCGTAAGCCGAATGAGCAGCTATTTTCCCAATAGGTGGCCACTCAGTTACCTTAACTTAACTAAAAATATGTAAACATACATAAGGCGCCAACAGCACAAAAAAATTTTATACACCAAGACATAAAACAAAAAGAACCACCACAGAAAATAAAATTAAAACTGAGATCCTTTAAGAGCAGTGAACATATTAATGAGAAAGGGGATGGGCCATACCGCGGTTTCGACTATTAAAGCCTCGTCAGTAACCCTTTAAATTTGGCAACATGGAGCCAAAGAGAATAACTGAAATTTTGCAACTTTCAACAGGGTAGTCGATACAAAGACCAGAATTATCTAAATGAGACCAAATATATTAAAAATTGGTTAAAAATGAACTTAACCAATAATAAATTATCGACTTGGAACGATCAGTAACACAAAGTTACTGGCGGGCTTAAACCGGTTTTACATGGCCATAACCTCACCCTCAGCTTCTGCAGTGGTTCATAACATTTAGTTAGTTATTTGGTCCTCGTGGTGAATCTCTAACTAGTCAATGAATCATCAAGAACAAACAAACAAATCATGATAAACATCCTGATGAATCAAAAACCAGGACTCACAGACTGAGTATGAATAAATCTGAACCCTTATAAAAGCTACAAGACAGTCAATTACTCTCCCCCACCCACTATTTTTACATACAAAATGGCCTGGATCCCTTCCTTTGTCAAACTATAGAAAGTTACCTGCAAAACACCAGCTGTTGACATCTGTCAGAACAAAAAGACCAATATGCCACTTTCAAGAAAATCAACCACAAAGTGGGGTATAACCACCAAACTTTTTCAGTAATCCTCTTTGAAAACATCTTACATTTAAAGCACAAAATCAGTTGTCACAAACTGAGCAATATGCATTATCTCCCTTGGACAAGCACAACATCCGGAGTTCACTTTTAGTTTCGAATTTCATTTCAACTGAAACTTTATTGTATAATAAAACTCATAATTATGTCAAAAAGTACCAGTTTAAAAATTATAGACACAAACCAACACACCTAGAGAGCATGGTATTCTATATTCTGAAAATCATCCATTGCCAAATACGAAACCGGTCACTGATAGCTTAAGTTCTAACGGTTTGTTTAAAACCTGGACAGAAATTGTGCTATCTAGTACTTAACCATACTATAATGCGAAATAAATAAATGAGAGATAAAACTTCTGTCAGTTCTTCATTAAATATCCATTTTAAAATTTTCACCCATTTTGACGGACGGCCATATTCAGATTGCTGAATTCACATTATTCATCGACGCAGGCTCTGTTTTCAAATAATGTCTGCAAATGATGAGCAGATGTTATTTAACTTCAATCTTTACACTACTTACAACTAACTTCTGGTGTCTTTCTCTGTCTGAAGGCTTTTTGAAAGTGTCTTCTGACCTGAAAATATAGTAAAAATGACAAAACAATGATATTTTACATAGGAAAAGAGCCATGACACAGGAAAAAGTAAATTGATCCAAATAGGCCATAACATTACAAAACTACAGAATCAGCATGTTAAGTTCAAAACAATTTTCTCAGTTTGATCAGACTCTTTGCTGTGAGCATGAAGAAATCTTGGAAACATTCCACCATTTAAGGCATACATGGCCGACCCAGAATAGCCGTTTACCTTCTGTCATTCCTTTCCTCATGTTGTGGCTTGCATCCTCAATTGATATGCAGACTAGCCTGCTCATGTACATAGCCTGATCAAGATATTTGTTTTGAACTGGTTTGATTGTTTTGCTATAAGCATGGTATGCTAATATATCCTAATTTTTATGATTTAAGATATACAGTTAAACCAAATCGTCAAAAACACAGCGGCGAACGACAGGTTTTGTCATGATGTGGCACAAATACTTTAAATTATTAGCTACAAGTTGCATAAAAATATACTACTCATAATACTGTACAGTGCCTCACCACAAAGGTTTTATACCAATGAAGAGAGAATGACAGAAATGGGCAGTCTCTGAAGGCCTTTTAGCAAGGTTGCTTAATCGCGAAAACTCGAGACTTGCTGAGGGTACCATCAATATCTTGATTCTGCAAGAAAGCACACAGGCAAATAGTACAACTCAACAGTGGGTAACCAAACACCCACATTTGAAGTTCAAAAATGACCCTATGTTCTTAAGTTCTAACGGTTTGTTTAAAACCTGGACAGAAATTGTGCTATCTAGTACTTAACCATACTATAATGTGAAATAAATAATTGAGAGATAAAACTTCTTTCAGTTCTTCATTAAATATCCATTTTAAAATTTTCACCCATTTTGACGGACGGCCATATTCAGATTGCTGAATTCACATTATTCATCGACGCAGGCTCTGTTTTCAAATAATGTCTGCAAATGATGAGCAGATGTTATTTAACTTCAATCTTTACACTACTTACAACTAACTTCTGGTGTCTTTCTCTGTCTGAAGGCTTTTTGAAGGTGTCTTCTGACCTGAAAATATAGTAAAAATGACAAAACAATGATATTTTACATAGGAAAAGAGCCATGACACAAGAAAAAGTAAATTGAGCCAAATAGACCATAACATGACAAAACTACAGAATCAGCATGTTAAGTTCAAAACAATTTTCTCCGTTTGATCAGACTCTTTGCTGTGAGCATGAAGAAATCTTGGAAACATTCCACCATTTAAGGCATACATGGCCGACCCAGAATAGCCGTCTACCTTCTGTCATTTTTTTCTCATGTTGTGACTTGCATCCTCAATTGATATGCAGACCAGCCTGCTCATGTACACAGACTGATAAAGATATTTGTTTTGAACTGGTTTGATTGTTTTGCTATAAGCATGGTATGCTAATATATCCTAATTTTTATGATTTAAGATATACAGTAAAACCAAATCGTCAAAAACACAGCGGCGAACGACAGGTTTTGTCATGATGTGGCCCAAACACTTAAAATTATTAGCTACAAGTTGCATAGAAATATACTACTCATAATACTGTACAGTGCCTCACCACAAAGGTTTTATACCAATGAAGAGAGAATGACAGAAATGGGCAGTCTCTGAAGGCCTTTTAGCAAGGTTGCTTAATCGCGAAAACTCGAGACTCGCTGAGGGTACCATCAATATCTTGATTCAGCAAGCAAGCACACAGGCAAATAGTACAACTCAACAGTGGGTAACCAAACACCCACATTTGAAGTTCAAAAATGACCCTATGTTCTTAAGTTCTAACGGTTTGGTTAAAACCCGGACAGAAATTGTGCTATCTAGTACTTAACCATACTAGAATGTGAAATAAATAAATGAGAGATAAAACTTCTGTCAGTTCTTCATTAAATATCCATTTTAAAATTTTCACCCATTTTGACGGACGGCCATATTCAGATTGCTGAATTCACATTATTCATCGACGCAGGCTCTGTTTTCAAATAATGTCTGCAAATGATGAGCAGATGTTATTTAACTTCAATCTTTACACTACTTACAACTAACTTCTGGTGTCTTTCTCTGTCTGAAGGCTTTTTGAAGGTGTCTTCTGACCTGAAAAAATAGTAAAAATGACAAAACAATGATATTTTACATAGGAAAAGAGCCATGACACAAGAAAAAGTAAATTGAGCCAAATAGACCATAACATGACAAAACTACAGAATCAGCATGTTAAGTTCAAAACAATTTTCTCAGTTTGATCAGACTCTTTGCTGTGAGCATGAAGAAATCTTGGAAACATTCCACCATTTAAGGCATACATGGCCGACCCAGAATAGCCGTTTACCTTCTGACATTCTTTTTCTCATGTTGTGGCTTGCATCCTCAATTGATATGCAGACCAGCCTGCTCATGTACATAGCCTGATCAAGATATTTGTTTTGAACTGGTTTGATTGTTTTGCTATAAGCATGGTATGCTAATATATCCTAACTTTTATGATTTAAGATATACAGTAAAGCCAAATCGTCAAAAACACAGCGGCGAACGACAGGTTTTGTCATGATGTGGCCCAAATACTTAAAATTATTAGCTACAAGTTGCATAAAAATATACTACTCATAATACTGTACAGTGCCTCACCACAAAAGGTTTTATACCAATGAAGAGAGAATGACAGAAATGGGCAGTCTCTGAAGGCCTTTTAGCAAGGTTGCTTAATCGCGAAAACTCGAGACTCGCTGAGGGTACCATCAATATCTTGATTCTGCAAGCAAGCACACAGGCAAATAGTACAACTCACTAGTGGGTAACCAAACACCCACATTTGAAGTTCAAAAAAGACCCTCTGTTCTTAAGTTCTAACGGTTTGTTTAAAACCTGGACAGAAATAGTGCATTTAACCATACTATAATATGAAATAAATAAATGAGAGATAAAACTTCTGTCAGTTCTTCATTAAATATCCATTTTAAAATTTTCACCCATTTTGACGGACGGCCATATTCAGATTGCTGCATTCACATTATTCATCGACGCAGGCTCTGTTTTCAAATAATGTCTGCAAATGATGAGCAGATGTTATTTAACTTCAATCTTTACACTACTTACAACTAACTTCTGGTGTCTTTCTCTGTCTGAAGGCTTTTTGAAGGTGTCTTCTGACCTGAAAATATAGTAAAAATGACAAAACAATGATATTTTACATAGGAAAAGAACCATGACACAAGAAAAAGTAAATTGAGCCAAATAGACCATAACATGACAAAACTACAGAATCAGCATGTTAAGTTCAAACAATTGTCTCAGTTTGATCAGACTCTTTGCTGTGAGCATGAAGAAATCTTGGAAACATTCCACCATTTAAGGCATACATGGCCGACCCAGAATAGCCGTTTACCTTCTGACATTCTTTTTCTCATGTTGTGGCTTGCATCCTCAATTGATATGCAGACCAGCCTGCTCATGTACATAGCCTGATCAAGATATTTGTTTTGAACTGGTTTGATTGTTTTGCTATAAGCATGGTATGCTAATATATCCTAACTTTTATGATTTAAGATATACAGTAAAGCCAAATCGTCAAAAACACAGCGGCGAACGACAGGTTTTGTCATGATGTGGCCCAAATACTTAAAATTATTAGCTACAAGTTGCATAAAAATATACTACTCATAATACTGTACAGTGCCTCACCACAAAAGTTTATACCAATGAAGAGAGAATGACAGAAATGGGCAGTCTCTGAAGGCATTTTAGCAAGGTTGCTTAATCGCGAAAACTCGAGACTCGCTGAGGGTACCATCAATATCTTGATTCTGCAAGCAAGCATACAGGAATGATCCGGCAAAACCGGACAGATCTTTAACCGGCACAAATAGTACAACTCAACAGTGGGTAACCAAACACCCACATTTGAAGTTCAAAAATGATCCTCTGTTCTTAAGTTCTAACGGTTTGTTTAAAACCTGGACAGAAATTGTGCTATCTAGTACTTAACCATACTATAATGTGAAATAAATAAATGAGAGATAAAACTTCTGTCAGTTCTTCATTAAATATCCATTTTAAAATTTTCACCCATTTTGACGGACGGCCATATTCAGATTGCTGAATTCACATTATTCATCGACGCAGGCTCTGTTTTCAAATAATGTCTGCAAATGATGAGCAGATGTTATTTAACTTCAATCTTTACACTACTTACAACTAACTTCTGGTCGCTTTCTCTGTCTGAAGGCTTTTTGAAGGTGTCTTCTGACCTGAAAATATAGTAAAAATGACAAAACAATGATATTTTACATAGGAAAAGAGCCATGACACAAGAAAAAGTAAATTGAGCCAAATAGGCCATAACATGACAAAACTACAGAATCAGCATGTTAAGTTCAAAACAATTTTCTCAGTTTGATCAGACTCTTTGCTGTGAGCATGAAGAAATCTTGGAAACATTCCACCATTTAAGGCATACATGGCCGACCCAGAATAGCCGTTTACCTTCTGTCATTCTTTTTCTCATGTTGTGGCTTGCATCCTTAATTGATATGCAGACCAGCCTGCTCATGTACATAGCCTGATCAAGATATTTGTTTTGAACTGGTTTGATTGTTTTGCTATAAGCATGGTATGCTAATATATCCTTACTTTTATGATTTAAGATATACAGTAAAGCCAAATCGTCAAAAACACAGCGGCGAACGACAGGTTTTGTCATGATGTGGCCCAAATACTTAAAATTATTAGCTACAAGTTGCATAAAAATATACTACTCATAATACTGTACAGTGCCTCACCACAAAAGTTTTATACCAATGAAGAGAGAATGACAGAAATGGGTAGTCTCTGAAGGCCTTTTAGCAAGGTTGCTTAATCGCTAAAAACTCTAGACTCGCTGCGGGTACCATCAATATCTTGATTCTGAAGCACACAGGAATGATCCGGCAAAACCGGACAGATCTTTAACCGGCACAAATAGTACAACTCAACAGTGGGTAACCAAACACCCACATTTGAAGTTCAAAAATGACCCTCTGTTCTTAAGGATGCACGGGCCTATTCTTTCGGCCAATTTTGAGTATTTGGGGATTATGATTTTCAGAAGTGTATTCCATGTTACTGTGTCAAGATATTTACAATGCTCCTACATACAACTATTCCATACATGATGCAGAAAAGAATAATAAAGCATGTATAAATCCGAACCCTTATTAACGCTACAAGACAGTCAAGTACTCTCCTCCCACCCACTATTTTTACATACAAAATGGCCTGGATCCCTTACTTTGTCAAACTATAGAAAGTTACCTGCAAAACACCAGCTGTTGACATCTGTCAGAACAAAAAGACCAATATGCCACTTTCAAGAAAATCAACCACAAAGTGGGTCATAACCACCAAACTTTTTCAGTAATCCTCTTTGAAAACATCTTACATTTAAAGCACAAAATCAGCTGTCACAAACCGAGCAATATGCATTATCTCCCTTGGACAAGCACAACATCCGGAGTTCACTTTTAGTTTCGAATTTCATTTCAACTGAAACTTTATTGTATAGTAAAACTCATAATTATGTCAAAAAGTACCAGTTTAAAAATTATAGACACAAACCAACACACCTAGAGAGCATGGTATTCTATATTCTGAAAATCACCCATTGCCAAATACGAAACCGGTCACTGATGGCTTAAACCACACTTTGCACGCAATGGATTATGGGAATTTAGACATACGATGAGTGGGAAGAAAGCAAAGTACTCCGCATATATTTTCAATATGTCGCGACAGGGTTGCACCCAATTATACAGGGCGCGGCCATTTAATGAATCAGTCCGAGTCCTTCGGTTCTTTTCCTTATCCTTTTGACAGACACTTTCTTGGAGCCTAAGTACAGCGTACAACGTGCAACCTAAAGGATGCACGTATAAATGGAACAGTCATTTTTCCCAATGCCTTACACTCATGACTTGTTTCAAGCAGTGAGAACTTGACAAAAAATCAATACACTGGCCATGGCACCAAAATATAGCCATGTTGCAGATATAGAGGTGCAGCCATTTATAATGGCTGGCAGCACCGGTTCTATGAAAAGATTGCTTTTCTCTGGGGTTAAGCTTTATTCCTGTTGTAACACTAGACACGTAATTGTATGGCTGCTAGACCTTTGCTGAACAACGTAAATGCAGTATTAGGTAATTGAGTGGCTACCTATTAGGGAAATAGCTGTTCACTCGGCTTACGTTATGTTTTCATGGTATAAGTACCTAATTGTTATTTAGTTTTTCCCTCCTCGGATTTTGGAGTGGGAATCTTTTTCTGATTGCGCCTTTTCTTAATCTTTACCCACTTGTACCTTTTTGCTTTTTATCAAATACAGTAATAGATTTGACTAAACAGTTTGTGTATTGGATACAAAAAATATGTATTATGCTTTGAAATGTTTTCTAGAAAATCCACACTTACATTTGCTAGAAGCAGCCGCCACTGCTCATGAACGAACACCTGTATGTTGCATCGTAACATATATTTATTTATTGATTTATTTATTTATACATTATTTATAGAAGAATGCACATTGAGCTATAATAGCTAGTCTACCATATGATCCTCTAAAACATATATACATACTATGTACAAAACATTTCATAAAATGACATAAAATGAAGAAAAGAAATGTACTTGAGATACAAAGCTTTAAAACATACTTGGTAAAGGGGCATAAAACAATTTTGCAGAATTAAAACACTTGTAGACAAGTGTAAAATATCAAAATTTAAAACATGTGTCTGGCGATCTTCAATTCTAACAAATTGTAAAATATAAGTACATCTTATATGTGTTCTTTAACATTTTTTTTTAAAATCAAAAAGAGAAGATGATTTTCTTACATGTTCAGGCAAACTATTCCACAGCCTTGGTGCTGATGACGAGAATGAGCCATCGTACATTGTTTGTTTTTTTTACTGCAAGAGTGCCGTTTGACGTGGATCTTAGGGTTCGATTATGCGTCTGTGATACAGGAGTGAGCAGGTCCGATATATATGATGGTGTCATATTATTTAACGCTTTATATATGATAACTGCCTTGTTGTTATTCTGCCGTTTAGTAACTGGTTGCCAGCCAAGTGTGCTAAACATTTCCGCAGATGCAGTGTCGTAATCTGCGTTGAGAATTATACGTGCCGCACGTTTCTGTAATTTTGAAATTCTTTCTATATTTGCTTTCGATGTTGTACCCCACGTGAATGAGCCGTAGTCTATGAGTGGAAGGATGTATCCTTGATAATAGAGCTTTTGTGCCTCAACTGGAATATAGGAAGATAAATGTTTCAGGAGCGAAATTTTGGATGAGATTGTAGAGCAAAGATATTCGATATGTTCAGACCATTGTAGATTTTCATCTATATATATACCTAGTAGTTTCTGTTTAGATACGTTTTTTATTTTATTACTATCAATATAAATATCTATTTCTTGAGAATTTTGTGTGTTATACCTCGTGCTTAACAACATATAAGACGTTTTATCATAGTGCATATTCATTTTGTTGTGTTTGCTCCATAGTTTAGATCTGTTGCCGTCATGTTGCAATTTAGACTCAACGTCGGTTTTAGTTTTTCCGCTTGTATGGAATGTCGCGTCATCTGCGTAAAAATCAGAGTCACAGTGCTCAATGTATAAATGTAAATCGTTTATGAACTTGAGAAATAATGTGGGTCCTAAAATAGAGCCCTGGGACACTCCAGATTTAATATCAGCTGGCTGAGTTAGTCCTTTGCCACTGTCCATAACTTGCTTACGGTTCTGAATGTATGAAGCAAATAGTTTAAAAGAAGAATCGTTGAATTTATAAAGAGAAAGCTTATTTAATAAAACTGAATGATCGACGAGATCGAACGCTTTTCGAAAATCGATGAATAATGTTCCGACAACGTCCCCGTTATTAATGCAGCCCATCCATTGATCTACTAATTTTATCAATGCAGTCTGACAGCTATGTTTGGGTCGGAAACCGGATTGATTTTCATGAATTAAATCATATTTCTTTAAAAAGCCCATGAGATGTTTATTTATGTGTTTTTCGAACAGTTTTGAGCTTGTGGGGAGGATAGAAATTGGCCTGTAGTTAGAGGGATCGGACTTAGCACCACTTTTATAGATCGGAAATATTTTTGCTATCTTAAGTTGAGACGGGAAGTAGGACGTATCAATGTTTTTGTTTATGAGAGACGTTATAGATGGAGCTAGAACATGAGCAGCCATTTTAAGTATTCTAGGACCAATACCATCCAGTCCTGTAGATTTATTTGGGTTAAGCCCGTGTATGAATTCTAACACTTGTTGGGTTGTTATATGCGGGACTGTGAAAGATATTTGCGACGGAACTTTACTGCTAATATATTCATTTAACTTGTTAAAATCTGGTGTATCTACAGGGTCGCTATGTGTATAGAAATGGTCACAAACTGACGCAAAATATTTATTAAGTTTACATGCAATATGCCGTGAATCAAAAAATGTTTCGTCATCAATATGAAGTTCATCAGGTAAGGTGTTCAAAGGTGATTTCGTTTTATCAGTGTAAGATCGAAAGTGTTTCCAAAGTGTTCTTGTATCCTTTTGAGAGGCAATCGAATTCGAAAAATGGTGTCTTTTTGCTTTACGTATAAGATCTGTGCTTTATTCCGAAATAGTTTATATTGCGGCCAGTTTTTAGTTCACCTGAGCCGTTAGGCTCACAAGGTGAGCTTATAGGATGGCCATGATCCGGCGTCCGTCGTCCGTCCGTCGTCGTCCACCATTTTCAAAGATCTTCTTCTCTGAAACCGCTTGGCCAATTAAAGCCAAATTTTATATGAAGCATCTATGGGAAGGGGGAACCAATGAGTTTATAAATAATCCAGGTCACATGACCAAGATGGCCGCCATGCCCATATATAGTAAAAACCCTTCAAAATTCTTCTTCTCCGGAACCACTGGACCGATTTCAACGAAACTTCGCATGATGCATCGGGGACTAAAGTACTACAATGTGTTTATAAATTAAGACCTTTGGATGACCTTGACCTATTTTACGGCAAGGTCAACATAGGTCGCCCATGCATTTGAATGGGGAAAATTGTTAAAATGTTATTTGAAAGGCAAAACTTGCAGGAAATGGGCAAATGGACTGAAGGTAGGTAATTCTGAAAAAAATGGGACCACAGGGGTTGGTCTGCCCCCATCCCGGGGCAATATACAGGTATATTACAAAAATATTCAAAGATCTTCTTCTCTGAAACCACTTGGCCAATCAAAGCCAAATTTTATAGGAAGCATCTATGGGAAGGGGGAATCAATGTGTTTATAAATAATCCAGGTCACATGATCAAGATGGCCGCCATGCCCATATATGGTAAAAACCCTTCAAAAATCTTCTTCTCCTGAACCAATGGACCGATTTCAACGAAACTTGGCATGAAGCATCGGAGACTGAAGTACTACAATGTGTTTATAAATTATGACCTTTGGATGACCTTGACCTATTTTACGGCAAGGTCAACATAGGTCGCCAATGCATTTGAATGGGGAAAACCTTTCAAATGTCATTTAAAGTGAAAGTCTTGTAGGAAATGGGCAGTAGGACTGACTATTAATGATTCTGAAAAACAATTGGACCCCAGGGGCATATTTGCCCCAACCTGGGGGCATTATACATGCATATTACCATACTATTCAAACATCTTCTCTGAAACTGCTTGGCCAATCAAAGCCAAATTTCATGTGAAGCATCTATAGAATGGGGGAATCAATGCATATATAAATAATCAAGGTCACATGACGAAGATGGCCTCCATGCCCATATATGGTAAAAACCCTTCAAAAATCTTCTTCTCCGGAACCGGTGGACCTATTTCAAAGAAACTTGGTGTGAAGCATCTATGGCTTAAATACTACAATGTATGCATAAATCATGACCCTGTGATGACCTTGACCAAGTTTATGGCAAGGTCAACATGGGTTGACGGGGAAAATTGTTAAAATGTCATTTGAAGGGAAAAGCCAGCAGGAAATTGGCAAATGGACAGAATATTGATTAGTCTGAAAAAAAAAAGAAGAAAATGACACAAGGGCTTCATCTGCCCCTGCACTGGGGTTAAATACCATAATATTCAAACATGTTTATTGGTATATGCAGCAGGTGAGCGTTTACAGGACCATTGGTCCTCTTGTTGTTTTTCTTATAACCGTCACGCATTCGTCGAGCGGTAAGTATTTCAGGTGTGCACCATTCTGGCAGACGTTGCGATTTGACTAGGCGCGTGTTTATCCAGTTGTTTTTGGATTATTGAAAACCAAGATGTTAAGTCATCGTCGACGTTAGAGGCGGACAGCGTAAAAGACTCTAAATCAGTACCCAGATCAGAAAGAAACAAACCGTCATTAAAACGTTTAAAACATCGATAGGACGTGGTCATATGTGCTGTTTTAGTTATTTTATAATTAATCTTTCTTGTTATGCAGACCGGAAAATGATCGCTAACTGCATATGACGGAACATAACACTCAGCGATGTTCTCAGGATTTGTGGAATAGATATGATCAATAACTGTTGCAGATGATAGGGTGACTCTGGTAAAGTCAGTAACTAATTGTTTAAGATCAAATAACTGAATAAGATTAAGCCACTTGGTATTTGAACATACATGAAAGTCAATATTAATATCACCCATCAATATAATTTCTAAACCAGTAGATTGTGCCGCTGACAGTTCTTCTTCAAAAAGATCGATCCAGCTGGATTTTGAATCAGGAGGACGGTAAGCCGTGCACAAAAGAAAAGGTTTAGAGTTTGGAAGAGTTATCTCTGACCAGATGGTTTCAATGTTTGAAATTTCGAACTCTGGTCTATGTGTACAATTTATATCATTTCGAAAATATAAGATCACACCGCCTCCCGTTTTATCCTGTGTAACAGACCGATCTTTCCTAATGTGATCAAAGCCATTTATTGTTAACTGGTGACATGTAATCGTTTCGTTGAGAAAGGTCTCACATATTCCAAGAACATCGGGCCCGTTTTCACAGGCCATCGATTCGTCAAGCTTTGGTAGCAAATGATGTATGTTTGAATTTGCTATATGAAGACCCTTAGAGTTAAAAACAAAGTCTAAGTTCTGCATTTGGCCAGTTTCGTTCGGTCCGTTTGATATTGGTGTTAGAATGTGTGAAACAGAACTGCCAGCTTCACAAGTTGCAGTCCCGTCAACTGCAGTTACGACGGCTGAGGCAATGGTTTGATCGTTATCACAACAATCATTATCAGATGAAGCATTTGATAAGGTATCGTAAGGATTACAAATAGGAACGTTATATTCAATATTGAGTTTCATGCACCCAGACAATTCCTATCTACTTTTAGTGTCAGATCGTCCATTGCTTCTACCGTTGAACCAGCAATCAAGTGTATCATTTCCACTCCTAGAACAAATGTAACAGAAATTCGGCACATGATGCCTTACCCTAACATGTTCACGGGAAACATTTGATCGACACTGACGAGTTTCATGGCCATTTTTTGAGCAGATATGACAAAATTTTGTAGCAAATGGACTACCTCTGGCATAACCTCGAGCCCCCTTGGGTCGGTGGATAGCTGACTGCGTAGCATTTGATTGCATGTCAGCAGATTGAGCTGGACGTTTACTTATAATAGGATGAGCTCCGTCAACATTTGTAAGCAACCGGCGCAGCCCAAAGTTGTTAAGATGCACTTTATCACTCTGGAAATACGAGTCAGGTATTTCACCAGACGCAAGTAGGAAGCTCTTAAGGTTGTCTATAAATTCTACCCCACAGAGTGTTTTCAGTCTATCATTAAATGGGTTAAGATCGACCGTTGTTCTAGGCAGCAAACCTACAACAATTACCCGGCGATCATGTGTCGTCAAATCAGTTATGAGGGTCTGGTACTTCTCAGCAAAAGTTTCAATGTCAGTGCCATTATCAGCATCATTGCCACCAACAAGAAGCAGAACGGTTTTACATTGGTCCAGATTATACTCAGATAACTTAGATTTCAACGAGTCTATTGTTGCATCTGGGAATGACCTAACTGTCGTATTTGCATTAAGTTGGTTGTTATTTACATTCTTTAGTAACGAACTCCCGGTGAGAGGTGTAGCATGTTTGATTGTTTTTACTGGCTTACTGTTTACAGTTAAGTCAATTGTCTCTTGGTTTTCCACCGCAGCGTCATTAGTTGGCTTTTGTTTAGCATGTCCAGTTAGTTCTTTGTTTGTTTGTTGTTTTTGTGATTGTTGTTTATGACATTCATGTGTATTTTCAGACGCAGCCGCCTTCTTTCCTTGACGCGGGTTCAGGGGTTGGCTTTGCGTCAACGGTACTTGTTGTGTATTGTCATATTGTCTGTTGTCCTTTGAAGCGCAAGTTTCACGTGAGGTATCTTTAATTTGTTTTGTTATGTCTGTTTGCGCTGTCTTAACTTTATCTGAGACAGCACCCGTTTTATTTAAAATTTGACTAGTTTTTTGTTCAACACTAGTTTTTATGTTGCTCGTCGTAGTATTCAGGTTTTGTAATGCGCCACTGATACCTTTATCATTCGTGGAAATTGTTTGATTATAGCCGTAAGTCTGTCTTTGATGTTTCCAATTGAGCGTTCAATATTTGACGTCAGATTTTGCACAGCTGCAAGGATTGATGAAGTTGACTGCTTCAGACCGTTGAGTTCATTCCTCATAACAGACAGTTCAGCAGTTACCAATTTAGGAAAAGCTCTGCACGTGACACAAAGTCACATACAGCTCCGTTTCATAAGTTTAGTACATACGGATTTGTTTCATAAGTAGACTAGTACAAGTAAGACTGAAACTATTATAGTGTAGTAACTAAAACTTACTGTACGGAATGATGTACGGTTTGTGTGACTTTACACAAATGCGAATCTGTATTTTTGTCTTAGGTAATGGCGACAAAGAAAAGAACCTCCCTAGTGTAATGGTTAGCACGCTCGCTTCACAATCCTCAGGTTGTGGGTTCAATCCCAATGTCAGACGATTTTTTTTTGTTATCCACTTGCGTTATTCATTCTCTTTTCTAAGAGAAATTTAGTCAGAAAATGAAATAAAATCTCGCGCCTTAAAATTAACAAGAACGCCGCGAAGGTCGATATCGCACATGCATCGGGCAAAATAATTCAAAACGTGAACAATACGTCAAGTCAAGGTGTGTTTTGAAAGGGTATTTCAATGACATTTACTGCGCAAGGTTTCACACTCATAGCTCAGTATCACAGTTGCAGGATCGGCGCTTGGTCCACATGCTTACGGCAAAATCCACCATTGATTAATATACGACCATCATAGCAGTATTGAATGGATTAGAATCTTCGTTCGAGTGATCCGTTACAATTTTACATATGCATACAATATGGCACAACTATTTATGGTGAGCGCCGTGGCCTGATGAAGCATCAGACTATTGATCGAGAGGTCCTGGGTTCGATCCATACTAGGGGCACCGTGTTGTGTCCCAGTTGGCAACACTCTATAGTATTGATTAATACCCAGGAAGCGATCTTCTGAACAATACTTAACGTTGAATGGGGCGTTAGACATAAATACAAAAAGACAAAAAAGAAAAAACATGTATTTGAAAAAAATGATGTTTCGTATATTATTATCAGAGATACATACGTGCACATGTATTTTGTCGTATCTCCTCGATATGGAAACAAACTTTATTAGGCCCCTGATTGGCTGAATATAACTACGTCAGGCAAAACGTTATGCCCAATGAGGTGACGCTGACGTTATTAGAACTCGGGACATTCCCAAGAAACTGATAGACTGTCAAAATTTAAATTTACATTTTTATACACCCTATATTACACTTTATGAAACAAATGCATCAGAAGAGACCAACAGGCGTTTATAGATGTCGACATAGGCTTATCAAGGTATATATAAGTTATTAACGGCAACACAAAATAGGATTCAATCGTTTTGACAGTGTTTTTTGTATTCACTCCTTTTCTTCACTTCCATCTATCTTTTTATAATGATGCAATTTCGTACATAACTGTATGCAGCATTCATGAGCATACTTGTCCTTGACTGACCGAGGAAGTTCGAATGGAATGGTTAGTCACACCATTGCCACCGACAGGTCGCACCATTGCCACCGACAGGTCGCACCAATGCCACCGACAGGTAGCACCATTGTCACCGGCAGGTAGCACCATTGCCACCGACAGGTAGCACCAATGCCACCGACAGGTAGCACCATTGCCACCGACATGTAGCACCATTGCCACCGACATGTAGCACCATTGCCACCGACAGGTAGCACCATTGCCACCGACAGGTAGCACCATTGTCACCGACAGGTAGCACCATTGAAACCGACAGGTAGCACCATTGCCACCGACAGATAGCACCATTGCCACCGACAGGTAGCACCATTGCCACCGACAGGTAGCACCACTGCCACCGACAGGTAGCACTATTGTCACCGACAGGTAGCACTTTGCGTTTGGCGACTTTTATCTGGCTTATTCGTGCGGGATGCTATTGTTTTCTTCACTATATGTTCCGTGCACAACACGAGGGCGATATAAGAATATTATGCACAATATACTCCGTTCAACAGCCAAAATATTCAACATGATACCCTTATATACTTAGGAAAAATGGAAGGGCTATAACAATAATCTGACTTGAAATTCTGTCTCTCATTTCTTTTCATTGCAAAACTTTTCATTGCACATTAGAATTTCATTTTCACGAAGGTTTGAGATAACTTTTATTTGATTTTATAAAAGCAAACAACCCCGTGCTACATGTTTTTCGACTTGGGGTTAGCAAAATAACCCTGTCGTTTCTACAGATCGTATAAACAAACATGAAAAATTGAATGCTCGACACAGACATAGACATTGCATAGAGCCGACCACAGCTGATTTAATACACTTCTTTTGACGACTTCTGTTACACCTGCTATTGAATTGACATGGTATTTTTTCTGAACTCTAACTTCTTAAAATACATGAAGCATGGTTTATCATGCTTGAACACATACAAGTCAAAGTGCAGCTTACATCTCATGAAATTCTTATTCAGGTGCGTTAAATACCTATTGAATGTATTCGGTGCAAGCTTTAGGAACGTCAGTGTTAGATACATGTATGCGCGTACACAGTTTCTGAAATATAATGGTTTAGACGTTTCTGCGACGTAACAGAAAATGTACTCCTAAATTTTCAGCGTGTTGACATTCATTTTTACATCCGGCACACGCTTGACTCACACGCCATACCATACCATGCATACGTCCGACACACGCCTGACTCAAACGCCAGAGTGTGATTGTTGTTTTAAGGAAAAGAAAGACTTCTGGACTTTTGTCACCTGTATATAAATAATAAGAGATGCCACAGGACAGCGTAGCTCGCCTGACGTGTGCTTTGCCACTGTATCAATTAAAATCTATGATTCATGACCATGATTTCGAGGTCACTCATGCAGGTCTTGATGGTACAGCATTTAACTTCACACAAAAATCTACCAACATGCAACGAATCAACTTGATTCATATACATATTCAAAAGACAGGCGAGCTAAAAAGGAAGGCATGTACAGAATCGCCTCGCCTCACGTGTACCCACGATCTATGTTTTGGAGCAAAAATAAGAAAATTATGTATACCCCTGTAAACTCCAAATTGGGATATAGGGGGGTATACATTACACGGACATGTTTTCGTGATGTTGAATATACTTGTTTAACGAAAGGGGCCGAGCAGCTAAGAGCGCTGTTTCTTAATCACTCTATTGTTACGTGCCAGGCGTAACTAGAAGATTAAGGAAACCAACAAGTTGGTTAGCCAGCAACAAGCTTTGTTTAAAATCTAACAAATCTATTTAGAAGTGATTTAACCAGTAATTACATGTGAAACAATCAAAAGCATATATACAATCAAACAAAAATGAATGTACAATACCTTTCAAGATGTTAATTCCCTTAAAGAATGTCTGAATGTCCCTCAGAATTTTTTAACACAAGTCTGTATCAGTTTCTGATCCCAAGAATTAAAGTTTGTTTCAAAATAGCACTATGTCCCAATCCAGAATCGAATATCACAAAGTAATCCAAGAATAAGTTTAAATTCCAGTAAGATAGATTTTGACTTCTTAATAGTAACAGTACCCAAAGATTGTCCTTATGAAAATTTGTAGCCCTTATATAGCACTGAGGAACATTCAGGATTCTTCCAGCAAATTCTATGATATCATATACTAAAAATAACAAGTTGTTTACCAAAATTTAATGTTCTGGAATATTGTAGAGAGGCCATTATCCTTCCAGAAAATTCCACAATATTCTTTTGACATAAAAAAGATTTTTCTAAAAGATTCTACATCTTTGGTTCTTCCAGATTTTTCCGTCAAAGAACACTTTGAAATTTCTAGAAAATTCTGAAGTAAACAACCTGTTTATGTCCAATATCTGGGACACTAAAAGTAAATAATTGCTAAGGACAACAAGTAAACATCATATGTATAACATCATACTTTCCTGGGCATACTCCCTTGGGAAGTTTACCAGTACTGAATGCACATCTTTCAACAAGTAACTGTCATACATAACACTATCATCTCACCGCTGTGTCCGGTGTGGGTTCGAGCCCTCACCGCTGTGTCCGGTGTGGGTTCGAGCCCCGCTCTGGCCACATGTGAGACAAGCCAAGTTCTGCTTGCCGATGTACCAGGTGGTTTTTCTCGGGGTTCTCCCTTTCTCGCCCCACCTGCTGATTGGCCCGTCTCATATGAGCTGAAATAAACTTGAAAGGGACGTAAAACTGAATAAATAAATATAAAAAAAAACAAGAAAAAAAGATGTGGTAGAAGAAAAAAGTGACAGAGCGGAGACTCGAATCGAGGTTTCCCGGGTGGTAGTCAAGTGCATATACCACCAGGCCATGGAATTTGTTAAAGGAATACTGTATTTAAAACGAACACATTGTCAGTTTTAACACATACAAGTATGCGATAAAGTGCATAGTACAAAACAGTGGAAATGACGTCAATGTTTCGCTTGACTGCTCGACTAAGCTGGGTGGATCTAGCTTCAAAACTGTTACCTTGCAGCAAATTTTCGTGATACAACAGGTCTTAAAAGTATAATTTGTGTCCGCCAACGTCAGTTTACTAATTTAGTTAGTAAGCCAGTAGACTAGTACAAGTAACACTGAAACTATTATAGTGTAGTAACTAAAACTTACTGTACGGAATAATGTACGGTTTGTGTAACTTTACACAAATGTGTATCGAATATACATTTGTCTTAGGTTATGACAATAAAGAAAACAGTCTCTCTTGTCTAATGGTTAGCACACTCTCTTCGCAATCCACAGGTTGTGGGTTCAATCCCAATGTCAGACGAATGTTTTTTTTTTCTTTTTTGTTATTCACTCTTTTATTCATTCTCTTTTCAAAAAAGAAATTTAGTCGGAAAATAAAAAAAAAATCGCGCCTTAAAATTTTAAAAATTAAGATGGATTCACCCAAATGATAATAATACACATTCAAAGGCCCAAACTGGAAAGCGAATCCGTATTGTCAGCAAATCTTACATGTTTTAGAATTTTGGTATATAATAAAATATAAAACCGAGATCCTTAAAGAGCACTGAACATATTAATGAGAAAGGGGATGGGCCATACCGCGGTTTCGGCTACTTAAGCCTCTTCAGTGACTCTACAATTTTGGCCGTGAAGCCAAAGAGAATAACTGTAAATTTTATAATTATTTTCGCGATTTTATCAGTACTGACAAATAAGAAAACACTACACATACATGTAGTATTTGCCCCTTGTTTCATTTGATTGCAAAACATCCATAACAGGTGGTATTTTCTTTGGCAGTCCCTATATTTTGAATTAAGGTTAAGTTGTGTCAAGCATCTTAAATCTAAGTGGTCTTATAAACAGTCATGGTTATTACACCAATCTTTGTGGCAAATCAGACCGTCACAACAAAATTTGTTAAGCGTAATGTTCTCGAGTTTTTACGTACATGTACAGTGGAGATAGCTAGCAAGTTGTCCGTGCATTCGCACGGGCCGTGCGTTGCCCACGCACGCTATACGCAGTCGTAGGCCACGCACTACCGCGCGAAGTTAGCGCGAGGGATTTTCGGCCAATGAAATACTAGTCTGAACTCGCAAAACCAACGCATTTTCACAATATCTTCGCGATGGGTTTTCAACCAATATAAACTGCGAACCACTCACGCGAAATCTTCACATTTTTTCCAATATTTTTCGCGTTGGTTTTTTAACCAATAAGAAACGCGATAACATCTGCGTGGAGACACGTGACCAGCGCGCGAAATTGGCTAGCCAATCAAAAGTGCGTTGGCATTTTTTGCACGATAGACCACGCCCTCTATAGACAGACCCACAATGTCTTGACAAAAAGACAATTCTTTTTAATCGCCTCAGTATGTCAAATAAATACTTAAAGTTCGGAAAAAAATGCCGGGTTTTGTGTTTCAGGAAATATATACTTAATCATATCCTGCAGAATCCGGCCTATACAATTATGCATGGTGCAGTTGCAAAAAAAAAAAAAAAAATAAATAATAATAATAATAATAATAATAATAATAATAATAATAATAATAATAAAAATAATAATAATAATAAAATAATAATGAATGGGTAAAATGCTCATCATTTTTCATCATTTGTCACCATTTTCTGCAATTTTAAAAAACTTTGCTTTTTCTTCGCATGGATGTAAAATTTGCTAAGTGAAATTTGCGTTTCGACAATTAAAGCTTTTCTTTAACTTACCCCTTTAAGATACATGCATTTTGATGAAATCACCCATTTATCCGAAACACATCATGCAATATCACATGTTGTGATATTAACGTTATAATTCCGTCACATTGAATTCATATTGCCAAATCCTTGTCGCATATATGTATTTGTATGAATATATGTTGACAGAAATTTCATAATAAATTCATGCAATTTGAAAGAGGAAAACGTCTGCTTTTACAATATGCAAGATAATGAAACCCTGGGTAAAATATTGGCCCCGTCGAAACAAACCTTTGTGCGGAACTTTTTCTCTTCTTTATCCTGAAAGACACTACGGGCTTTATACAATGCTTTGAAATTCTGATCGAATTTACCGGACAGCGATCGGTATGTTGTCTGATTTGAGTACGTGTGCAGTCTGGTCCAAGCAATGCTAGCTAAAACCATCCGCTCCTTTGTCGTAAAGGGCCTTTTGTCGTTAAGTGTCTCTTAGGCCCTTATTATCCGTCAATATGATCACCATGCCCCACGCGCCAATATGAGAGTAAAGTACGTTTTATTGTCAATACTGTCAAAACATTGAGCCTTTGAAGTTTGCAGGCGCATCTTTTATTTTAAATCCGCGGTATTTGTTTGTTCTTCCATAAATTAAACTGATATAAACGAACATCGAGCTCTATGGAAGTAAAGCAATACCGTAAAATTGCTTATCTATTTTCTCATGATGCGGCTTATTTTTATTTATTTTATTTTATTTTATTTTTTATTTTATTTTATTTTATTTTATTTTATTTTATTTTATTTTATTTTCTATAGATGTCCCAATCAAATACTAATAACTTGAGTGACTTCAACTGGTATGTTTGTGTGAAAATGAGGTCATGTCAAGACGGAGCAACCACCTCCTTGGTTCTAACCAGTACTCTAGAGAGTTAATGTGTCTTGCTCAATGACCGAATACGGTGCCGGCAGAGGGGATCGAACCCAGGCGCTCTCGATTCAGAGCCCGATGCTCCACCACTACGCCACCGCGCTCCACAGGCTTCAACTGGTACAGATAGCAGACGAAAAAAATCTACAAGGCTTTATTTTTCTTCGTTTCTCTTCGCATTCTTCTTATATTTTTTTATTTAGATAAAACACTAGATCTCTTTATTCGGATCACGAAGGTTTTATGAAGCTATATGAATTGGTAGCATCAGCCCAGGTATACATCTTTCAACGGAATGATCACTGTAAGAATTTCAAGTATGTTCAAACATGCAACTACATGTAACACTTCGGGGCGGAGACTCACTTTCGTTGAAAAAAGCGATTTCGCTCCAAAAGTGTAAGCTGCTAGAAATAAGCAGTGTACTTACTCGCTTGTACACTTGAGATAAAAATACATTTCACTAATTGAGGTGATGATCAGGCGCGCACGCTACTGTCACCCATGGAAACAAGTCTTGTTGCTTATTCCGTCAGATACTTTGATTATTTTTTTTACAAATGGACACCAGAATAAAACGAGCATTAAGATAAGAAATTAAACATGACTAGCAAGATTTTCCATAGACGCACATCATAACCAAAAATGCAACATGCGCTGGTACTCACATTCAATGTGGTATTATTCTAATCCATTTACATTTGTAGAGTCCCACAAACCGAACCACAACCTATTGCACATGGAAATTTACTTTAGTGATTTTTCTATGATTTGTTACAAAATCACGTTTATTAAAATAATTGAGCCGTAACGCGAGAAAGACGGTCTTCGGGGTGTCCGACAAGGTGCGACACAAACCGGCCTGTACATACATGGAAACAGGCTAGAAACTTACATAGAGGTACTATCTGTGTAGCAAAACAACGGAGTGGATGGATGAGCTGTTAAGTTACTGCACAGCTGATCTGAGCCTTTGTTTTCGCGTATGCAAAATACGGTTTTATTACGACATGGCTCATTAATACTCCTATGTGTTTATATTTCAAATTTTTATAAAAGCATTAAGCGACGGCGCATCAAACATGATACAGATCTTCGATACTAAAACCTTTGACGCATATGTTATTTAAGTTGTAACATGAAGACGGCGTGTATCAAAGCACTGTTGAGAAATACTTGTCGTGTGTCTCACACACGCTTCTTTAAACATACCGAGATGTTATTTATTACCTTCTACACCTGTAGCGACATGCCGCTGTCCTGTCCGTTAAACTACAATAGTTTTTACGATTAAAGAAATTCCGGCATTTAGTTATTTATTTGTCTTTATTTTTTATTATTTTAATTATTTTTTTTTGTCATGTGACATAGGCAATTGTCAAAAAATTTAATCATTTTTTTTTATTTATTTAATTAAAATGATTTTAGGAAGAAAATATTCCATAATGCAACTTATCGATACATATATTTTGGCCCAACGCGCAGGGAGCAAAACTATTGGCTCAAATACCCACGCGGTTACTGCAGTGCCTCTTGAAGGATTTCATTGGATAAAAGCATTCCCGCGTGGGCCTGCGTTGGCTTCGCGGGTATAAACAGGTAATATGATTGGTGTTTGACTACCTGCGCAGGCATCGCGAAAAGGACTATGACTGAATGATCATATGCGTGTTAATAATATGATTTGATTGGTTTATAAAGATACCTTCGCGAAACTCGCGAAGCAACGCAGGTACTGACGCGATAATTCCCCACGCGCGAGTCTTGCACGTACAACGCAAGGCACCTGCGAAAATGGTTAACTTTTAAGAAATCTCCACTGTATGCGTCGCATTACCAATGATGTGTAACAGGTGTATTATAAAAATTACCATTGATTTTTAAACCTCCACACGATGTCAATGTACAACTTGAAACAAAATAAACGTAGCGTTTTCAATTTTGTTCAGTATATGTGTCGTACTTAACGTACTAGGGGCAGCGTGTCAATTCTCTATAGTATTGGTTAATACCCAGGAAGCGGTCTTCCGTCTCGACATAACTGAACAATTGTTTAATGGGGCGTTAGACATAAATACAAAAACGACAAAGAAGAAGAAGAAGAAAAAAAAAAACAACAACAAAAAACATCTATTTGAAAAATTGATGTTTCGTATATTATTATCAGATATACATTTGTGTACATGTATTTGTCGTATCTCCTCGATCTGAAAACAGACTTATTAGGCCCCTGATTGTCTGAATTTTACTGCGTCAGGAAAAAAAGTTACGCCCAATGTGACCTGACGCTGACGTTATTGGAACTAGGGACATTCCCAAAAAAACCGTTGGACTGTCAAAAAATAAATATTTACATTTTTATACACCCTATGTTACACTTTATGAAACAAAAGCATCAAAGCCAACTGTTTTTTTATTCACTGCTTTTCTTCGTTTCCATCTGTCTCTAATAATGTTGTAATTTCGTACATAACTGTATGCCGTATTCCTTAACTGATCGAGGAAGTTCGAATGAACTGATCAGTCGCTCCATTGTCAACGACATTTGGCGAATTTTGTCTGGCTAGTGCATGCGGGGTGCTATTGTTTTCTTCACTGTATGTTCCGAGCACACAACGAGCACGATGTGAGAATATTATGCACAATATACTCGAATATTCAACATGATAACTTTATATACTTAAGGAAAAGTAAAAAGGCTATAACCATCTGCTGATTTGAAATTCTGTCTCTCATCATCAAGTTCATTTCATTGCAAACCTTTCATTACACATTAGAATTTCATTCTCATGAAAGTTTGGGATAACTTATACTTTTATTTGATTCTATATATAAAAGCAAACAACCCCGTGATACATGCTTTTTTGCCATGTAAGGGGTAAGAAAAATAACATGTCGTTTCTGTAGATCGTATAAACAAACTTGACAAATTGAACGCGCGACACAGACAGAGACATTGCATAGAGCTTAATACACTTCTTTTGGCAACTTCTGTTTTACACCTGCTATTGAATTGACATGGTATTTTTTCTGACTGACCTCTAACTTCTTAACATACATTTACCACGGTTTATCATGCTTGAACAGAAACGAATCAAAGTGCAGCTTACATTCCATGAAATTCTTATATGCCTAAAACAAGCATACTTAAAAATTGAAAAACCCTGCGTATCTCAAACGTTTGTCTTATACGGGTGCGTTAAACACACATTGAACGCATTCGGTGCAAGCATTAGGCACGTCAGTGTATGCTTCATGTATGCGCGTTCCCAGTTTCTGAGATAATGGTTTGGGCGTTTCTGAGACGTAACAGAAATGTACTCCTAAATTTTCAGCGTGTTGACATTCATTTTTACATCCGGCACACGCCTGACTCACACGCCATACGTCCGGTGCACGCCTGCCTCAAACGCAAGAGTGTGATTGTTGTTTTAAGGAAAATAAAAAAACAAACTTTTGGACTTTTGTCACCTATAAGAAATAAGAGATGCCGCAGGACAGCGTAGCTCGCCTGACTTCTGCTTTGCCATTATATTAATCTATGAACCATGACCATGACCTGGAGGTCACTTATGCAGGTCGTGATGGTACAGCATTAAACTTCACACAAACATCTACCAACATGCAAAGGATCAACTTGATTCATATACATATTCAAAAGACAGGCGAGCTAAAAAGGAAGGCATGTACAATAAAACAAGAAATAGCGGATTCATTATGAAAACTTGCCCATGCAATAAACAGATAATTTTTGAGCTTTAAAAATTGAATTTTTTTTGCTGATTTTTTAAATATATTTTTCTTCATTTTGTTCAAAGCATAGATTGTGGGTACACGTTAGAACCGCCTCTAACGAGTACCCGGGGTAAAAATAAGAAAATTAGGTATACCCCTGCAAATCCCAGTTTTGCCATGTAAAATTGGTATATAAGGGGTTTAACATTACACGGACATGTTTCCGTGATGTTTAAATGCACTTGCTTAACGAAACCTGTGCTAAAAGAAAAAAAATGTGACAGAGTGGAGACTCGAACCGAAGTCGCCCGGGTGGTAGTCAAGTGCATTAACCACCAGGCCATGGAATTTGTTAAAGACGTGTTGTATTTAAAACGAACACACTGTCAGTTTTAGCACATACACAAACGTACGAAAAAGTACATAGTTCATAACAGTGGAAATGACGTCAATGTTTTGCTTGACTGCCCGACTAAGCTGGGTGGATCTAGCTTCAAAACTGCTACTGTGCAGCAAATTTTCGTGATATTATAGGTATTAAAAGTATAATTTGTGTCCGCCACCGTTAGTTTACTAATTTAGTTAGTAAGCCAATCCTTACTTGTACTAGTCTAGTCCTTACTTGTACTAGTCTAGTAATGGCATAGTAATACCCGTACTTGAAGTTTGGTCAAATTTTATTGGGTGTTTGCAGATTTAAAACGGATTTCGCTAAGTCAATCCTAATACATAGAATTATTCACTGATTGTAACAATTTAGATTTTGATCGATTAATAAATAGATAATAACACATACAATATGATAAACGAAATAACATAACTTCTGTGACATAAATTCCAATGTTAATATTGATTTCTCACATTACACGAAAGTTTGAACTAAAATTGTATTATCCCAATAAAATGACAGAGCGTCCAGTAGACTACACCTTACATAATATTTGGTCTACCCTATGTACAGTCGAGGTTATTGAAGCTTGAAATCTTGCATCCTACTAGAATGCTTTACCTTGTTTGGACTGTCGTTTCGCCATTTTGTGTCCCAGTATCTTTTTGAGCGGCTTACATAAGATCAAATATTTATATCCAACTGTTTGACCAGTGTTAAACGGTTGTATTTGTAATTATGTATCAAACGCTGACTGGTTGTATAATTTGGTTTACCACGGCTATTTGGGTGTAATATTTCAAGCTTCAATAAACTTGAATATACACAGGGTAGACCACATATTATGTTAGGTGTAGTATGCCGGATGATATGCCAATTTAACGATATAATCTGTTTTTGGTTAAACTTTCTTGAAGTGTATGAAATCAATGTTTAAGTTGATATTTGTGTCACAGATGTTATGATATTTTGCTTGTCATTTTAATGTGTTACTATTGATAAATCAATCGATTAAAATCTAAAATGTTACAATCAGTGAATAATTTTATGTATTAAATTTGTCATAACGAAATCCGTTTAAACCTACAAACACCCAATAACATTTGGCCAAGCTTCAAGTATTGGCACTGCTATGCCATTACTTATGAAACAAATCGCTATGTACTAAACTTTTGAAACGGAGCTGTACCTATCGGGTCGCTGTTTTTGTCAATGCCAACACACTGCTCGTGAAACCACGACATACAGACGTTACACTGAATCATGGCTAGTTTTTTCTTTGATTTAGGATTAACTGCACATGTTTCACAGCATTTATGCGGCTCGCTCGTGGACACAGCAGATTCAGCAGCATGGCTGTCGGTTGAAGACTCTGCATCTACGGTTTGCTTTAGTATAGTTATGCTGTCATCAGCGTCGGTCGCATCGGCGTCAGTCACCTCATCATCACTGCTTCCGTCGCCATCGCCTTAATTCGAATCATCTTCGATCAGCACTTGTGGTAATGTAGCAGACACGTCGCTTCCCATAGTTAAGTCAAGCGCCTCCAGGATAGCATCAGAAAGTTCCAGAGGCTCATTAGTATCGCAGGCAGACGTTGATCTCATTCGATTTCTCAAGGGAGATTGCGTCTCGTGCTGAAGTGCATTGGATACACACTGAGCATACCCATCCAATACAGATGTATCGTAACCGGGGCAGAGTTTTGCCATATCACGCAAGAAAAATATAATAATTAAAACGTATCGAACGTGCATGTTTGTATCTGCTGAACTCAGAAATACAAGTAATTAATAGATCAGCTTTTAAGTAAACTTTTAAAATGACATTAACAACATTAACATATTTGACGTGTCTACAGAATAAAAAATAAATAAATAAAAAAAAATATTTAATGCTGGGAAGATAGGATCGTGATGTGCGAAATATATTTCACATGTTCTTAAAATTCATTTTTCAATTCACTTTTAAATATCCGATTGACATTTCCGGGATAATCTGCCGTTATATCTGTTATCTTTTGTAGGGGTTTGGTGTGCAAAATTATAGCTGTTCTAAAGAAGTCCTTATGTCATCACTGACGCTACATTTTACGTCATATTGTTTGATTTCACGCCAAATTTTAGTCCCATTTGTGTTACAACGTAAATTCCCTTTTCATCTCTGACAAAGTTCCCAAAATCGGAAATTTTCTTTCATTATCCAGTTTTGAGATGTTTTCTTTTTGGAATGTGTGCATAATGTTCATGTATAAAGGCTTTCAAATTGACAATGCGAGGAGTGCATCGCCTTATTTGTAATGAACAGTTTGATTTATTCAGGAGATGTGTTAGTTTGGGTAGGTGAGTATATTACACTAATACGGATATATTTTCGGGCCACTGGCAGATGGGGTTCAATGTTATTAGAAAAAAAGTACAAGTAGGCAAAGATCAGGAAAAGGCGCAATCAGAAAAAGACTCCCACTCCAAAAACCAAGATGGGAAAAAAACAAACCAACAATCAGGTACTTATACCATGAAAACATTTAGTAAGCCGAATGAGCAGCTATTTTCCCAATAGGTGGCCACTCAGTTACCTTAACTTAACTAAAAATATGCAAACATACATAAGGCGCCAACAGCACAAAAATATTTTAAACACCAAGACATAAAACAAAAAGAACCACCACAGAAGTATCGACTTGGAACGATCAGTAACACAAAATAACTGGCGGGCTTAAATCGATTTTACACGGCCGTAACCTCACCCTCAGCTTCTGCAGTGGTTCATAACATTTAGTTAGTTCTTCGGTCCTCGTGGTGAATCTCTAACTAGTAAATGAATCATCAAGAACAAACAAATAAATCATGATAAACATCCTGATGAATCAAAAACCAGGACTCACAGATTCAGTATGCTGCCCGACGGTGGAGATCCCTGGGCGCCAAATAACTTACTAACTCCGGAGCTAAAGAAAAACATCAGTTGGACCCCGGTGGGGTCTTAGGTTTAGTGAATGTGAAAGTTTGGAGAATAGAAAAGAAATGGAGTATAAAACTAAGTTCTTTGTTTTTAATTGTTATAAGCATTTGAAGCAGGGCATCCAAAAAAGTAGGCAACGATCAGGAAATGGCGCAATCAGAAAGAAATTCCCACCCCAAAAATCCAGATGGGAAAAAAACTAAATTAACAATCAGGTACTTATACTAAAAAAAATATTATAAGCCGAATGGGCAGCCATTTTCCCAAGAGGTGGCCACTCGGCCACTCAAACTTGACTAAAAATATGAAAACGCAGGTGTTAACAGCACAAAAATTTAACACCAAAACATAAAACAATAAGAACCACCACAGAAGTATCGCCTTGGAACGATCAGTAATATAAAATTACTGGCGGGCTTAAATCGATTTTACATGGTCAATTTCATAGAAAGTATGTCTTGGTTCCAGCAGACAAGGCCGCAAACAATGTAGTTTGTAGGCTTCACTACATTAACATCTTAAAACAGGAACAACTACATTAACACCTTAAAACAGGACCTTGATGGTACCAGGGCTTATACGGAGACAGATAGTGATGAAATATCTGTAGTTTATATTCACTTTAACGAATTACCTGTTAAGTTTTCTGTTTGTGTCAATGAAGGCCAAGACAAACTTTCTACGATGTATTGGTTAGCTAAGCTTCACAAAAGACCCTACAAGGCTAGATTTACTGCAAATTTTGTTTTTTAAAACACCGAGACATAAAACAAGAAGAACCACCACAGAAGTATCGCCTTGGAACGATCAGTAACACAAAATAACTGGCGGGCTTAAACCGGTTTTACATGGCAATAACCTCACCCTCAGCATCTGCAGTGGTTCATAACATTTAGTTAGTTCTTCGATCCTCGTGGTGAATCTCTAACTAGTCAAGGAATCATCAAGAACAAACAAATAAATCATGCTAAACATCGTGATGAATCAAAACCCAGGACTCACGGATTGGGAAAGCTGCCCTACGATGGAGATCCCTGGGCGCCGAATAACTTACTAACTCCGGAGCAAAAGAAAAACACCAGTTGGACCCCGGTGTTACATAAGCCTATGTTACATTTGGCCCGGTCATCTTACGATTTATCGGTCTGTGATTTTTTCCTTCGATTTTTAGACATCATTGGTGATCGTGGGCTACGACGTATGTGGTCACAATTCATACGGGCATCGTACGATTTCTCGCTCTTGCTTACACCAACTAACTAAATGTTGTGAACCACTGCAGAAGCTGAGGGTGAGGCAAGGTACCTGTGAAATCGATTTAAGACCGCCAGCAATTTTATATTACTGATCATTCCAAGGCGATGCTTCTGAATCTTATCACGGCAACTTGTATTTCATTTCTGTCACAATCGAGCATGTTCCTACCATATGCGCCCCTCGTAAAAATAAATTGTATAAAATTAAGCGGTGTGCATAAGATCGCAAACTCGCATGCAACGCATCCGGGGTCACTATTTCACTGTGTCACATATGTATGCTACGTAAGCACTGTCGCTCCAAGTACTAGTATTCCTTTCTTGTTGCTTTTTATCATTGTAAATTTTACGGAAAGTGTATGCCTTACGTATGTTCACGACAGCTTTAATATTGACTCGGTCCCAGAAATTATCGTTTAGGCGCCAGTTTTCGCATTTTTGTAAACCTATCACATGAAGATCGAAATGAGGATAATGGAAGGAAACTTCCTACGTTCCTAACCAACTTCTTAAAGACTTTCATTCATTTCATGAGGTTTCGAAGCTTATCTTCCAAATGATCTTCATAACAATAGAAAACAATTAGGAATCTTTTGCAAACATATTCAAAACCATTGTCATGTCAACGCCATTTGAAAAGTTCCTTAAGGAGTTGTTTGAGATGTTATGAAACCATTTTCGAAATGTTTTTTCTATACCTCCAAATCAACTTGGTAACTTTCTATGAATGTAAATGATTCACTTGATAGTTAACAATTAAAATAAATAAAAAGTGAAAATGAGTTTCTTTAAGAGCAGGGATAACATTAATGAGAAAGGGGATGGGCCAGACCGCGGTTTCTGCTACTTAAGCTTCATCAGTGACACTATAAATCTGGCAACATGGAGCCAGAGACAGTAAGAAGCTTAAAAGGAATTATATAGGTTGTTTGGGGGACTTGTTGGAACTGACAGGTGTTATATCTAATTTGAAGTATTGTGACCGTGTAGTGTCGGGAAATTAAAACACCGGCACATCCCCGGCACTGTCGGAACTCATCAGAGGTTAAAACTTGGCATTTTAGCACCGCTGAGTCCACGCTATCCCCGCCCCCTAGGTGCCTGGTGCATTACGTGACCCAGGGTTTTGACAGACAAGGTCGATAATCCCAGCGATGTTCAATGTTTCAAAGCAAATCATTTTAGTTTTCATCCGAGCTCAGAAGTATTTTTTTTCTTCTGAGATGAAACAGCAAAATATGAATAAATAATTGCGCCAAACGAAGATTCAGATCAGCCTGCGCATCCACCCAGTATAATCAGATTACTTACTGTGCACTAGAATTGTAGCTTCAGCGCTCGAGTTTCTTCACATAGACTGATCAGCTTGAGCGACACCCGATACAGTCAAAACAACATGCCATAGGACAAGCTATACAGTAAATATGCGACACGCCATACAGTCAAGAAAAACTAGGGATGGTCAGTCTAACCCCTCGTGTACTTTCGTTAGGAATTCTAAAGTCATTTATCTTGAAAATAACTTATTACAGGATATTACACTTTCTTTAAAATGTCTTAAAGCATTTTTTTCTTCAATTATACATGTAACGCTCTATCGATCGATTTTCGTTCACAGGCGAGGTGAATTTTTTACAATCAATGGTGATTTTCAGTTGCAAAAAAGGACTAGAAGGTAGAAAACGCCAACGTTTGATGCCCAGAGTCGATCAACAGCAAATAAAAATAAATGAATATGGCTTACCGTGTTGTTTATGTCCAAAAACTTACTATACACAGAACTATAAGTAAACACATCCTCGAGGTCATACCTCGGAACAAGGATCAGTCCACTATACAGTTCGGAACATCGGGGTCAGGCGTACTGTACGCTCCCAACCAGTGGAGATGGGAAAAACTAAATTAACAATCAGGTACTTATACCATGAAAACATATCGTAAGCCGAATGGGCAGCTATTTTCCCAATAAATGGCCACTCAGTTACCTAAATTTAACTAAAAATATGAAAACATACATAAGCCGCCGACAGCACAAAAACTTTTAAACACCAAGACGTAAAACAAAAGAACCACCACAGAAGTATCGCCTTGGAACGATCAAGTATAGGGGCCCAACCCCTCCATCATGCTTCCTGTTGGTCTGGATTTTCTTGTAGCTGAAACCAAGCTTCTTCATATACGTCCTTAGTAAACTCTAGCTACCGGCGTAAGCAGTATTCTGCTGCTCAGTGTTGGGAACATGTGCTTCCAGTACATGTTGCTGACAGCTCTGCGCAAAACACTCAAGTCGAACGTGTCTTGCTGTTCTGTTGAACTGTGGTTTCCCTTCTTTGACACTGTCGGATTTCATCATACGGTAAATTGTCCGTTTGTTGACCCCTGTCGATGTTGATATTTTATTATCAGTTGGCCTGATTTAGGAAAATTATCAGCCAAAATCATTTTTCACAATGAAACAATTTGAGAAAACATAATGTAAAAATGGGATTCGAACTCCCCCCACACCTCAAAATTTCCTGTTTCTCAAGTCATACGGTCTAACGACTAGGCCAGACTTGTTTTCGAATATACGGCATTCCTCAGCGCCATTCAATCATGATTTTGAGACAGTATTTTAGCGTTTATATATTTGAATCTGATCTCCTATTTCCCTTATCGACATGGATTCGTCGATCTTTTGACGTGTCTGAGGTCAAAATCGAGATATATCTGAAAGCATTATTTTGAAGCACACTTCTGCTCAGTTCGATTGAGTTATCTGCAAAAATGAAGCAAAAAGTGAACATATATTGTAGCGGCTACGTTGTTATGGGACACTTTGTTTTTTACACCTTGTTTTCCACTGTTATGTGAAACACACTAATTATGTTGTTCTAGGAGTTTAGAAACATTAATCGTTACTTATTGTTAACAATTTCAATGTAATTTTAAAGTTCTTTCGACATGAAACGTATTGGTCAGAGTATGCATAGACTGATAGAGGACTCTACTGCACAGTAGAGAAATGTACAGATTTGGAAATCGGTAGCTACTACTCTTGACCGCACAAAGATCGTTACCACAATAATATTTCCACAAACTGTCGTTGCCAAGATGGTTACTAATTATTTTGCACATCTATGAATTGGGACGTTCAGATGACATCCAAAAACATGTTTACTTGTCCATACATTTTAATGGGCGCAGTTAATCGTACTTCTAGGAGAAGAACTCTATAAGTACTTGTGATTTCGTTCTAATCCTATTAATTATTTGTATCTGTCAATGTATATGTATGTTGTTCTTTATTATGAAATAAATATGTTTAAACTAAACTAATCGTACATTTTTTCCGACAGAAGTAGTTTGTCTTAAGGTTTCAAAACTGGAATGTCCTTTGCTAAGCAGAAACTATTTCGGAAGCAGAAAGCTAGCTCTTTCTTAAGGGGTGTGATATATAAAAGTTATGTTTTCTTTTTAGGGATATACTGATTTCAGAATATATGAAAATAGTACTCGCAATTACAATTTCCGATAGAGAAAAGAAAACGATCATTTCGCGCAAGAATAGAAAATAATCACTGATGCAGCATCAAAACTACTACACATGCCAAACAGGAACAGGGATCTTTGGTCCCAATTCGTACAAGTTTTAATTGATGAATTAATTACCTTTCATTACAAAAACTGGTCGAAACAATTGAAGTTTTTATTATTTGTACAAAAACTGTGAAGAACAGCTTATTTTTTGGTTTGATGCATGCTGTAGTAGAAGCTTCCAATTTAAATTTTCTACGTTTTAAACTGTGAGGTTTACCGCACGTTAGACAAGAATGCGTAACTGAATGACTTATTTTTGTTTGGTTTCAGTGGCGGAACTGCCTATTCTCAAGCATACTTCGGACAAGGAACAGGAAGAATTACCCTTGATGATGTACAGTGTAACGGAACGGAGAGCTCAATTACATCGTGTTCTCATAGATCATGGCTTGGTCATAACTGTGTCCATGGAGAGGATGCTGGAGTATCATGTTCATAAGTTTCTAAAACTGATATGGAAGATAGAGTGTAAGTATTGTCGCCATTAAACAAAGAAACTTTCATTAGCATGGGTAATAAAAATGGATTGCGGAAATATGAACTACTTACTTTATACAAGTGAAGGGATGAATAAAATACGCGACTTAATATGCTGATATAAATCATGTTTGTAACTAAAATAATATCACAATGAGCAAAATGGTATTAGGTCATGTGTTGACATTGTTCATAAACTGAAAATCAAAAGTCTTGCACCACCCTGGGTTTTGGTGATTAAATGTTTTACTAAAATTGTTTTTATTTTTACATTACTAGTGGTGAATCGATATAAGATCAAATCATTTAATTTGCATCAAATTCAAGAGTGTTGATGATGGTGCAAACTGTTAGGGTAAAAAGTGTAAAATTGCAATTTTTGGGAACAAAAATGATTTTCACTGACAGTTGTCAAAATGTTTTCATTGTACATGTAATCTGCATACAGCTGTGTTCACTTATTAATATACCCTTGCGATATTCAGAAATAAATTGACAATTCTTCTTGTTTTTGAATAATCGTCTCTGGAAAGAGATGCTGGAAGAACTGGAAGAAATTATTTATATGAAGTTATTAAGTATGGGTGAATATTTACTGTGTATATAAAATTTCCAGATCTTGTAATGGTGTATGCCTTATTTGATTACATAATAAAAGAGCCAACTTTTAAAACAAAAAAAATCGCTGATGCTGATATTCGAGTTTCAAGTATTCCACAAGGAACAATGGTTAATGGTTTGTGATTTTATTTGTACTCTTTGAAATAATAGCCATTTCTGTACTAGGGCTGAGTAAATAGTGCTTATAAAGACAACCTTAGTACAAACATGGTTATTCTTTCATTTTTTGAGTTTAAAGAATTTCTATTGTTAACAACTGTTTTGTATTTTGTAAATTTTGCGTTTTCGGAATAGTCACTGGTGGTTTTGACAAGTTCCTTTCAACAGCGACCATGCAATGTATTCTATGTTGATGACAGATAAGCACAGGCCCTGCATGTGTGTTTTGGTGAGTTTCATAAACAGAAGTCAATAAGTTTTCTGTATTTCCGGTTGACCTGCAAGAATAATAATATTGATTTTCATATTTGAAGGTGTTAAGAAAGTTCGTTCCGCAGTTTACCACATGTTTGAAAGTTTGAAAGCATTTAAGGATGTTGTATGGGACATCTTTGTCTTCGCTTTGGGAAATACACCCGGATTTCATCTAATTAGAGCCAAAGTGTGTAGCGTTTTTAAATTGAAATTTGCACTCAACATACCGTATTATGTTTATCTATTCCTTGAGACTCGACACACAATATCCAGATGTCACATTGCAACGCATTTTGACCTTAAAGCATGTCCAAGCACATTTTTGAATTTATTTGTGGTCACAAAATGTTTGAAACACACCCTAGGATACCACGACACAGACATTACCATATATATGCATCAACAAACACAGAAGGCAAACATGGCAAAGGAAGTTTTTATTTGACTTCATGCTTAAAGTCCCAATCAAAAGCAAAGGTCATGTCGGGACATTGCCTCCATTTTATGGGACTTTTACCAAAAGTTAGGATGTCATGACATCCAACAAGTGCTTCAAATATAACCATCCAACTAAGCCACAAAGGCTTATATGTATGGATGGTTTGATTTGAACCACTTTTCCTGGGCTGGCTCAAACCAGAGCGGTATACCAGTAATCAGCTGGTCAGTCAGAAGCGTGTAAGCTTTGGAAGCACAAACAACCCATCTATTTCTTTAGGCCCCATGCACTAATTGGTTGTCATTTTGATTGAATAATACATCAGCCATGTGAGGAGACTGTAGCAGCATATGATGGCTTTGCGCCAATGCAACGCGCTACAAATGTGATATTTGGTGAATGATAAAAACCTGAAGTACAAAAATGCATGTTCATTGAGTGTGTTTAATGTTTAATATTGAAGAGTATATAATTAGTTGATTTTGGGTGAAATGATCTTCAAATATTGTTAAAATACAATGTACAGTCGAGTTTCCGGTTACGCAAAGTTCCCGACTCCGGAAATCCTTATTAAAAACATGGTTAAACATGTATTACCAGTACCTTCAAAACAAATAATCAGTTTTTGTTCTCTTGACAATTTTCTAAACATTGCATTATCCAATAAATATCTGTGAATGAGTTCACTCACACCAATCTTTTATCTTTAGTAGCTTTTTGCATGTCAAATTTTATGACATCTGATGTCACACTGTTACATACCGAGAGCAAAGAAACATCGATTATGCATGGAAACAACCATGTACATTACGTACATGAAGGATCTCATAAAATTATATAGAAAACTGTAAACACTGTTACATTATATTTAATGGCAAACACAGGCTGGACCAGAACCCAATACTTCAAACTTACGTAGGATGACACATTGCCGGGGCTAAAAAATCAGCAAGAATGTACAATTTCTTTTGAAATAGTCGCTTCTATGAGGTAACGGCTTCAAGGAACGAAAAATTTGGTCATAAAAATCTTTCCTGCAAAGTAAAGGATATGACTTTGTCTACATCTTGTCGGGTATAGTTTAGCAGTAATTAAAATTCTATTCTTCTGATGGCAATGATTTATCATTGACAAGAACATTTTGCGAAACCAAGTACTTGACTGTAATGGAAATTTGATTTTATGACAGTTACTAAATTTATTCACCCAAGAAACACAAAAGAAAAAGCGGCTCTCCTAGCAAAACGTGGGGAGCCTGGTTTGCTAACAGAGAACCGGACTAACAACTGAGAGGTCATGATTTGGTCCGATACCCGCCTCCGCCATGTAGTGTCCCTGAGCAAGACACTTGAAGCTCCGGGCGGCCCCCGTGGCCGAATGGTTAAGGTCGCTGACTTCAGTGCTCTTGATCATTCGATCATCTCACCTCTGTGGGTTCGCACCTCGCACGGGGCATGAGTCACATGTGGGACAAGCATAGTTCTGCTTGCGGGTGTGTCAGGTGGTTTTTCCCCGGGTACTCCGGTTTTCGCCACACCTACCGATTGATTTGTCTTGATATGAGTAAAGAAGCTTGAAAGGGATGCAAAATTGAAAAAAAAAAAAAAATTAAAAAAAATTCAAGCTCCACAAAGTACCGGTTACGTACCCAGAAAGGGATGGCTTTGTCTCGCAATGACTAAATAATAGTTGTGAAATACATTACGGCCAAAACACAAAAGAAAGTGAGAAAAAAAATAATGACTTGACACAACCATCCTATGAGTCAGTATTTACATTGTGTATATGCATTAGACCCAAGGTTGCAAATAACATGTCTAGGCAAAACAGTTAAAGTTTGCTTCAATGGCTTGTTTGGTAATTTTTTTACGTCCCACTTAATACTG
This sequence comes from Rugalucina vietnamica, assembly GCA_964017185.1. Lineage (NCBI taxonomy): Eukaryota > Metazoa > Mollusca > Bivalvia > Lucinida > Lucinidae > Rugalucina > Rugalucina vietnamica. The sequence continues at coordinate 6,196,779 of OZ024884.1, read as the reverse complement.
TAGGTAAGGTCATGCGGATAAACTAGCTCATTTTAAATTTTAACCGGAAAGGCTGAAGAACCCTTGGATCAATACCACTCTGGAAACAGTTCAATAGGCCCAGAGCTATGTATACATGTACATGTATGTCGATATTGTACCAGGTTGACCAATGTTTTGCTTGACCGACTTTGTCCAAGGACTATCCTATAAGGGGGTACAAGATAAACAAGTTTCAGTGGTCATTTTTTTTTCATATATATATATATATAAATTTTTTTTTGCTTTGCTGTTGGTATGGGTAACCTTAAGTGTTGTAATAAAAAATAATAATAATAATAAATAAATAAATAAATTTTATATTTTAGGAGGACAACAAATTTAGCACAATTGACAATCTCCCATATGGTCCTCCAGTGAATACAGACAGTGATCAGTATCAGACCTTTTTTATTTTTTTTTCAGTCATTTTCATATATTTTCGAGATGTAAGTAATGCTATATTTTGAAAGAAGAGAATCTAGTGCTTGCCTTATAATGCTGAGCGCCAAGCAAAGTAGCCACTGATACCATTTAAACGGTCTTATTTATGATGCGGCTCTGGACTCTAACCATTACACAATGAGCAAGCACGATTTGGGAAAAATGTCCGTAGGCTGTCGGCAGTTAATTTGGTTGTTTGTATGGAGGCTTAACATTCCAGTCAACAATTTTTAGTCATGTCGGGGCGGAGCCAACGCTTGTGGGGCTGTCAGCAGTTTAGCAGTGTAGCATTGAAGTGAAGTCCCAAATCACGTACTTTGTAATATATATCAGCAGTAAGACGAATAGCAACTATTTAAGAAAAATCTGAAACTTAGACCACTGAATCATATTCTTGTTGTTGTGTCAGCGTTTTATGCCCTACTTACATCGCAAGTCATACTGAAACAGGGGCCCCTACCCATTGGGGCCCCAGAAGGAAATAGATGGGCTGATTATGCCTCCAGTGAAAGCCTGTACGATGCTGACTGGCTATCTGATTACTGGTTAACCGCTCGGGTCTGAGCCTGCCCAGGAAAAGAGGTCCCGAGTCTAACCATCCGCACATTATAATATGAGCCGCATCGTGAGAAAACCGGAATTTTGCATATGCGAAAAACAAAGGCGCAGATCAGATTCGCAGTAACTGCGAAGCTGATCAGCGCCTTTGGTTTCACCACTCGGATTGTAAAATTTCTCTTCTTCCTAAATCCGAAATTTCAAGCTTTTGACCATTTTCTGAGACTGCACAGACCCGTTTATGTCGGACCTGGTAGGAAACCGTGAAGACCGGTTTTCTCGCATCAAGGCTCATATATTATAACCCCTTTTGGCTTTGTCTGGTTATATTTGAAGCACATGTTGGATGTCAAAGACTCATGACATCTTCATTTTGGGCAAGAGTCCCATAAAATGGAGGCAATGTCCCAACATGACCTTAGCTGTTGACTGGGACGTCTTCATTTTGGGCAAGAGCCCCATAAAGTGGAGGCAACATCCCGACATGACCTTAGCTGTTGACTGGGATGTAAAGCATCAATTCGAACGAATTCAAACTGAGACAGGGCATATTTGAAATCTCATCTGGAATGAATATGCCGGAGAAGCCCTAGAGCGATTTCCCAACCACTTATTACATAGCAGATAGCTTTACCACACCACGGATGCTCTAGACTTCAACTAACATGGACTGACCTCCACCCCTGATCCCCACCCATTCGCACCCTTGTAACTATAAAAAAAAAGTGTTTAAACTGCACATACGCAACAAACGTGAACTGCATGAAAGGGACATTTGGCATACTGGACTTTGTCATGTATATTTCAATAGACAAAAATGGAACACAATGCATTTTCATTTATTCAATAAATGAAAACTAATAGGGTGACAGGACTTTTGAGGAAGAGTATATTGAACCCCGTGTTCAGGACTTTCTCAAAACTGTTGTGTAATATTAAAACATGTACACAAGGAAAATTATATACTACATTTTCCGCGTACATTGCTCTACATGAACCATAACTAATTTTCTCAAAACAAATGTGTTTTTGGATAGTTAAATATCTTGTTTAATGCAGTCGGAATGTGATGTGCAGAAAAAATCTGCCATTCGCGTGCAAAAGGATTACCTAAGCTATTCATGGTGGTAAGTTTATCGAAAATGCTTGTTTTGGTCACTTTTCATATCCCTTGTATCGCCATACTGGTGCTTTGCGTGATTAAAATTGTGATGTTTGGCAATAAAGAATAACTATTCATAATAGAGTCGGACAAACTTTTGGCAAAATACATTCTTGTTTTCTCTCCAATCAGATGGTCAAAACTGGCCGAACATGTTCGAAGCAGCCAAAATATGCCAGTGTTTAGAACAATGACCTTAAATTGCGCAATATAGTCCATACTATCTCCCTTTGAATGTTCTTATTGCTTCCAAAGGATCAAACCTTTATACTTTATTTTATAGACAAACACTAATTAAATAATGCATTTCCACGAATATGTTTTTTCTCAGACACAATATAGCAGCAGACACCCTGTATAATGTAGAGTTGCTCTACAGATGTACATTTTCTAAGGATAGTATATTTCACAAATTAGGGAATGATTCGATTCTGATAACTGAAAAAATTGCAACAAATTTGGCATTTGAATTTTCTGTTCAGGTTTATATTTGAAGACATTATATAACTATTGTAAATGGTGAATAGGTAGTCCATTTTGGCTTTATTTATTAAATTATAGAGGATTTTAAGCACTTGCCTTGTAAAGATATTTTCAAGTATGTCCCGATTTCTTTTTGTGTAAAAGGGTTAGAAAATGGGTACCAGCGTTTGATGGCCATTTTGTTCATGGTCATGTTTTTAATTTAAATCATCTTAGCTTTTATCTTTTCATATTCAGTCAAATTAGAAGGTACAAGTATGCAACGATCAGGAAAATGCGCAATCAGAAAAAAATCCCACTCCAAATATAGATGTTGGAAAAACTTAATTATCAATTAGGTACTCATACATGTACAATGAAAAAAGATCGAAAGCCGAATGAGCAGCTATTTTCCCAATGGAGGCGACTCAGTAACCTAAACTTAACTAAAAATATGAAAACATACATAAGGCGCCAACAGCACAAAAATTTAAACACCAAGACATAAAACAATAAGAACCACCACAGAAGTATCGCCTTAAAACGATCAGTAATATATAAATTTCCTCGCGGGCTTAAATCGATTTTACAGGTACCTAACCTCACCATCAGCTTTTGCAGTGGTTCATTACTTTTAGTTAGTAGTTCGGTCCTCGTGGTGAATCTCTAACTAGTCAATGAATCATCACGGACAAACAAATAAACCATGATAAACACAATGGTGAATCAAAAGCGAGGACTCACAGATTGAGTAAGCTGCCCGACGATGGAGATCCCTGGGCGCCAAATAACTTATCAACTCCGGAGCAAAAGTTAAACACCAGTGGAGAGACCGTGCGCCTTCAAATTTGCAACAAGAAGCCTATGAGGCATGCAGTCAAATGCCTTGGACAAATCCATAAGTATAGCAGCAGCACACTCATGTCTGTCCAAGGCCATGCAACTGCAGCAGGGTAGACTGACAACCAAAGCCCTTCCGGAAGGCAGCTAGAAAAGGTTTTAACATTTTGTCAAAATGTTCTGTTAGGTGATCGTATACCTTAGATATCATTGGCAGTACACTGTATACTCACGGGTCGGTAATTTTCCTTATAAAAGGGGTTTTTCTTTTTAAAAAGGGGAATTACTTGTGCTCTTTTAAGGCCTGTCGGAAATTCGCAGGATATAAATGAAGTGTTAATCAAGTTTGAGAGGTGGTAACTCAAAGAAGGATCACATGCTTATATAATCTTGTCTGATATATTGTCAACTCCGGTTCTTTCCTTTGAATTCAAATTTGAGATGACTTTCTTAACTGTATCAGTCGAGACGCGCGTAAAAGAAAAGGTATCTGTTGGAGCAAGGACGTTTTCGTTAATCTTTTCAGTGCTGGGATTGTCAGAAAAATCGGGGTTAAAATCACTTCGAGTATTTTCCATGCCTTTGACCACATTAACAAAGAAGTCGTTGAATACCTTGCTGACTTCAGGCTGAGATGAAATCGTTGTCTCATTTTCACATAATATGATTTCTGACCCACAATCAGACCCCTTCTTCGATAAGAAAGTCTTGATAGTAGGCCAGAAATCTTTAGACTTTAGCCCTTCAGCACAACATTCAAAAAGGTAATAATGCTTTGGTGTCTTTTTTAGTTTAGTGACAAAATTGCGTTGTTTCCTGTATTGCTCCCACGACAGGGGAGTTTTGTATTTTTGAAATGTGTTGCTCTACGCAGTTCCGTAATTCATAAATGCAGGCTAGTTTACTTTTGAAACTCGCTCTTTGATGGGTGCATGCTCGTCAACAACGTTGGCTCTCATTAGCCCAGTATATGTCGTCAATGTCGTCATTGCGGCATGAAAAACGTCCCTCTCGAACCGAGCCGCATCAAAGTGCTTAACACTGCGATTTTCACTTCTGATTTTTTCATTTCGTTTCGGAATGTGGCATCCAGGATCACGACACCGATCAAAGTGTGCCAGTCTGATTTCTGATTTATTTCTGATTCAGGCCACCGGCCCATGACTAGCAATACAAACAACAAATAATAAGCACAAATGAGCAGTACACCAGCTATGATAGTGAGTCATATTTAAGAGTCTTGATTTAGTATCGTCAAGCGTCTTTGGAGAGCATAATGTATGTATTTTGCTAGAGACTGTATAATGTCACACAAGTGGGTACTTATTAGAATATTAAACTTGTGTACATTTGGATTCTTGTAAAACTTTTCAGATAAATGCATGATTCGTAGATCGTCATACACTCTACATTTTAGAACAAAATGAATTTCATCCTCAGTTTCAACATGGCATAGTTTACACAATCGTTCAACCCTTGCTACATCATTATAACGACCTGTCTCTATTTCTAATTCATGGTGACCAGATCTTATTTGAGCTAATGCGTGTCGAAATTTCCGTACCTTTAAAACATCAAGATATTGTTCGTAACAAAAGCTATGTTTAAATTCTCTGTACAGTAATAATTTTCTATTGTCATTGACGTCCACTAACCAGTCCTGCGCAAACTGGTCTTTAAGGATGATATAAACTTACATTCATTACTAACAGTTTGTGCATCCCATATATCCAAACCCGTTCCGTTGTAATAATGTCTTAATCTCGGTCACCCAGTCCTTATTACCTAGCTCATCATAATATTTCAACATATTGTAACTAGTCACTAATACCGCAGCCGAAATTTATAGCGTTGAAGCAATTTTGAGGCTAATTTGTTAAAATAACGTCTACCATTTTGTTCAACCCACGCGCATTACAATGACACATCAAAGATCGAAAATAAAAAAAAATATAGTTAAAAAATCAAAATTTAAACTTCTTGCATAAAGACCGGAAGTACAGCAAACGGATTCGGCTTCTGTTCATGAAACTCGCCAAAACATTCATGTTGGGTATGTGCTCATCTGTTATAACCTTAGAATGCATGTTTGGAAGCATAATGCCACGTGATAAAAGGAAATGCTTAATTTATTGATAGAAGAAACAATACTGAGAACAGAATAACTGAAACGACTTGAACACGCTTATAATTTGTTTCTTCTCAAATCAGAAACAATCAATCGATCAGCTATTGTGAACTTGTACTTCTAGAAGGTCTCTTCTTATAAAAAAAATAACACCCGACACCAATAGGGAAATAAGATCAAAATACACTGCCAAGCATATATACTGCCGGAATTGCGACATTTATCATTTGTTCTGAAAATTCATGTTTAAATAATCTTTTAAATTCCCGTTTGAAATACCCGAGATTATTCTTTCGTTATGCATCTGTTGTAGGACTTGGGTGCGACAAAATGCTACTGGTTGAAATAGCTGTTCTGAGGAATGTCCAAGCGACGTTGCGTTATACGCCAAACATAAGTTAAATCATAAAGATCATACTGTTTAAAGGCATTTTAAAAGTCACATACATTTCCAAAGATTATGTTTTCCTTTTGGGGGTTTTAAGAGTCCCTTTCTGTATCCAGTCATAAACATTCCATTCAGCCATACTTTTTATGTTTACGCCAAAATGCCGTTCACTTTGTGGCTTATTTCAAATCATCCAAAATCGGAGATTTCCTTTCTTAGTCCAGTCATTAGCTGTTTTGAAATTTGTGTATAAAGGCTTTCTAACTGACGTGTTTCAATATTATTTACATTGCGAACTATTTATTGTACAGTTGGTTGCAAAGATACTTTAATAGTATGTCGCCTTATTTGGACTGAACTGTTTGATTTACTTATGAGGTATGTTAGTGTGTGTGGCTAAGGATACTGTACATTAATAAGTAAAGCAAAGAATTGATACATATTTTGGCCACTGGCATGTGAGTATGAATGTTATTAAAAAAGTCTCAGTATTTTAGAGAAAGTGAAAGTTTGGAGAAATTGACTAAAACAGATGGGCTATAAAACTTAGTTATATACTTTAACTGAAGCCTGTCACATTCTGAATTCTTACAGTAGAAGACGATCCTCGATATCGTCGAAAGGTAACTTTAATAGAGCAGATCTACGCAATACGCTTGAAACAGATATGGTCATTGTCTTTACAGAGACACATCACAAAACACTATGTTGAAGAAATTTGCATCAAAACAACGGTATGTGATGAAATCGCTGTGAACAGGAACAAGTAGGCAATGATCAGGAAATGGCACAATCAGAAATTTTCACTCCATAAACCGAGGGGTGGGAAAAAACTAAAATGACACCCAGGCATTTTTACCAAGAAAACATATCGTAAGCCGAGTGAGCAGCTATTCCCCAATAGGCGGCAACCCAGTTACCCGAACTGAACTAAAATATGAAAACGTACATGAGGCTCAAACAGCACAAAAATTCGACTCCAAAACACAAAACAAAAGTATCGCCTTGGAACGATCAGTAATATAAAATTACTAGGGGGCTAAAACCGGTTTTACAGGCGCCTAACCTGGTTCAAATAAGCCAGAAAACTGTTGATATATACATGTATATAGTTAAGTCAAATCATTTCTGTGCTATGAAAGAAGCAATCGTTTTGTTTTATACAAGGTTCCGGGTCATTTAGACCAATATTTTGCTGTCCCTGAATTCGGTAGTACACACCAGTTGGTACAAAGATCATATCACATCATCCTCTTTTAAGAAAACATGAAAACATTTATACATTACCGATCAACAAATCAAATGTTGTGAACCACTGCAGAAGCGAAGATGAGCTTCTGGCCATGAAACCGATTTAAGACCCCACCCAGTAATTATAATATTACCGATCGTCCCAGTGCAATACTTCTGTTGTTGTCGCTTTCGCTATATTCATTGTTGTCTAATATTTATTTTTCAATAGATTTTATAATTTTTCAATAGTGTTTTATTGTTTAATTGGCCACTTAGTTTTCCTAATGACCTTTGCATGTTATGTATTACCTTGCTCCAATTGAGTCTCACTGTTATTGCTTTGGAGCAGCAGGAGCTGCATTTGGTGGAGCAACATAGCATGAGGTCCTTGGTTATCATGTTCCGGAGCAATTAAATGGACATGCTATATCAAGCTGATGAAATGGTTTTGTGCAATGACAACACAATAAAGAAATGTTAGATACAAATACATGTAATTTGAATGTTTGCAGTTAAATATAGAATAAAAATGTGTATGGAATAATATGTATTCGTTTTTTATCCGCTGCCGTAGAGAAAAATGTATAAAAAGGGCAAGAAAACAGATGATTGCGATAGTTGTGGTTCTAATTGTTTTATGTTTATGTTTTGAATATTTTGCCTAATTACACCTCACATACGTTTTCGTATAATTTAGTTAAATTCAGGTAACTGACTAACCGTCAATTCTGAAATAGTTGCTCACTCGGCTTATCATATTTTCTCGTAGAACAAGTATTAATTGTCAAGGAGAACGTCCATTCTGTATGGAGAGTTGCATATACAAAAGGCTTATTTTTTATTATTATAAAACCACTGTTGTGTCAGTGAATAGTTGGAATATACCTTCATTGATTCCCAGAATGTTGTACTCCAGGAAAAGTACCGATTATTATTTTTTTCATGTGTGCCCCCCACCCCCGGACCACGAAAATCCTTTTGCACAGATTTGTAGTTTTACATTACATACATCAAATAATAATGGCATACTTGGTCCCGGGCTGGGGAGGCTGTTTAAATGCTCAAAAACAACCTAGAATGCTAAACCATCACATTAAATGACTTCAAAAAATTTGTTTAGGACTGTAGCTTGTTTGTATACATATTTCTACCTGGCCTGAACATGACTTATTGTTTGAAAAGTAGCCACACCAGTTGGAAGTCTGCCCTCTGTTCTTCAACCAGACACACTTCTGGTGAACTTTGATATTCATCACTCGTTAGGTTATAGAAATTAGAGTGTCTGTACCAATGTGTCTGTTTATGTCTAAGTGGTGACCCATACCTTTGTCTTGGCTTAGTAACATGTAAGCTTGTCTTAACATATTTGAGGCAAGTCATCGGATTCTATGTTTTGCTAAATGTTATGTCATGACAAACAAATTTCCGCAATGTTCGACCACAGATTGCGGAGTTAGCTGCCCTTGAGCGTCTGAAAAAATCCCCATACACTTATAATGGGAAAAATGTTGTGGCCACGCTAGCGCAATAATTCTTCAATGGATCTTCTTCATTCTTGCAGGTAGCAAGGACAACTATAATATCTCGGATGGGTTCGAATTTCAGCTAGATCCGACCTCTGACTGTGGAGTTATCTGCCTTTGAGTGTTTGAAAAATCGTTATTTTGTGTTACGGCCATTCTAGCGCCTTCAATTTTAATCGGATCTTCTTCATACTTAAAAGTAACAAGAATGGCCATAACATCTCGGACGAATTCGAATTTCAGCCAGATCCGAGTTATCTAACCTTGACTGTGTGAAAAATCAATATTTAGTGTTGTGGCCACTGTCGCGCCTTCTTTTTTATTCGGAGCTTCTTTATTCTTGGAAGTAACAAGGACATCCATAACATTTTGGATGAGTTCGTATTTCGACCAGATCTGACCTCTGACTGCGGAATAATCTGCACTTGAGTGTTTGAAAACTCAATATCTTGTGTTGTGGCCACTCTAGCGCCTTTAATTTTGATCGGACAAGGATAACCATAAAATCCCGTACGAGTTCGAATTTCAGCTAGATCCGACCCTTGACTGCAGAGTTATCTGCCCTTGACTGTGTGAAAAATCAATATTTAGTGTTGTGGCCACTCTAGCGCCTTCATTTTTATTCGGATCTTCTTTATTCTTGGAAGTAACAAAGACATTTTATAATATCTCGGATGAGCTCGAATTTCGACCAGATCCGACCTCTGACTGCAGAGTTATCTGCCTTTGAGTGTTTGAAAAATCATTATTTTGTGTTGTGGCCAATTTAGCATCTTTGTTTTTCAGTGGCTCTTCTTCATTCTTGCTGGTAACAAGTGTTACGTGCCAGGCGTAACTAGAAGATTAAGGAAACCAACAAGTTGGTTAGCCAGCAACAAGCTTTGTTTAAAATTTAACAAATCTATTTAGAAGTGATTTAACCAGTAATTACATGTGAAACAATCAAAAGCATATATACAATCAAACAAAAATGAATGTATAATACCTTTCAAGATGTTAATTCCCTTAAAGAATGTCTGAATGTCCCTCAGAATTTTTTAACACAAGTCTGTATCAGTATCTGATCCCAAGAATTAAAGTTTGTTTCAAAATAGCACTATGTCCCAATCCAGAATCGAATATCACAAAGTAATCCAAGAATAAGTTTAAATTCCAGTAAGATAGATTTTGACTTCCTAATAGTAACAGTACCCAAAGATTGTCCGTATGAAAATTTGTAGCCCTTATATAGCACTGAGGAACATTCAGGATTCTTTCAGCAAATTCTATGATATCATATACTAAAATTAACAAGTTGTTTACCAAAATTTAATGTTCTGGAATATTCTAGAGAGGTCATTATCCTTCCATAAAATTCCACAATATTCTTTTGACATAAAAAAAAGATTTTTCTAGAAGATTCTACATCTTTCCAGGTTCTTCCAGATTTTTCCGGACTTTTCCGTCAAAGAACAATTTGAAATTTCTAGAAAATTCTGAAGTAAACAACCTGTTTATGTCCAATATCTGGGACACTAAAAGTAAATAATTGCTAAGGACAACAACTAAACATCATATATATAACATCATACTTTCCTGGGCATACTCCCTTGGGAAGTTTATCAGTACTGAATGCACATCTTTCAACAAGTAACTGTCATACATAACACTTCCCCTCTTCAAAGAAAAGAAAGTTTTATAAAATAAAGCTTTCTTTTGCAATACTGGATAATTGTATACAATATGTTTAGCAAAATGTGTGCAAAACTAATCAAATACAACAGCACAAAGCTGGACATCAGCATTGTAGAGGCACTTAAGCTCTGCTTAGGGTGTCTGGAATGATATTATCTCTTCCGCGGATATGTCTGATGTCAAGATTGTGCTCTTGCAACATGAGACTCCACCTGAGTAAACGCTGGTTCTCGTTTTTCATTTTATGTATGAAAGTCAGTGGATTGTGGTCACTGAAGACAACAATTGGTGCATGTGAAGCAGCTAAGTAAACTTCAAAGTGCTGAAGCGCAAGGATTAGAGATAGGCATTCTTTCTCTATGGTAGAGTAATTTCTCTGATGCTTGTTAAACTTTTTTGAAAAATAACAAACAGGATGGTCAACACCATTGTCAACTTCTTGCAACAATACACTGCCTGCACCAACATCACTGGCATCTACAGCCAACTTGAACTCTTTGTCAAAACTTGGTGCTAAGAGAACCGGAGCACTTCTAAGTATGGCATTGAGCTTATCAAATGACTTCTGGCAGTCATCTGTCCAAACATACTTGGCCTTCTTACCAAGCAAGTTTGTCAGAGGCTCAGCTATAGCCGAGAAGTTGTTGCAGAATTTCCTGTAATATCCAGCCATACCCAGAAAGCGCATCAGTTGTCTTTTGCTAGTAGGTACAGGAAAATCTGAGATAGCCTCAACTTTAGTTTAAACTTTTATTTCTTTCTTGTATATAACAAACATAATATAACACGTACAATAATATTGAATTGAATATACAAAGAAGAGGGATACAGGAGGAAGTCTGTTGACTTATATATATCTGTATCCCTTGCACTCAATAATGTTTTCAATGATATAAAGTGACTTGAAGAAAATACACAATTTACAAAATGTGAGTTTAAACTTAACATAATTTTCTAATTATGCAAACTTTTTTACAGCTCTCTGACTTTAGCTTCTACAGGTTTTACCTGACCTTGACCTACAATGTGTCCAAGAAATGTCAAGTTTGCATGGCAAAATTCACTTTTTGCCAAGTTCACAGTTAGTTTAGCATCACTTAGCCGGTCAAAGAATGTTCTGATTGTCTGCAAGTGTTGTTGCCACTCCTCACTGAAGATAATAGCGTCGTCGATATAGGCTTTTCAGCCATCCAGATTGGAAATCAAACTGTTGACCAGCCGCTGAAAAGTCGCAGGCGAGTTCTTCATTCCAAATGGCATGACTTTATACTGGTACAGTCCATCTGGTGTAACAAATGCCGAGATCTCCTTTGCTCTGTCCGTGAGGGGTATCTGCCAAAATCCCTTTAGCAGATCGAACTTTGTAACATACTTGGCATGTCCAATATTATCAATGCAGTCATCGATTCGTGGGATGGGAAAAGTGTCTGTTTTAGTGACAGAATTGACTTTTCGATAGTCTGTGCACATTCTAAATGTCCCGTCTGGCTTTGGTACAAGAATACAAGGAGAACTCCATTCACTTTGGCTGGGTTCAATGAAATCATTGTCTAGCAAATATTGAACTTCTTCCCTGAGATATTGCTGTTTTACAGGGTTCATTCTGTAAGGATGTTGCTTTACAGGTTTAGAATCAGCAATAATGTCAACATCATGATGAATTTTGTCAGTTCTGGATGGAATGTCCGGAAATAAGTGCTCATATTCGAGAACTAACTGTTTCAGTTCAAGTCTTTTGTATGAATCAAGGTGAGACAGTTTCTGATCAAGATTCTTTAGTATGTCAGAATTCTGGAGTTTCGATGACGAGGGATCAGATTTCTCCAAGTTGAAGTCCTCAGAGTCCATTTGATTTTGTTCATGAGGGACAGAATTAACAACTATATTTACTGATGAAATAACAGAACTATCCCTATCAATATACTTCTTGAGCATATTAATGTGACATAGCTGTTTTTGCTTGCGCCTCCCAGGAGTGTTAACAATGTAATTCACGTCACTTAACTTTTTATCAACAGTATACGGGCCATTATATCTAGCTTGTAAAGGTCTGCCAGGAATGGGCAAGAGAGCAAGTACATTGTCTCCAGGTTCAAAATTTCTGTCTTTAGCATTTTCATCATAACGAACCTTCATTTTGCTTTGAGCAGATTTGAGATTGGACCGAGCTGCATCACAGGCCTTTGATAGTCTGTTTTTGAAATCAGACACATACTGAAGTAAGTTCAAAGAACTGTCATCATCTGAGAGAAATTTCTCTTTTAGAAGTTTTAACGGTCCACGTACAGTGTGCCCAAAAACAAGCTCAAATGGGCTGAACCCCAGAGACTCTTGTACAGATTCTCTTACAGCAAATAGAAGCAAGTGTATGCCTTCATCCCAATCTTTTTCAGTGTCAAAGCAGTAAGATCTGATCATGTTTTTCAAAGTTTGATGGAATCTTTCTAAGACACCTTGGCTTTCAGGGTGGTAAGCCGATGACTTGTATTGCTTAATTCCAAGTTCGTACATGACTTGCTGAAAAATTCCTGACATAAAATTTGAGCCCTGGTCTGACTGGATAGATTTTGGGAGGCCTACAAATGTGAAGAACTTCACAAGTGCATTAACTATTGTTTTAGCCTTGATATTTCTGAGTGGGATAGCTTCAGGAAAGCGAGTTGAAGCACACATTATGGTCAGAAGATATTCACAACCTTTCTTTGTTTTGGGTAAGGGACCTACACAATCAATAATCACTCTGCTGAAAGGTTCATCAAAGGCAGGAATGGGCTGTAACTGAGCTTTAGGAATAGTCTGATTGGGTTTTCCTACCATCTGACAAGTGTGGCAGGATTTGCAATGCTGTGAAACATCAGATTTTAATCCTGGCCGGTAGAAATGATTTAGAATCTTGTGATAGGTCTTATTTACACCTAAATGGCCTGACATGGGTGTTTCATGAGCCAAGTTTAAGATTTCAGGGCGATAAGCCCTAGGAACCACAATTTGGTGGTTAACAGTCCACTCATCTGCTGCGGAGACATCCGGAGGACGCCATTTTCTCACCAAAATGCCATTTTTGACATAATAGCAAACAGGAACCTGGGATATTTCATTTTCATTAAAAGCCCTTTCAAATAAAGGCGAGATCTCAGGATCACTGTGTTGTTCTTTACAAAGCTGTGACCTTGACAGCTGGTCATGACCTTGGTCATTTGAGTTGGAAGGTGAAAGGTCATTTTCTGACCCTGACCTTGGATTGCTAGGGTCAGTCTGAATATCAGACTGACTAGGGGAAAGAGATGTTGAAATCTCTTTATTAAAGGACTAACCTATCAAAGTGTCAGTTAAATTTATGTCCTGCATCCCATCATATAATTTGGCTTTCTTAGCCATTGCCCTAGTAACAGCACAAGAAGGGTAAAGGTCAGGAATTTCCTGCTCAATGGGATCAGGGGGTTGATCAACACATGGTGTGCTGGTCAAAAGTGGGTTTACCACAACCTTATCTCCTGCCAAATCATTGCCTAACAGCAAATGAATACCTTTAAAGGGTAAGGAAGGTCTAATACCTACAGCCACGGGATCTTTAACTAAGTCTGAGGACAAATAGATATTATGGAGCGGTACATTAACAAATCCACACTCTACGCCCTGGATAAGGACACTTGTCGCAGAAGAAGACTTCTCGGAAAATGGCAAGGTATCTGCCAAGATAAGGGATTGAGAAGCTCCGGTATCTCGTAAGATTTTGATAGGGGTAGACTGGGCAGAGTCACTGTTAAGTGACACAAAACCATCTGATAAGGATGGTTCATAAATCTCCATAATAGAATCCTCAGAGACTGACTCTTTACAAGTTCTGGTCAGCATAGGGTTTTCTTCCTGGATACAAGACTGTGGTTTAGCCTTTAAGGAGGTGAGGCCTGTCGGTTTAGCACTATCTAGATTTTCTCTTTCTTTCTTTCGTTTCAGTGCCAAACATTCAGAAATAATGTGGCCAGTTTTCTTACAATAATTACAAATTGGCTGGGATAAGGGATTTTGTCCTTTGTTTTCACTAGAAAATATGGGTTTTGGACTGGAATTGTCAGTTGGATTACTGGGATTGGCTTTGGGACCGGACTGAGGGGAATATGGTTTTGACTAAGGGGTAATTTGCTTTGATTGAGGGTTATATGGTTTCCTAGGATATGGCTTGTTGACAAATGAAGCCTTATGAGTCAAAGCATAGTCATCAGCTAAACGTGCTGCTGTTTCCAAGTTTTCAACTTCTCTTTCGTTCAAGAAAGCCTTAACATCAGAATTTATGCACCGTTTGAATTCTTCAACAAGCATGAGCTGCCTTAGCTTTGCATGATCAGAACCTACTTTCTTTGAAGAACACCATCTATCAAAAAGTTGCTCTTTTGTTCTAGCAAACTCAACATGAGTCTGGTCATGTTCTTTTCTACAGTCTCTAAATTTCTGCCTGTATGCCTCAGGGACCAGCTCATAAGCCTTAAGGATAAGCTCTTTAACTTTGTCATAATCAGAACTTTGCTCAAGAGAAAGCTGGGTGTAAATTTCTCGAGCTTTACCAATGACAACACTCTGCAAAAGCAAGGTCCAGTGCTCTCTTGGCCATTTCAAGTTTTCTGCTACCTTCTCAAAATGTAGAAAATATTTATCAACCTCTTTTTCTTGAAATGGAGGAACTAGTCGGATATGTTTTGTTACATCAAATATTTTGCTTGTGTCTGAAGATAAAGATTTTGATTTTGATTTTTCATTAAATTCAATTTCTTTGATTCTTAACTGAAATAGCCTTTCTCTTTCTTTTTCTTCATTTTCAAATCTCAATTTTTCTTTTTCAATTTCGAGCCGTTCTTCTCGTTCTAATTTTTCTTTTTCAAGCCTTTCTTGTCGTTCTAATTTTTCATATTCTAAAGCTCTTTGTTTCTCCTTCTCTCGTTCTTCCATTTCTAACCTTTGTTTATGCATTCTTTCTTCCCGTTCTAAAGTTTCCAATCTTATTCTTTCTTCCCTTTCGGCCTTTTCTGCCCTTA
This sequence comes from Rugalucina vietnamica, assembly GCA_964017185.1. NCBI lineage: Eukaryota > Metazoa > Mollusca > Bivalvia > Lucinida > Lucinidae > Rugalucina > Rugalucina vietnamica. The sequence continues at coordinate 6,181,319 of OZ024884.1, read as the reverse complement.
TTCTTTCTTCCCGCTCTAAAGTTTCCAACCTTATTCTTTCTTCATACTCAAATTTTAGTTTTTCCATCTCAATTTGTCTTTTGATTTCTAGTTCCCTCAACTGCAAGTCAGTCTGAGTGACTAGAATCTGAGAAGTAGCCGAGGAATCAAAAATTTCCTCGTCAACAAAAAACTGAATCAAAATGTTCTTAATTTCATGTTTTAACATGGAAGTCTTGATATTTGACAACCCATAATGATCAGCTATGTCTAAGAGGTCACTCTTTTTGGCCTTATCTAACAGCTCCTGAGAAGGCGCGGCAATAAAGTCACTTAGTTTGAATGACATGGTTGTTTTTTGCTGGCTTAAGCTTTTTAAACAGCAAACAGTGAAGATACTTTAGAATTTTAAATAAATTAGGTGCACAAGAAATTCCAATCCCGGACTCAGCCCCCAATTCTGTTACGTGCCAGGCGTAACTAGAAGATTAAGGAAACCAACAAGTTGGTTAGCCAGCAACAAGCTTTGTTTAAAATTTAACAAATCTATTTAGAAGTGATTTAACTAGTAATTACATGTGAAACAATCAAAAGCATATATACAATCAAACAAAAATGAATGTACAATACCTTTCAAGATGTTAATTCCCTTAAAGAATGTCTGAATGTCCCTCAGAATTTTTTAACACAAGTCTGTATCAGTTTCTGATCCCAAGAATTAAAGTTTGTTTCAAAATAGCACTATGTCCCAATCCAGAATCGAATATCACAAAGTAATCCAAGAATAAGTTTAAATTCCAGTTAGATAGATTTTGACTTCTTAATAGTAACAGTACCCAAAGATTGTCCTTATGAAAATTTGTAGCCCTTATATAGCACTGAGGAACATTCAGGATTCTTCCAGCAAATTCTATGATATCATATACTAAAATTAACAAGTTGTTTACCAAAATTTAATGTTCTGGAATATTCTAGAGAGGCTATTATCCTTCCAGAAAATTCCACAATATTCTTTAGACATAAAAAAAGATTTTTCTAGAAGATTCTACATCTTTCCAGGTTCTTCCAGATTTTTCCGGACTTTTCCGTCAAAGAACAATTTGAAATTTCTAGAAAATTCTGAAGTAAACAACCTGTTTATGTCCAATATCTGGGACACTAAAAGTAAATAATTGCTAAGGACAACAAGTAAACATCATATGTATAACATCATACTTTCCTGGGCATACTCCCTTGGGAAGTTTACCAGTACTGAATGCACATCTTTCAACAAGTAACTGTCATACATAACACAAGAAATAACTACAATATCAAATTCGAATTTCGGCCAGATCCGACCTCTAACTGCGGAGTTAGCTGCCCTTTAGTGTTTGAAAAAAATCAATATTTTGTATTGTGGCCACTCTAGCGCCTTCAATTTTGATTGGACCTTCTTCATCTTTTGAAGAAACAAGGATAACAATAACATCTTGGGTGAGTTCGAATTTGAGCCAGATTCGATCCTGGACTGTGGAGTTAGCTCCATGAATGTTTGAAAAATCAATTTTTAGTGTCGTGGCCACTCCAGCATCTTCAATTTTGATTAGATCTTCAAAAAAAAAACTTTGTCAGGTGACTGTACTTGTTCACTCTCAGGTGAGCGATCATTGCCCTTGGGCTACTTGTTTTATAACTGACCGTTCCAAGGCGGGACTGCTGTGATTCACATTTATCCAAGTTATTCTCGTATGGAGTTTTATGTTGTACGACTTTGTGGCCACCCGAATATGATTTGGCTGTTTACTAAGCCCTCTGCATTTTATTTGTTCTGTTCAAGCTAGAACTGTGATCACCTCACTTCAATAGCTGCGAGTCACCCTGCCTTCCGTTACATATGTTATACATCGGTACCTATGTTTAATATTTCTAAACATGATTTTTTATTGATACTTCTAGGTACCTCGATGACCTATTGAACATTGACAACCCTTATTTTGAAGGTATGGTCAATCAAATTTATCCACCTGAACTTCAGTTGAACAAAGCCAATATCTCAGATACTGAAGCCCCCTTTTTAGATCTACATCTTTCTGTTGCAAATGGATTTGTTTCTTCTAAAATTTATGATAAGCGCGATGACTTTGATTTTGATATAGTAAATTTTCCTTTTTTGGATGGTGACGTTCCTCGTCGTGCTTCTTATGGTGTATACATTTCGCAACTTATTAGGTTTGCTAGAGTCTGCAATCATGTTACAGACTTCAACGCTCGAAATAAATGTTTAACGGCAAAACTTCTCCAACAGGGCTATCGGTATCATAAACTTAGAAAAACATTTTCTAAATTTTATCGTAGACACTATGAATTGATTTCCAAATATAATGTTGGGTTAAAGACGCTTTTAAGTGAGGGCCTTTCGGAACCTGAATTTTATGGTGACTTGGTTTACAAATTTAAGAAACTTAAAGGAATTAATGATTTTTCTTTTCAGTTCAGAAAAATCATAACACGTTACAAACGTATAGGTTATAACTTGAATGTTATGCGACAGTCTGCATGCTTAGTTTTTAACCCAATCATGGTTGATAACTATGCTGCCTTCTTTAATTGCACGCCGGTGGGTCGGGCGTCAGACTCTATGATGGCCCCGACATAAAGCTATTCATTTTAGTTGGTTGGGGCCGGAGCTTCTTGTCTGTTGCTTGGCCCACCGGGGTCCAACTGGTGTTTTTCTTTTGCTCCGGAGTTAGTAGGTTATTCGGCGCCCAGGGATCTCCATCGTCGGGCAGCTTACTCAGTCTGTGAGTCCTTGTTTTTGATTCATCAGGATTTTTATCATGATTTATTTGTTTATTCTTGATGATTCATTGACTAGTTAGAGATTCACCACGAGGACCGAATAACTAACTAAATGTTATGAACCACTGCGGAAGCTGAGGGTGAGGTTATGGCCATGTAAAACCGGTTTAAGCCCGCCAGTAACTTTGTGTTACTGATCGTTCCAAGTCGATACTTCTGTGGTGGTTCTTTTTGTTTTATGTCTTGGTGTTTAAAATTTTTTGTGCTGTTGGCGCCTTATGTATGTTTTCATATTTTTAGTTAAGTTAAGGTAACTGAGTGGCCACCTATTGGGAAAATAGCTGCCCATTCGGCTTACGATTGTTTCATGGTATAAGTACCTGATTGTTAGTTTGGTTTTTTCCCACCTCGGTTTTTGGAGTGGGAATCTTTTTCTGATTGCGCCTTTTCCTGATCTTTGCCTACTTGTACCTCTTTCTGTTGTGGTTCTAATTGTTAAATGTGTTTTGGAGTCGAATGTTTGTGCTGTTCGTTTTCTTATTACTGAGTGGCCGCCTATTGCGGAATGGCTGCTCACTCGGCTTACGATATGTTTTCTTGGTATAAGTACCTAATTGTCATTTTAGTTTCTTCCCACCCTCGGTTTGTGGAGTGGGAATTTCTTTCTTATTGCGCCATTTCCTGATCATTGTCTATTAGTACCTTTTCATATTCGTGTGGCCATCGTGTGCCAAAACCGGCTAGGTATGACGCCAGCTTAAATAGAAAGAACATTTCAGATTTATTTTGTTTGGGCAGATGGACAGACTAAAACGCTGAATTTTCTGCTGAGTGCATGCTGAAATACTGAACTGCTGGTTTTGTTGTTTTGTTTTTTTTTTGTTTTTTTTTTTTTGTTTTGTTTTTTTTTTTTTTTTGGTGTACACCAGTTTTGATCGTTGTTAAGCAAACGCAAATGATGATTTTATGTTTTTGATAACTCTTAACCGCCACGGGAGCCGTCTTTCTTTTTCCTATATATTCGTTTATCGAGTGAGTCTGATTTATATACATTAGAAAAAAGTAAAACTATTTCTCAATATCACACGCGCGGAAATGTTTCCAAACGCGGATGTGAACCTGTACATCGCGGAAATACACAAGGTACGAAAACATGCGGCTATAGCATTTAAGTGCTTGTTCAGATAAATAAATGTTTAATTATTATAAAAACACGTGTTATATTACAAGGTTCAACAATAAAACGCTTTGCAATTAAGTATGCATGGTTGACATAGCAACAAACCGAACACCACTAGAACACCACCGAACACCACCGTTGTTGTCTGAAACAAAGGAAAGCATTTATCCATTTCAGTGTTGTTCCAACTATTTCGTAGCTAAACAATTTGCTTTTAAGGACTTCATGGAGAGGAGTATCGAATGCATTTTCAAAATCCAATATAAAAGTGTCAACCTGGCCTTTTTTGTCTAAGATTTTTGCCCCCCAATCATTTATCACCGTAGTCAACTGAGTTTCACAGCTATGCCATTTCCTAAATGCGTGTTGCCTGTCCGACAGGAGTTCATGTTCATCAAGACGGGCCATAATAGAGCCGCCTCGTGAGAAAACCAACAATCTTCATATGCGAAAACAAAGGCACAGATCAGCTTCGCGGTAACCGTTTTCGCTACTCGGATAGTACAATCCCTCTTCTACTTAAATCCGAAATTTCAAGCTTCTAGCTCTTTTCTGTGCTTGTACAGGTCGGTTTGTGTCGGACCTGTTCGGAAACCACATTGTTGGTTTTCCCACGAGGCGGCTCAATATTTGAGCATACAATATGTTCAAGAAGCTTACAAGGAATGCATGTCAAAGAAACAGGGCGGTAATTGCGGGCAAGAGTCCTGTCACACTAAACGTTTAATGGTCATTTGGAGATCAAGTTGTTCATCACACCAACTTACCGATGTTTACTTTAGGTCCTAGATCAAGATCATGGTGACAAGAACACACAAAATAATCTTTGATATTTCGATATCAAGATCAGGTTTTACACTATTTAATGTAACTTTTGTCTGTTTTCCTTTGCATTGCATGCAGGAGGGATGAAAGATGTGTTTGATGAAGCTATCCGTGCAGCTCTTGTTAATTCAGAATCATCAACGAAGAAGAAATATTTTATTTCATAAAACTACTGCCGAGTGTCTTAATTTGTTTCAATATCTCAGAGAATGAAAACGTTAACGACATGAGCAGCAATGTTAAGTGCAAGCGTTTTGCTTACATTCAGCGTTGCGTTTTTTAATTCAATAGATAAAACTTAAACCTATGAACCTTAGGAAGGCGGTTCTAACGAGTACGGACAATCTTTATTTTGGAGCAAAAGTAAGATAACCAGCTATACCACTGTATCCCCCAGTTTTGCTATATAAAAGTTAAGTTCAAAGGGGTATACTTTTCATATACGGTTTCCTTATGGAATTTTATGGTGACATGGTTTACAAATTTAAGATACTTATCGGAAGAAATGATTTTTCTTTTCAGTTACAGACGTATAGGATATAGCTTGAATGGCATGTGACAGTCTGCATGCTTGGTTTTTTACCCAATCATGGTTGTAAACTATGCTGCCTTCTTTAATTGCATGCCGTTGTGTCGGGCGTCTCAGACTCTATGATGGCCCCAAAATAAGATATTCATTTTAGTACTTGTCCAAACGGGGTTCAACTGGTGTTTTCCTTTGCTCCGGATTTCAGTAAGTTATTTGGCGCCCAGTGATCTCTATCGTCGGACAGCTTACTGAATCTGTGAGTCCTCGTTTTTGATTCATCATGGTGGTTATCATGATTTGTTTGTTTGTCCTTGATGATTCATTGACTAGTTAGAGATTCACCACGAGGATGGAACAACTACATAAATGTTGTGAACAACTGCAGAAGCTGAGGGTGAGGTTATGGTCATTTAAGATCGATTTAAGCCCATAATTTTATATAAATGATTGTTCCAAGGCAATGCTTCTGTTGTGGTTCTTATTGTTTTATGTTTTGGTGTTGATTTTTGTGCTGTTAGCAACTTATGCATGTTTTCATATTTTCTCGTTATGTTTGGGTAACTGAGTGGCCAACTATTGGGAAAATAGCTGCCCATTCGGCTTACTATATGTTTTCCAAGAATAAGTATCTGATTGTTTACTTTTTCCCACTTCGGATATTTCGGAGTGGGATTTTCTTTCTGATTGCGCCATTTCCAGATCATTGCCTAGTTTTTAATTTCCTTTGTCTGAATAGAGATGTTCTGTGTAATCAGCATTATTAAGTGTCTTTAGTTTTAAAGCCACTTTTAGGGGTTTGAAGCGGCAATTCCTTTCAGATTCCGACATTTCCTGATCATTGCTTATTTTTACCTTTTTCTAAGAGCAATATTAACATTATGCATGACATGAGAATCTCCGGATAACAATTGCCCAAAATATTCTTCTGGTTTTCGTTGCAAATCTTAAAAGGGCCATCCACTGATACGAATTTATACCCAACGTTTCGTCGTCTTTCTTGTGAATTATAATAGAACTGCGATCCTTTAAGAGCAGTGAACAAATTAATGAGAAAGGGGATGGGACATACCCATGCTAAAAATAGTGGATCGATCTCCCTGATGCTTTATATCAGGTATCGTGATAATCGGCTCATATATTCTAGAAATTTTCAGCATTGATGAGCATTCAGTATTGTAATAAATAGAGGATATTCAAATGTTTCCGTTGGTAATGGCATTAAAGTCATGTGTGAAATTGCAAGCCATATTCAACAAATACATTAATATTGGACAATTGTTTGTACTACATCACCGAAGTAAACCATATGACAATTGTGACTAAATTTACAATCTAGTCATCATTTAAAGCTTGTAACATGACCTGGCAGTTAAAATGAACAAACTAACAAGTCATATGATGTAAATTTATTTGGTAAAATTATGCAAGTGAAGGGAAACATGTTTTAAGTTTGATTACGTCATCTAACCTTATTACTTACTGCATAGAACAAGCTGTAGTAAGGAGGAGGTGCAAAACACTTGTAGCAAAACTGATAAATATTGATATGGAACTGTTTCTCAGTTCGAACTAAAATTAAATATTGCCATATTAGATTGGCAGAAACCACGCATATACGTACTTACTATCTCGAAATTTTGACTTACTATCTCGAATTTTCGACTTATTATCTCGAAATTTCGACTTAATAACTCGAATTTCGACTTAGTATCTCGAAATTTCGACTTACTTTCTCGAAATTTCGACTTAGTATCTCGAAATTTCGACTTAATAACTAACAACTCGAAATTTCGACTTACTATCTCGAAATTTCGACTTACTATCTCGAAATTTCGACTTATTATCTCGAAATTTCGACTTAATAACTCGAAATTTCGACTTAGTAACTCGAAATTTCGACTTACTATCTCGAAATTTCGACTTATTTACTCTACTGTACGCCAGTTTCCTGTAATAGATAGTAAGTCAAAATTTCGAGTTACTAAGTCGAAATTTCGAGTTATTAAGTCGAAATTTCGAGATGATAAGTCGAAATTTCGAGTTACTAAGTCGAAATTTTGAGTTATTAAGTCGAAATTTTGAGATAATAAGTCGAAATTTCGAGATAGTAAGTCGAAATTTCGAGTTACTAAGTCGAAATTTCGAGATAATAAGTCGAAATTTCGAGACAGTAAGTCGAAATTTCGAGATAGTAAGTCGAAAAAATAAGTTCCTTTGATTAATGATATTCAATGATTCTATTACAAAAACACGTCCATGCAATATACAGCGAGTTTTTAAGTTGTAAAAGTTGAAAATTTTCAGTAGAAAATATTTGATATTTAGCTCAAAACATAGGTTGTGGGAACACGTAAGAACCGCCTCACAGAGGCGTTTCTAACGAGTACCCACAATCTATGTTTTGGAACAAAAATAAGAAAAATAGGCATACCCCTGCATACCCCAGTTTTGCTGTACAAAAGTGGGGTAAAAGGGGGTATATATTTCATGGACATGTTTTCCTGATGTTCGAAGAATATCATCAATTTATTTTCAAATAAAGAGCAAATAGGTAATTTTCTTCGGCGAGTTTAATAAATTTCATATCAAATGACCACGAGTGTAATGTTTGTTTTATCAAATGACTTTTATCGCCTACAAACTGGACATGAAAAATTAGTTTGTTGTTACTGACGTCGTCAATGACGTAACGTATTGCCGCAAAAGTCTTAATACACGTGTGGTCATAACGCTTTTTATTACATGGCGTTATCCACTGGCAAACAGCGACGTCATATGATAAATGGTTTTCAGAAAATAATGTAAAATGTTACCAGCAACGTTCATAAAGCATGGGGCAAACATGTTTTTGCAAGCATCCAACTTTTAGTAAGAAACATGATAAAATATATGTAAAGGAAGAAAAGCTCATTGAAATATGCAAACAAATTGCACAGCTTAATATGATATACTGAATGGAATGAATCTACAGAAATTAAAACTAACGAAGGAAGAAAACGACGACAGCACCTTCATCTTTAGTGACATACTGTGTAAAATATTGTCATATTAGATTGCCAGAAACCTTGCGTATCCGTGAGGGCATGTTCACTAGCCTGGAGTGTCTTACTGCAATAAGTGTCACACGCATGAAACCCGAAGGCATTTTTGCTTTGAGCAGGTGGACTCAGGGTTTGGAAGGCGATGTTAGCCACCTCAGCAATACCACCAGATGGATTACAGCTTAAAACGCTACCATCAATGTTCATATCGGAGTTGTACTCGATTCTACAGGATGAATATGGTGGACTGGATGCCCAAGTGCTACCGCAACCAGTCGGTCTTCTATTGAAATCCTCACAAAGATATTGGTAGTCGTAACACCAGTTGGGACTTCTGCTTAGGCCATCTGCTGGGACTCTAACCTCAAGTGCTAGGAAATTGTAGCCCCTGTAGGTTACATTTTTGGATCGTAACACTTTAAAGGCATACCGGTCTGAAAGACAAATCATAGAATAATTAGTAAATACATCACAATTGCTAGTACAAGTATGTATTACGTACGTAGGTTGTTCGGAAAGTTCGTGTAACTGTTTTATATCTCTCATAATTTTCATCCAATGTACTAGAAACTTGGTGTGCATAATTTTCCACTTATTCTTAAATATTTTTAGAAAAAAATAAAAGAAAAGTGACCAGGCAAACCCAAAATACAGGTTGTCGCGGCAACGTCATCATCGGTACCGGGAGCAGTCCGAAAATTATCCCTTTTTTCAACAGAATCTTGAAGAAGTAAACATAATTTCTGACTGTTTGTTGAACGTCAGTAAATCATGGAACCGTCATGTAATATTTCAGCATTTCATATAACATTTCAAACCAATCAGAAGTTCCACAAAACAGGTATGATTCCTCTATTTCGAGAGTAGGAGCGGAAAACCGTGATGTCAAACTGTGTCATTACTTGGCGAGTGGTTATGAATTCAATGTTTTCTTCATAAAGCACTGCATGGTCATATAAACAGGCAAAAATTAAATATTTCTAAAGTGCGCCACATTGCATCAAATGTGTTGTTTTGATTTGTTGCCGAAGTGAAGAATAGACGTATAATTGGAAAAGGTCCCTCAGGACCTTTTCCACAGTGTTTACTTTGAATATGAAGAAAATTCTACCCATGATCGACTGCTCTCTCTCAATTACGCGTTTTGTCACATAAAGCGCTTAATAAAAACTAGTGAACCCGTCTATACTGACTAGACAGTTAACCGCAATCAATTAAATTTATCCATTTTTGACACTCCCCGTCAAATAACGGTAAAATCTAGCAAGCAGTTTCGATCGTGGTGACTGCTTATCATAGCGCATCTAGGTTTAGATCGTAGATACCCTGACGAGGGGTACAGAAACAATAGGAACTCTATATGGCTGACTTTTAGTCCATCACATCGGTCCCATGGGTCTGTTTCTGGTAGTGTGGCTGGAGGTCAAAATTCAGAACTCTGTCACAAATTGACTGCACTACAAAATGGTTTTCTACACATCGACATATTGATTGCAATCGTGTTCCCTTTAGTATTGGCTTTGGTTCCATAACATCAGAAATTTTGGTCAATGCCTTGAGTGACAGATACACACACTGGTCAAGCGTTCATAACAAGAAACGACATTCATGTATAGGAAACGAAACTGAAACGTATGAGAATCGAAATTAATGACAAACCAGAGAATCAACTACACTGAAATCTAGAGCAAATTTAAAGGAATCTCTTATAACAAACGGCTGCTGACCTTTTCATTGGTTTCTTTTTAAAGAAGCCAACTTGTTTAAACCAGTGTTCATCTACTGTAACAAATGACACTCATGTTTTAAGAGTTGAATAAAATCAATTGTTAATGATTTTAGTTGTGCCCCAAACGGCAGACAATCATTTTCCGTTAAGAATTGCGAAAATTTGATGATTCAACAGAGAATATTAGCAGAATAGGCGCGGGTAGCTCTTTCATTGCATACTGAAACTGGTATATGGAAACATATAACAAAAGGATGGGCAGACAAAGGAAATGCGTATATATTTTAGTGACTATGCTGAGAAAGTGTGATGATCACTAACTTGATTAAAACAATGCTTGACGTTTTCGCAACGTCGTTTTGATTTTGGCGTGCTCTGGGTACCTGTACCATACCCTATTGTAATGAACATATTTTAGTATGCCTTAGTGCATCATCTTGGTTTTCACAGCATTTATAGAGGATATGTTGAATTTATAATAGGTATGTTTCTTTTTGTTTTACTATGAATATTATGTGAATGACAAGACAGTTATTCGAACTTTCCGAGCGCCCCTCGTATTTTAGTCGCAAACGCTTTCTCAGAAAATTTTGTGAAAAGTGAACTAACAGTGCTTAGAATACGAGCTGTCAAGTGTTTCTAAATCCAGTGGTGACTGCTGAATTATACAATAATAGGAACGAACAGTTGTAAAAATATAACCCGCGTCATTGAAACCCGATTGCTTGCACGGCTGATCAGCGCCTTTGATTTGCTAAACGGATTCTCAATTCCTTTTCTTCATTAACCAAAAACTGCAAGTTTCAAGCCTTGCTTTGCAGATGCACAGGCCGGTTTGTGTCATATCTCTTCGGAAACACCGAACAGTAATTTTAACACGTCGCCGCTCATATGGTGATGATCATGGGCTAACGATTTTATTCTCAATAAATAGACACAATAATTTAATATGAATGCTAAAACGTCAACTCAGAAACGCTGCATCTCTGAGCGCAAGTTTATGGTGATCTTAAGTTTGTTTGCATTAGTTCAGGTTAGGGTGTATGGTTACACTTGTACCTGCTCATGTTTTTTTGTTTTCAAATCAAATCAAAACACGTGGGCCGTCTCGTGGGAAAACCAACAATGTGGTTTCCGAACAGGTCCGACACAAACCAACCTGTACCAGCACAGAAAAGAGCTAGAAGCTTGAAATTTCGGATTTAAGTAGAAGATGAATTGTACTATCCGAGTAGCGAAGCTGATCTGCGTCTTTGTTTTCGCCTATGCAGATTGTTGGTTTTCCCATGAGGTCGCTCACGTTATGTTAGGAGCTAATATAGTCCATATAAACACAATTGATACGTTAAGAACAACCTGAATCGCATGTCCAGTGCCGAATTTACCTTTACATAAAACAAAATCACCAAAAATATCCTCAATTTGGGTAAAATATTTAAAAAAATAAGTGATACATCATTTTTATAGTTAAGCTTACAATGCGAAAAAGGTACAAGTAAGCAATGTCAGGAAATAGCGCAATCAGAAAGAAATTCCCACTACATAAACCGGGGGGTTTATTTGGAAAAAAAAAATATGCCTCAGCTGAATTCAGTCAGTTTGGTTAACTTCTATACCTTACCCGAATATGCCAACACCATTGATTAACGTCTCACATTATGATTTTAATCGTTACCCGAAAATCTACAAAAGCAAATTATTAGGAAAAACATACATCAGGTCCAGCCTGATTTCTGGACAAAACCCCAAAAGGAAAACAAAATAATGTTGTTTGTCTTTCATTTGCACTAAACACCTAGTATTTAACGTGAAATAAACGTTAATTTAAGAATTTAAATAAAAACAAAACTTTTTTGCGCATACACTATTATGCTATTTTGCTTTTTAATAGGTATCACTAGAGACGGTTTGTTCATTCACAAAAACTTTTTGATCACCCTAAGTTTTCTCCAGAACAAAATACATCTCGATGCCGACTGAGAAAACCTTTAAAGCAAACGATACAGCGAACAAATCTTTATGAGTGACTAGTGTTTATGGTGTTAAGATGGACGACGGTATTATGTTCATTTTTCACATTAGTTCAACATCAAAGAAGATCTACACTCCCGCCCGCGTAATTGTACTCCATTTACGCGTATTACGCGAGTATTACGTGAGTATTACGTGCGTAAGGCAAATTAAGCGCATTTACGCGTAACATGCGCGCATTTACGCGTAACATATCTCATTAATATTCATAAGCAGAGATAATGCGTCGATGCGCGTAAGGTTCAGTCATTACGCGTATGAAGTATCGGCCAATCAGACTAGCAATACGTTTACGCGTATTTACGCGTATCATACGCAAAATGACTAGGAGTATAAAAGCCAAAGTACCTAACGGTTGATTTTATTATTCCATCGAAACTAAAGAATGTGCAAGTTTAATGGATTTTATCGATATATGGTGATCGTGAAAATGGCGTGACCTTATTCAAGTTATTGTCAAAATGTTTTATGTGTCTGTGACCCTACGATAATGTGTTAACGAGTGAGTTAGATTTCGTTCAAAATGAATCGGAAATTCATTGTACCGAAGATAGCGAAAAAATCAACATGAACATCGAAGTGAGGAACATTATTTTAGACTTTTTAAAAGCGTTTCGGGAAGACAAGTGTACAGATAAGTAAGACAATAAGTAAAGTGTAAATAGCCATGTTCAGTTCTGTTCAATTGAGTTCCCCCTCTCTTTTAAGTGGCACCACAGTACGGTATAATGCATAGGGCATGCCGGGATGACGTCATACAGGTAAGATTGTTCATTCGATGGAGGTATATTACTCGGTGTTTATCGCTATGCCTAACCAAATTTGGAGCGCAAATATAGAATCAAAATGAATATTTTTCCTCAAAACATTGCATATTCTATTAGATTTCCGGATAATAATTTATTCCAAGGTAAGGAATGCGTAATATTTTGGTCATATTATGATTAAATTAGCGTCTGACAGTAGTAAACGTTTAGCGATAATGACCGAGGTTACCACCTCCACCGAATGAAGAAAATAGCAGGAAAGGTGACCGATATCGATTTCTTTTCACGGAAGAGTACCTTGCAGACCTGCCCTATGTTTGATTTTCGCTCGTTTTCCTCCCACGTTTCTTTCTTATTGGTATTCAATTATTATTCAACAGAACTCGAGTGTTTTCTTCTTCGAAATAAAACCGCAAGCAAATATAACAGAAACTGTCCGATCAGGTACCGATCTAGGGATGAAGCTTTTAAATATTTCTCACGGGAGCGATCTGGTACATGTTATTTTGTATTTATGAAGTGTAAATACTGCAGGTCTAAGTTTGAAAATGATTAGATATTGTTTTGGTCTAAAGCGAAATCCGGGATTTTGGTTTAACCATACAATCTCAAGATTATTGGCTCATTCATTACGCGTATATTACGCGTAATTTTTACGTAAGACTTTTACTCTCGATTGGTTAATGCAATACGTATATATACGCGTATATACTCAAAATACGCGTAATGACTTGCTTTTCTATTTCACCGCTCATTGGTTAAAGTCATTACGCGTAATGTACGCGCTTTACGCGTATCATACGCGTAAGGAGAATTGAATTTTGATTGACTATTGACAAATACGCGTATGAAAGAGGTGCGTATTACGCGAGTATTACTCACGTATGTTACGCGCATTCAATGAGTACAATTACGCGGGCGGGAGTGTAAGTAAATGAAAAGCGGTGCAATGTGAGGCGTTTTAAGACCCTTTATATCAACGCTTCTTTGTACAACAAATGCAAACATGCTTTTATGATCATCTCATAACATCATAAAACACACGTTCATTTTAACAGTACATAAAATTACCTTCAGTGGTACAGTAGTGCCACGACGAAAGGTAACAGTAAGTGCACGATGTGCACGAGGAAGTGCACGATGTGCACGAGGAAGTGCACTTTACTTGTAATGTTTGATAGTGATAAGTGCACTCACTAGTGCACTCAATGTGAACAAGGGTGTTACCTTTCGTTTTGGCATAACAGTACTATCAGTGGTACTTTTCGGTGATTCCAATATATTTTGAAAGATCTCGATTGCCTCGGTTATGGTAATGTCAAGACATTGCATGTGACTTATTCCCAACATTGTGATATCATGGCATCCAAAATGTGCCAAAATAACCACCTAGAAAGTAGACAACAAAGGCTCATATACCTGAGTGGTTCGCCTTGACCACTTTTCCTGTTCGTGTTCAAACTTTCTCGCGATTAACCAGTAAACAGGTCGATTGTTAGCTTTGCATGGGATCACACACAGCCCATATATCTTGCACGCCCCAACTGGCGGGGGCTTACAATGTTAGATTTTTACTGAAAATGTGTTAAAATTACGGTTGTCCAGTTATACTAATTAAAATAGATTTAAACCCGCCAGTTATTTCATATTACGGATCGTTCCAAGGCGATACGTCTGTGGTGGTTCTTATTATTTTATGTCTTGGTATTTAAAGTTTGTGCTGTTTGCGCCTTATGTACAGAAGTATGTAGTATGTAAGTTTTTGATTCATCAGGATGTTTATCATGATTTATTTATTTGTTCTTGATGATTCATTGACTAGTTAGAGATTCACCACGAGGACCGAAGAACTTACTAAATGTTATGAACCACTGCAGAAGCTGAGGGTGAGGTTAGGATCCTGTAAAACCGGTTTAAGCCCGCCAGTAACTTTGTGTTACTGATCGTTCCAAGGCGATACTTCTGTGGTGGTTCTTTTTGTTTTATGTCTTGGTGTTTAAAATTTTTGTGCTGTTGGCGCCTTATGTATGTTTTCATATTTTAGTTAAGTTTAGGTAACTGAGTGGCCACCAATTGGGAAAATAGCTGTTCATTTAGCTTGCGATATGTTTTCATGGTATAAGTACCTGATTGTTATTTTAGTATTTTCCCAGTGGGAATCTCTTTCTGATTGCGCCTTTTCCTGATCGTTGCCTACTTGTACCTTTGGATAAAATTTAAAATCTAGTACATCAAAAGGTTTCTCAAGTAAAGAAATACCACATCCTAGGGTACAGACAGACTATTGTATTACTATCTTTATCATTTAAATCATTTTTGTTTTCTATTACTTATACGTTTCATTCGTGTGCTGGAGAGAATCAAGCACCTCATTGAGGTATGGAAACACAAACATGCCATACATTTCGCACGCCCCCAATAGTCAGGGGCTCAAAATTATTATATTTACGGTTGCCAATTAGACTACGTTTATTTAATCTAAAATCAAGTACATCAAAATGTTTTAGTTTTTCAAGTAAAAAAATACCACAGCCTAGAATACCGACAGACTATTCTATTATTATCATTGTTATGTTTTGGTTATTTATTGTTTTCTATTGCATACGTTCATTCGTGTGCGGAAGAGAATCAAGTACCTCGAAGTGATATGATGACTGATTTCCGGTTATCAGGCCACCTCTAGACAATCTTGTCTGAATTCAGGTAAATATGCCATCAAAGCCCATGAATAATAGCCCCATCAGGATACCATGTCCATGTAATATAAACCCCCATATACCCCAGTTTTATGGAAAATTGGGGTATGCAGGTGTAAACCTATTTTCTTAATTTTTCCCCAAAACATAGATTGTGGGTACTCATTAGGACCGCCGTATATTCAAAATATCAAAACATTATGATTTTTTTAATTTTTGCTTCTGAAACAAACTACTTACCACAACTTGTGTTACATACACGTTGCATTGACGAATCACCGATGCATGCTCCTCCAGTAGATGCTGAGCATGTTCTTTGTCTTTGTGACAGTCCCGGAACACCACAGGTTTCGCTATCACAGGATGACCATGATCCCCAGGAATCCCAGTGCCAATTTTCTATGGTTTAAGTAATACATTAAATTAAATTTAGCTTCCCCGAAATGTAATCGATATGAGATTTATCTGTTTGTCTACTTCTCGGTTTGATTTAAAAGCTAATTGCATGACTCTTAACTCCTACCTCAGAAAATGTTAGTAGTTTTGTTCTTTACCATAATTGCAATGTTTGATAAACCGAATTATGTTGCTGTGTTCTCAACCTTTTCTTGGAGGTTTACTTTTATCTTTTTATCTTTTGATGTCAGCTCCTGACAGACGCTTTTATTCTTTCGTGATCAAAACAAAAAGCATTATTCATTTATTTTGGCTCCATTTGTAGCTAAAATTGTTTTATATGTACTTAAGTTAATGCTATCATAATCATTTGTATACAGGGCAACGTAGTATTGAAAGTAAACAAAATAATTTTGATGTATGTTATTAACTTATGCCACTGGTTTGACCAAAACAATACTAAGTAAGGTCAATTAGTACGGCAACTTTACCTTGCTCTAAATGCTGAGCTAAGCTAGTATTCATCCTATTCAAACTAGCTTGAGTGGCAGCCACAGTTTCTAATACGGAGTTTAATTCATCACTCAAAGTGTCAACAGTCGTTGAACAAACCTGTAACTCTGAAAACGGAAATGGAAAAGCTAAAATATACAATTTAAGATTTCAGCGTATCTAAAAAGTAATAGATATTAAAAAAATGTCAATTAATTATAATAACACTTTAACGAATATAAACACATACAAGTCAAAAGATATTACAGTCATTTAAAACAAACATTCGTTTTTTTTTTTTTTTTGTTTTGTTTTTTTTTTTTTTTGTTTTTTGTTTGTTTGTTGTTGTTTTTTGAAATCCATGTGCCATATAGTCGTCTTATTGTCTGTTCTGTGTGTGTATAATCCGATAAATTGTGCCAAAAGTACAACTCGATATATTGTGTATTTCACTAGTTCTACTCTCTTTTCTCTCGACGATCATTTTCTTTATTAGGACATTATTTTACGTTACACTGCATGAGTCGTTATGAATGCTTTTCTGGCCATCCAGAAATCATGCATAGTACTTATAGATTGTCGTTTTCTTCATTTCCTTGTCGCCATATGCATTTTCTGCTCTCAGTTGTGTTTCTTTCTTTTATAATTCATTCAAAATGCATAATTTATTGAAGACTGTTTTTCCTCCCGGATTCTTGGCATACTCACTCAAATGTAACTAACTCTACACATGTTGGCTACAGATGGGCAATCAATGCCATATCATTCCATTATCTCACTTACCTTTCTCAAGGTCCTGAATGGTTGAGTTCATCTCACTCTGTCTGGCATCAGTAACTTCGTCCGCGTTTAACAAAGAGTCTTGGCTACTAAATAACGTCTCAATGGATCGCTGAATGTCATGAAGAATAGCTTGTGTGGCATTGTCAGAGTCCACCAATTCATCTAGACTCTCACTCAACCTGTATACGGTCTTTTCTAGAGCATTAAGTCGTCTTTTAGTCCTCCCCGCAATAACAGAATCCTGTGTAAGCCATGCCACACTGAGTACAATTAGTACAATGAGTCGAAGGGCAGACATCTGCAAGATCATCAAGCAAAATGTGTGTGTGTGTGTGTGTGAGTATGTAAGCACGTTCTACTGAGGACACCAACTTCTAATAACAGCAACAACTGAGGACTTCGGTGTCAATTGAGGACGGCTCATTTGACAAAAAATCTATAACCCCTCAAAATGCTTAATTCTTCGTAAAACATATAAAAAACAAACAAATAATATTTGTCCTTATTAGGAGGTCTTGCTCCGGTGTGTCACTTGTCTATACACTCGACTCCAAAAAAATCGAAACCATGGTTTAGAGATTATTACACACGCGTGTTCCCATTTGGCGCTTCATATCCTACACACTTAAAGGTAAGGTATTTTATTTGTAATATTTTAGAATAATCATCGTTAAATGTTTAAAAGACTGTTTCTAAAAGCTATATTTTATCAGAAACTGTATGCCATTTGAAAATAAGGCATACCTTTGTTTTGAATTGAAAATGTCATGTGTTTTCGCGAGTCTGAATTTTTTTATTTTTTTTCTTTACGTATGCTATTTATCTATCTACTGTTAATACTTAGTCGATCAATTTCTGATCATCTGTATCTGTATAAAGGGGTTCCACCCTTGATAGGGTCACCGTAGTATATACGTATCTTCTTGAGTTTTTTCTAACTTTATACTTTATTAACATTACATTTACGAGGCAGCGTTTAAAGTTCAGCACGAACTCAGGCATGTGGGCAAAGAGACGAATAGATGACTTGATATTGTCCTGAAGATCATTTATGAAAATCAGAAAAAGGACCGGCCCTAAGACCGAACCTTGAGGAACTTCAGATAGGACCGAGTCTGAGGCTTGGCCATCCAACACCACTTTTTGAGAGCGCTCAGTCATTAGGTGATCCACTTATGGGTAGATCCTCTAATCCCGTAATAATCAAGTTTGTATAACAGCCTTCTGTGTGGCACCTTGTCAAAGGCCTTTGTGAAATCCATGATGATCACATCAGTCTGCTTGTGACCATGTTTCATGGCCTTGTCCAGGCTACTAACCATATGCGTATTCAAATAAATAAATAAATAATATTTCAGGAGAATCAGAATTAGTCTTCTAGCTACCCATACCCCCCCTCCCCCCCCAGGGGGAATTTTCTACACTATGATTTTCTAAAAGTACATTGAAAAAGCTATCAAACCCTGTTTTCTGCCATCTGGAAGTGGAAGCGTTTGCGTTTTATGCTATGTTTCATTATATTGCCCTATATATTCAATTTTTGCGTTTTAATAATGGGGGTACACATAGAAAACTGAAGATATCTCAGTTGTTTCTTATCCTAGACCATTGAACTTGGTCTCATTTTAATGCTTATACATAGCCCTTTTATCCAATAATAAGTAACGGAAAATATCTAATTTGCATATTCATGAAGTTTCATTAAAACATTAAAATGAAAAACGAAACAGTTAAAAATCAATTATCCCCACAAAACTAATTTCAGGCCTAAACTATCATTGTGGCTCATTGTTATTGTACCAATAAATACTATTTGACAAATTTGTTGACACCATGGACCTTAATGAAAATTTTCTCATTTGCATTTTCATGAATATTAATGAAAATGACAAAAATAAAAATTTACTCTATTGCCATTTAAGGGTTTGAGTGGGTTGTAGGATGTACCTTGCAATCTTAGACCAATTGCTCATGGGTGCCAATTTGGTCAGAGGATCACTTTAATGCCCATTTGAGTGATCACCCCCACCCCTAATAAGCAGATGAATTATTGTGGTACACCTCTATTACCACATGCATCTTGGCTACTGATAGACATAGAGAGCTGAAATAGGTATCAAATGATTGCTTTGGCAATGTTTTATAATCATGTAATAAGATATGTAAACAAGCTGGCTTTCTTAATGCTCAAATATTAAAAAGAAGTTCAGATATTAGAAAAGAAACAGATAAAGGAAGGGGTATACCAAACAAAATTGCTAATATCTCAGTGACCAAAAACTCTAAGAGAGCTGAAATGTGTATCAAATGATTGTTATGATAATGTTCTATAATCATGTGATAAGATACAGAAAGAATCTGGCTTTCTTGTTGTTCAAATATAGATAAGAACTTTCAATAGAAGAGAAAAATCACAGAACAATGGAGGGGGTATACCTACAGATATGTTTATATCTCAGCAACCAAAGGCCATAGAGAGTTGAAACTTATAACAAATAATTGCTATGATAACATTCTAAAACCCTAAAATAAGATACATTTACAATCAGACTTTTCTGCTGTTCGACTATTGATGAAATCAATAAATATAGTAGAAAAATCACAGAAATTGGAGGGGGTATACCTATAGAAATGTTTATATCTCAGCAACCAAAAGCCATAGAGAGCAGAAATTGGTGTCAAATGATTGCGTTGACAATATTCTATAACCTTGTAATAAGATATATAAACAAGCTGACTTTTTTGTTGCTCAAATATTTAAGAAAACTTAAGATATAAGAGAAAAATCACTGCCAAAGGAAGGGGGTATACCAATGACATTGCTAATATCTCAGTGACCAACCGCTCTAGAGAGTTGAAATTGGTATCAAATGATTGGTATGATAATGTTCTATAATTGTATGATTAGACATATAAATAATCTAACTTTCTTGTTGTTCGAATATTGATGAGAACTTTAGATATTAGATAAAAATCAAAGAAAAATGGAGGGGGTATACCAATATAAATGTTTATATCTCAGCAACCAAATGTCCTAGAGTGCTGAAATGTGTATCAAATGATTTCTTTGACAATATTCTATAACCATGTTATAAGATATATAAACAAGCTTACTTTCTTGTTGCTCAAATATTTAAGAAAACATAAGATATAGCAGAAAAATCACTGCCAAAGGAAGGAGGTATACCAATAAAATTGCTAATATCTCAGAGACCAATAGCTTTAGAAAGCTGAAATTGGTATCAAATGATTGGTATGATAATGTTCTATAATCATGTGATAAGACATTTAAATAATCGAACTTTTTTGTTGTTCAAATATTGAAGATAACTTTTAATATCAGATAAAACTCAAAGAAAAACGGAGGGGGTATACCAATGTAAGCGTTTATATCTCTGCAACCCAATGTCCCAGAGAGCTGAAATTAGTATCAAATGATTGCTATGACAATATTCTACAATCATGTAATAAGATATATAAACAAGCTTACTTTCTTGTTGCTCAAATATTTAAGAAAACCTAAGTTATAGCAGAAAAATCACTGCCAAAGGAAGGAGGTATACCAGTAAAATTGCTAATATCTCGGTGACCAAGAGCTCTAGAGAGCTGAAATTGGTATCAAATCATTGCTAGGATTATGTTCTATAACCATGTGGTAAGACACACAAACATTCTGACTTTCTTGTTTTTCGAATATTGATAAAAACTTTAAATTTAAGGGAAAATCACAGAAAAATGGAGGGGGTATACCAATGAAAAGGTTAATAACTCAGCAACCAAAAGCTCTAGAGAGCTGAAATTGGTATCAGATGATTGGTATGATAATGTTCTATTATTGTCTGATTAAACATATATATAATCTAACTTTCTTGTTGTTTGAATATTGATGAGAACTTAAAATATTAGGTAAAAATCAAAGAAAAATGGAGGGGGTATACCAATATAAAAGTTTATATCTCAACAACAAAAAATCCTAGAGAGCTGAAATTGGTATCAAATGATAGATATGACAATAATTTATAATTATATAATAAGATACAAGAAAAAGTTGACTATCTTGTGGCCAAAATTTAAGAAAACTTTAGATATAAGAGAAAAACATAGACAAATGAAGGGAATATACCAATAGAATTGACAATATCTCAGCAACCAAAAGCTCTAGAGAACTGAAATTGGTATCAATTGATTGACAGGATCATATTCTATACACAAAAAATATATAACTAACAGAAATATTCAGATACAAGTCATTCTGTAGGTATACCAGCTCATTTTTTCATTATTTCTCTGTGATTTCTAGTTTTCATTAATATTCATGAAAAAAATAGATGAGCCTTATATCCTTAAATACATGTATTATATGTATAATGGTGCTAGAACATGGCCATAGCATTCATTTGATTCCACATTAGTGTTCCATGTTTATCAACAGCCCAGGTACAAATGATACTATATGTATACACCCATTTTTCCAGGATTTTTTACTTTTTAATTAATATTCATGAATATACAAATGAGATAATTTGCACATAGGCTCATGACAACTATGAATTTATGAAATATGTCCAAATGGTGCAATATAAATTTGTCACAACGATAGTTTAGGCCTGAAATGAGTTAATTTATGGGTTTTTAATTATTTTCTACCATTTTCATGTTTTCATTAATATTCATGAATATACAAAGTAGATATTTTGCATTACTTATCATAGAATGAAAGAGATATGTCTAAGCTTTAAAAAAAGACCAAGTTCGATGGTCTAGGATTAGTAACAGCAGAGGTATGATCGTTTTTCTACGCCTACCCCCATTATTTCTATACAAAAGATGGTATCAGGTCATATAATTAAACATAGCGTAAAACGCAAACGCTTCCACTTCCAGATGGCAGAAAACAGGAATTGATAGCTTTTTCACTATACTTTCAGAAAATCATGGTGCAGAAAATTCCCCCTGGGGGGGGAGGGTTTGCCCTACTGGCCATTAGCCTAAATCAGAACAAATTAATGATGACACACCATATAGGGAAATTAGTCCCTAGTGAGATATAAAATAAAATAAAAAATAAGAAATAAAATCTGATATCTCACTGTACAACCCGAGTCCCAGGTACATCCCCCCCCCCCCCCCCAAAAAAAAAAAAAAAAAAAAAATATGTGTCAGTAAATACAATGCACAGCATCACAATGTTATTTCCAACACATCCTTATCTCAGAATATTCGATTTTTGACCATTTATAGGTTCAAACGAACTTGATGCTTATACTGTAAATGAAGCAGCATAAAAGAAATATTTTTACATAAAAATTATTACACAAATTGATAATGCCATATGGATTCGGTGTTGTAATATTTTATTGACTAAACACTCCATTTGTCAAATGATTAATCATGTAGGACACCCTCTGAACGAAGGATTATTATCATCAGTTTATTTGTGAAAAATAAATAGAGATGCATGTTCTATATTATAAAGCTTCCGATTAATTTCAAACCTTATTTAGTGTTAAAAAAAGCGCATGTAAAAAAGTTCGGAGAACAGGTCACTTTGACTTTTTGAAATCGCATAAAAGTATGCTCACTGTATTCCCCCTTTGGAGCCTCAGACCTATCAAATCAATTCACAATTCTTGATGACAGTTGTGTGTAATCAAAAAGTATGAACCCATGAATTTTACATTGCAAAATAAGTTACTTATTTTGACTTTAAGGACTCTTGATACCAATTTTCATGGATAAATAAACCAGCCATTTTTAAAATACAGTTCAACCTCGTTATAACACGCCTCACTATAGTGCGGTTTTCAATATAACACGGCCATGTCATGGCTCCCAAATTAATTATTTTGCTATATATCTATTGTAAATAACCTCATTATAACACGGTTCACTTATAACACTGTCTGTTTTCATGGACCCCAAAGATAGCGTTATAATGAGGTTGACCTGTATGTTCAAATATAGACGCAAATTAAGCCATCTTTTTGCATACAATTTACCCCGCCTTTCCAAGCTATATTTTCAAGATATTCAATTTCAAAGATTTAATCAAAAAAAAAAAAAAAAAATCCAAATTTACACATTATATCATGGTTCTGAAGCATGCAATAGCCAAAACTATGTTTGTCAAGCATAACCAAATTAATTCCATCAGAAATTGTGTGCATTAAATTGCGTTTTCACCAAAAACTTATCTTGATATCTAAAAAAATAATTTTTAAACAATCATTTGAATGGGTAAGAATATACTTATAGGCTTCAAAAATCAGCTAAACATAGGGTGTAGTTTCCTAAATGCTATTTTCAAAATATATTGCTTCCATGCTCCTTTTCTTGTAAACAATAATTTTATGACATTATCATGTAAAAATAATGAAAAAAGAAGACTAGAAACTGATCTATTACACCTACTTTCTCTTCTGCACGGGGACCCAACTGTTAATCGTGATTATTGATGCGACGTGGAATGTTAATGCATGCTATTATGAAGTTTCGTATGCGTCGGCGAGTTCGTTACGAATGCGACGCTCCACATCCTCTGTCCTTGGACGGTAAGTACCACATGTTTTGCTCTCGTGAAAATAAACAAAGCCGAATTTACAAAATCGGCGTCCACTATGATCTGCAAAAATCTTCTGTGTTCCCACTTGAAGTCAATTGGAATACTTACGGCACTTGTGTTTTTCATCTAATGGTTTATAAAGTTGACAGGTAGATACAAGATTGCCACGAAAACTCATTATATTCTTAAAGTCCTTTTGTTTGTCTAATATTTGAACGTAAACTAAGAAGTATAACACAGTCTTGTGGTATCTTTATTGAAACATGTATCAAAATGGCTTTGTAAATTTATGCACACTTATTTACTGAGCGTGAAAAAAAGTAAGATAAGCATCTTTCGTATGCATCGTAGATTTTGTTAAAATTTGATATGCGACACAGAAATGCATCGTGGAAGATTGAGACCGATGAATCAGTAAAATAAGATAGCAAATGTTATGATATGGAGACAGTGATGCATTTTCTTCAATTAATATTTTCTAGATACATGTTAAAGGGGTCAACCATGTTTTTATACTGTATTAACATTTGCAGAGGCTGGAGAAAGTTGTTTTAGCCTGAGGCCGAGGGTTCAAAGGGCTCCCGAAAGACTCTTCTAGTTGCAATAAAATAACCATAGTTGATCGCTGTTCTTGTACAACATACCATTCCCATGGAAAACTGATTGACAACCGCACCTAAAACTCGCACAAATCGCTTTAATTCTCAAGTTTTTTCTCTCCCCCCCCCCCCAATCCCCCCCCCCCTACCCCGCTTATCAAAATGAATGGAGCCACCGATATTAAATGATCAAATAATACTTGGTTTAGGCTTAGTGGTCATTTAATGTTAGAAAACATATTACCTATGTCACTGATATGCCCGAAAATGATTTGCTGTTTCGAGAGTAGAAGTCACTCGAATGTTGACAAAGCTATATCAGAAAACCACTCTGTGACCTCATTCAAAATAAAAGTGGCACATGCTTTGAAGCTCGCTCAACGAAGTCCATGTAGTACAAAGAAAAAATACGCCATGCAATATTGCGCTTGATAAAGGCGCAAGTTATGCTTCTGCATTGACGTAAATAACTGTTGTAAGAGCACAACAAAATGTTAATTCTTCCATGACTCATTCTAGTAGTATGGATCTTCATCTTCGATGCATACAAAAGATACTTATCTTACTGTTTTTCACGCTCAGTAGATAAATGTGCATTTACAACGCCATTTTGATACATATTTCAATAATGACACCGATAGGACTGTGTTATACTTCTTAGTTTACGACCAAGAATTAGAAAAACAAAAGGACTTTAAGAATGTAATGTGTATTCGTGGCAATCTTGTATCTACCTGTCAACTTTATAAACCATTAGCTGAAAAACACGAGTGCCGTAAGTATTCCAGTTGACTTCAAGTGGGAATATAGAAGAATTTTGAAGATCATAGCGGACGCCGATTTTGTAAACTGGGCTTTGTTTATTTTCACCCGAGCAAAACATGTGGTACTTATCGTCCAAGGACAGAGGATGTGGAACGTCGCATTCGTAACGAACTCGCCGACGCATACGAAACTTCATAATGGCATGCATTAACATTCCACGTCGCATCAATAATCACGATTAACAGTTGGGTCCCCGTGTTCTGTGCTTTACTAAATAATTTTGTCAATTTCACCAAGATAAGAAAAGATAACTAATGCATCTTTTACAAATTGGGTTGTCTTTTTTATTGGTATTTAGAGTCCTTAAATAATCTTCATAAAACCTTGATGTTTTTCCTAGAATAGGTCAATTTTATTGCAGGTCATAATGTAAAGAGAAATAAGGAAAGAAGGACACCGGGGTCAGTTCAGCCCTCTGAAAATAAAGAGAATGAAGATTTCGAGATCAATTTTATTGACAAAAGTATAGGTAATTTTTTTAAATATTTTTGTATTCATACTTAATTTCACTAGGCACTAGTTCAGGACCATCAAATGTGCACATAAAGGTCCAAATACTTAGGACAGAAAAAATACAGAAGTTTTCCTTATAAACTATCAAGATATTTACGAAAATTTATGGTTAACAATTTAATTCCTGAAAAAATTTCTGGGCGTGTCTGGAGATTTTGGGAAGTACTTTGCTTTTGGCAAATTATGCACTAGTCATTTGTAACCAAGCCCCCCACCCCCCAAGCCCGGGGATTAGCGGGGACTTTGACTTTTGGTCCAGCAAATCCCCCCTAAAATCCCCGCCCTTTGGGGACAGCAGGTTGGTAAAACCACGGCTAATATCCCCTGCTGTCAGCTATGTTTTCATTTCACTGCCCTCTTTGTCTGTATGATGCAAACCCCGGGTAGTTCCCTCACACTGCCATGGCTAAGCTTTGGTCAAAATCCTGCTTATTTCAAAGGCTTAATCCCCCACCCTCCCCTGGGCCTGGGGGGTGCCGTGGTTACAAATGATTGGTGCATTACGGTATCAGTAGATGAGTCAAAACAAATATTTTTCAAGAGAAAAATGCATTCTGTCCAGCGTGGCATCTAAAGTTTTTTCTTGGGATTTTCCAAAATCATACTTCCTGTTTGGCGCCATGTAGCATAAATTGTGCTGGTGTGCCATAAAACTCAACTGACTTCTAAGGCATTGCAACCAGGGACAAGTTTCATCTTAAAGTGATGGCTCGTGTTCTTGCATGAAAGGGTGTGTTCACCAAGCGACACATCAGCGGTGGTGAATTGTTGATGGAGTACAGAGGTGACCTGAGAAAAACAAAGACCTGGGATTCGGAAAATGTTGTTTTTGTGTATTTTTTTCACACACCAACAAGAATCCTATTGGTATGTTCAGTTCTTAATGTTGTTTCTGTAGCTGATTTATTAGCTTACCTGTCAATTTGTGACCAGGTGAAGTTTTGTGGTCAAAATTTGTCCGTACATCGTCATCAACAAAAAAATTGGCTTGATGGCGTTCTAGCGACTTCATTTTTGCTTTGGTTTTAAAAATAATTGGTATACCTATTCATCTCAATGGCCTATAGTTTCCTATTTAAAACAGGTCATGCCCGAAAAAGGTCAAGGTCACTGTGACTTTGGAAATAGTCAGAAATGGACTTTTTTGGCTTGGTGGAGCTCTAGTGACTTCATTTTTCTTTGATTTTAAAACTAATTGGTATATTGCTTAATGTCAATGGCCTACAGGTTTCTATTTAAAATGGGTCAATTTTTACCAAGGTCAAGGTCACAGCAACATTGGAAATAGGCAAAAATGGCTTGCTGGCACTCTACGGCTCTAGCGACTTTATTTTTGCCTTGATTTTAAAAATATTTTCTATACAGCTTCACCTTAATGGTCTACCGGATTCTTTTTAAAATGGATTGTGTCTGCCAAAGATCAGTGTGACCCTCGAAAATGTCAAAAATGGCCTTTTACTGCTTGTTTACGCACTAGCGACTTTATTTTTCCTTTGAGTTTGAAAATATGTTTAACATCTGCATATCAATGGTTTCCTGTTTCCTTTTGAAAATGGGTCATGTCCGACAAAGGTCAAGGTCACAGCAACCTTGACAAACATGGCTTGTTTGGGCTCTACCGACTTCATTTATTCTTTGATTTTAAAAAAAATTAATTGTATACAGCTTTACCTTAATGGTGTACAGGTTCCTATTGAAACTAGGTCATGTCTGACAAAGGTCAAGGTCACCCTGAACTTGGAAATAGACAAAAAAATGGCTATTTTCGGGTATTTGGTGCTTGAGCAAAATCAGAAATACAGTCTAACTTTACTCAAAGTAATGCTACAAGCCTGTGCCACTTTGTTGAATGACATAGATATAGCTGATATTGGCTGTTTGAATTAGGGACAGGTGAGCGGCTTCAGGATCCTGATCCTAATGTTTCAGTATATGGAGTAATATTTTTGGGATGAAACACTAGGCAGCCCTTACAGTAGGGTGCCTTTATATTATAGTTATTTAAAAAGAAAAGGGAAATAAAACTGTCCATGTTCAGCTTAGCTGCTACATTGTGTAATCAATACACTGATGCAAACAAACTGTATAAAATATTTAACTCTATGCGTTTCACCACTAATCAGATCTTGAATTGAATTAAAGTCATTTATACCATCAAGGCATGTATCTGTTTGTTGAAATGGTCTTTCTTTATAACTAACCAGAGTTCTTGGAAACTCCAAATTTGGAATATTTTACTCCAACTTTTTGAATTTTACTCAACTTTTTGAAAAGTCTCAATAGAAAAGTATTGTGAAACTCCAACAGTTTAAGACAGGCCTCATTTTCAAAATCCTAGCGAGAACTCTGACTAACTGCCACTTATAATACTGTTAAAAATTGGGTGCTTAGTTAATATTTATGGTTAAAAAGTTTGATGAACAACTCTTTTGTTGTCTCTGCATTTGAAGAATGTGGAAGGACATCAAGTACCCCTGTCCATCCATTTGTTCATCATGGTTAACCCTGGGATGCGTGTTTCTATTCTATCAAGGCATGCACTGGAAGGCAGCACTTGTTAACTATATTGCAAATCAGTTGCATGAATGAATATTATAAAAATCCAGCACCTAAAGACGGTATCTAAATCTGAATTACAACCAGAGCTATTTTTGTTTAATTTTGTAAAACAACAACTGTTTCAGAAGTGTCATTGGCTCGCTTGTGATCAAAGTAACAAAATCAAACAAAAGTTAACAACTTTTCAAGCTCTGACGTAAAAAATGGCACAATGTTACGTCATCGAAATCGGCACAACGTCATATGGTACGCCGTCACAACGTCACGAATTTACTACTGGAATTGAATTCTTACGGCGTCATTGCTGATTATTTTGTAGGTATATAATAAACGCGTTATTACTTCAATAATTAGATCTGATGGGTCGGATCACTTCTCGTAGCTACGCCAGGAAAGACCGGATCACGCTCGTCTTCGACTCGCGTGATCTGGTCTTTCCTGGCGCAGCTACTCGACGTGATCCGACCCATCAGATCAAGTTACTGAAGTAATAATGTGTATGGACGTAATGCCAAACATCATCACATCAATGGCTACTACATGTATGACTTAAGCCCCAGTCCCACTGCGCTTACGATCCCTTAAGATCACCTTACGACCAGTTTAGGATCATATTTTTGTGATAATCACAGGTCAACTCGGTGGATCGCAAGATCGATCTTAAGTGACTTTGGGCGGTCCTCTGAAATAATCAGTTCTAGCGATCGTTTTAAGGACCCACGGCAATTCCAAAATGTCGGATGCAGTAATTTAAGAAGTACGGATGTTGCTGAAATACATTTTAAAAAAAAAAAGATGCTTAAAATAGTATAATCTTGAAAAGATAATCTTAAGTATCTGAGATCATCCTATGATCAGTCCTAGCGTTTTTGAGCAATTGTAGGATTAAAATCCGTCTCAAGCGGTTTTTGAACATGGTCAAACTTCTAAAATCAATCTTAAGCCGGTCTCATGATTACCATGGGCGTAGCATGCCAGATTTGTGCCGTTAAATTTGAGTGAAAACGTCCATTCATGTGAATTATGTAAGAAACCGTTTGTTTTCTAAAATAATTTGATGCTTAAACACGACTGCAAGAAGGATCGGTTGATCCATTAAAAAAATATTTCCATCACATTTTGGCATATCTATGTGTGTTATTGCATGTTTTTGCCATAATCCTGTTTGTTTTGGTTTAAATGCAGATTAAATTTTGAATCTTTTTGAATTTTATATAAAGCAATGTCTTTTAATCGAGTAAATTTGACAAAATCATAGGATTGTGTTACATCCGATACGATTGGTCTTGACATCATGAAAATTGCTAAAGATTGTCTTAATATCCCCGAATCTTAAGAATATCTTGCGTTTCTGCAATCGTACGATTTGGTCGGACTGGGGCTTAATGCATAGGTTACATTTGGCCTACGATTAGCTTGCGATGATCGTTAGATGCCAGTTTTTGCATTTTCGTCCGGTGGCCACATGATTAAAACTAAGCTGTCCCTACGATTTTATGGCTTCCAATGATCTCCATAGCCTCAACAATTTTGTAAAAGTTTGCCTTTTAAAACTGAATGTTAGAAAATCACAAGACCGTAACCCGTAGACACGTCGTGCGGACACTGTACGAATACCTTGTGATTATCATACGGTCGCTGCATGATTTATTTTGATAATTTGTGGACAAAACCGGGCAATCGTAGGGTGATCACAAGGGCTCAGTCAGAAATACCTCACAACCAATGATTTTGTGTTTTGCATTCACACCACCCCTAATTTTTTTTCTTACACGTTAGATGTTTACATGCTGTTCTTCCTCAAAAGCAAAATGTCATGTTATTTCTTGAATATAGAAATCATTGAAGACCAATAAGTGTACTAAACTTTCGCAGTCTGCTCAAAATCACAAGTGTGTCGACAAATCAACCAAAATGTACCGCTACTTTATCTTCTCACGGATGAGGCACGTGTTTTTATGAACTTTGAACATGTTTGCTAAACGCTTCTAAAACGTTCACAAAGATTTATTAATGTGAATGTGATGTTTTGATATGTATCTAGAGACTGCACTTCAAAATATGTACATTGCTGGCCTAAGTTCTTATATTCTCTTCTTTTTAAGAAGAAAAAAATGAAACACCCGGCAAAATTGACCGTAACCAGCACAACTCCCATGCATATTGGCTTTAAGAATAGACTCGTAATAACGATCGTTTAACTATGGAAAAAAAACAGAGAAAATGAGAACATTTTCAAAAAATGTGATATGGTCATGTAGATTACAAAAAGTAACAACATTTACCTATTTGAATCGCATTGCAAACTAACATATTCGTTGGTTTTATAACAAATTATAACAGCTTTCATATATTTTGACAGGAATCCATGGACGAAACTGAGCCAAGCTGCATCGGCTTTTCTATTGCTGAATCGACGATGGCGATATGGGCTGAGCCGCCGGTTCTCCAAGTTAGTTTAAGTTTACATTTATATATTTTAATTTACATCTAACTGACATGCACGTGAAGAGCTTATCTCGGCCAGTGTGCCCCACTGTTATTTGTAGACAAGTATCGGCGTTCCCTTAATGGATTTCCGTGTTTCATTTGACTTCAGTAGGTTGCGATCATGAACAAATGATAATACCAGTTTCTAATTTTATTACAGATATTGTTTTTTTTTTTTTTTTTTTTTTTTTTTTTTTCTAATAGTTGTTTCATTATTTAGGTTCCACTGGACAAGACGGATGCCACAGACGATGACCCACAATCGCCGGTCCTGGAGAGAAGCGCTCCCTTTATCTGTTGACAGCGTGCCATCCCTGAACGACAGCGTAAGTTGTTTGAACTCCTGTTTTATATCACTTTTTCAATCTCAGCTACACTTTAAACATAGTTGCATGCCACCGGGTCATCTTATTGTTTTTAAAGCCATCCCAAGCGCACCATTCATGTTGCATACCTAAAGGTGGAGTCACACACACGGATGCTGCAGATACTACGGATACATCCGTATCTATCTGTTGCATCCCTAAAGATCCGTATATAATCCGTAACAATCCGTATCTAATCCGTAATGTTCGTAGTTGCACGTATCTATCCTCAACCGTATCTATAGGTAATTTTGTTCCGTATATATTTATCCGAAACCGAAGTTAGCAGAATGGTGTAAGCGCTCAAAACGAACTTCCATTCCCTGTATGTAAATAATTATTCAACTGCACCGAAAGTATTGGATTTTTTCTAATCTGATTCTTCGCTGTTCGCACGTAAAAAGATTCTGGTCAGATTTGGAAGATGTAAAGACTATTTTGTAATGTTCAGGTACATGTGTTTCTTTTCTATTTGACAGGACGTGTACCGACAACCACCGGTTTTGGAACGCAGTGTGCCGTTTCCGACCGACACAGACGACGATGATGGCGACTATGGTGCATCATTGACTCATCAACATGTAAGTTGGATAATAGTATTTATTAACGCCTACCAAACGCTCTCATACTCAACCAATGGCCAAATATGGAAAACTATTCCAGGAAGAGAATAAAAAATCGGGGAATGTCATGCCATAGCCTATGGAAACATACATTTGTGGTTTAAATATCAGGTCAGAAAGTTCTCTAATTTTGTCAAATTTACTTTTCGCGTACTGAAGGTGTACCCGAGTCCGACAGGAACATCTGCATTACGACGTGAGAACTTTCTGACCTGATATTAATACCACAAATGTAGGTTTCCATAGGCTATGGCATGACATACCCCGATTTTCGATTCTTCTCCTAGAACAGTTGTTTTGTTTTTTTTAATTTGACCATCGGTTGAGCATCAGAGCGTTTGGTAGGCGTGATTTACCGGCAAACATATTGCAGGGCGCCTGGTAACCTATAAAACCCTATATTATCCTATATTTTTGAGGTTTACCTATAAAAACCTATATTATCCTATATTTTTCCAAAATACCTATAAAAACCTATATTTTTGGAATTTTGGATACACAAGAAACTAAAAGATTGAATAAAAGTCCCTGTATAGAACAAGATGAGATATAAGTGGAGATGCCTAACTGCATGTAATTCAATTTGAATTTAGTCTGTAGGAATTAATATTCCTTTCAAGTGTACTGACTTTATTAGTTAATACTGTAAATGACTTTACTGATTTTAACTTTTTGTATATAATAATCAAAAACACTTTTTACAAACACCCTGGATCACATACTAACCTTAATTTTGTGTATATATAGAGAAAATGGAATAGAATACTAATTGTGGTCATTCTGGACTGAGACAGGAATGTGTAGCAAGTGAAAAAAACCCTGCTGTTTCATTAGTGTGGAACAATTTCAAAGAAGTACATGTAATAAATTGTCTTTGACATTAAAGGCAAAGGCATATTTAAGTTCTGCTCAGAAAGTTGTTTGTGGGCATTCAAATCTGTTCTTAAGAATTTAAGATTTAGTACCATAAAAGATAGAGGAGAGACCTTTA
This sequence comes from Rugalucina vietnamica, assembly GCA_964017185.1. NCBI lineage: Eukaryota > Metazoa > Mollusca > Bivalvia > Lucinida > Lucinidae > Rugalucina > Rugalucina vietnamica. The sequence continues at coordinate 6,148,566 of OZ024884.1, read as the reverse complement.
AATTCTTCTTTAAGTGTCCAAATTTGATAGGTTAGTATGATAAAACCCAGACTTTGCTACCTTTTGGCTAAGACTTGTGATGATTATAAAGCTGAAGAACAGTATGATGTGTTACACTCAATTTTTATGCCCCCAACTTCGAAGAAGTTTTTATGCCCCCAACTTCGAAGAAGTTGAGGGGGCATATTGGTTTGGGTCTGTCCGTGCAGTCTGTGAGTCAGTCTGTCTGTCTGTGATTTGTGAGTAACGCTTAGCACTCGGTCAGGAACCGTTAGAGCTAGGATCTTGAAATTTGGTATGTAGTTTGTATATGAAAATTAAGAGGACCCATATTTTTTCTTTCAGGTAAATTCAGGGGGCTAGGGGCCCATTCATTGAGAGTTACTTCCCTTTTTAATTCTTGATAAAGTGAATAGATAGTGGGTACCTTGCGTGCGCAACGCCTCCTACAGTTTAATTCAGATTCTCTTGAAGCTTTACAGATGTTGTGACCATGCTTTGAAGATATGCATGTGGTTTGGATATAATCCTCAGATTAATTTTTGTCACTTTTTTTGCAATTTGAACTTAGCCATTTTTCGGGCATTTTCACAATGAAAGTGAATGTGCAGTGGGTACCTTGCGTGTGCAACTCCTCCTACAGTTTTATTCAGATTCTCTTGAAACTTTACAGATGTTGTGACCATGCTATGAAGATATGCATGTGGTTTGGATATAATCCTCAGATGTATTTTTGTCACTTTTTTCGCAAATTGAACTTAGCCTTTTTTCTGGCATTTTGACATTGAAAGTGAATGGGCAGTGGGTACCTTGTGTGCGCAACTCCTCCTACAATTTCATGCCAATTCATTTAAAACTTTACATGTGTTATGGGCATGGTCTGAAGATATGCATGTGGTTTTGACATAATCCTTGGATTGTTTTTTGTCATTTTTTTCACAATTTGAACTTAGTCATTTTTTCTGGCATTTTAGTGAATGGATAGAGGGTACCTTGTGTGGCAGTGCACAACTCCTCCTACAATTTAATACCGATACTTTTGAAGACATTGTGACCATGCTTTGAAGATATACATGTGGTAGGGATATACTCCTCAGATTAATTTTTGTCACTTTTTTTTTTACATTTTGAACTTAGTCATTTTTTTGGACATTTTTTCATCTTGAAAGTGACTTACCAGTTGGGGGCATAGTGTTTCTAGTTTAACATATCATTTCACCATGATGAGAAGATTATAACTTGAGGTAGATTGTATACACATAGCATAAAATACTGATTCTGAACACAGTAACAACAGGCTCTGAAATATAATTTTAAGTGCTTAAATTATAATTTCCTTCAAAGGTCTTTATAGTGACAATAATAGTGTTTTACTATTCACAACGTTACAAGAAACATAAGTTTACAGAAATTCAAGAACACTAAAATTCTGAAAGCATGAAAGCTTTTACCCAAACCATAACATACTTCTTATTTACTCATTTCTCTTTCTTGCATTATTGATAAACAGCATGTGATATTTCTTTTTTTTTTTCGGAGGATCTCCCTACTTTTGAAAACAATCTCCCCATTTGGAATTTCAGAATTTCCAAGTAATATTATATAAACCTCTTGATTTGAAATTTCAGATCAAGAATTCTGGCTATCAAGAATTTCTTCTTTGTTCAATCTTTCTATTTGGAAAGAGGAATATATCTTGTTGGCTTCACAGATGTATCATGTGACTGGTGGCTGATAACCATTAGTTCAGCTTGTTTTCTTCATTCTATATACATCCTATTTTATCCTATATTTTTGACCTCGAAAAACCTATATTTTTGAACCTGACCTATATTTTTGACACCAAAAGTCACCGGGCACCCTGATATTGTCAATTTATCACTATCGATTGTGAGACGCAAACCACGCTGTGCAGCCACTGAAAGACTATAGCTCATGGCAGGTCTCGTGGTGCAAAACACAATCTTATATTCATTTACAATGTTACCTATATCAAAGGTCTGTCACCTGCGCAGCTGATCTGTGTCTTTGTTTTGACATATGCGAAAAACCGTTTTTCTGATAACGCAGCTCACGCAGGACGACAGTGTAGTTGATGCCGCCGATCCAAGAAGAGTAAGTCTGCCAACCATTTGAATTTTTAACTTTTGACATGTTTTAAGTCCATTATAAGCACAGTGCCACAGGTGATATTTTTTCAATTTGGAGCGAAAATGGAAGCCCATAGATACTAGAATCCCTCTTCTTCCTAAATAATTTCAAGCCTCTCGTTTACCAGCGATCTTTACTACTCCCCTGCTGCATTGTTGATGGCCAACATCATATTGCAAGATGTTTTTATTTTATAGGTGTTTCGAGTTCTGGTATACAGGCTGGCCCAGGTTGAAGTTGAGGGCTTTGTTGTTGATTTCGAAGCAGGTTAGATGTTTTATGGTACCATGGTACTAAGCTAAAAAAATATGATAATTATCGATTTCTTTCATGTATGGGACGTATGGTCAAGTCTTTACACAGCCCAATCAAAGTAATGTTTACTCAGCTTAGTTAAAAATAAAACATTATCGCATACATATTTTTGTTACAAAGCCAACTTTGCGAACATAAATTTATACATTTAGCATTTCTGATACAATTAGGACCAAATATCCGCATAAATGTTAAGAATACCATTCAAACGTGTTCTGAGTAAATCATGACGTATGTTCTTTTTATATTGCAGCTGCTTGGCGGGGCCCTACGAGAGTCCTTCCCGGGTAAGCCGGTAACGGGGTGCATGTTCCACTGGAACCGGGAGGTGTGGCGGCACGTCCAGCAATTCGGGCTATCAGCTATGTACCAGCAGTGTGAGGGAGTGTACGACTACATTCGGCAGCTGATGGCTCTACCGTTACTGCCAGCGCGCCACATCTCTCCAACGTTCAACCACATGAAGAAGGCCAGCAGCGAACCGTTGAAACGACTAGTCGACATCGACCGGCAGTGGTTCAACTATCCCGTGTTTGATGTGCCATCATGGAGCGTGTTCGGTGGGATCAAAAATTGAACACCTAATGAATATTCATTTCAGCAAAGGAACACTGCCATAATAGGTGACCCATATTAAATATTCAGTTTTGAACAAATGTATTTTTTTAAAACACAATAACTTTTTTTTTTCTATCATGACCTCCAATTGGGGATGATACACACTTTTTCAAACGAGGACATCTTCTTCCGAGGATGCGACACACCCTTTCAACTGAGGACACGCACGCAACTTTGGAGGACATGACACACCCTTTCAACTGAGGACATGCACACAAGCTTTGAGGGCACAACACACTCTTAAGGGAATAAAATAATAGCACAAGAAACCAGATCTTTATTTCAAAGTGCTTGAACAGTTAATGGGAGGCATTTAAGCATGTTTTGACAAAGAACAGATGCGATTCGCTCATGGAGTTCATAACATCAAACATTTAGATCTTAGGGGGTGCGGTGGCTCAGTGGTAGAGCGTCAGACTCCGGGTTCAAGAGACCCGGATTCAAAACCCCACGAGTACCCATAATGTATGTTTGGATCGAAAATAAAATAAAAGGTTAGCCCTTGCAAACCCCACTTATTCTATATAAAAGTAGAAATTCAGAATTCTAGAGCTTGCTAATTATATACATCGGAAATGGAATACATGTGAAACGAAAGGAGCGCAAAAATTAACGAATTTACAGTCACTGTAATCATTTAGGTATTGTAACTCGTAGCAAATATCTAGTCAAATCAAAATTTGAGCCACTGCACCAGAAAACCAACAATCTGCATAGGCAAAAACAAAGGCACATATCAGCTTTGCAGTAACTGCAAAGCTGATCTGTGCCTTTGTTTTTGCTACTAAGATAGTACAATTCCTCTACTTTCTAAATCCAAAATTTACATCTAGCCATCTTATGTGCTGGTACAGCTCAGCTTGTGTCGGACCTGTTCGGAAACCACATTGTTTGTTTTCCCATGAGGCGGCTCAAATGCTTCCAATTTCACCATATGCTCTCAGAGTAACCAAATAAAGTTGATTATTAAGTGACAATTTAATGATAAATTTTGATTATTCTTCATAAAAATATTTAGTACCTGTTCCATGATTTTATGGAGAAATACATGTATGTAGAATTGAATTATCTTTTGATTGTCACAAATATACTCTGCTGAATTAAGTTACTCATTCATATTCATTACCATCCTTTTTATCACAAGCATTAGCTCTGACAAATATTTTCTCAAAAAAAGAGGAAGTGTTTAATAGCAATAAGAACATGGATATTTTGGCAAACATTGTTTCTTCAGTTACTCTATCTGTTCTTTTGCAAAATATTATACCAATATATACAAATTGTATCAGTAATAATCATATTTATGTGTATTGCCAAGTTGAGTAATAAGTCTGTAGATAATCAAAATCACCATGAAACTGCATGTATTTATTGGGGCAAATGATAAATTATTGCCTTTAAAAAATTGAACAAGTTGACAATTGAATATTGCGTTGAAATTATGTTTCCAGGCCAGTTAACTTGATCTTGTGCGGACCAAAATTTATTTCTCTTGAAGATTATAACCTTCCCTTTAGATCTGTCTGAAAACTTTGGGAAAATAAAGTTATTGGTGAATTTTAAATAGATTTTCTTGATCTGCAGAACATTGTTCAGTCGTAAAAAAAAATGTACAAAGTGCTTTTCTGTGTTATATTGGCTTGCATAAATTGAGCCATGTCATGAGAAAACTGGTCTTTTGGTTTTCTGACCGGGTCTAACACAAACTGGCCTGTACAGTCACAGAAGAAAGCTAGCAGCTTGAAATTTCCGATTAATGAAGAAGAGAAATTGTAAAATCGGTGTATCAAATCAAAGATGCTGATCAGCTTTGCAGTTACTGCGAAGCTGATCTGTGCCTTTGTTTTTGCATAGGCAAAAGTCTGGTTTTCTCATGACGCTGCTCAATTAAAGATGGTCTTTTGTAAAATAATTGTTGGTTTGAGCTCAGTTATACATCAGGAACCAAAAGTAATACCACAGTATCAGGGCTGAAATTTTACATTTTTGAACCAACAGGAATTTTACAATGTGTCCCCATTCATTGATAGTAGAAAACTTGTATTGTTTTGTGCTCATTTTTACACTTTTGTAAATGTTTGTTCATAATTCTCATGCAATAAACTGCTATGAAAGTCTTAATTGTTTTATTATTAAATTCCATATTAGAATGGGGCTTTCTTTATTCATTAGACAATATACTGGAGTTCTCGGGCTTGAATCCTACCAGTCTCCTTGGTCTGTCCAGCCATGACTGAAACTAAGTTGAGTCAGATCTGATTATACTGTGATATTAACAGTGGGTCACATAAGCTTAGTCTGATCATTTCTTATGCTGTGAGTTTCACTAGACTGACAGTTTCTAAATCTAAAGCATGAACCCATGACTTATCAGGGCCCCCGCCCATTGGGGCCTAGGAGAAATATACTGAACAAAAAAAGAAACTTTACACTTTTTAGATACAAAAATTTCCATCTAGACACACCCATATTTTATCAAAAGGTATGTGATGGTCATTCGTCAGCAAGGATAACCATATGAAAAGGTGAGCTTATAGGATGGGACTCGAGCCGGCGTCCGTCCGTCCGTCCATCTAGAAAATGTTGTCCACGCATTTTCTCTGCTATTTTTGATTGGATCTGTTCCATACTTGCAAGGAGCTCGGACGAGTTCGAAATTCGATCAGTTCTGACCATGGATTGCGGAGTTAGCTGCCCTTGTGCGTTTGAAAAAAATCCCATAGACTTAATGGAGAAAATTGAATTATATGAAGAAAATGTCCACACATTTTCCCCACAATTTTTGATCGGATCTTTTCCATACTCGCAAGGAACAAGGACATAAACAAGTGCTCGGACAAGTTTGAAATTCAGCCAGATCTAACCAGGGATTGCAGAGTTAGCTGTCAGGTGAGCGATCATTGCTCATTGGGCTACTTGTTTACAGAGCTTGTTAGCTAAATACGAACAGATTTTTATCTTATTCTAAACAATACTCAGATGTAAACAGATATTTATAATGAATCATATATCGTGTTTTAAATGTCGCAAACAATGATTGTACAAAATTCACTTGTCTAGAAGTCTTTATTTCCCTGATTTGTGATGCAGCTTGATTAGCAAAAAGAGATTTAAATGTTGGTTGATTTGTTGTTCAACATCCCGGTCAACAATTTTTCAGTCATGTTGGGACGGAGCCACTGCTTCCTCAGTAGGTGACAAGTACTTTAGGGAGCTTAAAGTGTCTTGCTCAAGGACAGAAATCTATTCAAATGAATTATGTTTGTCAACCCAAACTCGTCGACAAAACACTAAAACATGGCAAGTAAAAGCTCTGAACACTAAAATCAACAGCCCCCTCCTCCAGGAGAAATTGATTTTAATCAGTTTATGATTAACGACTTTGGCCAATCTATGTTTTCTCACTTAAAAAGAAAAACAATGCCACAATTAAAGAATTATCAAACATTTATATTGTTTGTTGCTGCAATAAAGAAAGGGTAATGCATAACGGTTAAAATTAATTGCAGCATGATTAAAGACACCACAGTTTACTCCCTCAGTATGAAGAAAGAAAGATGTATGAACCTATCTGTTGAAAAAGGCAAATAAAACACGAAGTGTAATAAGCATATTCATTATTCTTCATTATTTTAATTAACCATCTCTCTATCAACACACACACGATTATACCATATGTATAAGGCCGAGTTGACCCGGCGGTGTTGACTAGACCCGGATTCGTCGTTTTCACCGTGAATTTTCCCGGTATGATATTCTTAGTTCGTAGTGTCTTCAAAGTTAGTTCTGCATACGACCTGCACAGGACGTATGGCTGACGTACAAAGCGTATAGTCCGTGTACACCAAGTATACCCTATAATTCATCGGTGATATATGGTCTAATATTTACATTTTTATTGCAATCGCCTTAGATGAAAGTATCTTTCTTGATGTTCTTCATTTCCCAATGAAAAACATTAAGTCACGTGATCAAAAGGGCAACGCCCATGGGCGAGGTGGCGTTGTAACCAACCAGTGACGTTGTTTGTTTACTCTTGTTGTCGTGACGTTGGTCGCGTATCGCCATGACGTTAGGCGCGAAAGTTTGACGTTTTGGCTGTTCCAAAATTACGTTAAGTCGGATTTAATGTCAAATTACATGAAAATGAGCGGTGATATGCGCAATTAAAATCTGATACTTACTTGATAATATAAAATGTAAATATAAGTATTGAAATTTAGATTTTAGCTTTCACTGGATGATGAAAAACATTAGCTGTTTTAATGTCTCCGAGAAGCCCTTCGGGCTTCACAGACATTAAAACAGCCTAATGTTTTTCATCATCCAGTGAAAGCTAAAATCTGAATTTCAATCCTTAAATGTATGCACCAAATTTGGTACACGACGTATACGACCTGTACCTGACGTACGGCTATCGTATAATGAAGCATACGACCCGTACAGGACGTATGCCTGACGTACACCTCATATAGTCTGTGTACACCAAGTATACCACATGTATCATCGGTGATATATGGTCTAATGTATGCACCAAATATGGTACACAAAGTATACGACCTGTACCTAACGTATGGCTAACGTACAATGAAGTATACAACCTGTACAGGACGTATGGCTATCGTACAATAAATCATTCGACGTATGGCTAACGTACAATGAAGTATACGACCTGTACAGGACGTATGGCTATCGTACAATAAATCATACGACCCGTACAGGACGTATGGCTGACGTACACTTTCTTTTACAAGATTCACTCTGGTGCAGTGTGTCAGGTGGTTTTTCTCCGGGTACTCCGGTTTTCGCCCCACCTACTGATTGGCCCGTCTCATATGAGCTGAAATAATCTTGAAAGGGACGTAAAATGAATAAAAAAATCAAAAGTTAGTATAAACGTATTTATTCAAGATACAAGAGCAAGAAATACACATATAAATACATTACATAATGAGAGGATTTGAACGAAAGCATGATGCTTATAAAGTTCATTTCCTCAAATGGTTTTATTATACATTATGCAGTATGACGACATGACATGGTGCAGAAAAAATCATATTCAGATTCATTTTTATTCATATATATAAAATAAAATACGTATAGGCGAGTCTAATATCGATAAAAGATTGAGAATATAGACGATATCAGTGAAAGGATACCCTCCAACACGGCTAACAAACCTTTAAATGCGTAACCGCCGGTTGAGAAAGAAAATCCGATTCACGCCCTTCCGGTTCCGCATATGAAGACCAAGAAAAGGTAAACAAAACATACACTACTAGGATCGATTGATGATTATATTTTAGTACAGAAATATATCGATTATCTATGAATGCTATTTTGTCACTTATTTACTATTGTACTTAGCACCAAAGTAGCTCGCAAAATAATTTGATGGTCTTTGAGTTATTTATTCCCTTCTCCGAACCTGGTGTTCCAACAAGGCCAAAGTCGGCGAAATACAACTAAAAATTGGACAATTTGCTGGTAAATATCAAATTTTAGTGATTGTTCCACGACAAATTTACTGATATGTATTAACTAAATTGCATCTGATGTCTGTGCCAGTATTTCGTTGTGTTAGTGCCCGTCATTATCGATTTGAAGGCAAGGAAAAGATGGGTACGCATTTAATCATTAAAATATGAAGGATATATTTCAAGATACGTTTGAAAACCTCAACCTGTTCAAGTTATGGTATTTATTTCCCTGTAAAGCGTTTTGAAAGACATAAAACCAAGAAAAAAACAAATTAAAGTATACAGAATGCTGTAAAATCGTCTTCATGAACAGAAATATCATGCATGTGAACTATTGTATTACATGTATTTCATAGACAGTTTGTATTATTTTATATCAAACATTTTCACTGCAAATATCACAAACACACCAAATTTGAGTAAGCAACTATTAAGAAAGGACGAGAGAATGTGACAATAATCTTCAGCGTAAAACAATTAACAAAAACAAAAAACTTAAAAACATGTGTCCTATAATGACTATATTGCTATCATTCTAATGATTAAATTCGTAACCGAAATGTTGACACAGCTTTTAACCACAAATGCATAGAATGCATTGGCCAGAGGCAACGAAACTGTCACCAGACCTCACACAATGTTAAAATCATCTGCGCACTGTATTGCTTTCCGTTAATATGGACGTAATGAGCGGAAATCTAAAAATATCCCTGCGACTGACCCACATTTTCGTCGTGTACAATGCAAACCCAACATGTGTTTTGGGGTAGGGAATAAAAATCATTATTATAAAGAAAAATTTCTGGAAATCCTTTGGGGTCCAAATATAGCAATGTCTAACTAATAAAATAGCATTGAGAGAATTATAATATTTGTCTTCGAATCGAAATATTTTACTGGGAAACACGAGCTGCAAAAGTTTGTTTACCTTTTGTTGGTCATCTGATGCGAAACCGGAAGGACATGAATCGGATTTCTTTTCTTAACCACGGTTACGCATTTAAAGGTTTGTTAGCCGTGTCCAAGAGAGAGTAAGAAAAAGAATCGTTATACCCAGTCCATCAGTAAGCTCATAGCCCAAGCCTTATCCAAGGTAAAGCAGTCCTAGCAGTAAAGTATCTAAATTTTATTTAAGTGATGCCTGTTTCGATTCGCTTAGTTGCCAGTATGTATAATTGAACTTGTCTGAATATAAAACTGTTTTCATCAAATGTAGCTTCCTGGATTCCTAAAAGAAGTTTTGGAACAGTTAATGGAGGAGGGATCATATAAGTACCGTATGCGTAGATTTCTATAATTCTCACATGTCAGCAAATAATGGGAAGCGGTTTCAATTGCACCACACGAGCATCAGGGATCAGCAACTATATTTTCATTATAAAGATGATGTTTAAGACTGCTACATTCTAATCTTAATCTAGCATGGTATATCTGACCTATTCACATCGTATGTATGGCATCAAAGTATTTAGGATATATAGGTGTGTTACTAATATGATTAATTTGGAATTTGAAGGCATTATAGTGTGTACTGTCCTTAAAGCCTGTGTGCATGTCCTCAGTTGGAAGGGTGTGTCGTGTCCTCTAAGCTTGCATTCGTGTCCTCAGTTGGAAGGGTGTGTCGTGTCTTCAACGGCTGCGTGCATGTCCTCAGTTGAAAGGGTGTGTCGTGTCCTTAAAGGTTGCGTGTGTGTCCTCAGTTGAAAGGGTGTGTCGTGTCCTCCAAAGTTGCATGCATGTCCTCAGTTGAAAGGGCGTGTCGTGTCCTCCAAAGTTGCATGCGTGTCCTCAGTTGAAATGGTATGTCATTCCTCCAAGGTTGCGTGCGTGTCCTCAGTTGAAAGGGTGTGTCGTGTCCTCCAAAGTTGCATGCATGTCCTCAGTTGAAAGGGCGTGTCGTGTCCTCCAAAGTTGCATGCGTGTCCTCGGTTGAAATGGTATGTCATTCCTCCAAGGTTGCATGCGTGTCCTCAGTTGAAAGGGTGTGTCGTGTCCTCGGAAGAAGAATATGTCTTCGTTTGAAAAAGTGTGTATCGTCCCCAATTGGAGGTCATGACAAAAGAATAAAGTTATTGTGTTTTCAAAAATATATTTGTTTAAAACAGTGAATATTTAATATCGGTCACCTTATGGCAGTGTTCCTTTGCTGAAAAAACAAGTGGAAAGCACTGTCCCAAATTTGACATGGGCTCAGTTGGAGGTGCTTTATTATAAAGATGATGTTTAAGACTGCTACATTCTAAATCTAGCATGGTATATCTGACCAATTCTCATCGTAGGTATGGCATCAAAGTATTTAGGATATATAGGTGTGTTACTAATATGATTAATTTGGAATTTGAAGGCATTATAGTGTGTACTGTCCTTAAAGCCTGTGTGCATGTCCTCAGTTGGAAGGGTGTGTCGTGTCCTCTAAGCTTGCATTTGTGTCCTCAGTTGGAAGGGTGTGTCGTGTCTTCAACGGCTGCGTGCATGTCCTCAGTTGAAAGGGTGTGTCGTGTCCTTAAAGGTTGCGTGCGTGTCCTCAGTTGAAAGGGTGTGTCGTGTCCTCCAAAGTTGCACGCATGTCCTCAGTTGAAAGGGCGTGTCGTGTCCTCCAAAGTTGCATGCGTGTCCTCGGTTGAAATGGTGTGTCGTGTCCTCCAAAGTTGCGTGCGTGTCCTCAATTGAAAGGGTGTGTCGTGTCCTCGGAAGAAGAATATGTCCTCGTTTGAAAAAGTGTGTATCGTCCCCAGTTGGAGGTCATGACAAAAGAATAAAGTTATTGTGTTTTCAAAAATATATTTGTTCAAAACAGTGAATATTTAATATCGGTCACCTTATGGTAGTGTTCCTTTGCTGAAAAAACAAGTGGAAAGCACTGTCCCCAGTTAGTGGTGAAATTTGACATGGGCTCAGTTGGGGGTGCTTACTTGTATGTGTGTGTGTGTGTGTGTGTGTGTGTGTGTGTGTGTGTGTGTGTGTAAAACAATGCTTCTCATGTTTAACTCACGGATGAATTTTCATTTTCACTATGGCCGATCATTTATTAACACCATGCTCTTGATGTTTAAAAAAGATCTGCATTTCAGAAGTAACCAGTTACTAAAGACAATTCATCGTATGCCACAAAAACAACAAAGGGTTTGTAAATATTTAAAGCAATATTATAGCCGATCATTTATTAACACCATGCTCTTGATGTTTAAAAAAGATCTGCATTTCAGAAGTAACCAGTTACTAAAGACAATTCATCGTATGCCACAAAAACAACAAAGGGTTTGTAAATATTTAAAGCAATATTGATAATAAAATGCAATAAATGGATAATTAAAAGAAAAAAGAACGCTAACATTATCAATCTAAGAAACACAATAATTTTATAAAAATTTTATAACATGTAAATTATGAATTCTATATAGGAAAAAAGATGTTTCCACTTTTTATGACGTTTTAACGTGTCATAGTGAAGTCACATAATATGGTATCCACTTTTGCGTAGTAAAATTCCTATAAACGGAGTTAAATGAATCCATAATTAGTAAATATAGGACATAACTTGTATATTTTGATCAGTTCTGCTAATAGTATAAAGATTGCATCATGTTTGTTAATTACAAATGCAGTTTTGAATTATTTGAGAGTAATAATGACGTAAAATGACTTTAGTATGTCAAATACATGCCATTGTGTAGTCTTGATTGCATTTTTGGTAAAAGGTTGCAAACAAGATTATTCTTATAGAAAATATATATTCACTATCAGAAGAAGATGTTTCTAATTTTACATATATGAACCGTCGCTTAAGATGTTAGATTTGTCTTGTTCATTCTGATCATTTAACGATGGTCATTTTGGCAAATGAATGTAAAGTATACAATGAAGGGAATAATATCGCATTCATAACTTGGACCTTTCATATCACAGGCAATATGATTAAGTATACACCAAGACTTTTCTAAAGTCACTGCACAGCTAACATACGTATCCAAAGATCGATCACAGGGGATCATGTATAATACGAGAGGATGTATGCGATACCGGACGTCTACTTGGCGCAGTGGTTTAGCCACTTGCCTTGTAAACCAGGGGGCAAGTTCGATCCCGGTACTTCTCCAGTCCTTCTGATTGAGACTACAAAGCGAGACCCCGTGACAATTTTCAAGAAAAAGACATAACGTGATGAGGCTGGAAGCTATGTTGTGCCTAATGTGTTCATTTCAATGGATGTAGTCCTAAGACCTGACTTATGGACAAAAACTGTACACTCATGCGATGCCGTCTACTTGAAGTAAGCACGAGTTAACACACCGATGACAGAACATTCCGCGAGCAAGAGAACGATGTATTGTTCCTGTAGACTTGTGGGTTACTTAACTATCAATTTTGTTATCCTTAATCACTCGATCATCTCACCGCTGTGTCTGGTGTGGGTTCGAGCCCCGCTCTGGTCACATGTGAAACAAGCCAAGTTCTGCTTGTGGGTGTGCCAGGTGGTTTTTCTCGGGGTTCTCCCGTTTTCGCCCACCTACTTATTGGCCCGTCTCATATGAGCTGAAATAATCTTGAAAGGGACGCAAAAATGATTAAAAAATTGTAATCAAATACATTGCATTTTAAATATCATCCATGAGCTTATAAACTTAATATGGTGGTGACAATTTTATGAAGTCATTTGGAAGCAGCCCGCCATGATGATAAATTTTCGTAACGCAAATGAAGCTTAAGGGGACAGAATACTACTTACATGAATATTATTTCGGGTATCATTCCGAAATCAAACATAATGAACTCAAAGCATTACTTGAATGTCTATTTGATTGATGGAAATTCCTTTACCCATTAGCGACAAACTGGAATAATCAATGATTAACATGATTGACATGGTATATATCATTTTCTGGTTCATGCAACGTCAATACACTGCTGTAATTACATGTTTTCCATTAATTGTATCATTTATGAGGCGATCCTTCAGTCAGAAACAACTATCTTTGCTGTATTTAGGTCAAATATTTGCTCTTATGTTTTCATGTCTTTTCTTGTATAGTATATTTCTTATTCTAACACAAAGACGTCAAACCAACGTCACTTTCACGTAACAATAAAATCAAAATTGCATTTTAGTCTTGTCATAACCCCATTTAACCACCCTGACTCAAAAGTAAGCATACAAATGCCAAAATTTAGCGCTTTGGTAAAAGCATCAATAAAATCCGCCTGATTTGATCAGAAAATATATAACGTCACTTTGTTACGTCATTTTCACGTTAATATTGGAATCAAAAAATGGAACATGTATTTCTGTATAAAAATCACTAGGAAACACTTTATCTAACCTTTTACCAAGGGAGCCAAAATTTAGACATAGCGGCCTGCCCTAATGTTGTATTCAGCAGACGTGTGCCGATTCTGACAGAATGTGCGCTGGATGTCCTAGCAATATGGGTAGCTAAACACCCTTAGTATGGGTTTCTCCTTTATGCATATTTTGCTTTGATCAAATGAATATGGCACGGTCAAATTATTAGTAAATTGCAATTGTTTTCGCACAATTTAAATTTTATCAAATTAACGTCAACATGATGTCATTTTGCGTGACGGCCAGCATTTCATATATATCTCACCAAAATGTTTCAAACCACTTCACGACCAAACAAAATATACAGATTTGCTTATTCTATGTGTGAGAAACGATTCAAGCTACGTGTTGTTCGTTACTGACAAAAAGTCGGTACGTCATTTTTTGGCGTCATTGTAACGTTAATACGCCAAAGAAAAAATAGAAACATCATATTCCTGGAAGGGCGTGTATTTCTCTACATGAAAATGGACAGGAATCACTTTTACCAAAAATTTGCCACGGGCGCTCAAATCTCGACACAGCGGCTTCTACTATAATTTGAAAAGGTACAAATAGGCAATGATCAGGAAAAGACACAATCAGAATTAAACTCTCACTCCAAAAGCCGAGGCAGGAAAAACAATTTGACAATTAGGTACTTATACTTAGAGAACATATCGTAAGCCAAGTGAGAAGCTATTTCCCAATATGCGGTCACTCAGTTACCCAAACTTAACTAAAATTTATTTATGAAAACGTACATAGCGTTCAAACGGCGCAAAATCGATTCGAAAATAAAACAAATATAACCACAACAGAAGTATCGCCTTGGTACAATCAGTAATATACTAAATAAGATATAAAAGTTTGATCCTTTGGAAGCAGTTAAAACGTTCAAAGGGATGTAGTATGGACTATATTAGCAACTACTGGCGGAGGGGCTTAAAACTCGTTTAACATGGCTCTTACCTCACCCTCGTCTTCTGCAGGGGTTCACAACATTTACTTAGTTGTTCGGTCCTCGTGGTGAATCTCTAACTAGACAATGAATCATCATGGACATACAGATAAGTCATGATAACCACCATGATGAATCAAAAACGAGGTGGGGGGGGGGCTTAAACTCGAAGTCATAAATGATTACTCTCTCAAAACTACTGGGAGGCTTAAACTGGTTTTACAGGGCCCTAACCTCACCCTCACCTTCTGCAGTGGTTCACAACATTTAGTTAGTTGTACGGTTCTCATGGTGAATCTCTAACTAGTGGACAAACAAATAAATCATGATAACCACCATGATGAATCAAAAACCAAGACTTTCAGATTCAGTAAGCTGCCCGAATATGGAGATCCCTTGGTGCCGAATAACTTACTGAAATACGGAGCAAAAGAAACACCAGTTGAACCCCGGTGGGCCAAGCAACAGACAAGAAGCTCCTGTCCCAACCAACAAAATTGAATAGCTTTAAGTCGGGCCATCATAGAGTCTGACGCCCGACCCACTGGCGTACAATTAAAGAGGGCAGCGTAGTCATGATTGGGTTAAAAACCAAGCATGAAGACTGTCGCAAAATGTTTAAGTTATCCCCTATACGTCTGTAACGTGTAATGATTTTTCTGAACTGTAAAGAAACTCATTCCTTCCTATAAGTTGCCTATTTGTAAACCAATTCACCATGAACTATTGAAACACTTTTTTTAAACTATAAGATGCACAAATGTGAAATATTTAAGTGTATTTAACTATATTATGGCATCTACATTTAGCAAGTTAAACATGTAAAATAGTGCACGCTAACATATCATATTATAACTATTGCTTACCTTGACAGTTGACAACTTTCAAGTAGTATGAAATAGCTGATCACAATCTGACCATTTTATATGCTTAGCCCGCCTCGTTGGCACAAGTTGATTAATAGTACATACCAAAACAGATGTTCCTTTGTCGCTGTGATAACGAAGCCATTTCCTCAGCATCTCGTATTGCTCATATGTTACCTTGGAAACTTCAACGATGTTTCAGTTACACGGGAAAATTACAAACCTGTTGTCAAGGAAAAGTATTATATGATCATTAATTATCATCGCTGAAAAGTTGTCGACATCGCATGGTAAAAAACAGTTTAAAAATACCTTAATTTTCCGTTATGTACAAGTCAAAAGGTAAAAGAAGGCAACGATCAGGACATGGCGCAGTCAGAAAGAAATTCCCACACGAAAAACTTATACTTAGAAAACGTATCGTAACTATTTTCCCAACATGTGGCCACTCAGTTACCAAAACTTAACTAAACTTATCTTTGCCTACTTGTACTTTTTTAAAATATGAATTCATACATAAGGTGCAAACGGCACAAACTTGATTCAACGCCAAAACATATAAGAGTAAGAACCACTACACATTTGATCTGAGTTCAGATCATGAACAGCTTTAACCCATATTTGACGAATGGATTCTCCCATCATTATCAATATGATGAGTACACTTTTACTTTGAGGGGCATCAGGAGTAAATTTCAATTTTCATATTATTTTTTGATGAAAATCCTCTTAGCAAAAAGAATAGCCACAGATGGGACGCCGCGTTCTGCGGCGTCACATCTGTGGCTATACTGTTTGCCTATGTCCCATAAAAAGGACGCCAGGCTTAAATGAGTTAAACAACGTATAAAAGGAAAACAAAGATGATGAACATGGACAAGGAACAGACAAAACATAATTAATACCCGGTCCTGCAAGCAAAACGTGAAACAACAAAAAAGCAACTGGGGCATCCGCGACGCAAACAACAATGCCTCAATCACCACAAACAATATTTAGGACACAAATTATAAATTGCTTGTGATAAAACCACAGACTCCGACACCCAAACGAAAATCACAACAAGCAACATCAGAATTACAGCAAAGAAATTAAACATTAAGAAAACTTGTCTATGAAATATACAGTTTGTTTTCATTCGTAAAAAAGAAAACTTTCATTGAAAAAATAATGATATTTTTTAAATTTTGTGCTAAAGTGAAAACGTGGTGGATATTTTGCTATGCCCTCCGCAAAAGATTGCGTTCGTACGCCTGTCTGTCTGTCTGTCAGTGCGTCCGTGCGTTTGTCAGCGCTTCGTTTCCGGGCTCTATCTTGAGCATTTACTGACCAATTTTCTTCAAACATTGTATAGGAAGTTTATATCAGGGAGGAGTGGGTTGAGATTGAACATGGGTAAATTTCGTCAAACAAATACAGAATTATTGCCCTTGATTTACGTTAAAATTCCGTTTCTTGCGCATTTATTTACCAATTTTCTTTTAACTTTGAATAGGAGTTCATATCGGAAGGAGTGGTTTAGGGTTGAGGGTACGAGGGTAATTTCGTCGAATGCGTCATAGTTATGGCCCTTGATTCACGTTACAGTTTAATTTCCCGGTTCTATCGTGAGCATTTGTAGGCACATTTTCTTCACACATTGTAAAAAGTGTTCGTATCTGAAAGGGGTGGTTTGGTATTTGTAGATGGGTAAATTCCGTCGAATAAGTGCATAGTTATGACCTCTTGTTGCATTAATTTTGAAACACAGTGTCCAGTCAATGTCATCAAAGTATTATATGAAAGTGTATTTAATTACGAGGTATATTTGCGTCGCGTGGTATCATGTATGCCTGCAGCGATTTTATCTGAAATACTGAGCCAAAGTAACAGCTTTTTTTTTTTTTTTTTTTTTTTTTTTTTGTTCTACTTGGAAGTTACACACAGTGTTGTTGATTGCAAGTTTTCAATAACCTTAACTTTGCTTGGACCACCCCGGGGTTCAACTGTTTTTTTTTTTTTTTTTTTTTTTTTTTTTTTCTTTTGCTCCAGATTTTCAGTGATGTTGTTAGGCGCCCAAGGATCTTTATCGCCGGGCAGGTTATTGTATCTATGAGTTCTACGAGTTTTTTATTCATAAAGATGGTTATCATAATTTATTTGATTGTCCTTGACTAGTCAGAGTAAAACTGGTTTAAGCCCCCACGCACACACACCTCAGTAATTTATATTACTGATCGTTCCATTGCCATACTTCTGTTGTGGTTCTAATTGTTTTTAATATGGTTTGGAGTTGAATTTTTGTGCTGCATTCACTTTAAGTACGTGTTAACATTTTAGATTATTTCGGGTAATTTAGTGGCACCGGCTACTGGGCAAAAGCTGTTCACTTGGCTTACGATATGTTTTCTAAGTATAAGTACCTTATTGTCAGTTAAGTTTAGTTTTTTCCCACCTCGATTTTTGGAGTGGGAATTTCTTTCGGATTGTGCAATTTCTGATCATTGCCTACTTTTACCTTAAATTAATCAGAAGCGGTTTTCCGCGTTTTTGTAACACGATACTCATTGCAAGATAAATGTTTTGTTAATTGACCGAGCACAGATGTTGAGGATGAAACTTGTGACACACGGACGGTAATTTAATTCAAGTGTCGTAATTGACGTAAACGTGAGGAAAATATAACTGACAGATGTTGAATGTGCACAATTGTGCCGCGATTATTTCTATCCGTTATTGAGAAACGGTTTCCTCATAAGATATCAAATCCGTATTATTATTTTATACCAATACGTCGCATTTAACAGCTGTTAAATTCAGATATAATCTTCAGCCAAGGAAGAGATTTTTGTCTGAGTTTATCTGTAATATACACGGACGGTAACTGAATTCAAGTTTCGTAAATAAAGAGGAAAACATAATTTTAACAGCTGTTGGGTGTATTTTATTGTGCTATTCTTCTCCGTTATTGAGAAACGGTTTCCGAAGCGATACCTCTGTTGTGGTTCCATTTGTTTTACGTTTTGGAGTCGAATTTTTGTGCTGTTTAACCTGATGTACGAGTACGTTTTGATATTTTTATTTAAGTTCGTGTAACTGAGTGGCCGCCTATTGGGAAATAGCTGCTCACTCGACATACAATATGTTTCCTAAGTATAAGTACCTAATTGTCAATTTACTTTTTCCCACCTCGGTTTTTGGAGTGGAAATTTCCTTCTGATTGCTCATTTTCCAGACCATTGCCTACTTGTACCTTTCCTTACAATATATGTACCGATACGTCGCATTTATGTGTATAATAGACACATCAGGAAAACATGTCCGTGAAATAAATACCCCCTTATACCCCAATTTTATATAGAAAAACTTGGGTATGCAGGGGTATACCTATTTTTCTTATTTTTGCTCCAAAACATAGATTGTGGGTACTTGTTAGAATCGCCTCGCGGATCAATGTTTTTCTACTAAAATTTTCATTTTTTACAACTTCAAAAATCTCTGTATATTGCATGGGCGTGTTTTCATAATGAGCCAAGGAAGACCCAAACTGTTTAAATCTGATTTTACCTGTTTTATTTATTTATTTATTTATTTATTTATTTATTTATTTATTTATTTATCCTATAAAGGGACCAACTATAAGCTGTAATAGCTAGTCTACCATGTGATCCTGTAAAACATATAGATCACTGTATAAAAATGTGCATGTACCACTGTAATATAAAATGACAAAATAATTTGCATTGAAATGAATACAGTTTTTATAGTTCAATATATAAAATATTGGGTGCATAAAACAATGTTTCAGGTAAACAATATATTCTATGAATATAATCTATACTAGTTGAAGATCTAAATGCATGTATTAAACATGTATTCGGGAAAGTTTTATATATGTAAAAAAAAAAAACAAAATGCACATTAAAGGTGTTCTTCAACATGTCGCTTTAAATCGATCAAACTTGTTGATTTCTAAACAGACTCAGGCAAATCATTCCATAAACGCGGGGCGGAGAAGGAAAACGATTCATCATACATTGCCATTTTAATCTGGGTACTGTAATATAAGAGAGCCGTTTGTCGTAGATCTTTAAGTGCGATTATGCGTTTGTAAGACAGACATAAGGATATCAGAAATATATGATGGCGTGAGACTGAATGATTAATGCTTTATTACAATAATGACGTTTCATAATTGTTTGTCAGCCAAGTGCTTCGCTAAATTCTAACAATCAATAATAATAAACCATTATTTTATTAAAGGCAAGGTAAATATTTGTAAAATTAAAATTTAGTTTATAAAAAGATATTTAATATGTAATTAAAAGAAATTCCCAAGTAATCATGGATAAGTTTCCGTAATGTCTAGAAACAGGAATGAAAAAAGAAGAAAACTTAAAAAAATGACTTGTATCTCGGCAATCAAAATCCATAACATGCAGAAAATGTCATCAAATGTTTGCTAGGGCAAAACTATGCCATCCTGTACTACAATATTTGATTTTTTGCTTCATGAATATTAACAAAACCTTTCGAATTTAGAGGAAAATTACGGAAAAGTTAGGGCGGTATACATAGAAAATCACATGTATCTTAGCTACTGATAGACCTTGAGAGCTATAATTGATACCAAAATAATTGCTAGGACAATGTTCCATAACCATGTAATCTGATAAATAAATTATCAGCTATTTTTGTTGTATGGATATTAATAGGTTCTTTAAATGAAGGGTTACACCATCAAAATCGCTTATATCTCAGCTACCAATAACCTTAGAGAACAGAAAATGGTACCAATAGAATGCCTGGACATTGCACTATTACCACGAGGTCTAATAAGCATATGCTACTGCATTTTCTGAATGTTACACACAATTTTGAAAAAAAATGTGGAAATGACAGAAAATTGAAGATTATGATCCAACAAAATTTATTAAAACTTCATTGCCAGCAAGCATGCTTTATATGTCTAAACACATGGCAATAAAACAGTCTCCTAACAATAAATTGATGTCATTGATACCATTTTAAATTCTCTACGGCTCTTGGCAGTCATTAGGTGTACGCAATTTTGTTTGTGTACCTTTTCATTTTGCGTTTTTGTCTTATTTCATGGAATAAGTACCTGGCTGTTAGTTTGGTTTTTTCCCACCTTGGTTTTTGGAGTGGGGGTCTTTTTCTGATTGCGCCTTTTCCTGATATTTGCCTACTTGTACTCAGTAGCATCCATACAACAAAAATAGCTGATGATTTATATATGAGATTACATGGTTATAGAACATTGTCCTGGCCATGATTTGATACCAAGCACTCTATGTCTATCATTAGCAAAGATACATGCGCTTTTCTATATATACCTCCTTATTTTATCCTTATTTTGCTCTAAATTCTGAAGGTTTTGCTTATATTCTTAAAACCAAAAATCAAATGACTTATATATTGTAGTACAGGTCGGTATAATATTGCTCTATCAACAATTTGATGCCACTTTAGGACTTTTGATTGCCGAGGTACAAGTCATTTTGTAGGTTTACCCGTTTAATTTTTTTCACTTTTTCTCTCCAATATTTTAAAATTTCATTAAAATTCATGAAATTGAAAATCAGATTATTCTTATATCATACTTTAGGATTATAGTACATTGTCATAGAAGTCATTTGATACCTCTTTCAGTATCCTGGGTTTATCAACAGCTTTGGAACAAATGGTTTTGAACATACACCCTGTATTTTTCCATGATTTGTCTCTGATTTCTTATGAGGTATTTTTTAATTTTCATGAATAAGCAAATTCAATGATTTGAATATCAATGAAGGTTAAATTGCTAGGTCCATGCATCACTATCAGATCAGTCATAGAATGGTCCCAGGGATGCAAGATAGATCGTATAACCAATCAAAAACCTAGCAATTGCCATAGTTTTTCCCTTGTTTTTGCTCGATTTTTGACATTTTTATTAAAATTAATGAATATGCAAATGGGATCATTTTTATTTAGGTCATTGACATCAATACATTTGTCATTTGATAGTACAGGCTCAACAAAGTGTCACAGTTTGGGCCTGAAATTAGTTTGTTTAGTTTAGTTTAGTTTATTTATGGGTTTTTTATTTTCTTTCTGTCATTTTAATGTTTTCATTAAACGCCATGAATCTGCAAATTGATGAATTGCATTACCTATTTACGACATAGGATGAATGAGCTTTGTCTAAGCTTTAAAATGAGACCAGATTCAGTGATGAAGGATAAGAAACAGCGGAGGTATGACCAATTTTGTATGTACACACTCATTTTCGACAATCACATAAACGAAAATCATGTGTAGCAGTATACATTCCATACTTTTAACACTTTTGCAAGACTTAAAATGGACCAAACATTGGTTTTCAAGCTTCCAGTGGATTCCTCTACAAGCGGGTATGGATGAAATTTCTGCTACTTTCCGACCACATATCACCATTTTTCTGATGCTGGGGCCCTAGCTAAAAAACAGTATACACACTTATTGAGTATCATGATTACGTCGTGCAGAAAATATTAACGGCGGCTAATAGTGACGTTATCGACAAACCGTGTAAAACATTGTCATATTCGACTTCCAGAAATCCTGAACATACCAAAGAGCACTGCCACAACCGCGGAGTGTTTGACTGCAAATATCACAGTTAACAAACCCGAAAGCATTACCTCCATGTGGAGGTGAATGTAGGTCTGGGAAGGCGATTTTAGCCACTGCGGCGACTCCTGAAGAGGGATTACAACCAAGCGCGCCCCCGAGGTTCATATCGGAGTTGTACTTTAGTCTACAGTCTGAATATCCTGCTGTGTTAATATCATTATGGCCACAGCCAGTTGGTCTCCTATTGAAGTCCTCACAAAGATATTGGTAGTCGTAAAACCAGTTGGGACTGCTGCTTTGACCATCTTGTGGGACACGAACCTCAAGAGCCAGGAAATCGTACCCGTTATACGTGACAACTTTTGACCGTAACACTCGAAATGCATGTAGTTCTGAAAGAGAACAACGTCATTGGTAAATCTGATTGAAGAACTGATATGTTTGGTTTTGTAATACTTTATGTCATTTGGCTAAGGCTTGATCGGGGCCTCCGATTTAATTTATTATGGTTCATCCATCGGTTTGAAGTAGCTCTGGCTTACAGTGATGTTATATAACCATGACATCTCTCTATAAATTTACCACAGTGTTTGAACTGATAATCTGGACACTTTGTCGAAAATGATATGATACTTCTGTAGAAGGAAGATTCCTCTTCCTCCTATAGTATTTTATCGTGGTTTGACATAGGCCTTCTTGTAACGTTTTATGAATTGTTAAAACTATGCGTCTACAGTAATGTTACACAGTAGTATCATGTCACACAGGGCTTGAATTGATTTTAATGCTACAATGTCCTCAGTATACTTTCAATTGGCGAACAAGATAAATGTAGCAAAGGAAATTTCCTCTTTCTCCTGTAATAGGCGATAATATTTTAGGGTTAGAACAGTTCCGGTGTCTTGTTGATAGCCCCGCCTCACAAGGGAAGAGACTCGAACACTCTGACCATGAAGTCCAAGAACTCCATTGACCATTCACTGTGTGTTAAAGAAAATCATATTCGTAATCAAAAAGAGACGTTATGGGTAATTAATCAAAACTGACCATCACTAGTCAAATAGTAAAAATGTTAATATTGCATAACATTTCGTAAATTGAAAGCTGCATAGTATGTATTGTACTTATTTTGTTTAGACCATTTAGTCTTTGTTCGATCAGACTACATGTATCCGAGTTGCTGGTACTCGCCAGTGTTATTTGGCATGTAAGTGTTCAACTTGGGCTTCATTTTATTATATTATTTTATTATAATCTAAGTGGAAATCGTACGGAGCCAATGCGATGTCCAAGAGAAGTCCCTTTGATTTATGACTGAGCTATTACGGTCTCCCTATGAACGCCCTACGATTTTTGTCACCAAATTATCATAAAAAATCGTGCGGTCATCGCACGATCATCACAGGGTCTTTATATGGCGCCCACACGACGTGTCTACGTGCTACGGTCTTAGAGTTTTAAAGCTTCATAAAGCTGGAAACGTTTGGTTTTTGCACAAACCCAGAGTACCGGCAAAAGCGGAATAATTAGCCACAGTATCTACACACACAGGCGCGGACTGGGTAGCTTTGACTGAAAATCGACCGAAAGAGCATAAGACAAAAAAGTAATGACTACGCACATATTTTAATTATAAATGAACGAATCCTACAGTATCTATGCTTTAATAGAAAGTATTGATAATATACATAGTAATCATTTCCTACATAAAAAAGGACGAACAAAAAACAGTATAAAACAATTTAAAATATTGCTCTCAGTCATCGCAGAAAACAGCTTGAATTGAATACGTAGGTGATCCAAGAAGTAATGCGAACACAACTGTATTTTAGTAACCAAAGCAGATTCATTCAAATAATTTGGCATATGAACACGTGTATATATGTGCAGTAATTAGGTATAATATCATGAAGTTCGGATGACGGACTGAGATTTAAAGAATATTTGATTTGTCGACCCGAAGTCGACATGGACGCGAAATTGACTGAAAACGTCAATTTTGTAAGGGGTAGAGGGAAAGACTTTGTGCTCCAATTTATTAAACTGACATTTATATACATACAAATCATATTAGTTGTGTTATATATGCCTTATGTTTGGAATTAATAGAGAAAGCGAAATGCAAAGATCAGTAGGGACTTTTCTGTGTTGCCTAGCAACGGCATCTGTCAAAAATGTCACAATTTCGACGAAATACGACAAATACCTATAAGTCATGCGTATATTTGACTCCGATAAGGATGTAAATATCAATATTTATGCCCACAGCCTATCACAATGAAGAATTTCTATTCAAAAACAAATATTGTATGGATTTTAACCTTTTTGGTTAAGTAGAATGGGCGTCGATGAAAATGTGGAGATTTTGATAGATCAAAAGTGACTCAAATTCTAGGGGTTACAGATAGCCAAACCTCAATAATTTGCGCTGTGTTAAACTCATAAAGTTATGAAATGTAAATCTATTCAAGGGATTATTGTACTTTGAAATAAAACGATTATTGACGTTATTGTGCTTTGCATATGACACTTCAGTACATAAATAAATTTCATTTTACCCGTGGCCAAGGTCGTTTACCATGCATTCTCTTGTTGCTAGGCAACGAGGGTTGCTATGTGATTCAGTGAAAAAAGAAATCGGATCTGGAAAATTCGATAATGCACCATAATTCTGATGTAAACTATCTTGAAAAATGGCAATAGTGAAGGAAATTACACATGGGTTCGCATATCTTCTTGGATCACCCTCGTATATTCATTATTTATTATAAAAATGTATGTGAATAGACCGTATGTAGCAGGATGAACTCAGTAGTGTAAACTTTCCTATTTTTGACCAAATGAAACGTTATCTACAAACGCAAGATGTAAAACTGTATAAATAACTGTGCACTGTCAAACTATATTATACCCAACAAACACAGTGTGGTTGCCACTGTCATCACGAAAACATGTCCGTATAATGTATACCCCCTTGAACCCACTTTGGGCGGTTTGTTACACCCCTATTGTTACACCCTATGGGCGGTTTGCCTTTATTACGTCAGGATGAACATTTGTCACCAACATGACAGGCAAATGAACCAGCCGGGTTTCGAACCCGCAACCTCTTGATTGCTAAGCGAATACGCTATCCATTACACTACCGCGGCATATATATACTTTTATACACACTACCGCGGCATGCATATATATATATATATATATATATATATATATATATATATATATATATATATATATATATATATATATATATATATATATATATATATATATATATATAGCAAAACTGGGGTATGCAGGGGTATACCTATTTTTCTTATTATGTTTTGAGCAAAAATAAGAAAACTATCAAATTTCAATTTTTAAAGCTCAAAAAACCTCTGTTTATTGCATGGGTAAGTTTTCGTAATGGTAGTCGCCTTCACATAGAGCGAAATCAACTCCATCACCAATACAGTAATTCCCGTAAACTGACGGCGCGGGATTGCTAAAGTTTCGATGGCGTTTTCTGATGCCACCCCCGCATGACGCCGAGCATGGTTCCCATGACGCCCAGCTAGCCCAACTTCCATGTGCTACAACAGTGGTATAAAAATCAGTGGCGACCCCCCCCCCCCCTCCCCCCTCTGAACTTAAATTATTTCATTCATAAGGGTAATTTCATAAGATTTTTGTGAAATTAGGCAAACGAGTCCCCTTTTCTTCATTTGAACCCCCTCTTCTGAAATTCTGGATCCGTCCCTTGATAGATAAATGCTTATCTTATAACAAATTAATTATATAGCTTGGCATTCTTTGGTGCCAATTTATCTGTAACCGGTTCAAATATTCGATGAAAACGTTTTTGGAAAAAGAAAAGAAGTCATTTCCATATAAACCATTAATTCAACAGGTTTACTCGAATTTTGAATCTTTCCGAACAGGTATATTTTCGTATGACGGTAACACAAATGATACCTTACACTGAATTTGTTTCCCGACGGTGGATAAGAACGCATGATACAACACGTTCACTTACTTGTACACTCGAGCGTATAGCATGACCGTTGTTGTGTACTCTGTCCAGGACAAGGGTAGCCACCGTGTCTTGGTGAAGGGTTGTTGCATTGTCGACTTTTAGTTTCTAGTCCTTAACCACACGACGTCGAGCAAGGCGACCATGCATTCCATGTAGCCCACCCTCCGTCCACTAAACAAAACGTTTTGGGCTGCAAATGACTGAGAGTGTGTGGAGATCAAATAATTTCTTATGAACATCAGACTATTAGAATTTAACTGCATGTGAGCGTCAAAATGCCACGCCAAGAGTCACTTTACCACCATTAAACCCCGCCGTATTACGCTGTTAAATCAGTGTGGCACGAGAAAGCAAATTGTCAGTCGAATCCAATGCTTACACACAATCGTAAAACTGGCATTCAATAATTCAATGAGCCGGTGGGTCGGGCGTCAGACTCTATGATGGCCCCGACTTAAAGCTATTCATTTTAGTTGGTTGGGGCCGGAGCTTCTTGTCTGTTGCTTGACCCACCGGGGTCCAACTGATGTTTTTTTTTTTTTTTTGCTTCGGAGTTAGTAAGTTATTCGGCGCCCAGGGATCTCCATCGTCGGGCAGCTTACTCAATCTGTGAGTCCTGGTTTTTGATTCATCAGGATGTTTATCATGATTTACTTGTTTGTTCTTGATGATTCATTGACTAGTTAGAGATTCACCACGAGGACCGAAGAACTAACTAAATGTTATGAACCACTGCAGAAGCTGAGGGTGAGGGTAAAATCGATTTAAACCCGCCAGTAACTTTGTGTTACTGATCGTTCCAAGTCGATACTTCTGGTGGTTCTTTTTGTTTTATGTCTTGGTGTTTAAAATATTTTGTGCTGTTGGCGCCTTATGCATGTTTTCATATTTTTAGTTAAGTTAAGGTAACTGAGTGGCCACCTATTGGGAAAATAGCTGCTCATTCGGCTTACGAAATGTTTTCATGGTATAAGTACCTGATTGTTAGTTTGGTATTTTCCCACCTCGGTTTTTGGAGTGGGAATCTTTTTCTGATTGCGCCTTCTCCTGATCTTTGCCTACTTGTACCTTTTTGACATTGACAAGATATGTATCCTATTCAATTTTTAATTATACACAAAAGTCATTTGATTTATCTTAAACAATTGTTTCGTGATACCAAAAATGTTGCTTATAGTATACGATACCCATTTGGCCCAACTTCTCATCTTTTTGCGTTATATTTGATAAGGGCTTTGAATAAATATCTTGCGATAAGGTTACCCATGTCACACGATCCGCGGTGTTTTCGACAAACATATTGGGCCTGAACATGTGTTGTACAAAATGTCCAACCTGGTGCAGTTCTCTCTCGGGGCGTCTGTACATGTTCCTGCTGTTGTAACCGGTTCTGTGATAGGACGAATAGTAAAACATGAGCCAGATAATTGCACATTTGACTTAATGTTCAAGCTAAGGACGTCGACATAAACATAACAATGCACTTAATAACTGGAAATATTACAACCCATTTTATATAAGAAATCAGTGTAACAGTATCAGTGGCCCCAAAAGATAGCCTAAATACACACACAATAAATATTTTTCGTCGAATTTTTCGTCAGTTTGTGAATAATTACAGTTCGAAATATTTTTTCAAAATTTTATCGAAGACACAAATAATTGATTTTCAAATTTAATGCTGGGTTACAGTGCAGATAGCTAGCAAGTTGTCCGTGCATTCGCGCGCGCCTTGCGTTGCCCACGCACGCTACACGCAGTCGAAGGCCACGCACTACTTCGCGAAATTAGCGCGGGGAATTTTCAGCCAATGAGAAAGTAGTCTGAACTCGCAAAGCCAACGCATTTTCTCAAAATCTTCGCGTTGGGTTTTCAACCAATAGAAACTGCGAACCACTCGCGCGAAATTTTCGCAATT
This sequence comes from Rugalucina vietnamica, assembly GCA_964017185.1. Lineage (NCBI taxonomy): Eukaryota > Metazoa > Mollusca > Bivalvia > Lucinida > Lucinidae > Rugalucina > Rugalucina vietnamica. The sequence continues at coordinate 6,120,316 of OZ024884.1, read as the reverse complement.
TTTCCAATATTTTCGCGTTGGTTTTTCAACCAATGAGAAACGCGATAATATCTGCGTGTGTACATGTGACCAGCGCACGAAATCGGCCAGCCAATCAAATTTGCGTTGGCATTTTCGCACGATAGATTGGTTGGTTGATTGGGGTTTAACGTCCCACCAACAGCTAAGGTCATATGGAGACGGGACCTCGGTTTACAGTCCCATCCGACGGACTGGAGAAGCCCGGGATCGAACCTGCGACCCCTGGTTTACAAGGCGAGTGACATAACCACTGCACCACGGAGGCTTCTCGCACGATAGACAAAGCCCTCAACAGACCCTCAATGTGACCCTTCCCACCATATTTCCTCGGATCAGTAAATATTTGCATCAAGAATAATATCTTGACAAAACAAGATACATGTACTTCTTTTTAATCGACACAATATGTCAAATAAATAGTTCGGAAAAATGTGCCGGGTATTGTTTTTCAGAAAATACTGCAGAATCCGAGCTATACAGTTATGCATGGTGCAGTTGCAAAAAAATAGATGGGTATTGGGTAAAATGCTCACTATTTTTCATCATTTGTCTCAATGTTATAAACTTAAAAATACTTTTTTCACATAAATGCTATATTTGCGTCGTGAAATTTGCGTTTGAACAAACTAAGCTTTTCTTATTACTTACCCCTTTGAAGATACGCATTTTGATGAAATCCTCCGTTTGATATCCGAAACACATGAAATATCACATGTTTAAAATAACGATATAATTCCGTCTCATTAAATTCATATTCTGCATGCACATTCTTTTACAATATTAAAGCTAATGAAACCTTGGGTAAGACATTGGCCCCGTCGAAAAAATAACCCTTGTGTGTGATTTTATTTTTCATTATCTTGAAAGACATTGAGCGGCCACGGGCTTTTGAAAGTTACATTGAAATTTTGATCGACTTTGCCGGACAGCGATCGGTATGTATCTGATTTGAGTACGTGTACATGTGCATCCTGGTCCAAGCAATGCTAGCCAAAACCATCAGCTCCTTTTGTCGTAAAGGGCATTTTGTCGTTAAGGGTCTCTTTAATCGGTCAATGATCACCATACCCCACGGGCATATGAGTGTTAAGTACGTTTTATTGTCAATACTGTCAAAACATTGGGGCTTTGAAGTTGCAGGGAACAACTTTTATTTTAGATCCGCGGTATTTGTTTGTTCTTCAATAAACTAAACATATATAATCGAACAAGAGCTCTATGAAAATAAAGCAAAAATTAACATTCCTTGTTTATCCATTTACTTCAGCCGCATCATGAGAAAAACAACGATGTGGTTTCCGAACAGGTCCTACACAAACCGACTTTAAAAGCACAGAAGATCCATAGAGGCTGCAAAATTTGGATTTTAAAAATTAAAGGAATTGTACTATTCGTGTAGCGAAAACAAAGGCGCCGATCAGCTTCGCGGTCACTATGTTTTCGCGTATGTAAAATGTTGTTTTTTTTCTCATGATGTAGCTTGTTTTTATTTATTTATTTATTTATTTATTTATTTATTTATTTATTTATATTCGAAAAAAAAAATACTCCGATCAAATACTAATAACTAATCACTTGAGTGACATCAACTGGTTTGTTTGTGTACAAATGAGGTTAATGTTGCAGTCATGTCAAGACGGAGCCACCACTTCCTTGGTTTTAACCACTAATCAGGAGAGTCAATGTATCTTGTTCAATGACCAAATACGGTGCCGGCAGTGGGGATCGAATCCAGGAGCTCTCGATTCAGAGCCCGATGCTCTACCACTACGCCACCGTGCTCCACTGGCTTCAACTGGTACCGAATGCAGGCGAAAAAATAATATCTACAAGGCTATATTGTTTCTTCATTTCTCTTCGAATTCTTCTTATAAGTCTTCTTTTTACTTAGAGAAAACACTGGATCCCTTTATTCGGCTAATGAAGGCTTTAAACAAAAGCTTAATTAATTCATTAATTAGTATATTCAGCACAGAATGATCACTGTATAAGAATTTTAAGTATGTTCAAACACAGGCATGCAAATAACACTCCGGGCGGAGACTCGCTTTCGTTGAAAGCAAAACAAAACAAACAAAAAAAAATACAAAAAAAAAAATAATAATAAAATAACAACAACAAAAACATGCGATTTCGCTCGTAAATTCCTGTGTATAGAACGGAACTCGCGGCTTCAATTTTTTTTTAAAAGCAATATACACGTAAATTATGGCGGCGCATCAATCATGAAACAAGTCTTTGATACTAAAAACTGTGTCGCATATGATCTTTCAAGTTGTAACATAAAGACGGCGTGTGTCAAAGCGCTGTTGAGTAATATTTGTCGCGTGTCTCTAAACTTTATTACCAAGGTGTTATTTATTACCTTTTACACCTTTAGCGACATGCCGCTGTCTTGTCCGTTTAATTTAATTCAAGACTACAATAATATAGTCTTTACGATGAAAGAAATTCCGGCAAGTTATTTTTCTTCTTTTATCATTATTACTATTATTATCATTATTATTTCATGCTGAGATAAAGATAAAGATGTATCTTTATCTCAGTTTCATGTGACGGTAATATGGATAAAGCAATTAATGTAAAATTTTGGTCAAAATTTTGAACATAGGCAATTGTCAAAAAAATTATTTTTTTTTTTTATTTCTTTTTTATTTGTCTTCTTCTTAATTTTTATTTTCATTTATTTATTTCATTTAAGTGCTTTTAGGAAGAAAATATTCTATATTTCAACTTATCGATGCAGTTATTTTGACCCAACGCGCAGGGAGCTAAACTATTGGCTCAAATACCCACGCGGTTACTGCAGTGCCATTTTAAAGAATTTGATTGGATAAAAGCTTTCCTGCGTGTACCTGCGTTGGCTTCGCAGGTATAAACAGGTAATATGATTGGTGTTTGACTGCCTGCGCAGACATCGCGAATAGGACTTTGTCATATACGGGTTGATAATATGATTTGATTGGTTTATAATGATACCTTCGCGAAACTCGCGAAGCAACGCAGGTACTAACGCGATAATTCCCCACGCGCGGGTCTCGCACGTACAACGCAAGGCACCTGCGAAAATGGTAAACTTTTAAGAAATCTCCACTGTAAAGACGCTTTTACGTGAGGGCCATTCGGAACACGAATTTTATGGCGATCTGGTTTAAAAAAATAAGAAACTTATAAGAAGAATTGTTTTTGTTTTTCTGTACAATTTAGAAAAAAAAAGTCATCATACATTACAAACGTATTATATATGAATGTGATGCCACAGTCTGCATGCTTACTTTTTAACCCAATCACGGTTGATAACTATGCTTCTTTCTTTAATTGCATGCCGACGGTCGGGCGTCTGACTCTATGATGGTCCCGACTTAACAAGGTACAATTAGGCAATGATAAGTAAATGGCGCAATCAGAAAATTCCCAGTTCAAAAACCGAGGTGGGAAAATACTAAATTACAAGTAGGTACATATCGTAAGCCGAATGTGCAGCTATTCCCCAATAGGCGGACACTCAGTTATCAAAACTTCACTAAAATATGGAAACGTACATAAGGTTCAAACAGCACATAAATTAGACTCAAAAACATAAAATAATTAGAACCACCACAGAAGTATATCCTTGGAACGATCAATTATACTAATTATAGGGGAGCTTAAACCGGTTTTACAGGAACCTTACCTCACCCTCATCTTCTGCTGTATTTAGATGCTACGTCCTCTTGGTGAATCTCTACGTTACAAACTTATTGGATACACTATAAATGTGATGCAACAGTCTGATTCCCAATCACGGTTGACTAACTATGATTTAATGCAAAACTACCTCTCCCAAATTGCATTCAGTTACTGTGTTGCAGTCGAACCCGTCCGTGATGTTGGTACAATGGAAGCAATGAAGATTGCCTGAAATGTCATTAAAATATTTGTATATAGGGAAAGAAATGCATGCATAAAATATTTGTATATGGCGAAAGAAATACATGTACCATTTATTCAATATGTTGTATGCATTATTTTTGCACATATATCTATGTGCACAGCTTTTGACGTCATTTTCAATACGGTCGAACGCCGTGTTCAAACAACAAACATACATGTATGTTCTAGAAATTCACGTGCCGTTTGAACATGGGTTTTGGCTAAAATTCGTAGACCTAATTGGTCAATGCGGCGTGACGTCAGTGTGTTCCGTAGAAACAAATGACCGACGTTGAATAAGTTTCACGGTTTTCGGTGTGTTCTACGTTGTCAATGTTATTATCAAGAGATAGTATGCAAAGAAGTGTGAAAATACAAGAATAGCGATCAACCATGTTTTGTGTTAGGGTTCAAACATTCACTGGATCACTCGGACTGGGTTTGAACACGCGGTTTTCGGCTCTGTGTTCAAACACCTTCCTCGTGATCCATCGAATGCTTCAACACTGAAAACCATGGTGCATCCCTACAGTTTTATTGCATACATGATTTTAAGGACTAAGAAAATCTTCGGTCCAGTATGAGGGTGGGTCTTTCTCCTCATTCGCGTTCAAATCCTCATACCTTAGAATAGCGAACAAGTCAAAATTATTTATTTTCTTATATTATCAGGGGCAACTTGATTTTAAAAGAGTAATTGTAGTCGTTGTTGTTCTTGTAAAGGGCAGTAGCTATAATTTGCATGCAAAACAAATTATGATTTTGATCCATGCTATCTTGAATTTCATCGTATATGTTAGTAGCCTCCCATATACGACAGTAACTTTCAAGTAAACTTTGTTAAATCTAAGCGTTTTAAATGTTTCGAAATTGATTTTCTTGAGGTGTTTTGTAGATGATACATACCTGCAAAAGTGACAGCGATGAAAACTATAACTGAAATAAATAAGACACATTTACCCGGATGAAACAGGGCAGAGACGAGGGTCCAGCGTAAACCATATACAGTTAAATTTGCTATATACATGTATTAAATTCAAGCTTAACCCAGAATTAATATAACCAAAACCAGAATTCTTCTTGAGATCTTGAACCCAAGGAAATGGAAGGAAGACAAACAAGATTTTAAGTGGACACATGTTGCAGCCTGGATAATCAACTCTTTACCACAGACAAGCTTTGTGTTACTGATCGTTCCAAGTCGATACTTCTGTGGTGGTTCTTTTTGTTTTATGTCTTGGTGTTTAAAATATTTTTGTGCTGTTGGCGCCTTATGTATGTTTGCATATTTTAGTTAAGTTTAGGTAACTGAGTGGCCACCTATTGGGAAAATAGCTGCTCATTCGGCTTACGAAGTGTTTTCATGGTATAAGTACCTGATTGTTAGTTTGTTTTTTCCCACCTTGGTTTTTGGAGTGGGAGTCTTTTTTCTGATTGCGCCTTTTCCTGATCTTTGCCTACTTGTACTTTTTTACAATTAAATGAAAATCACTTATCATTTTAATGTATTTTATGAGTTTCAGAATCATGAGAAAATATATTTTCAATTCGGTACTTACGAGTTTTCATGTTTGCAGTCGTTGATTCGACAGGCGAATAACCTTATCTTTTGTAGACACTTGAAATATCAATTTATCTTTAAATGCCGTCTGACATGTAGCCCGATGAATTAGGCCAATTCCTCGTCAAAATTTGAGCCGCCTCGTGGGAAAACCAACAATGTGGTTTTGAACAGGTCCGACACAACCGACCTGTACAGTCACAGAAAAGAGCTAGAAGCTTGAAATTTCGGATTTTAGTAGTAGAGGAACTGTGCTATCCGAGTAGCGCAAACAAAGGCGCTGATCAGCTTTACCGCCAGTAACTTTGTGTTACTGATCGTTCCAAGTCGATACTTCTGTAGTGGTTCTTTTTGTTTTATGTCTTGGTGTTTAAAATTTTTTGTGCTGTTGGCGCCTTATGTATGTTTTCATATTTTTAGTTAAGTTAAGGTAACTGAGTGGCCACCTATTGGGAAAATAGCTGCTCATTCGGCTTACGATATGTTTCATGGTATAAGTACCTGATAGTTAGTTTGGTTTTTTCCCACCTCGGTTTTTGGAGTGGGAATCTTTTTCTGATTGCGCCTTTTCCTGATCTTTGCCTACTTGTACCTTTTTCGCAGTTACTGCGAAGCTGATCTGCGCCTTTGTTTTCGCCTTGGCAGATTGTTGGTTTTCCAATGTGGCGGCTCATTTATTTCTGAATAATCATATGTTGTGGTTCTTTGGGGTTAATTCAACCTAACGATAAAAATCTAAACTTAATATTGTCCAATTTTTCAACTATAATGGAATCATATTTTTAAATCTGGAGTCCGAGGCCAAACCACTAGCATACTGCGTTCCAATTACGGCGGAATCTATGGTAATGCTCTGATAAAGATAGACCTAAACCATATAGCTTACTAGTCCTTTAAGATGAACTTCCATGAAATCCTAGGCCATTGAAACGTGGTCAAGTCAAACAAATGGATCGCGAAAATACTAGGCATACGTTTACCACAGGTTCGTAACAGAGCTATCGACTGTCATTGTCATGGTCATACTACAGAGGCTAAACTATATGATACAATATGATATGATGGCCAAACTTACCTCTGTGTCGTTGGTTTATCTGTGAACAAGGATTCTCATGATAAAGCTGGCAGACGAAGGAGAAACCATGCGTATTATTAGCCAATGATTTTCAGAAAATCGCGATTTTACTAAGGCAGTATTTTGACGAAATGTAGAACTTACCTGCATGTACCTTTCCTGCTTTAAACCATTTTACGTTCATGTATATACACGCACTATCAAAAACATGTGCTTTCAATGAACTCCTTTGGGTATACAGTTACTCAGTATACGAGCTTCGGGGACAGAAATGTGACTACCATAGTTCGAACCATATGAGCCTGTGAGTGAGAAAACCGACAATTTGGGGGTTCCGACCAGGACTGACAAAAACCGGTCTGTACAGTCAGAGTAGACGGTTAGAGGCTGGAAATTTTGTATTTAAGTAGGAGAGGGGTTGTACTATCCATGTAGCGAAAACAAAGGCACTGATCAGCTTCGCGGTTACCGGTTGTTTTCGCCTATGCAAAGTATTTGTTTTCTCATGCACAGGCTAATATGGTCATTGTGTTGTGTCATTTAAGCTCTCAGTGTAGTACTGAAATCAATGGATCCATCCCAATGTTGTTATAGATTTAGAAACCTTTTTTTCCAGTTCTGTCAGCTCAGAATAAGAGAATTTCAATAAACTATAACAAGGTCCCTCTAGTCTATAGAGAGACATTGATTATACTCAGCTAGTATACTTGAGGAGTTTAAACATGCATGTTCTGTTCGTGATATAGCCCAAGTATTGTTTTTTCGGCTTTATTTACAAATATTACCAAAGAATGTTGTTTCCATAAAAATCAATGCAAACTGCAGATACTGTTGGATTAATGTGGTTTTGCGATGAAACATGAAGTTTTAGATCCAATGTCGATTTTTCATCAAGAGTGATAAAATTCAACATTTCATGCTTGTTTCACCTTCCAAAATTAAGTTTTCATGAGTTTAGAAGCAATAATGCAAACTCCTATTCAGTTTAAGTGGACTTTTTCATACATGACATATTGTAGTCTCCGTAGTACAAAAACAAAATGTTGTAAACTTCCATAAATTTTACTACAGCTAACCAAATATATATTTTATAACAGAATTGCACATACCAGTATCAGCAGAAGACAGGACATTGGATTTTGTCAAAGTTTCCTGAGAGCTATAAGCTTTTTTATGTTCACATACCGAAGGTAGAATGAATTAAGTATTATGAGCGTATATGTGTGTATCGAAGCGATTCGAACACGTAGTATTTTACAAAAAAAATAAATAAAACGAATAAAACAGTTCAATGGGAAGGAAGTCATTCAGATTTTACATATTTTACGTGTGTAGCTTTCTGGAACATAGAGGCTAATATGTTCAGATTATATGATGTTTATTTAGTTCTGAATAATGATGAGGACTTGCGTTATCGGTATCTTTACATGTAAACTAAGTAGTTGAAAGAATTGTGTGTTTGAAAGATAAGATAGCTAAACAAATGAGTTATATAGGCGGAGACTTCAATGTTTAAATAAGCATATGCAAGGTGTCCTTTCTTGTGGACCATATACAAAACGCGGCGTGTCATTAAGGTTTTTTGTGTTCATTTAGATTTGCGAATGAAAACAAAGTCATTCTTGGTGTCCCTAGCTATAAAACTGGATTCATCAAATTGATAATTCGTTGCAAACGGGTTTGAATTTTCTTTCAGGCGGGAAACAATCGTCTAGACCAGTGTAAGAGTCAGACCCATAATTCGTTGCAAACGGGTTTGAATTTTCTTTCAGGCGGGAAACAATCGCCTGGACCAGTGTAAGAGTCAGACCCTCTCCACATTATCCGTTGAGTGGAATGTAATACACTGATATAACATTCCAAAAATGGAGTCAATAAAGTGTGTGTTAGTGGGGGATGGGAACGTCGGGAAAACGCACCTAATTATGTCACATGCAACGAATAAGGGACATTTAGACTATGTCCCACCTATATTTCTTCTAACACTGTTGATCCAAAGTGAAACTTTTTAGGGATCTAATAATAACAAAATCCGCTGTTTTCCAAGGTTTTTCAACGTTTCAGCCATCTAGTGGCCTTTTTCAAGAACATAGTCACATATAATTTTACATTTTGAAAAGTAGATGCACTTAGAATCACAGAGAATTAATTAATTTGTTAAAATGATACTTCTTTTTTATGAGCCACATGTGTTGTACATACGGTTCTGCAGTATCTATCAACTCCTTGTATAACCCAGAATGCCTCTCCATCTCGCTCACTACCTCCTTCCTGATAGTACTATGAAACTGTTCTGTTCCAAACAAATGCTTGCTGATGCAGCGGAAATAGCAATTACCGTCTCCTATAACACTGTCTTCTCTTAACATAGATGGGTCTACATCTTGATCTGGACAAAAATATTTTACCCTGTTCTTCTCTTCTACATTAAATACTTTACAGGCATGTTTTAAGTCACATTTACATATTTCATACAGTTTTTTGGATGGTTTTGTCTGTCTTTTTAATTGAGCTAATTTTTTGTTTTTCCTGTGAGTAAGCTTTCTGATTTCTTTAACCTTGAGCTCTTCACATCTTGTGATGATCTCTGTAGCTTGTTCCTGATTTAACGACCGTAATATCTCCTGTTTACATTCATTTACATCCCTGTCAAGCATGTCCACTGTCTCACTGCAGCCGTCAATTAGTTCATTGATCAACATAAGAGAAGCATCTTTTAAAATGGTGTCACATCTTTGCTTTCTAAACTGACTGACAGTCATGCATATGCCTGTAGATAAAGTCATACCCTTTGGAATAATTTCTTTGGCCATGCATTTCTTTAAAAAGTCTCTGTGTGATAAATATCTTACCAGTTTTGATGTTAATGTCTTTAGTCTGTTCAAGAACATCCTGCTTTTCTCCTGTAGAATCATTGTTGACCATTCTCCTTGGAATGAATAAAATCTTCTAACACTGTTGATCCAAAGTGAAACTTTTTAGGGATCTAATAATAACAAAATCCGCTGTTTTCCAAGGTTTTTCAACGTTTCAGCCATCTAGTGGCCTTTTTCAAGAACATAGTCACATATAATTTTACATTTTGAAAAGTAGATGCACTTAGAATCACAGAGAATTAATTAATTTGTTAAAATGATACTTCTTTTTTATGAGCCACTTATGATACTCATAAAAAAGAAGTATCATTTTAACAAATTAATTAATTCTCTGTGATTCTAAGTGCATCTGCTTTTCAAAATGTAAAATTATATGTGGCTATGTTCTTGAAAAAGGCCACTAGATGGCTGAAACGTTGAAAAACCTTGGAAAACAGCGGATTTTGCCACCTATATTTGACAGTGCCGTGACAGTGACGGTCGATGGAATCCCATACATTCTGAAATTGTTTGACACTTCCAAACAACAAGAAAGACAGCGCCTCCTTGGTTACCCAGAAACTGACGTTTTCCTGATATGTTTCTCTGTAGTAGTACCAACATCGTTTGAAAATGTGAAACAACAGTGGCTTCCTGAAATAAAACAGCACTGCCCAAACACGCCTTTCTTATTAGTCGGGTTACAAACTGATTTGAGAGACGACAATTTAATTATCGAAAACCTCGCGACATTTACAAATAAACCAGTCAGCACCGAGCAAGGGGAACAACTAGCAAGAGAACATGGTGCTGTGAAATACATGGAGTGCTTTGCCGTGAAACAGGTTAGTGAAAATAATCCGTTAGTTCATGTTCGCTCTCAAAGGTTGGTTCACAGGGCTTACATATTCATGCTAAGTTTTCCTACAATTACGAACAATCGAGGCCCTACGTGCAATTTAGATACATTTGACACGACACATAAGGTTTGTATGACAACGGTAAGACTAACAAAAAATTTGATTTAACCAGTTGAGGAAACCTGTTGAACCCTGTTGCTCAACATTCTATACATAACAACGTCTTTTGACGTCTCAGTCCATGGTTATATTCATGTCGGGACTTTGCCTCTATTTTGTGGTACATCTACCAAGCATTAGGATGTCACGACACCCCAAATACGCTTGAAAAGACAATCACCAAAGAAAACAACTTAGCTTATGTGTATGGATGGTTTGCCTTGATTCACTTTTCATGTGCAGGCTCAGACATTCCGAGTGGTTAACCCGAGGGTAATCAGATGGTCAGTGACTCAGTCAGTGTTTTATAAATTATAAGCTATGCCTGGAATCAAAGGCAGCCCTTCTATTACTAGCAGCCACAGTGAACGGGTGCCAAATGTGTTAAATTCAATCGGTATCCTTTTCACTATTTGAGTATTAATTTTACTGACGGTCCCACTAAAGTTTAATGGTCCTTTGGGCATCAAGTTGTTCATCACACCAGCTGACCGATGTTTACTTTTGGTCCTAGATCAAGATCATGCTGACAAGAACACACAAAATTATCTTTGATATTTCGATAAGGTTTTACACTATTTAATGTAACTCTTGTCTGTTTTCCTTTGTATTGCAGGAAGGGGCGAAAGACATGTTTGATGAAGCTATACGTGCAGCCCTTGCGAATTCAGAATCATCAAAGAAGAAGAAATGTTTTATTTCATAAAACTATTGCCGAGTGTCTAAATTCGTTTCAATATCTCAGATAATGAAAACGTTAACGGCATGCGCAGTAATGTTAAGAGCAAATGGCGACCAAGCAGTAAAACATAATAGCCTAGTAAAAGGCACGAGGGTACATAGAGACAGTTTACTGAAGATCTATAAGATGCAAAAAGTATCATATACGTTTTCTTTATGAAATTTAATGGTGACATGGTTTAAAAAAAATTAAGATACTTATCGGAAGGAATACAGACGTATTGGATATAACTTAAATGGCATGTAACAGTCTGCTTGCTTAGTTTTTAACCCAACCATGGTCGATAACTATGCTGCCTTCTGTAATTGCACGCCGTCAGGTCGGGCGTCATAGACTCTATGATGGCCCCCTAATAAGATATTCATTTTAGTACTTGTCCAGACGGGGTTCAACTGGTGTTTTTCTTTTGCTCCGGATTTCATCTAACCGCATCTGTGAGTCCTTGTTTTAGAGTCATCATGGTTGTTATCATGATTTGTTTGTGTGTCCTTGATGCTTCATTGACTAGTTAGAGATTCACCACGAGAATGGAACAACTAAATAAATGTTTTGAACCACTGCAGAAGCTGAGAGTGAGGTTATGACCATTTAAAATCGATTTAAGCACATAGTTTTATATCAATGATTGTTCCAAGGCGATACTTCTATTGTGGTTCTTATTGTTTTATGTTTTGGTGTTGATTTCTTCTTATGTTATTTTCATTTTTTTTTTCGTGATGTTTGGGTTACTAAGTGGCCAACTATTGGGAAAATAGCTGCCAATTCGGCTTACTATATAGTATCTGATTGTTTACTTTTTCCCACTACGGATTTTGGAGTGGGAATTTCCTTCTGATTGCGCCATTTCCAGATCATTGCCAAGTTTTTCATTTTCCTTTGTCTGAATGGAGATAATATGTGCAAGCAGCATTATTTAGTGTCTTTTTCCCATATTTGACGAATGGATTTTTCCATCATTATCATTTGGGTGAGTCCACTTTCATTTTAGGGGCATCAGGAGTGATTTTTATATTTTATTCTATTTTTTGATGAAAAAAAAAAGGTACAAGTAGGCAAAGATCAGGAAAAGGCGCAATCAGAAAAAGATTCCCACTCCAAAAACCGAGGTGGGAAAAAACCAAACTAACAATCAGGTACTTATACCATGAAACAATCGTAAGCCGAATGGGCAGCTATTTTCCCAATAGGTGGCCACTCAGTTACCTTAACTTAACTAAAAATATGAAAACATACATAAGGCGCCAACAGCACAAAAAATTTTAAACACCAAGACATAAAACAAAAAGAACCACCACAGAAGTATCGACTTGGAACGATCAGTAACACAAAGTTACTGGCGGGCTTAAACCGATTTTACATGGCCCAATTCTCTTAGCAAACAAAATGGCCCCAGATGGGACGCCGCGTTCTGCGGCGTCACATCTAGGGCTATGCTGCTTGCCTATGTCCCACAAAAGGGACGTCAGGCTTAAATGAGTTAAAGCCACATTTAGGGGTTTGAAGCGGCAATTCCTTTCAGATGCCGACATTTCCTGATCATTGCTTATTTATACCTTTTTCTAAGAGCAATATTGTCCAACTGGTGTTTTCTTTTGCTCCGGAGTTAGTAGGTTATTCGGCGCCCAGGGATCTCCATCGTCGGGCAGCTTACTCAATCTGTGAGTCCTGGTTTTTGATTCATCGGGCTGTTTATCATGATTTATGTGTTTGTTCTTGATGATTCATTGACTAGTTAGAGATTCACCACGAAGACCGAAGAACTAACTAAATGTTATGAACCACTGCAGAAGCTGAGGGTGAGGTTAGGATCCTGTAAAACCGGTTAAAGCCCGCAAGTAACTTTGTGTTACTGATCGTTCCAAGTTTTTGTTTTATGTCTTGGTGTTTAAATGTTTTTGTGCTGTTGGCGCCTTATGTATGTTTTCATATTTTTTGTTAAGTTAAGGTAACTGAGTGGCCACCTATTGGGAAAATAGTCGCTCTTTCGGCTTACGATATGTTTCATGTTATAAGTACCTGATTGTTAGTTTGATTTTTTCCCACCTCGGTTTTTGGAGTGGGAATCTTTTTCTGATTGCGCCTTTTCTTGATCTTTGCCTACTTGTACCTTTTAATACTATGCGTCACATTAGAATCGCCGGATTATAATTGTCCAAATTATTTTTCTTGGCCATCCACTGATACGAGTTTATACCTAACGTTTCGTTATCAAGTAATACGACACTTCGTCTTTCTTGTAAAAAAAATTAATTGAGATCCTTTAAGAGCAGTGAACAAATTAATGAGAAAGGGGATGGGACATACCCATGCTTAAATAGTGGATCTATCTCCCTGATGATTTATATCAGGTATCGTGATAATCGGCTCATATATTCTAGAAATTTTCAGCATTGATAAGCATTCAGTATTGTAATAAATAGAATATATTCAAATGTTTCCGTTGACAATGGCATTAATATCATGTGTGAAATTGCAAGCCATATTCAACAAAAACATTAATATTAAACAATGGTTTGTACTACATCACCAAAGTAAACCATATGGTAATTGTGACTAAATTTACAATCTAGTCATCATTTAAAGCTTGTAACATGACCTGGCAGTTACAATGAACAACTAAACAATTCATATGATGTAAATTTATTCAGTGAAAACCATTACATGCAAGACAAGTGAAACCTGTTCTTAAGTTTGACAATGTCACCTAACATTGACTACTTACTGAACAGAGCACCCTGAAGTAAGGAGGAGGTGCAAAAACACTTGTAGCAAACCTGATGAATATTGATATGAAAGTATTTCTAAGTTCTAACTAAATTGAATACTCAGAAACTATGATCTTACACACAAAAAAGAAAGTTAACGACGTTTGAAATATTTGTGACGCCAGAAATTAAATGCGAAAGGCTCTGACATTCCAAAAATGTAATTATTTTTTGCATGTGTAAATATAAAATATAAGCTGTATGAAAAAGGCTTTGAGATAATACAATTTTAAATACAATATTAACAATCTTACAAACATGAAACAAAATCATTCTTGATTAAAAAGAATAACGAATAATGTTATGTGCACCTGTAAAATATCAGCAAATATACAGGATCTCACACGAGCGATCATTTCAAATAAAAATATTAAACGAGGTTTCGGCAAGTCATTACGAAATCTAGCCCATGTAACAAACAGAGATTGTTTTCAACATTAAAAAAAAAACCCATTGGAAAAATTTGGTTAATTTTCATATGTTTGCTCAAAATATTGATTGTGGGTACACGTCAGAACTGCCTCGCCGAGGCGGTTCTAACGAGTATAGACAATCTATATTTTGGGACAAAAATAAAAAAAAAAAACAGGTATACCCCTGCAAACCCCAGTTTTTCTATATAAAATGGTATACATTTCACTGTCTTGTTTTCCTGATGTTGTTAAAGTATGAAATGGTCACGAGTGTAATATTCTTATTACCTCGAAACTGGGGTTTTAAGCGCCTTCATAAAGATACATTTTCATTAAATTTTGCCATTGTTGTACTTAACTACACGACGTTATCCAATATGTAAAAGCGTAGTCATCTGGTAAATATCGTTAACCAAACAATGGTATTTACAGTTACAAAAATCCAATCTGCTACACAGTTGACAGCAGTGGTGTTTGCGAGGTCGATACAGGTAAGCGAACAAAAATATCATGGTAACCTGTAAAAGAAATTTCCAACATCGCAATTGTTTCTTATCAGTGAAAATATGTTCTTGAAATAAATGCTCCCTTATACCCTAATTTCATATAGTAAAACAGGGGTGTACAGCGTTGTGTTAGTTTTCGTATTCATGACGCAAAACGTAGATATTGGTACTCCCCACTCAAAGTGTTAATACGTTAAATATTTTTAAAAATTCAACATTTTGTTTTTGCATGGACATGTTTTCGTAATGTTCAGGATGTTTAATGCCAAAATATATTATTTGTTTCTAACAGCTCGTTTTGCGTATCATGAACACAAGACATTATAAAACCAAACTACTATAGAGTAATTTTTTCAGCTTAAGACCTCTGAATAATTAAAAACAAATATGTCATACAAGCTGCTCGGTTTCACAGGTTATATCAATCCATTATTATAGGAGATTTTTGACCAAAGTCATATGAAAAGGCTGCATCGTGGAGCGGCTGTTTTTTTTTTTTTTTTTTTTTTTTTTTTTTTTTTTTTTGTTTTTTGTTTTTTTTTTTTTATTTATTTATTTATTTTTTATTTTTATTTTTTTCTTTTCGAAAACAATTTAACAACTCTATCCCTATTATGAAAAAAGATACAATCAGACGTTATCATATGTATAAGCCATATTTTCAGATTCAAACGTATGTCTTGCATTTCACAGAACTTCTCCAAAAATGTAATTATTTTTTGCATGTGTAAATATAAAATATAAGCTGTTTGAAAAAGGCTTTGAGATAATACAATTTTAAATACAATATTAACAATCTTACAAACATGAAACAAAATCATTCTTGATTAAATAGAAGAACTAATGTAATGTTATGTGCACCTGTAAAATATCAGCAAATGTACAGGATCTCACACGAGTGATCATTTCAAATAAAAATATTAAACGAGGTTTCGGCAAGTCATTACGAAAATCTAGCCCATGTTACAAACAGAGATTGTTTTCAACATTAAAAAAACAAGATTTCATTGGAAAAATTTGGTTATTTTTCATATGTTTGCTCAAAATATTGATTGTGGGTACACGTCAGAACTGCCTCGCCGATGCGGTTCTAACGAGTATAGACAATCTATATTTTGGAACAAAAATAAGAAAAACAGGTATACCCCTGCAAACCCCAGTTTTTCTATACAAAATGGTTTACAATTTACTGTCTTGTTTTCCTGATGTTATTAAAATATGAAATGGTCACGAGTGTAATATTCTTATTACCTCGAACCTTGGGTTTTTAAGCGCCTTCAAAAAGATACATTTTCATTAAATTTTGTCATTGTTGTACTTAACTACACGAGTTATCCAATATATAAAAGCGTAGTCATATGGTAAATATCGTTTACCAAACAATGGTATTTACAGTTATAAAAATCCAATCTGGTACACAGTTTACAGTAGACAGTGGTGTTTGCGAGGTCGATACAGGTAAGCGAACAAAAATATCATGGTAACCTGTAAAAGAAATTTCCAACATCGCAATTGTTTCTCATTAGTGAAAACATGTTCTTGAAATAAATGCCCCCTTATACCCCAAGTTCATATAGTAAAACAGGGGTGTACAGCGTTGTGCTAGTTTTTGTATTTATGACGCAAAACGTAGATAGTTGGTACTCCCCAATCAAAGTGTTAATACGTTAAATATTTTTAAAAATTCAACATTTTGTTTTTGCATGGACATGTTTTCGTAATGTTCAGGATGTTCAATGCCAAAATATATTATTTGTTTCTAACATCTCGTTTTGCTTATTATTAATACAAGACATTATAAAACCAAACTACTATAGAGTATTTGTTTTCAGGTTAAGACCTCTGAATAATTAAAAACAAATATGTCATACAATCTGCTCGGTATCACAAATGCATCACAAGCTATATCAATCCATTATTAAAGGAGCTTTTCGGTCAAAGTCATATGAAAAGGTTGCATCGTGGAGCGTTTTTTTTTTTTTTTTTTTTTTTTTTTTTTTTTTTTTTCGAAAACAATTTAACAACTCTATAACTCTAACCCTATTATGACAAAAACATAAAGCAGACGTTATAAATGTAAAAGCCATGGTTTCAGATTCAACCGTATGTCTTGCATTTCACAGAACTTGTCCGTATTGTACAAATACATTAAACGAACGTGCAAGATAGGGTAGAACAATTGAGCCGCCGCATGGGAAAACCAACAATCTGCATAGGTGAAAACAAAGGCGCAGATCAGTTTCGCAGTTACTGTGAAGCTGATCAGCGCCTTTGTATTCGCTATTCTGATAGTAAAATTCCCATTCTATTTATATCCAAAGTTTCAAGTTTCTAGTCCGCTTCTGTGACTGTACAGCCCGGTTTGTGTCGGACCTGGTCGGAACCCAAATTGCTGGTTTTCTCCCGCACAGGCTAATACATGTATTATTATAACCAACTAACAGCTTACTTGTTGGTTAAGTTCTAATACCATACATTTAAACCACCACGTTTAGAATATGGACACTTTATAATGAAGGACTGGCGAAAAATGTTGGGTATGCATAACAGTTCTGCTGCTATAGTAAGTCTCAGATTTATTGTCCCATATTTTCTACTGTTTTACATAAAATGTTTAACGAAATACCAAATGCTACCATCAACGTCCATAAAGCATGGGGCAAACATGTTTTTTTGCCAACAACCAACTTTAAGTAAGAAACATAATAAAAAATATGTACAAGAAGAAAAGTTCATTGAAATATACGAACAAATTGCACAGGTCAATATGCTATACCGAATATGATTCAACATAAATTAATACCAATGAAGGAAGAAAACGGCGTCGTCACCTTAATCTTTAGTGACAGACTGTGTAAAACGTTGTCATATTAGACTCCCAGAAACCTCGCATAAATGTGAGGGCTAGATCACTAGCCTGAAGTGTCCTCTTGCAATTATCACATCGATAAAAGCCGAAGGCATTTTTGTATTGAGCAGACGGACTCAGGTTTGGGAAGGCGATATTAGCCACAGCAGCAATTTGAGGTGATGGATGACAGCCAAAAACGCTACTATCAATGCTCATATCGGAGTTGTACTTGTCTCTACAGGATGAATATAGTGTAGAAGATGCCCAAGGGCTGCTGCAACCAGTCGGTCTTCTATTGAAGTCGTCACAAAGAAATTGGTAGTCGTAACACCAGTTGGGACTTCTGCTTAGACCATCTGCTGGGACTGTGACCTCAAGTGCTAGGAAATCGTATCCCTTATAGGTTACTTCTTTGGATCGCATCACTTGAAAAGCATGTCTCGCTGAAAGACAAATGAGCCGCCTCATGGGAAAAAAAACAATTTGCATATGCGAAAACAAAGACGCAAATCAGCTTCGCGGTAACCGCGAAGCTGATCAGCGCCTTTGTTTTCTTTTCGCCACAAGGATAGTACAATCTCTCTTCTTCCTAAATACGACATTTCATGCTTCTGTCTTCTGTGCTTGTACAGCTCGGTTTGTGTCGGACCTGTTCAAATACTAGAATACTATTTTATTATTGCATTTATTACATTCGCTTGTTACTGTACGTATTGGTCACAAACATGCTTTCTTAGAAACTTTTGTGAGAGTGAATTACCAGTGCTTAGTAAACGAGCCGTTAAGGGTTTCTGCATCCAATGGTGACTTCTAAATCATACAATAAGAGGAACACACAGTTGTCAAAATATGACCCTCGTCATGTGAAAACCGATTGTTTGCCGATGCAAAAAAAATGATTCAGATCAGCTGTGCACTTCCTGCACAGCTGATCAGCGCCCTTGATTTCACTGCACGGATTCTTAATTCCTTTTCTTCATAAATCGAAATTTCAAGTATCAAGCCATTCTTTGCAGCTGCAGAGGTCGGTGTTTGTCAGACCTGGTCGGAAATTCGATCAGTAATTTTACACGTCGCGGCCCATATGCTAACGATTTGTCACAAATAGACACAGTTTAGTATGGATGCTAAAACGTAAACACAGAAACAATTCATCTGCGAGTGCAAGGTTATGGCGATTGTTGATTTCTAGTTTATTTACATTAGTTGAGGTTCGGTATGTTAGGAGCTTATATTGGTCATATAAACACTATTGACCTGCACTGCGTGGCTGGTGCCGAATTACACCAAATTTGTGTTTGTTGTACCTTAACATAAAATAAATCACCACAAATATCATCAATTTGGAAAAAATATTTGATGTAATGTGATATATTATTTTTGTAGTAAAGCTTACATAAAGAAAGCGGGTATTTGGAAGAAAGTATGCCTCCAATTGGTTAACTTCTATACCTTAATGATTGATTAAGTCTCACATTATGGTTTTAATCGTTACCCGAAAATCTACAAAAGTAAATCATGAGGAAAAGCATTCACCAGACCCAGCCTTGACGAAAACATCAAAGGAAAACAAATGTCGGAATATTGTTATTTGTCTTTCATTTGCACTAAACACTTAGTATTTAACGTGAAATAAACGTTAATTTTTAAAACAAAAAGAAAAACTAAACGTTAATTTAAAAAAAAAGAAAACATTTTTGCGCGTTTACTGTAATGTTATTATGTTTTTAAAAGGTATCACTACATTCACTGGAGACGGTTTGTTTTTTCACGCTAAGGTTCCAGAAAAAAATACACATCAATTGCGTCAGAGACAACCGTGTAAGCAAACCATTCAGCAAAAAAATCTTTATGTATGGAACGCTAAAGCTGTCTAATGGTAAGGACTAAAAACATTTGATTCACCATCATCATCATATCCTGCCTACATTTGATTATATGTTGCATAGTTCGCATTATATACTTCAACATTTGTATTACATACTGTGAAGACTTTATGATGTAATGAGAAAAGTCCATTATGTGTTGGACCAGGTTCTTTATTTTATGATATTATTCAATTATTAATAATAAAATCATATAACACACGTTTATTTTAACAATGCATAACAATTACCTTCAGTGGTACTTTCAGTGGTACTTTCAGTGGTGGTACTTTCAGTAGTGGTACTTTCAGTGGTGGTACTTTCAGTGGTACTTTCCGTTGATTCCAATTTATTTTGCAAGATCTCGATTGCCTCTGCCTGCTCTGTTAAGGCAATTTTCTGCGATTCTATAACGCCTTCTAGATCTTCGATTTGTTCCTCTTGATCTGCCATTTTTCCTTTTAGCTTTTCGATTAATTCCGCTTGGTCATTCAAGCGTCCTTCTAATTGTTTGAATTTGTCCGCCATAAGTTTTCCTTCATCGACGATGCCTTCGAGCATTTCGATCTGTTTCGTTTGTTCAGTCATGTGTCCTTCTAATTGTTCGACTTTGTTCGTTTGGTCACTCATTTGTCCTTCTAGTTGTTCGACCTTGTTCGTTTGGTCACTCATTTGTCCTTCTAATTGTTCGATTTTATCCGTTCGCTCACTCATTTTTCCTTCTAATTGTTCGATTTTGTTCGTTTGTTCGCTCATTTGTTCTTCTAATTGTCCGATTTTCTCAGCTTTTAGCTTTCCTTCAGAGGCGATTCCTTCAAATATTTCGATCTGGTCCGTTTGATCACTCGTTTGTCCTTCTAATTTTGCGATTTCTCCCGCTATAAGTTTTCCTTCATCGGCGATTCCTTCTAGCACTTCGATTTTCTCCTCATGGTCATTTAAGCGCCCTTCTAACAGTTCGACTCTGTTCGCCAGCATTATATCCTCATATTTTAGTTCAAACAAATCCTCCATAATTTCATATAGATCGAAAGTCACTTCCATACTTGAACGGCTGTCTGATCCTAGCTGTGCGCGAGCGGATGAAAATTGGCATTTCGATAAAATCGATATCCCTAAAAGTAATATTTTTAACATTTCAGGTAAAGCCATCTTGCTTTACTGCTTGCAGACTCAGCTACTAACTTATTATGCATAATACGATTATATGTGGTTTAAATATTGAGCCATCTCGTGGAAAAACCAACAATGTGGTTTCCGAACAGGTCCAATACATACCGGCCTGTACAGTCATAGAAGCAGCCTAGAAGCTTGGAATTTTGGATTTAGAAAGTAGAGAAATTGTACTATCCGTGTGGCGAAAATAAAGGCGCTGATCAGCTTCGCGGTTACCGCGAATCTGATCTGCGTCTTTGTTTTCGCATATGCAGATTGTTGGTTTTCCCATGAGGTGGCTCTATTATTGAAAGACTATGAAATGAAATTAGATTCATATTGTCAAAACAGGATGCAATCTGAGGTTTGCACAACTTACGCCCATACAATGAATGCTGTAAGACTAGAATTATTAATTTTGAAGAGATTGTATTATACAATAAGACCAAGAAAGATTAATGTTGTATATTTTTTCGTTTCTTTTAAAAACAACACCCTAACATATTGTATTTCTATTTAGAAATTATTTGCATTAAGGTTCGCATAAGTTGTGAACTACAGTAAGACCAACATAATATATACGAGACGTAGGTTTCTTGATGGTTGATAGTACATTAGGTATAAAACCGTCAGTAGCGATTAAGCCGTTGTGCAGTTTTGGGGATGGAACCCTATCATCAGTCATTGAAGAACGCTAAAAGCATTTATCTTCTTGAGCACATCGAACACATCCGCTTAACAAAATATATTCATTTTAAAAGTGAAGAAGAATGCACTGAAAACGTGAAAATGCAGGAGGTCACAGTGAACACAGAGTGACATTTCCTTCAAGTATCGTGCTGGTGCCGAGATTGCTTGATGTTGTCAAAGACGACAAAAAGATGAATGAAATCATAAAGACGGGCCCTGTCTACAGAACGATGATGGGCGGCTTAACCCAACAGCTTTAATTTACCCTGGTAGACATTTTATCCACAAATTGAATTTTGCCCACAATAATTCCCTTTTTAGATTACATTTTATTAACTTTACGCACACTTTACAAGGTCAAAACAAGTGTTGGCTTTGCTTTGAAATGGATGACTTTACGTCCCAGTCAACAATTTAAGTCACGCCAAAGCCATCTCGTTTCATGAATGCAGTATTGTACCTACTATCAGGACATCGCGCTTGCACTAGAATAATCGCTTTTTTTTTTTCTCAGAAGTCAGATACAGAGACAAGAACGTTGGTGATATTAAATTAGATATATTAAACATTATTCCTATGTCAAAAATAAGCTTGAAATACTCACTAGAAAATTGTTGTCACAAGTTTATTACAAACAAAATGTGTCTTTTATCAAAGACGCCATTTGCTCTACCTTGATTTCGAAGTACACATTTTTTCCCCTCTGAGGCAATGTTTTATACCGCTACTGGCTCAGCGCAGTCGCTGATTGAATCCGACATATTTCCATTGTCATCTTTTACATTCAAAACTGTCATTGGGATGCCGGTACTTTTAGACAAACCAGGTGCCTCTGCTGGTTTTGCTGTTTGTATCCAATATTTATCTTTTATTGATAGGAATAAATTCAGGCGTCCTTGAAGTCGCTGTTGTGGCATACGTAGACAAGAGGGTTAACCATACACGATGCTTTGGCCATCAGACAAGGCAGCTGCACCTGGAATAACAAGAATGACACTGGGGAGATATAAGCCCAATCATAAGAATGCTATAACTGCCATAACGGAAATTATTAGTGTAAGGGGACCAGTGATCGATCAAACATAGCCCATGTTTGATAAATTTTCGGCTCAGAAATACATTGGAGAATGCGTGTGTACATACCATATCGAAGCTTGACCCTTCGCCATGTTTTTTCAGTATGTCAATTTCTGACATCATCACGTCACGTTATCAGTGACGTCGTTTCAGGGTCAGAATAATTATTGTTACCCCTTACCACGAAACACATTTTGGAAATGTTCAATGAGTTAAAAGAAATAAAGCAGCGAAATGAGGTGGTTAAACGCATAAACGACCTAGAAACAATAGAAAACTGTTGAAAAATAGCTCGCAAATCGCAGACATTGTCAATTAATTGCAGCGTTATCCTATTCAATTTGGAATGTGGATCATATTTGTTTAGTATGAAGTGAAGTTAAAAAAATTAGCCAGTCGGAACGAATGCAGATCGTTTCTTCTTGGCGAATTTATTGAACACTCACCACTTTTAAAAAGGTGCAAGTAGGCAAAGATCAGGAAAATGCGCAATCAGAAAAAAGATTCCCACTCCAAAAACCGAGGTGGGAAAAAACCAAACTAACAATCAGGTACTTATACCATGAAACATATCGTAAGCCGAATGAGCAACTATTTTCCCAATAGGTGGCCACTCAGTTACCTTCACTTAACTAAAAATATGAAAACATACATACGGCGCCAACAGCACAAAAAAAATTTAAACACCAAGACATAAAACAAAAAGAACCACCACAGAAGTATCGACTTGGAACGAACAGTAACACAGAGTTACTGGCGTGCTTAAACCGGTTTTACAGGATCCTAACCTCACCCTCAGCTTCTGCAGTGGTATATAACATTTAGTTTGTTCTTCGGTCTTCGTGGTGAATCTCTAACTGGTCAATGAATCATCAAGAACAAACAAATAAATCATGATAAACATCCTGATGAATCAAAAACCAGGACTCACAGATTGAGTAAGCTGCCCGACGATGGAGATCCCTGGGCGCCGAATAACCTACTAACTCCGGAGCAAAAGAAAAACACCAGTTGGACCCCGGTGGGCCAAGCAACAGACAAGAAGCTCCGGCCCCAACCAACTAAAATGAAAATTAAAACTGAGATCCTTTAAGAGCAGTGAACACATTAATGAGAAAGGTGATGGGCCATACCGCGGTTTCGACTATTGAAGTCTCGTCAGTGACCCTTTAGATTTGGCAACATGGAGCCAAAGAGAATTACTGAAATTTTGCAACTTTCAACAGGGTAGTCGATACAAAGACTAGTGCTATCTAAATGGGGCCAAATATATTAAACATTGGTTAGAAAATGAATCTTAACCGATAATAAATTTCTGAGTTCTCAGAATATCTTCGCTGATCTCAAAGGACCAAAAAGCTTTAAGTCGGGGCCATCATAGAGTCTGACGCCCGACCCACCGGCGTGCAATTAAAGAAGGAAGCATAGTTATCAACCATGATTGGGTTAAAAACTAAGCATGCAGACTGTCGCATAACATTCAAGTTATAACCTACACGTCTGTAACGTGTTATGATTTTTCTGAACTGAAAAGAAAAATCGTTAATTCTTAAAGTTTCTTAAATTTGTAAACTAAGTCACCATAAAATTCAGGTTCCGAAAGGCCCTCACTTAAAAGCGTCTTTAACCCAACATTATATTTGGAAATCAATTCATAGTGTTTACGATAAAATTTAGAAAAGGTTTTTCGAAGTTTATGATACCGATAGCCCTGTTGGAGAAGTTTTGCCGTTAAACATTTATTTCGAGCGTTGAAGTCTGTAACATGATTGCAGACTCTAGCAAACCTTATAAGTTGCGAAATGTATACACCATAAGAAGCACGACGAGGAACGTCACCATCCAAAAAAGGAAAATTTACTATATCAAAATCAAAGTCGTCGCGCTTATCATAAATTTTAGAAGAAACAAATCCATTTGCAACAGAAAGATGTAGATCTAAAAAGGGGGCTTCGGTATCTGAGATATTGGCTTTGTTTTACTGAAGTTCAGGTGGATAAATTTGATTGACCATACCTTCAAAATAAGGGTTGTCAATGTTCAAAAGGTCATCGAGGTACCTAGATGTGGAATTAAAATCCTCGAAAACATCATCTTTATTATCATGGTTAAGAGAATCCATGAAATCTCTTTCGTAGCAGTATAAAAATAAATCAGCTACGAGAGGTGCGCATTTGTACCCATCGGAATTCCAACAATTTGTCTGTATAACTTGGTCCCAAATCTAATATAAATAGTATCAAGGAGATAGGATAAGGCGTCGCACACATTCTGACATGACCAAAGTGTAAGCAGTACAACTAAGACCCCCTCTTCGTAAAGCGTCAGAATACGCAAGAAGGAAAGCTTTACAAATAAATTTGAATTAATGTTTGTAAGGTAATATAATGTGCTTTAATTTGAGACAAGCATAATACTTACTTCAGGCATCCTTTGAGAATAAATAGCCGTTAACCACTTGTTGATCGATCATTGGTCCCTGATCGATCACTGGTCTTCTGATGCTATGTTTACGGAGATATACGCATGGTAAAGCATTTGAAATGAACTGATGCTTAAAAAGTGCTTCATACATAAGCACCCAATTAAACCACAAAAGCATATATGTGTGGATGAGTTGACTTGAAACCACTTTTCCGTGACAGGCTCTGGCACGAGCACTTAACTTATCGGAGTGCAGTTTAGCTAGCTGATCTATTAACTAGTAATAAGATAGTCAGTCAGTAGCGTAGCTTCGTCTTGAGTCACAAGCAGGTCATCTTTTTCTTTTGGTCCCAACTGGCGGGGCCGTAACGCATTTATCACTTAGCCTTATTATCTTAAACGTATACCTGAATAGATTGTAAACAATGGATAAAACATGGAAATGTACGGATTTGAGATTTGAAAGGCTTTACAAAGAATTTTGTAATATCCACCGATTTCGGGTTACTTTCTAGGCAACAAATTGGAAGCACTAGAAGAACTGATGCATTCCCTCTCAGATGTGAGACACTTCAGCACTATAAGAAAGGCAGTCAACTAATGCGAACTTCTCAATTTGGAAACGATTTTCAGTTCTGTATGATAATTTGGGACTTCGTCGCTTCATTATCACATTGTTTAGTACCACAGCCATTAATGCTGCTAATGATGAAAGTTTCTTCAGTCTTAAGTTTTTTTGTACCCGACAAAATTTTTACAAACAGGAATAAAGCGGCAATAGATCAATAGGCTACTATCTTCGTGTTGCTTCTGATGCATACCGTCAAACGTATGTAGAGTATCACACCCAGTGAGTTTGTGACTGTTTGCCACAAATGAAGAAGTTTTAAGTTATAAAGCATAAATTTATATTTGTTCGTTTGTGTGTTTGTTTGAATTGATGCTTTACATCTCAGTCAACAACGTTGGTTATGTCGGGACATTGCCTCCATTCTATGGGACTGTTACATAAAATGAAGATGTTATGACACCCAATAAGTGCTTTCGATTTAACCATCCAAGTAAGCCACAAAGGCTTATGTGTATGGATGGTTTGACGTGGACCACTTTTCCTGGGCAGGCTCACACCAGAGCGGTTAACCAGTAATCAGCATAAGCTTTGTCTAGAGGCACAAGCAGCCCATCTATCTCTTTAGGTACCGATTGGCGGGGACCAATTTTCCCATTACGAAAACATGCCCGTACAATATACAGTGATTTTTAAATTTGTAAAAAATGAAAATTTTCAGTAATTTTTTTTTTAATTTGTCTTATTTTCGCACAAAACATAGATTGTGGGTACACGTTAGAACCGCCTCGCCGAGGCGGTTCTAACGAGTACCCACAATCTATGTTTTGGAGCTAAAATAAGAAAAATATATCCCTGCATACCCCAGTTTTTCAGCATAAAAGTGGGGTTTAAGGGGATATACGTTGCACGGTCATGTTTTCCTCATGCACCTGACCACAGTTTAACTTAGATTTGTTCTTACCAGTAACAATGAAACGCTCTCGACGTCTATATCCAATAGTGACTCACAGAGGCTAACAATGGCGTATGGTGACCACGATAACAGAAAACAAACTGAAAATAAAACGTGTGATTTTGTTACATTGTAAATCAACTTAAATCTAAATTGTCATGAACAAAAAATCACTTAGGTAGTTGCTAGTGATTTATCATCGTTATTGGTTTATGTGATATTGAGAAGAAAACTCTTCATACATGTACTTAATGCCGAGTTTGAGGGTTTGGATCAAATTGGTGTTGCTGAACAGCTGTATTCTGTCCTTGTGAAATTATGCTATCTCCAAATAAAATATACCCAGAGGACAGTGGTTTCCTCCCCGAAAACCGAAAAAAATGTTGACTGGAAACATAAATCACAAAGGGATCTCCATCGTCGGGCAGCTTACTGAATCTGTTGAGTCCTCGTTTTCTGATACATCGGGGTGATTATCATTATTTATTCGTTTGTCATTGATGATTCATTGACTAGTTAGAGATTCACAACGAGGACCGAACAACTAACTAAATGTTGTGAACCACTGCAGAAGATGAGGGTGAGGTTAGGCACCTGTAAAACCGGTTTAATTCCAAGGCGATACTTCTGTTGTTTTGTGTTTTGGAGTCGAGTATTTGTGCTGTTAGACTAGTGTTCGGGTAACAGAGTGGCTGCCTATTGGGGAATAGCTGCTCACTCGGCTTACGATATGTTTTTTGGCATACGTACCTAAGTGTCATTTTAGTTTTTTCCCACTCCTCGGTTTATGGAGTGGGAATATCTTTCTGATTGCGCCATTTCCTGATTATTGCCTACTTGTAACTTTCTACTGTAAAACTGACCAATTGTCATTGCCACAGAGAACGTATCTTGTATGTCTCTTTTCACACGTTGTTTTCTTATCCATTCTGATTGCTTTCGTCTTTCTTTCCATACCTAAAATGAGTGAAAATATAGTAATGAGGTCGTTGGAGGAATTGTAAAGAAATCTTGAGACCGCAGCTTTTCTGCAATTTCTGTATTACATGTAATGTTTTATATTGCGGTTTAATATCCCAGCCAGGAGTCATGTCGGACGGAGCTACCGCTTCAGGACTGTGTAATAACCGGTACTTTTGGGAGTTCTGCTGAAGGACACGGCGCCCCGTGTAGGAATCTACCACCAGGCCACCGCGCTCCCCAATCTGCAACGTATACCAATAACTTAGCCAGAAACAGTTACAGTAGTAATGTGTTAAAAAGGTACCTATACTACCTCTCTTTCAAAACCTTACCACGCGAGGCCAAACTGTAAGTCAAATGGCAATTTCTATACCAACTTGTTGTTACCTTATTAATAATACATAATAAAAATAAAACTGAGATCCCTTAATAGCAGTAAACATATTAATGAGACAGGAGATGGGTCATACCATGTTTCGGCTACTTGGTTCTTTTTGTTTTATGTCTTGGCGTTTAAAAAAACTTTATGTGCTGTTGGCGCCTTATGTATGTTTTAAATATTTTTATTTTAATCGCGAAATATGGGTCACATGACCAAGATGGCCGCCATGCCCATATATGGAAACAAACCACTCAAAAATCTTCTTCTCCAGAACCGGCAGGCCGATTTTCACGAAACTTGGTATGTAGCATTTGGGACTACAGCCCATCATAGTTTGATAAAATGATGACCCTAGGATGACCTTGACCTATTTTACGGCAAGGTCAATTTTGAAAACATATGCTTTTACATGGGAAAAAAGGGAAAACTATTGATTTTTTAAAAATCATTGCAGCCTGAGACCTGAAAAGTGGTAGATGCAAACAACTAATGGAGTAGATAGAGGTATGTGATTAATTTATGTCAAGGTCATCTCTTGACCTTGGCCGGTCTGTCGTCCATACACACTTGTCAAAGATCTTCATCTCTGAAACCACTTTGCAAATCAAAGTTAAATTTTATATGGAGCATCAATGGGTAGGGGGAACAAGAGTTTGATCGCGAAATCCGGATCACATGACCAAGATGGCCGTCATACCCATATATGGTAACCCCCCCCCCCCCCAAAAAAAAAGAAGAAAAAACTGTGACTGTACTTTACTTGACTCTCAGGCGAGCGATCGTTGCCCTTGGGCTACTTGTTTTTGATATATAATAGATGTGCAAATTTCAAATTCTAAAATTTGTGAAGTAAGTGTAGTGTATACAGCGCAGTAAACCACACTAGGTGTATGAGCATGCTTTTCCACCGACGGGCTTTGCTGAGGCTTGGCCCAGCTGCAGGTTACACACTCAGGCGTTTAGTTTTTAATTGTAACAACCACTTTACTGCGATATTCTTAAAACACATTGAATGAAAATTAGGGTATAACTTTGTAAATAGTGTCAAAAAGACACAAAATTTTCACACCTAGTACAAAAATGATTATTTTTTCACAAATAACGTATGAAATTACAAACCGTTACCCACGAACAAATGCTACTTTTTGTTTAAAAATTTGGGCTTCATATATTATGCAATCTGGAAGTTTTGTCCCCATACTTAACAAAATATATAAACAAATTTCCCTAGTTGGCTGTAACGATTGATCAAACAACTTGAGAAGAATTGTAAATTTATTTCTAAATATTGCAGGGGTATATTAATAAATGAACGCAGCTGTATATCAGGGACCCCACCTTGAACAGTATCCGTGTATAACAGAATGCCAGTATAATGCACGGGATAAACAGTACAAACACGAACATGGAAAGTGTGTAGTATTTGTCAGAAATTGTGTTTGATTTCCAATTCGGAGCGCACGAAATATTTATCCCTTCTAGTGAATACGACCCCCACCCAATTAGTTGAAAGATCGCCTAGAGAAACTCAAATAGAAAACAAAATAATATTTTGTCACAGTTTGGCTTTTGTGAATCTGTGTCTGTTTTTGAGATTTGATCACTAACATCGCATGTCTAATATGAAAACGTCCGAATAATAAAAAAGGGTCTGAAAATTATCAGTGTCTGTATTCACTAGAGGACCGCATGGAAGACTGGTCGTTGTGCTAAATACGTTATCCTGTATAAATATAGAGATTATTATTATTACTATTATTATTAAATAGCGTTGTACGGATAATCCTGTGAGTAAAAATATGGACGTCGTTCCCAAAAGCGTAACAATAAATCCATCCCATGTACAGCCAATTTCACCAAAAATGTACTCCTCAGCAAAACTTAAAACTATCACGAAAGGAAAAGCATTGACTACAATCAACAAATCACAACTTATCACAGAAGCTATCCAGTAGTTAAGTCTCGTGTGATTTTTTTTTTTTTTTTTTTTTTTTTTTTTTTTTTTTTTGTTTTGTTTTTTGTAACCATACAGTACCAAAATATTTTCAGCTAACGCCAACACAAACAAAACCGACATAGAAATACCAATTGCTACGAATATTCCACTCGACGCCGTCAGTTTCGTATTTTGTATTTATTTGTATAGAATATATGTTGTATACTCCTCATACTACAACATTTTATCAATACAACAAAACAGTGGACACCTCTTGATGTTACATACATGCAGCATAAATCTGGGTCAAAGGGTGGGGTCAGATTTAAAAAAAAAAATATTTTGTCAGAAAACATATTATTTGCCATAGATTATCAAGAAAATACTACAATAAGGTACAAGTAAGCAAAGATCTGGAAAAGGCGCAATCAGAAAATATTCCCTCTTCAAAAACCGAGGTGGGAAAAAACTAAATTAACAATCAGGTACTTGAAAACATATCGTAAGCCGAATGAGCAGCTATTTTCTCAATAAGTGGCCACTCAGTTACCCAAACCTAACTTAAAATTTGAAAACATACTTAAGGCGCCAACAGCACAAATTTTAAACTCCGAGACATAAAACAAAAAGAACCACCACAGAAGTATCGCCTTGGAACGATCAATAACATAAAATTACTGGCGGGCTTAAACCGTTACTGGCGGACTTAAACCGGTTTTACATGGCCGTAACCTCACCCTCGGATTCTGCAGTGGTTCACAACATTTAGTTAGTTCTTCGGTCCTCGTGGTGAATATCTAACTAGTCAATGAATAATCAAGAAGAAACAAATAAGTCATGATAAACTTCCTGATGAATCAAAAACCAGGACTCACATATTGAGCAAGCTATCCTGTGATGGAGATCCC
Organism: Rugalucina vietnamica; assembly: GCA_964017185.1. Lineage (NCBI taxonomy): Eukaryota > Metazoa > Mollusca > Bivalvia > Lucinida > Lucinidae > Rugalucina > Rugalucina vietnamica. Next base: position 6,089,673 of record OZ024884.1, on the reverse strand, counting down.
TGGGCGCCGAATATCTTACTAACTCCGGAGCAAAAGAAAAACACCAGTTGCACCCCGGTGGACCAAGCAACAGACAAGGAGCTCCGGTCCCAACCAACTAAAATGAATAGTTTTAAGTCGGGTCCATCATAGAGTCTGACGCCCGACCCACCGGCGTGCAATTAAAGAAGGCAGCATAGCTATCAACCATGATTGGGTTAAAAACTAAGCATGCAGACTGTCGCATAATATTCAAGTATGCTTATTGCAATCTAAACTATTTGGTTGAAACCACTTATGCACGAATAACAGATACATCATCTTTATCAGTTTTATTACTATTAATAACACTGTTCATCACTTATGCAAAAACCTGTACCTTAAAAACACTATGCAAAATAAAGTTAGCAATTTTTAATTTTATCAGTGACTCCATATGTTTTGTAGACATTAGGGAAGTTATTCTGGCTGGCTTGCATGTATCAAATTATGGTAAAACCATTCGCTGTGTGGTGCTGAAGTGACAAGATTATAGTCCGCGGAGGCGTAGCTCAAACCATCAAATATAGCAAAAACCATCAAATATCGATAAACATATTTTGCACAGTATGTAGTAATTTTCCGTTGAGCGACAGGTGGGTATGATATTTCCTGACCTGTCCAGCCAAAAGCTTGCAACGAGCATATTTAGATTTCGTATGTATCTAATTTGAATGATGACGTGTGTGCATTCATTCATTTCAGACCTTCAAATAAATTCTGTGTCATTTTATGTTTGTGAAAATCATGCAGTAATTGAGACATCTATGTGAAAATGAGTTTTGCTTATACGTGTACAAAATTAAGGGGATGCCAATTGTCAAAATCTAATACTTGTATAATTTTTACCTGTATAAAGAAAAATGGCATTTTTACAAGACGACTGGATATTCTTGACACATTCTTGTATGAGTCGTTCAAACATCGAATACAGATTATTTTATGCCCAAAAACTCAGGTCTAGAGGACTCAGCAACACGCTTATAAGCATTGTTCAAGCTACTTCCTGGTTTAATTCCGTTTTCATCCGTCTGACATGCTGGGTAAATTTTACTAAACGCTATGGCTATAAACATGATCTCCAACTTATTAACTACAATCTTTGAAAGTATTTCGAACAAAAAGTCAATATTGTGGGAGAAATCATACTATTTACTGTATCTGCTGTAAAAGGTTTTCAACACATATGATAAATACCATGCTTTCCTCAAGAAGAAATAATCTCTGAGTGGACAAACTTTCAAAGGTTGTAGTCAGGCTTTTGGAGATCATGTTTATGGTGGTAGTTTTGAGTAAAATTATCCAGCATGTCAGACAGATGAAAACGGAATCAAACCAGGAAGTAACTTGAACAATGCTGATAAGCGTGTTGCTGAGCCCTCTAGAGCTGAGGTTTGGGGCTTAAAGTAATCTGTAATCGATGTTTGAATGTCTCATACAACAATGTTTCAAGAACATCCAGTCTCCTCGGTAAAATTGTCATTTTTCTGTATACAGGTAAAAATTATACAAGTATTAGATTTTGACAATTGGCATCCCCTTAAAGAACAGATCAGCTATGTGGTAGTTGCTAATGACATGGCGTATTTTGCTCCCTCTCTGCTTCTTTAACCCCGATTCGTGAAGTATTTCGACATGTTCTTTGGCTACATAACATGGTTTATGGTCTACCTGTTTAGAAACTCTAATGACATATTTTATCATGACTTACCACAATACTTGTTATTGTTTTAGCAATGATATACAGGTAACTCCCAAAACAATTTATGAAAATAATGTCTCTCATTAAACATCAAACTATTTAGATGTATTTTTGGGTGTCTAAGACCCTTGACACTGAACTAAATGCTTAAAAATCATAACAATGATGGAAATAGATACAGATATGCAACAAAAATGTTTTTTATTCCAATTTATATTTTCAATTTTTTTATCCGTACCTCCGCTTCAGTAGCCATTTCTACAGACTACTGAGTATGTGGAGAAATGATTCACATATTATGGCATTTATCCATTCTTAAGACATCCTACTAACGTCCTCACTGTAAAATTGCAGTAAACATTACTTTAAAATGGGGTTATGGGCTTTCGAAAACAGGGCATATATTGCCCGAAAATGTCACTAGTCGTTGGATATATAAAACATTATTCCAATATCTAAAATAAGCTTGAATCACTCACTACGAAATTGTTGTCACACGTTTATAACAAATAAAATGTACAGCTGTATTTATACTCAAATTCATAATTTAGTCTGCTAGAATTCGAATAACTCTTTCCCTCTGAGTCAATGTTTTATACCGCTTCTGGCTCAGCGGAATCACTGAATAAATCAGACATATTTCCATTGTCATCTTTTACATGCATAACTGCCATTGGTATGCCTGTACGTTTACACAAACCAGGTGCCTCTGGTTTTGCTGTTTGTACCCAATATTTATCTTTTAATGATAAGAATAAATTCCGAAAGGCGTCCTTGAAGTCGCTGTTGTGGCATACGTAGACAAGAGGGTTAACCATACACGATGCTTTGGCCATCAGACAAGGGAGCTGCACCTGTAATAATAAGACATGTCACTGGGAGATATTAGCCCAATCATTAGAATGCTAAAACTGTCATTATGACAATTAAAAATAATATTGTAAAATTTTTATACTTTCGGCATATACGCATGGTAAAGTATTTGAATTGCATTGATGCTTAACGCCCAATTCAACAGCTAGGGTCATGTCGAGACGTTGCCTCCATTTTATGGGACTTTTACCAAAAATTAGGATGTCATGTCATCAAAAAAGTGTTTAAAGTATTACCACCCAATTAAGCCACAAAAGCTTATATGTTTGAATGATTGAGTTGAAACCACTTTTCCTAGACAGACTCTGGCCCCAGCACTTAACCAGTAATCAGATGGTCAGTCAGTAGCGTATAAGCTCTGCCTTTAACGCAAGCAGGTCTTCTACTTCTTTAGGCCCAATCGCATTCACCCCTTAATTATCTGTAACGTATACCTGAATAGATGGATAAAACATGGAAATGTAAGGATTTGGAATTTACAAAGGCTTTTCAGAAAAAACATAACACGTTACAGACGTATAGGTTATAACTTGAATGTTATGCGACAGTCTGCATGCTTATTTTTTAACCCAATCATGGTTGATAACTATGCTGCCTTCTTTAAATGCACGCCGGTGGGTCGGGCGTCAGACTCTATGATGGCCCCGACTTAAAGCTATTCATTTTAGTTGGTTGGGGTCGGAGCTTCTTGTCTGTTGCTTGGCCCACCGGGGTCCAACTGGTGTTTTTCTTTTGCTCCGGAGTTAGTAGGTTATTCGACGCCCAGGGATCTCCATCGTCGGGCAGCTTACTCAATCTGTGAGTCCTTGTTTTTGATTCATCAGAATGTTTATCATGATTTATTTGTTTGTTCTTGATGATTCATTTACTAGTTAGAGATTTACCACGAGGACCGAAGACTAAATGTTATGAACCACTGCAGAAGCTGAGGGTGAGGTTAGGATCCTGTAAAACCGGTTTAAGCCCGCCAGTAACTTTGTGTTACTGATCGTTCCAAGGCGATACTTCTGTGGTGGTTCTTTTTGTTTTATGTCTTGGTGTTGAAAAATTTTTGTGCTGTTGGCGCCTTATGTATGTTTTCATATTTTTAATTGAGTTAAGGTAACTGAGTGGCCACCTATTGGGAAAATAGCTGCTCATTCGGCTTACGATATGTTTCATGGTATAAGTGCCTGATTGTTAGTTTGTTTTTTTCCCACCTCGGTTTTTGGAGTGGGAATCTCTTTCTGATTGCGCCTTTCCCTGATCTTTGCCTACTTGTACCTTTTTACAAAGACTTTTGTAATATCCACCGATTTTGGGTTATTTTTTATGTCACAAATCGGCATTTTTATTGGTTTCGTGAGGGTTAATTATGATGCACTAATAGAACCGAAAATAAGTCAACGAATGCATTCCCTCTCAGATATGAGACCTTTTAGCACTATAGGAAACGAAGACAACTAATGCGTACTTCTCAATTAGGAAACAGTTTTCAGTTCTATATGATAATTTGGGACTTTGTCGCTCCATTATCAAATTGTTTAGTACCAGATCCATTAACGCTGCTAATGATGAAGGTTTCATCAGTCATACTTTTTTGTATATGACAAAAAATTACAAAGAGGAATAGAGCGGCAATAGAGCAAATGGCTACTACTATTGTAGTGTTGCTTCTGATGTATACCGTCTTTATTGACAAACGTGTGTTGAGTATCACACACAGTGAGTATGTGACTGTTAGCTACAAATATGAGTTTGCCACAAATGCAGGTCACCAAGTCAACAGGCATAGAAAACTGTAATCTTACCAGTAACAATGAAACGCTCTCGACATCTATATCCAATAGTGACTCACAGAGGCTAACGACGGCGTACGGTGACCACGATAACAGAAAACAACCTGAAACAAAACGTGTGATTTTGTCACATTGTAAAATCTACTAAAATCTAAATTGTCCTGAACAAAACATCACTTATGTAGTTGCTAGTGATTTATCTTTGTCAGTGGTGTATCTGACATTGTGAAGAACCCCCTTGATACATTTACAAGACTTAATGCCGAATTTGACGGTTTGGGTCAAATTGGTGTTGCTGTACAGCTGTGTTCTGTCCGTGCGCAATAACGCTATCTCCAAATAAAATATACCCAGAAAACAGTGGTCTCCTCCCCGACAGAAATGTTGACTGGAAACATAAACCACAAAATAAGCAAACGACTTTATTGTAAAACTCACCAATTGTCATTGCCACAGAGAACGTAACTTGTATGTCTCTTTTCACACGTTGTTTTCTTATCCATTCTGATTGCTTTCGTCTTTCTTTCCATACCTAAAAAAGAGTAAAAATATAATAAGGAACTCGTTGGTGGAAGTTTAAAGAAATACAAAGTACCGCAGCCTTTTCTGCAGTTTCTGCACTGTATGTAATGTTTTATATTGCGGTTTATTATCCGAGACAACAGTCATGTCGGGACAAGCTACGCTTCAGGACAGAGTAATAACCGGTATTGTTGGTAGTTCTGCTCAAGGACACAACAAGCGCCCCGTGTATGGATCTACCACCAGGCCACAGCGCTCCCCAATCTGCAATGTATTCCAATGACTTAGCCAGAAACAGTTACAGTAGTAATGTGTTAAACAGGTACCTATACTACCTCTCTTTCAAATCCTTACCACGCGAGGCCAACCTGTAAGTCAAATGGTATTTTCTATAGCAACTTGTTACCTTAATAATAGATAAGCTTCTTTCTATGGAAAGCAATAGCCCATATAATTTGATTGTCCATTAGCAAAGAAAATCTAATATTGAGCTGCGCCTTGAAAAACACACCATATAATGATTTCCTAAATGGCCAGACACGAATAGGGTTGTACAACCACAAATTGAATCTAAAAAGGAATTGAATAGAGTGCAAAGTACCTGCTATCTTTCATAACAATATGGCAATGTGAGTTTGTAATTATTTAAAACAGTATACATAGTAGTGCGTATTATATTATTTTGGTCGGTCCTTTGAGATCAGCGAGGGTATTCTGAGAAATCAGAAAATTATTATCGGTTTAGATTCATTTTCTAACCAAGGTTTCAATATATTTGGCCCCATTTGGATTTTACTAGTCTTTGTATCGACTATCCTGTTGAAATATACCAAATTACAGTAATTCCTTTTGGCTCCATGTTGCCAAATCTATAGGGTCACTGAAAAGGTTTTAGTAGTCGAAACCGCTGTATGGCGAAACCCCATCCCCTTTATTATTATTTTCACTGCTCTTAAAGGATCTCAGTATTATTTTTATTCACAAAGCTGCACATAGATCAAGCTATTCGTCAGGAAAACATGTCTGTTAAATGTAAACCCCTTTAAACCTCAGTTTCATATAGAAAAACTGGAGTACACAGGGTTATACATTTTTTTTATTTTGATCAAAAACATAGATTGGGGGTACTCGTTAGAACCGTGTTAGCGAGGCTGTTCTAACGTGTACCCACAATCAATGTATTGAGCAAATATTTTCAAAATATCAAAATTTTTCAATGACGTTTTCAATTATTACAGCTGAAAAAAATTCTCTGCGTATTGCATTGGAAAGTTTTCGTAATTACTTACGAGAGACTTGATTTTGCATTAAGCTGTTAAATGTTGCAGCCTATTACCATATATATCTATTCATACCATATAAATGGACAAACTCTGAATGGAAAGACTCTGAATAATCTTCTTGCATGGATTAGAGGGCGAAACCCCGCTAGGTTCGACTTCAAGAAATAAGAGCTTCAGTTGCACAATCGTACAAGCGTCCTGGCATATTAATCCATATTTGACGAATGGATTCTCCCATCATTATCAATTGGACGAGTCCACTTTCATTTTTAGGGGCATCAGGGGTGATTCTTAGATTTTATTCAATTTTTCGATGAAAATTCTCTTAACAAACAGAATAGCCCAAGATGACATGAGATTTCCGCGTTTTGCGGCGTCAATCTGGGCCTATTTTGTTTGCCCATGTCGCATAAAGGGGACGCCAGACTTACTTGCAAAATTATATATACTGACGCTTTTAGTTTTAAATTGTAAGCCACTTTACTGCGATGTTCTTAAGTACACACTGAATGAAAATCAGGGTATAACTTTGTAAATAGTGCCAAACAAGACACAAACTTTTTCACACCTAGTACAAAAATGATTATTTTTTTCACAAATTACGAATGAAATTACAAACCGTTACCCATGAATTATTGTGGAATTTCGAAAACACGAACAAAAGCTGCTTTTTGTTTAAAAAAATTGGGCTTCATATATTATGCAATCAAATCAGGCATACAAAAACATAAGATCTGGAAGTTTTATCCCCATACAAAAACATATATCAACAAATTTCCCGAGTTGGCTGTAACGATTGATCACAAACAATTTGAGAACAATTGTCAATTTGTTTCTAATTATTGCAGGGGTATATTAATAACTGAACTTAGCTATATATCAGGAACCTCACCTTGTACAGTATCCGTGTATAACAGAATGCCAGTATAATGCACGGAATAAACAGTACAAACACGAACATGGAAAGTGTGTAGGATTTGTCAGAAATTGTGTTTGATTTCCAATTTGGAGCGCACGAAATATGTATGCCTTCCAGTGAATAAGATCCCCACCCAATAAGTGGAAGTATTGCCCAGAGAAACCCAAATAGAAAACAAAACAAGATTTTTGTCATGGTTTGGCTTTTGCGAATCGCTGTCTGTTTCTGAGATTTGATCATGATGAAATAGCGTTGTACGGATAATCCTGTGAGTAAAAATATGGACGTCGTTCCCAAAAGCGTAACAATAAATCCATCCCATTTACAGCCAATTTCACCAAAAATGTACTCCTCAGCAAAACTTGAAACTATCACGAAAGGAAAAGCATTAACTACAATCAACAAATCACAACTTATCACAGAAGCTATCCAGTAATTAGTTCTCGTGTGAAGTGTTTTGGTCTTTTTGTATACATACAATACCAAAATATTTTCAGCTAACGCCAACACAAACAAAACCGACATAGAAACACCAATTGCTACGAATATTCCACTCGACACCGTCAGTTTCGTATTTTCACCGTTGCTGTTATTATCGTTCTTGGCAATAGTTGTTGTCAAATTCATGTTTTGAATTTATTTTCCCTTAAACTTGCATCAAATGTCCACTTAAGCAGGTAACGCGATTTTGTTCCATTCAATATCCTGAAACACTTATGGCTAACGTTTTACATTTCTACATTAGTTATTAACATATATACTGTTGCTCCCTTTTCTCGAAACAAAACCATGCCATTGAAAAATTCGATCTGATAAGTAACTTAATGTTGTTGTTGTTGTTGTTGTTCTTTTTTTCTTTTTTTTTTTTTTTTTACGGTTTTGTAATGTTTTGTATATTCTTCAGTTGAAAGAGGTTAAGCAATATTTTATTCCCGAAAAATTATCTATTTCGTTCTCATAGTTTGGCAGAAATGTATGCCAGTAACAATGGCTCGCCTACTTTGGTAACTGTTGACAAACTACTTCTTGTGACAACAATTCTGTCACTAGAAAACTTGTCATCGGAACCAGTACTCTAACATAATTACTCTAATGGCCTCCATTATCATCGACTTAGCGCATGCAAAGAGCTTATCATTCATTTCTGTCTATCGGTTTCTAATATGAGCCAAGGCTGGGGAATGCTAGTGCGATTTGAGCGAAAAGTAGTATACAAACATATCCGCAATACGATGTTCTCTACTCATTTTGCATGAAAATAATTGCAAGCGTTCTAGGTCTTCGTCCAAGGTTTTGGTTACAAATTTAGTACATTTTAGTTTAAAAAAAAAAAAGAAAATCTGTGATAGGTTGTATTTTGGGAAAGACCCATTTAGAACCGTTTAATTATTGTTTTCTCTATCTTAACCTCACGCTATTGTCACATTATTACTTAACACATTGGTCCACCATCGGATAATTGTCTATAACACATTTAAGCCTGGTGTCCTTTTTCAGGGAGATAGGTAAACAGTGTAGCCCCAGATATGACGCCGCAGAACGCGGCATTCCATCTGTAGATTAATTCTGTTTGCATAGAGAAATTTCATCGAACACCGAGATAAGAATTAGAAATCACTCGTAATGCCCCTGAAAATGCAAGTAGACAAGCCCAACAAATCATTAAGGGCGAATCCATTTTTCATAAATGGGTTAGATTATCATAGCTGTTTCCGAATGGGTCCTGATGTTATGTAAGCGCGCTATGTTCCGTTCTCGGTAAGAACTTTCTTCCTAGAAAATAGCGTCTACTTATCCTCATAAAGTAAACAACTGAAATCATCTCTATCATAGTAGCACTATACTTCCTTTCAGATCTAATAAGTTAACGACTTCCAAAACAAACAAAAATGTTTCCCTGTCCTCTATTTTCTGAGACAACACATCCCCTGTGTCGTTTCCTTGTGCATCTGTATCGAGGTTAAAGTCTTTGCTGAAGCCCACAAAATGCATGAATCGAATCAGTGACTCTCAGTGACGCCAAGTGTTTCTCTATGTTCTTAAACGCAATTTGACATTGTTCAGTTCAAACAAATGGTCGTCTTTTTTCTGTCAACGTATGCAATGGCGTTGCGGATTCAGCGTAACCTTTTATAAACCTTCTATCATAGTATCTATACGACCCGAAAAAAACTTCTTTCTGAGCCGTCGCACCAGGAAAATGGCATTTGCGAGAACAAAGACGCAGATCAGCTCTACAGTAACTGCACAGCTGATAAGAGTATTTGTTTTTGCCTCATAGATAGACCAATCTCTCTTCTTCTTAAATCCGAACATGGTGGGAAAACCAGATTTTCTGATGCGGAGGTATTATTGGTGTTTGATTGATGGGTATGTACTATTCCTGAACATCTAATATATTCTCAGTTGCCACCCCTTCGTCCGGGCCCGATATCGTAATGTTTCGGCCGCGTCATACCAAAGACGTTAAAAAAGGTACCGGTGACGTTATAAGGCAATCACTGGCTACCCTTCTCCCAAAAATAAAACATCACCAACATCGCATATCTAACGAAAGCGATTCATTTATTTTGGTATCAAAGATTAGCAAAGCACGCATATACAGTATAAAAACAGAACAATGTGATAAACTGTTATCTACACACTTGGGTGGGTGCATAAAAATAATCAGTTCTCCATCGTAATATTTTATGGCTTGCCAATCACTGCCAAGGATGACACAAAAAAGAAATAGTGATTTTCTTATTTCCATGGTGATCAATGAAAGTAAATATGAAACAAGTCTGAATTATTACACAAAAGGTCCGATAATTATCAATGTCTGTATTCAATGAAGGACCGTATGGAAAATTTTGCAAATGTGCTAAATACGTTATCCTCCTAAACTATATCGATTATTTTTATTATTATTATTATTATTATTATTATTATTATTATTATTATTATTATTATTTCATGCGGCCAAGAAATGGAAAACATCGCAAACAGTTCACATTTCTTTGGTTTCAATTTAAGTCCTGCTCCTCTTATTCTTTCCAACACTTGAATCAGATTTTCCAGTCTCATCAAAACTGCTTCCGAAAGTTATGATGTCATCCAAATATTCCGTACAAATATCCCATTGAACACATGCCAGAACAGTTTTCATCAACCTCTCGAATGTCACTGTGGCACTGCATAACCCAAAAGGCAATACTCTGAACTGGAAAAGGCCATTTCTCGTGATAAATACTGTCTTCGGAATATAATAATTCTCCATGACAACATGTCAGTATCCTGATCGTTGCCTACTTTTAACTTTTTGCTGAATATAAATCAAGTTTTGAAAAACATGTCAAACTTACTTCCTTGCATATTCACGGGGACCCAACTGTTAATCGTGATTATTGATGCGACGTGGAATGTTAATGCATGCTATTATGAAGTTTCGTATGCGTCGGCGAGTTCGTTACGAATGCGACGTTCCACATCCTCTGTCCTTGGACGGTAAGTACCACATGTTTTGCTCTCGTGAAAATAAACACATTCGAGCTTACAAAATCGGCGTCCACTATGATCTTCAAAATTCTTCTATGTTCCCACTTGAAGTCAATTGGAATACTTACGGCACTTGTGTTTTTCAGCTAATGGTTTATAAAGTTGACAGGTCGATACAAGATTGCCACGAATACACATTACATTCATAAAGTCATTTTGTTTTTCTAATTCTTGGGAGTAAACTAAGAAGTATAACACAGTCCCATGGGTGTCTTTATTGAAATATGTATCAAAATGGCTTTGTAAATGCACATTTATCTACTGAGCGTGAAAAACAGTAAGATAAGTATCTTTTGTATGCATCGAAGATGAAGGTACGTACTACTAGAATGAGTCATGGAAGAATTAACATTTTGTTGTGCTCTTACAAAAAGTTATTTACGTCAATGCAGAAGCATAACTTGCGCTTTTATCAAGCACAATATTGCATGGTGTATTTTTCCTTGGACTACATGTACTTCGTTGAGCGAGCTTCAAAGCATGTGTCATTTTACTTTTATTTTGAATGATGTCACAGAGTGGTTTTCTGATATAGCTTTGTCAGCATTCGAGTGACTTCTTTCCTAGAAAAAGCAACTCATTTTCGGGCATATCAGTGACATAGGTAATATGTTTTCTAACATTAAATGACCAATGACCACTAAGGCTAAACCAAGTATTATTTGATCGGCTCCATGCATTTTGATAAGCGGGTGGGGGGGGGGGGGCAGAAAACAAAAGAATTAAAGGGATTTGTGCGGTTTTATGTGCGGTTGTCAGTCAGTTTTCCATGGGAATGGTGTGTTGTACAAGAACAGCGATCAACTATGGTTATTTTATTGCAATTAGAAGAGTCTTTCGGGAGCCCTTTGAACCCTCGGCCTCAGGCTTAAACAAGTTTCTCCAGCCTCTGCAAATGTTAATACAGTATAAAAACATGGTTGACCCCTTTAACATGTATCTAGAAAATATTAATTGAAGAAAATGCATCACTGTCTCCATATCGTAACATTTTCTATTTTATTTTACTGATTCATCGGTCTCAATCTTCCACGATGCATTTCTGTGTCGCATATTAAATTTTAACAAAATCTACGATGCATACGATAGATGCTTATCTTACTGTTTTTCACGCTCAGTAAATAAGTGTGCATTTACAAAGGCATTTTGATACATATTTCAATAAAGACACCCATAGGACTGTGTTATACTTTTTAGTTTACGGTAAAAAATTAGAAAAACAAAAGGACTTTAAGAATGTAATGAGTTTTCGTGGCAATCTTGTATCTGCCTGTCAACTTTATAAACCATTAGCTGAAAAACACAAGTGCCGTAAGTATTCCAATTGACTTCAAGTGGGAACATAGAAGAGTTTTGCAGATCATAGTGGACGCCGATTTTGTAAACTCGGCTTTGTTTATTTTCACTAGAGCAAAACATGTGGTACTTACCGTCCAAGGACAGAGGATGTGGAGCGTCGCATTCGTAACGAACTCGCCGACGCATACGAAACTTCATAATAGCATGCATTAACATTCCACGTCGCATCAATAATCACGATTAACAGTTGGGTCCCCGTGATATTTATCAATTTGTATCCTACCAGAAACCTGAAGCCAACTTTGAGTCTCAAGGTATTCAGTGATAGACCTGAAAAATAAGCCATGTCTTGCTTCAAACATATTGCATTCTCGAGTTTCTCATTATGTAATCTAAGCTGGATAATTATAACATCAAAAAGAATCTAAAGCAGTTTTGAATGAACCTTTGGACCTATTTTTACATTGGCATTCGCCGTCCATAGTACTGGTTAAGGTGGACACAGGAACGGATTGAAAGGCGACTCATTTTACTGGTCTGAACAATGAACGGCAACTAAAAGCTAACAGTGCTTAGTACTGGTTTCGCCCAGGAACAGAAATAAAAGAAAACGATATTATATAAAATCATCCAGAGCAAGAGAAACGTTTGCATCCCTTAACATCGGAATTTGGCTGAACAGTCTTGATTCTATTTATCGAAACTGGTCTAGAAAATCAGCTTTTTCGGACGTGCATTATCAGAAAACGGAAACGGATATCAGAAGAATTACCTTGCTATCGGAGTTGTGTTGCGGAAAAATCCACATTCGGGGTCTCGGTCTTCGATCGCAAAATGATCTTACCATAAACCACTTAAACTGTCTAGAAATATTTGGATGGCTAGAAAAAAAATAGATATAAGAATGGAGCGGTTGTACAATCTAAATAAAGAAGACGCACAATCTTTGACCAGTTTCACACCCTTTCGGAATGCAAAAGGCATGATTTCTCATAACACAGTCTAAAGCAAAACATTCTGTATTTTTCACCTTCCGCAAGTAAAATACTACATCAGGAAAACATGTCCATGAAATGTATACCCCCCTCATACCCTACTTTTATACAGTAAAAATGGGGTTAACAGGGGTACACTTATTTTTTTTTTTCTTATTTTTGATCCGAACCATAGATTGTGGGTACTCGTTAGAATCCACGCCTCGGCGAGGTGGTTCTACCGTGTACCCACAATCAATGTTTTGAGCAAAACAATAAAAAATCTATTTTTTTCCAATAAAATTTTCAATTTTAGCTTTTGAAAAATCATTATAAATTGCATGGGCAAGTTTTCGTAATGTATACTAAATTTTCTGGAGATTGAAGACAGATATGAATTCAACAACAATGTTGATAGTCTCTTTCCTTTATTTGCTGTCGTATCACTGGACTTTAGTTCACTCGAAACTCCTTGATGACGCCGCGGAAAGTGACGTTAACGTCGTGAGGATACGGCTAACGGAAGAAAAATCTAAACGTATATTGCTGCAAAATAACGTTGAGACGCTAATGGTGAAGGTGGAAAGCCTGGAGAGGAAATTAAACGGTACGAGAAATTTACTTTCTTGTAATTGAGACTTTACCAAATAATGGTCTCTATTTTGCGTCTAATTTATCAAAATCAATTGTGATTATATTTCATGTTATATAAACTCGTGCTAAATGTTAACGCAGCAAAGATATAACTCTGTACGTCCAATGAGTTCATCAAACATGTGTACCTACTTATATACACTCCTTTCACTCGAGTTTGCCGTTTGAGCATTTGCATTACACAAGAAGACCATGCATTCTGAAGATCTGAGTTTCCTTTCATGTTGTCCACAAAGACATCTGGATTGATTGATATGCTGATTTGAGTGACAGTTTCAAACTAAATGAACTTCGAAACGGCAAACTCAAGTAAAATTTTTAACTTATTCTGTAGAATTTTGGTCATGTAGATACCGATAGGTAAACAACAGTCACACATTAGCGTATAACCAAAACGCGCGCCGGGCGTATGAAAAATGTCAAAACGCTGAAGATTTTGGACGTATAAAAATAATTTGTACCTTTAACTGGCTTTAGCAGTCACACATTAGCGCACGACTGAGGCGTGTGCCGGACGTATAAAAAATCTCAAAGTTTTAGAGTACGTTTGTCTTACGTCCCAGACACTCTAAGCACACGCTATGGGCACGCAGCGAACGTTCAACGCGCGCCGCACACACGCTTTGGGCACGCTACTGATGCAATATCTCATAAAATCGGAACGCGCGTGGAGCGTACACTGGCGTGCCTCAAACGTGCGCCAAACGCGTTCGAAGTGTATTCAACGTGCCTGTAGCGCACGTGGAACTTATTCGAAACGTATAAGTCACACGCCCGGGACACGCCGAGCTTCTAGAAATTTTTTAAGCATATTAAAAAAATTTTTGATCCCAAACGCGCGCGAAACGCGCGATGATTTTTAGCGACATACAGCGACGCGCGCCGGACGTACACCAACCGTACACAACGTACTCGTAACGCGTTTCGAACGTGTCTCCGACGTGTGTCTGGCGTATGTGGAATTTTGCAATTTTTCAACACGCCCGGCGCGCGTTTCACTTATACGCTAAAGTGTGACTGCTGTTTAACTGCTAAAATTTATAAAATTCTGCTTTTGTCTCTATACTATTTCAAATTACCTGAAGATAAATGCTGAATAGATTTTAAGAACACCTGGCACCTGGGACACTGTTTCAGTTCTAAAATAGGATAAAAAGTTACCTGATTTACACACACAAACTTTATTGACCTAAATGCTCAAACGGCAAACTCGAGTGAAAGGGGCTGTACTTACAAGTTCTTACTCTGCTAATATTCATGGCGCGAAAATATAGTTTTCTATGTACTTGGCTGCAATTCGTTAGCTATAAACCAAAGCAGAATTGATGTTGTCAATATTAACCAGTTTGGCTATTGTTGTTATTGCGAATGCGTATCATTGAAACACGTTTTATGGCCATTCTGGAGGCTTGGTTAGTGGGTAGGCAATATCCCATATCCCAAAATAAACCGTCCAAAATATCCCATATCCCAAAATTAATTTAACTCGTATCCCAAAATAAATTCTAATATCCCGTATCCCAAAATTCTTGAATATCCCATATCCCAAAATAAAAAAAAACACAAATATCCCAGTATCCCTTAAACAAGTAGCCCAAGGGCAACGATTGCTCACCTGAGAGTCAACAAGTACAGTCACTGGACAAAGTGTTTTTTTTTTTTTTTTTTTTTTTTTTTTTTTTTTTTTAAGATCTGATCAAAATTGAAAATGCTGGAGTGGCCACAACACTAAACATTGAAGTCCATGGAAAATATAAGTTGCCATAGCAATCAGAGTTCTTATCTGATTGGAACAAAAATTATAAATATTCGTTCCTCTTACCTGTAGATGCTATATGTGAAATATGGAGAGAATTCGCCTCATGACTCAGAGAAGAAGTTGTTTTATATTATTTTTTTTTTTCAAAAATTCAACCTTTATATTGACATAGCAACCTATCAAATTAAGCAATTTAATCAAAAGTCACATAAAATCACGGAGGGCCACTGAACAAATGTTCATGTAAAAATAAAATTCAAATATCCCCAGTGAAACAACAGAAATTGACAATTCCCACTTTTCCCCGTATAAGACAATGGAAACCAGGTTGCCAAAGCAACCAAAGTAGTTGGACAAGGACAATAAAAAAAAACTTTGTAGAGGTTAATGTTATGAGCACGCATGTAAAGTTTCAGCTTCATCCTCCTTACAGCCTTTGAGAATCTTTTTAATATTTTTTTTTCATAAATTCACCCGTACGTTGCTATAGCAACCAAAATAATTATGCAATTATGACAAAAATTGCCAAAATTGTGGAGGACTAGTCAGCAAACATTTACGTAAAAACAAAACTCAAATATTTCAGGTGAAATGGCAGAAATTGCAATTTTCCGCTTTTCATCTAATAAGTCAATGGAATCTTTAAGTTGCCATAGCAACCAAAGTAGTGTGACAAGGACAATAAAAAACACAAAATCATAAGCATGTATGCAAAGTTTCAGCTTCATCCGCCTTACAGCTTCTGAGAAGAAAATTTTTGAATATTTTTTTCGAAAATTAATCCTTACGTTGCTACAGCAACCAAACGAATGAAGAGATTTTAACAAAAGTTGCCTAAAACGGAGAAGACTACTCAATAAACATTTATGTAAAAACAAAATTTCAATATCCTCAATGAAACGGCAGAAATTGCAAATGATTGTTTGAAAAATAAGCTAACGTCAACAAAGAAACGCATCAAATAAGAGTGCTACGGAACCCGGGAAGGGACATTTATTTTTTCTTTTTTATCTTGTTTTAACAACTTATTATGTTGTTTAAACAACTTATTATGTCGTTTAAACAACTTAATTATCTTGTTTGTACAAGATAATTATCTTGTTAAAACAACTTAATATGTCGTTATAACAAGATAATATGTCGTCCAAACGACTTATTAAGTTGTTATAACAAGATAATTATCTTGTTATAACAAGATAATATGTCGTCTAAACGACATAATCATGGACTCTGATTGGCTATATATTCGCCCCAAAACATGGCGACACTTGATTCAACAGAGTGTTTGGCGGAGCTGTATTTTCACCTTGGACTGAAGTATAGGGAGATCGTATCTTTGTTAGCGTTAAAGCACGATGTTCAAATAAGTGAGAGACACTTGAAGCGAATATTAAAATGGTTAAACCTCGCACGAAGGCGATACAGTATTATTGACAGGGTCATCGCGTTTATACAAACCGAACTGCAAGGATCATGTCGGCTTCACGGATATCGAATGATGTGTAGGCCACGGTTTAGCGGCCAGAAAGGAAGATGTCAGACTAATCAATAAATATTGGGAAGAACAGTTAAGTTCAGATAATTGTGTGACCACTTTTTGAAAAATAGCTATCCATACGGCTTACCGTATGTTCTTTTTTAAATCAGAATATATTTGTAATTTCGGTTGGTACCCACCTGTGTTGAAGGGTGGGACATTGGTTCTGATTGCACCAATTCCTGATCATTGCTTTCCTTAACTTTTCATTTTGATATCTAAAGGGTGTTAAGAAATTTCGTTCCACACTAAAATTGGTTTTCTGTTAGCTTGGTAATAATGCTTCTGCCATCATAAATGACACATATAAACTTTAATTTGAACATTTACCTACAAATATAAACAAATACATGTACATGTTGGATAAGTTACTTTATGACGATTAAAATGGCAGTCATTTGTCAATACCTGAAAAACATCCTTTAACTGAGTGGCCACCTATTGGGAAAATAGCTGCTCATTCGGCTTACGAAATGTTTTCATGGTTAAGTACCTGATTGTTAGTTTGGTTTTTTCCCACCTTGGTTTTTGGAGTGGGAGTCTTTTTCTGATTGCGGCTTTTCCTGATCTTTGCCTACTTGTACTTTTTTTTTAGACTTTTTGATTTTGAAAAAAAAAAGTACAAGTAGGCAAAGATCAGGAAAATGCGCAATCAGAAAAAGATTCCCACTCCAAAAACCGAGGTGGGAAAAACAAACAAACAAACAATCAGGTACTTATATACCATGAAAACATATCGTAAGTCGAATGAGCAGCTATTTTCCCAATAGGTGGCCACTCAGTAACCTAAACTTAACAAAAAATATGAAAACATACATAAGTCGCCAACAGCACAAAATTTTAAGCACCGAGACATAAAATAAAAAGAACCACCACAGGAGTACACCATGGGGGTACACTACAGATTATTTTCACTTTACAAAGTTTTCAAACCCGCATATGTCATTTTTGATCTGAGTGTAATAAATTATCTGTTCTGTTCTGCTCACACGTTCAATTCATTGTCAAGGTTTTATAAGCTCACCTGAGTAAAAGGCTCAGGGGTGAGCTTATAGTATACCAATGGTCCGGCGTCCGTCCGTCCACCATTTTCATACATGTAAATCTTCTTCTCTGGCAAACTGAAGCCAAACCTCAAATGCAGCCTAATTAAGTGGGAATGGGTATATACATAATGACCATAGTGTTAATACATCTTCTTCTCAGAAACCGCTTGGCCAATCAAAGCCAAACTTCATATGGAGCATGCTTTACTTAGGAAGGTGGACAGAGTTTATATAAATGATCTGCGTCACATGACCAAGATGGTCGCCATGGCTATAAATAGCATAAACCTTTAAACATCTTCTCAATAACATGAAGGCTAATGATTTTGAAACTTGGCATGAAGTACCAGGGCACAGAATTCTACAAAATTGATATAAATCATAATCCTGAGATGATTTGACATATTTTACGGAAAAGGTCAACTTAGGTCGCCTATGCATTTGAATTAAAACAGGTGAAAAATGTCATTTAATAGCAGAAAACTTGCTAGGAGTGAGCAAATGTACAGCAGAATTATGTTTTTGAAAACAATTTTGCCCCGGGGGCTTCTGCCCATGCTCTGGTGCTATATTGAAGTAAATGACCATGATATTCATTTTGTTTCTCTGAAACCGCTTGACCAATCAAAGCCAAACTTCACATGGAGCATCCACATGAAGAGGGGATGAAAAGTTATATAACTGATCCAGGTCACATGGCCAAGATGGCCACCATGGCTATAAATAGCAAAAATCTTTTAAAAATCTTCTCCAGAACCAGAAGGCCTGTGATTTTGAAACTTGGCATGAAACATCAAGGCATAAAGCTCTAAAAATGTACATAAATCATGACCATGGGATGACTTTTATCTATTTTACAGCATAGTCGCCTATGCATTTGAATGGGGAGAAGGGGGAAAATGTCATTTAATGGCAGAACTTGCTAAAATGGGCAAAGGGACAGAAAATTTACTTACGAAAACTGTTTGACCCTCGGGGTTGTCTGCCCCTGTCCTGGGCCTTTAATGCAAGGTAAATTGATCAAATTGTATCAGGACCTTATATCAGGTGAGCGTTTACAGGACCATTGGTCCTCTTGTTGGATTTGATCTTGCATAATTACATGGTGTATATATCTAATTTTGGTTCTGGTTTTCAGTTCGAGCTAGACGAAACTGCAGAGACAGGCATAATATTAGAACATCCGGGAATAACAGTGTGCCGTTCGGTTGTCCAGATGTTATTTTTTATGCTCCAGAGCTGTGGAAACAAAAAATCAACTACATTATGTTCAAGATTCAGAAATTGATTTGTGTTCTCAAGGAGCACCGTTTCGTTCTATAATTCCCTGTGATGAGGATGTTTATTGGGTGTGTGTAAGCATAATGGGTCGAGATCCACCAAAAAACTTAACAGAAGCTAAACAGCTGTATTTTCATCTCCATAATGAGATACTAATTTATGTTTGCTACTGTGCATTTAAAGGTGCATGAGTGAGTTTGACAGAGAAGCACCTCGACAGAATTGTGTACTAATTAACAATCCATTTTGAGCAGCAAACAAATTGTGACAAATTAAATAAAAGGGCTGAGAACGCAACACCAGTGTGTTTATGGTTGTGTTTCTGTGGTTCAAAGATCTTAGCTCAAATTATTTTGTACATTTTTAAGGATACCTAATAGGGATGGTACAAACCACTTTGTGGGCAGGGTAAGACTGAGGTACTTAGTGATAGAGCCATTAACAATACGAACAATGTGCTGCATTAAAAAGATTTGTTACCTACAGTCTGTGGATTTTTTTCTGTTTAAACATAGCTGTCAAAAGTGTTGCTCAGTTTTTGGAGATAATTTTGTCTGTAAGACAAAAGGCACTTATTCTCTAGTAAAATATTAACCTTTAAACTAAACTCCTTGAAAAAATATGGTAGAAAATAGTTTAAATGACCAAATTACATTTTAATAGGAAATTTACGTAATCCAGGATCATGAATGTCTTGAAATGGACTTTTCTCATAGTGATTTTGGCAAATGAGCATCAAATGAGCCGCCTCATGAGAAAAACAACAATTTGCATATGCGAAAACAAAGACGCAGATCAGCTTCGCGGTAACCGCGAAGCTAATCAGCGTCATTGTTTTTGCTACACGGATAGTACATTTCCTCTTCTTCTTCAATCCGACAATTCAGGCTTCTAGCCTGCTTCTGTGACTGTACAGCCTGATTTGTGTGAGGCCTGGTCGGAAACCACCTTTTTTTTTCACGAGACGGCTCGAATGATTAAGCGCGGTAATGAAATATCAGCGCTATTAATCACTAGGCCACGGGGGCTGCCAAAACTGTTTTCGAGAAAGCTTTAGTCCTAACATATGGTTATGATGAACAATGCATTGCATTAGGTTCTGCGTTCACAATGGCTTTCATAATGATTTTTATGTATCTCCATGACGTACAGCAACACTGAAGACCGACCGAGTCCTCGTTTTTGATTCATCAGGATGTTTATCATGATTTATTTGTTTGTCCTTGATGATTCATCGACAGGTTAGAGATTCGCCACGAGGACCGAAGAACTAACTAAATGTTATGAACCACTGCAGAAGCTGAGGGTGAGGTTATGGCCATGTAAAATCGATATAAGCCCACCAGAAATTTTAGTGATGGTTCTTTTTGTTTTATGTCTTGGTGTTGGAATTTTGTGCTGTTAGCGCCTTATGTGCGCTTTCATATTTTTAATTAAGTTAAGGTAACTGAGTGGCCACCTATTGGGAAAATAGCTGCTCATTCGGCTTACGATATGTTTCATGGTATAAGTGCCTGATTGTTAGTTTGGTTTTTTCCCACCTCGGTTTTTGGAGTGGGAATCTCTTTCTGATTGCGCCTTTTCCTGATCTTTGCCTACTTGTACCTTTTTTTTCAATTTTTTAGTTAAAACAGCAGTCACACTGTAGCGTATAACCCAAACGCGCGCCGGGCGTATGAAAAATCTCAACACGCTGAAGACTTTGGGCGTATAAAAATTAATTTGTTCCTTTAACACGCTTTAGCAGTCACACATTAGCGCGCAACTGGGGCGTGTGCCGGACGTATAAAAAATTTCAAAGTTTTAGAGAACGGTTGTGATACGTCCCAGACACGCTTAGCACGCGCTACATGCGCGAATCGAACGTTCAACGCGCGTTTCACACACGCTTGGGGCACGCTACTGAAGCAACATCTAATAAAATCGGAACGCGCATGGAACGTGCACTGGCGTGCTTCAAACGCGCGCCAAACGCGTTCAGAGCGTATTGAACGCGCCCGTAGCGCGCGTGGAACTTATTCGGGACGTATAAGTCACACGCCCGGGACACGCCGAGCTTTTAGAAAATTTTTAAGCATGTTAAAAATTTTTTTTAGCCCAAACGCGCGCGAAACGCGCAGAGACTTTTAGCGACGTACAGCGACGCGCGCCGGACGTACACCAAGCGTAACCAACGCGCTTGTAGCGAGTTTTGAACGTGTTTCCGACGTGCGTCTGGCGTGTGAGGAATTTTGCTATTTTTTCAACACGCCCGGCGCGCGTTTCACTTATACGCTGATGTGTGACTGCTCTTTTACTTTGGGTGGCCGAGCTATTGGAAAAATAGCTACTCACTCGGCTTACAATATATTTTCTTAGTATAAGTAACTGATAGTTAATTTAGTTGTTTCCTCACCTCGGTTTTTGGAGAGGAAATTTCTTTCTGATTGCGCCATTTCCTGATCGTTGCCTACTTTTACTTTTTTGCTAGGATAACAATGCATTACTGGAGTCAAGAGGAGTTTAAGAAATGATTTATAATAATAATAATAATAATAATAATAATAGATTATTTATTTTTACAGGATGACATATTAAGCAAATAAAATTACTTATCTAACATATGGTCCACTGCAACTTAGAACAAAAGAACAAAATTATTAACAATTTGTACAATATATACACATATTTAAAATAAGTCTAGGAAACAGGTATGAGTAAAATCTCTGACACTGAAGAATAATGCATATATGCTTAAGACATTCAGCTTAAAAGTTAAAATATTTGTTGTGAGTTAAACTGAACTTATAGAAAGTCCTTATACGTGTATATGCTTTAAACGTAATTAATTATACAGAGGCATCTTACATCTCAGATCAATGGGACGCTGTACATACGGAATATGAATAATGAGGTATTCATTTTATAAGAAGGGAAGCGCGGTGGTCTAGCACTTCGGAGCGAGAAGTCCTGAGTTCGAAACCAACCTCCACCTTGTAGTGTCCTTAGGAAAGACAACTCATTTAGAAAACATGTCCGTGAAATGTATACCCCCTTAAACCCCATATTCATATAGTAAAACTGGTGTTTACGGGGTATACCTAGTTTCCTTTTTTTCTTTTTGACCCAAAAGATAGATTGTGGGTACGTGTATCCATAATCTATGTTTTTAGAAAAAATATAAAACTATCAAAATTTATCTATGGAAACATTATGCATTGGTTCATGATGTTCATAACTCTTTCATTGAATACATTTTCAGTTTGATTTTTCATTGAAGAATTTATAAACATTTCAGTGTGAAGTTTTGGTTTTAACTTCTTGAATAGATTCTTCATTCTAAGATGTCTGGTAATTGATTACCCCGAGCTAGCAATCCTGCCACTGCACGCGTGTGTTTTGTTCATATTCGTATGAAATTCCTCTTTCTCCATGCCCAGAGGTTATACATCAGGAAAACATGTCCATGAAAACTATACCCCCTTAAACCCCACTTTTATATAGTAAAACTATATAGTATTACATAGTAAAACTGGGGTTAACAAGGGTATATCTTTTTTCCTTATTTTTGATTCAAAACACAGATTGTGGGTACACGTTAGATCTGCCTCAGCCGAGGCGGTTCTAACATGTACCCACAATCAATGTTTTTCCGATGAAATTTTCAATTTTTACAGCTTTAAAGTCTCTATCATGATTTATTCGTTTGAGCACAATGATTCATTGACTAGTTAGAGATTAACCATGAGGACCAAACAACTAACTAAATGTTGTGAACCACTGCAGAGGATGAGGGTGATGTTAGGCGCCTGTAAAACCGGTTTAAGCCCCCCAGTTATTTTATATTACTGATTGTTCCAAGGCGATACTTATGTTGTGGTTCTAATTGTTTTGTGTTTTGGAGTCGAATTTTTGTGCTGTTTGAGCTTTATTTTCGTGTTCATATTTTTAGTTCAGTTCGGGTAATTGAGTGGCCGCCTATTGGGGAATAGCTGCTCACTCGGCTTACGATATGTTTTCTTGGTATAAGTACCTAAGTGTCATGTAAGTATTTTCCCACCCCTCGGTTTGTGGAGTGTGAATTTTTTTCTGATTGCGCCATTTCCTGATCATTGCCTAGTTATACCTTCTTACGAATATGAAAATTCGTAACTAAGAGATGATGCATTGTTCGAAAAAAAGCCCACGTCCCTGATGGGATTCGAACCCGGTCCGCCGGAGTAGAAATCAAATGCTCTAACCAATGAGCCAAAGAGTCGACTTCTTGACGCAGTATTTCAGAAATGGTACTTATATGATACATTTTATCGAATAGCTGTGCTATTTATAGAAACTACGCATCATAGATAATCTCGAATGAATATGTGGTACAATGGGACATAACACACCCCTAATCATTTATGATTACGAGAATGTCATTTTTATGACTGTATGACTCAAACGAGCCCCCATCTTACGAATATGAAAATTCGTAACGAAGAGATGATGCATAGTTCGAAACAAAAATCCCACGCATTGTGTCAGAGATTGTACTTATATGATACATTGTATCGAAAAGCTGTGCTATTTATAGAAGCTGCTAATCATAGATAATCCTGAATGAATGAGTGGTGCAATGAGACATAACAACCTCTCTGTATATTGCATGGACTGTGTTTTCGTAAAGAAACATTTTTATGCTCAGCTCACCTGAAACTAGAATTTATCTAGCTTAAAATGTTAACGATTGTTGGAACAGAGCAGTATAAATTACAGGCTTTGGTGATCTAGATTGAAATTGCAATTTATTTGGGCTATTTTAGTATTTATGAGCACTTTAAATTTCATGCTCAGCTGAGTTAAGCATGATTTTTTATAACCTCAGGAACCGGCCCCGGTGCTTTGGTAGGCTACATTATCGTCCCTGGACCTTTGGTTTAACTAGTCACTCGAAGTTGTTCTTAGATTCCTTTCAGACGCAACACTTCTCAGTATAATGAAATATTTCTATCGCTTCTGTAACAAGCCATCAGGAAAAGCCGAACATGAGATAAATCAAACGCTTTGCCACTAAAAGGGACAAGAAACAGCACCATATCATACACATGAACAGATAAAAAAAACTTGAAAGGGGATGGCGGTGACCTTGTGGTGCATTGGAACCGGATCGAGATGAGGGGCGTTCGAATCTCACTGGCACCGGGCTGTTTATAAATAACACCGGGCTGCTTATAAATAACTCTTAATAGTATTGATTAAAATGTCCAAGAAGAGGTGGCTCTATCACACTAAACAAGCGACCATTGGTCCTGAGAACGCTCACCTGAAGCTTGATCTTGGAACATTTAGCCTTGACCTTGAATACTCAAACACCTTTGTTGACTTCATTAGTTGTCTGCATCTGCCGGTCCCAGGCTGCAATAGTTAAAAAATCCGTTGTTTTCACTTTTTTCCATGTAAAAGCCATTTTCCAAAGTTACCTTAGCGTAAAATAGGTCAAGGTCATCCATGGGTCATCGTTTGAACAAACTCTGATGGGCTAAGGTCCAAGGCTAGATGTTTCAGGAGTCTTGGCCCACGGGTTCTGCAGAAGAAGATTTTTGAGCATTTGTGAGCATGGTAGACATGTTGAGCATGTTACCCCGATTTCATGAACACAATTTTATTTTCCCTCTGCATGAAGTCTTCAAATAAAATTTCACATTCATAGGCTGAGAAGTTACTGTGAAGAAGTTACTTGAGAAGATTTTTGAAGGTTTTTTACCGTAATGGGCATGGCGGCCGTCTTGGTCATGTGACCAAGATATTGCGAACGAAAAGTCAGTGCCACCGTAACTTACCAAGGAGGCTCCATATAAAATTGCATCTTGATCGGCCAAACGGTTTCAGAGAAGATCTTTGAAATTGTGACTTATTTTTGATATTTCAATGACCTTGGGTCAAGGTCAAGAAATGACCTTAATTAATCACATACCCTCATTGACTCTATTAGGTGTCAGGCTGCAATAGTTTCCAAAATATCCATTGTTTTCGTCTTTACCCATGTAAAAGCCTATTTTTCCAAAATTGATCTTGCCGTAAAATATGTCAAGGTCATCCTAGGGTCATCATTTGAACAAAATATGACGAGCTGGAGTCCCCGATGTTATATACCAAGTTTCGTGGCAATCGGCCCATTGGTTCTGGAGAAGATTTTTAAGGGTTTTACCATATATGGGTGTTGCGGCCATCTTGGTCACCTAAACAAACTTTTGTTCCCCATACCAATGGGGCTCTTCATAAAATTTAAATGTAATTGGCCAAGCGGTTTCAGAGAATAAGATGTTTGAAAACGTGGACGGACGACGACGGACGGACGCCGGATCATGGCTATACTATAAGCTCACCTTGTGAGCCTATCGGCACAGGTGAGCTAAACACACAAACAAAAGTCTGTTTCGTAGTGTGTGATAATGGTTTTTCGCAAATATTTTACAACTGTACAACTGTGATAACTAGGATTTCACAATCACCACAAAAAAGACAGAGGTTGTACACCAACTGTACAATGAACCAACCATCACGTGAATGGACAAAAACTAAAAGTTGTTGATAAATTCACCTAACTGGGAAGCACTCTTTCCAGAGCTGTGCACATAAAAGATGAGGTCACTGCCAGAATTGCAAAAGCCAATGAAGCTGAAAGAAAGCGCAGACAACGCAAAGCCAATACCAATGGGCCAACAGCTGTTTCCATGACATTGATTTGCTCTACTTGCAACCGACAGTTTAGAGCTAGAATTGGCCCAGTCAGCCATCAAAGAACTCACCAAACACACACGAACTTATTCAAGAAATAATGATGGTCTTTCTTATTAGTGAGAGACGAACGACCACAACTGTTTGAATGTAGAGGAAGTATTTTTGGCACAATTAAGCATCTAGTTTGTCGCAAAATGTGCAGCAAAAAATTTGAAAATCGGTTGACAAATAAAAAAATTCAGGTCAAAACCATTTTTGAATAAGGATTTCCTGTACAAAAATCTCATGGAAGGGAGGTAAATAATTTCCGCAAAAATTTTAAATGCTAACTTTTATTAAAAATCATGATTGCTCAAAATTATTATAAATTGACGCAAATGACATACCGGAGACAAAATCTTCATGATCAGGTAAAAATTCTCGGAAAATATATGCATTTTCACGATCATCGATTATCTCCCTTGCCAATGCAAAATCCATTTTGGCCATAAAAACTTTATTTGTCAACCGATTTTCAAAATTTTTGCAGGTCCTATTAGGACAAACTAAGATCAAGATTTTGAAATGAAAATAATTTTCTGCCGTCCCCCATTCAAAAATTTTCTGCGAAAAACCATTATCAGAGACAAGTTTTTAGACTTTAATTCCTTTGATGACAGGTCTGCTGATGAAATGAGCCGCGACACTAAAAAACCGGTCTTTACAGACACGAAAGACGGCTAGAGGCTTGAAAATTCGGATTTAAAAAGACAAATTGCGCTATCCACGTATCGATAACAATTACTGCAACAGAGATATGCGCCTTTGTTTTCGGATGTTTATGGTGTTCTGATGCGGTGGTTCATGAGTATCTCAGTCCGTTCTGGGTCCACTATAGATGGCTTACTGGAGAGAAGCATTACTTCAACTGAAAGTGTTTGATACTCTACCACCAGGCCACGGTGATTCCTTCATCTGAAAGGACACATGGTGATACAGTATGTGATATTGAAGAAACATCAGAAAAACATGTCCATGAAAAGTATACCCCCTCATACCCCACTTTTATATAGCAAAACTTGGGTATGCATGGGAATACCTATCGTTCTTTTTTTGCCCTAAAACATAGATTGTGGGTATTTGATAGAACCGCCTCATCGAAGAAAAATAATAAAACACATCTACTGAAAATTCTCATTATTTAAAACTTTAAAAATCTCTGTGTATTGCATGGGCAAGTTTTTGATAGGATTAATTCCACTCTAGAGGTTTGGCGTGAGTTTACTGCAGTAAAAATGAAAACAAGTGCAACAGTTTGATGGAAGTGCGCTGGCCTTGCAGTAAGTTAGATCTCCCACTGACGACGTGCAAAACTGACACATGAACTGTCCTTGTACATATTACTTGTTAGTACAAAATGTACACAGAAAGTTGCTAAGTGGCTCCGTCCCGACATCACTAAAACATTGTCAACTAGGACGTCAAGCAATCAAATAAAATCTCTTAACACAGACCAGAGACAGTGTGCACTACAAGTTAAAGATAATCAACTGATTTTTTGCTGCAAATCCAGGTTTCTAAAAATTATTCCACGCTGGTTTCCAGTGCTGCTCCTCTCCACGTAAGATAGTAATATAGAATCTCTAGTCCTATTGTTCCAAAGAAAAGTCTGTAAGTCCCGTACGAGTCCACTTTCTGTACCATAATCACCTCTTGGATTATTGTTTGTATTGTATGCTTTCAGCCAAATGATTTTTTTTTGAAAATCCGTCAATACGGCCACTTATGCAAAGTCCAAAAGGCTTCAGCTTATCATATCCATCTATATGCCAAATGAGATAGGGACCAGGAACCGTGTAAGTACTCGTACGTCTTTCTAGACGCCTTGAAAGTCTGGCAGCCACCCCATCAGGATCATGCTCTCTAAAGATTAGTCTGACGTCTTCCTTTCTGACAGCTAATAAACCATGTCCCACACATTTCTTATAATACATCATTTGATATCCGTAAAGCCGACCTGATCCTTGCAGTTTGGTTTGTATGAAATCGATGACACATCCAATATCACTATAATATCACTAGGTGAAGGGTTTAACCATTGAAATATTCGCTTCAAGTGACTTTCTCAAATGCGGACATCATGCTTCATCGCTAACGAAGACTCCCTATACGTCAGTCCTAGATGAAAATATAGCTCCGCTAAACACTCTCTCGATGAAAGTTCCGCCATGTTTTTGACAAATATCCATCCAATCACAGTCCAGGATTAAGTCGTTTCGACGACATAATATCTTGTTATAACGACTTATTAAGTCGTTTCAACAACATATTATCTTGATATAACAAAATATTAAGTTGTTTGGACGACATATTATCTTGATATAACAAGATATTAAGTTGTTTGGACGACATATTAAGTTGTTTTAACAAGATAATTATCTTGTACAAACAAGATAATTAAGTTGTTTAATCAACATAATAAGTTGTTAAAACAAGATAAAAAAGAAAAAATAAATGTCCCTTCCCGGGTTCCGTAGAGTGCTGCTAAACAATAATTTCCAAACATCTGTTTGTTTTTCAATCGAAATAAACATCCATATTTTAGACGCAAATTGTCAAAAAACACAAACGTCACATTAACGTCAGAACGAAAACATGCGATCAAATACAGTTTATGGCAAATCATTACTAATTGTGTAGGGAAATAAAATAAACTTTAAAAATATCCTTACATTGGTAAAGTAGGAGAAAACGAGAATGTAATGTTGCGTTTCTTTTGCGTTTAAGTATATGTTTTTGTAGTTTGTTTTCTTATTTCAGCTGATCGAAAATGAGGGCGAGTGTTACAGTCCGAGTACCGGCATTTTTAGGGCAAAACGTTCCGGACAATATCAGTTTTCTTTAACCATCCTCTCGAGAACCAAAGCACAGTTTGCTCATATTCAGCTGATGAAAAACAACGAAGAGATCGGGCGGGTGTTTGCGGGCTCTGACGTTGCTAGCTGGGCACAAAGCGGGAGTTGTACGGTTACAGTGAAACTTGTGGAAGGCGACGAAGTTTACGCTCGGGAATTTCCGGGACATACGGGACATCTGCACGGGAGCAGCTTTTATTCGTTTTCTGGAGTTCTATTGCAAACAAAACTTGAGTAAACTACATCCGCCGGCCCAGAGTGGTCCTCTGGCAGATAAAATCTTATTCTTGAACGTGTATCTTAGTCGACTCGCATGTAGTCTTTGACCCCCGTGGGGTTTGGATCGAATGAGCGTGAACATAAGGTGTATCTCCAGCATGCAGAACATTCAAGCTTACGCTACTCGTACTGTTGGTCATTTATTGACGTTGGCCTAAGGTCATTTACATATTAAATGTAAAACTTAATTTTCTCAGAAATCGCTTGACCAAGCAAAGCCAAAGTTTACATGTAGTGTCCTCAGGAAAGGGGACTTTAAGTTTATATAAATTGTCTAAGTCACATGACCAAGATGGCCGCTATGCCCATATATGTTAAAGCCTTAAAAATCTTCTTCTCTGGAACCGGTGGTCCGAATCTAACAAAACTACATTCATACCTGTATCACACGATATAAACAGCGTATAATCGTATGTTAATGAAGAAAAAAGTCGTGTATTAATATGGCACGCGTACATGTGCTGTTAATACACTGCATTTGTTTATGCTCGTTACCGGGCACCACACAAAACGCGTGTTAATGAATGAGTAACTGAAGTCCGCCCGGAACGAGCATAAGAATGAAAGCTTTAACGTGTATGAAAATGTTACGAGGCTGTAAAATATAGTGCACCATTAGTTCTTTCGTTTGTGCAGAATTTATGCAATCATAGCGATCAAAAATGATTTTGCCTTTCATTGAAATTCGCTAGGCTACGCCCTCGTTTTTCAAAACTCCCCTCGGGACCAAGCGATGGAAAATCATAGTTGAGCCGTATATTGGTGTGTAGCATCGGGGACTCTGGTCCATCATAGTTTGTATATTAAATGATGTCTTTGGGCTGACCTAGACCTATTAAACAGCCAAAGTCAAATACGTGTTACTATGCTTTCCAATGGAACCCGTTTGCAAACTTACGCATTCGTACTATTTGGCACACATGTGCACACACTAGGTCGTTTCCAAAAGTATTACATCGGCGCAACAGCGAGACTGGTATTTCCAAATTTTACACGTTTTGACACCTACATATCTTATGCATATTGAAATCTGAATAAATTATCTAAAACATTTTGCAAAAATGCGGTTGTATCTCCAGACTATTGGTTGATACCCGGTATGCGGTGGAACTGTCTCGACATCAAATCAACAAACAAACATTGTAAAGTAGACGAACTTAGATTAGAGCCAATCATGTAAAGTGAGAAAGCTAAAATCTGGACTGAATCAAACATGTATGATATAACGGGTCGGTGCTGGGATGTCTACTCCCGAAATGTCTATTCCCAAAATGTCTATTCCCAAAATGTCTATTGGCATCTCATAGACTATGTTATAGTGCGGAGAACAGACAGGCAGTATGTCAGAGTGACAAAGACTATGTGTGGTGCAGACTGCTGGACAGATCATTTACTTGTTGTCAGCAAACTCAACCTAAGAAACCAGCCTGCGAGGCGACCCCAAGGCAAGAAAGCTGCTAAAAGACTGGAAGTCTCAAAGCTGAATCAAGACAGCATGAGACAAGCTTTCTTAACGAACATTTGCAACCAACTGGATGCAACCAATTTAAGTTCAGAGAACCCCGAAGAAAACTGGACAGTTTTCCATAAAACAGTTCATTCTTCAGTTGCTACTACTTTAGGACATCCATCTCGCAAACATCAAGACCGGTTTGATGAGAATGATGACGAAACTCATTGCACAAGGCACATCAAGATGATACTAGCTCAGTATCCAAGAAAGCTGCCTACAGCAACATTTGTAAGACAGTCCAGACCAAGCTTAGGGACATACAAGATTCCTGGCTGAGGAAGAAAACGGAAGAATTTCAGTCTTTTGCGGACAGAAAGGACATGGAGAAATTTCATGATGCACTGAAAACCATTTATGGCCCAAAGAGTTCTGGAGCCACCACATTGCTCAGTGCAGATGGAAGCACTCTTCTCACAGATAAAGATGAAAATTCTTGAAAAGGTGGGCAGAACATTTCAATAGTGTACAGAATCGACCATTAAGCATCAACGAAGATGCAATCGACAGACTTCAACAGATATAGTGCAATGTTCTGTTAGATGAATTTCTAACCGTCAAGGAAACAAGACAAGCAGTTCAATAACTGTCATCTGGCAAAGCTCCAGGTGCAGATACAATTCCTGCAGAGGCTTATAAGGCTGGGGGGCTACCCATGGCAGAGAAACTGACAGAGTTGTTTCACTGTATGTGGAGGAAAGAGGCTATCCCACAAGAATTTAAGGATGCATCCATAATCCACCTATACAAGCGGAAAGGAAATCCTCAAGTCTGTGACAACCACAGCAGAGGCATTTCCATTCTGTTGAGCTGTATGTGGAGGAAAGAGGCTATCCCACAAGAATTTAAGGATGCATCCATAATCCACCTATACAAGCGGAAAGGAAATCCTCAAGTCTGTGACAACCACAGCAGAGGCATTTCCATTCTGTTGAGCTGCCTGAACGTTCATCTTGATCAGAAGGGACTTATCCCAGAAAGTCAATGTGGATTCAGAAAAGACAGGGGAACAATAGACATGATCTTCACAGCAAGACAGCTTCAGGAGAAATGCCAAGAGCAGAATGTAGATATATACATGACGTTTGTCGACCTCACCAAAGCGTTCGACACAGTTAGTCGTGATGGACTCAAGTCTGGCTGTCCACCCAGATTCATAGCAATGGTGCGGCATTTCATGATGGCATGAAGCACGTGTGCAAATGATGGAGAGTTCTCTGAACCCTTTGAGGTAACAAATGGGGTCAAACAGGGCTGTGTTATGGCACCAACACTGTTCAGCATGATGTTTTCTGCCATGCTCATGGATGCTTTTCAGGACAGTGACACTGGTTTCCCAATGAGGTACCGTTTTGATGGCAATATATTCAACCTTAGAAGGTTGCAAGCCAAAACTAAGATTCAGACTGACGTGCTAGATGAGCTCCTCTATGCAGATGATATGGATTAGAATGCCAGCTCGTAGGCAAAAATGCAAAGAGCCATGGATCAAGTCTCACAGTCATTTGATAACTATGATCTCACAATCAGCACAAAAAGACAGAGAGGTTGTACACCAACCAGCACCTGGGAAACCGTACAATGAACCAACCATCACTGTGAATGGAGAAAAACTGAAAGTTGTAGATAATTTCACCTACCTGTGCAGCACTCTTTCCTGAGCAGTGCACATTAATGATGTCACTGCAAGAATTGCAAAAGCCAGTGTGGCATTCGGAAGACTCCGTGCAAATGTCTGGGAACAAAGTGGAATCAAGCTTGACACCAAGCTAAAAGTCTACAAGGCTGTGGTACTGCCAACCCTCTTGTATGCGTGTGAGACCTGGACAGTATACCAGCGTCATGCAAAGAGACGTAACCATTTCCACTTAAGCTGTTTGAGAAAGCTGTTAAAAATCGAGTGGCAATACAATATCCCAGACACAGAGGTCCTGAAGAAAGCAGGGATGCACAGCATGCATAGCACAGCTGTGGCGGACTGGCCATGTTATAAGAATTCCTGACGAGCGACTTCAACCTACATCCTTCCCTATGATTGCCCATGTTTTGCACGCATGCGCAATTCTTTCACTTCGTCGACCTGTCAACCTGTAGATTTGTCAACCTGCCGACCTGTCAACCTGTCGACCTGTCAACATGTCGACCTGTCAACATCATGCTGGCTATTACTTGTGTACAATACACTTCAGATGTGTTATCAGCTCATATTATAGTTTACGGCATTCCGTTGTGAATCAATGCCTACTCCATTGAACTTAACCTACTTGTACATCCTTCCCTATGATTGCCCATGTTTTGCACGCATGCGCAATTCTTTCACTTCCGTCGACCGGTCAACCTGTCGACCTGTTAACCTGTCGACGTGTGGACCTGTCAACCTGTAGACCTATCAACCTGTCGACCTGTCAACGTTCCGCTGGCTATTATTTGTGTACACTACACAATTCAGATGTGTTATCAGCTCTTATTATACATAGTTTACGGCTCGTCTATACCTCATACACTTACATATTCACATAAATTTGTCCCTTATGAGATAGTGTATCAGCGCACGTGCTGTTGTATTTCTAGTTTTCAGGCTCAGTTTCTGAAACTCAGATTGGGTTTCAATAATGTGTCATCTATGATCTGCATACAATATCCGTCCGTTTTATAACAGTTTCTAGTCCAGCTTCTACCATTGCCTGCTATCCGTCTTTATTGACTTGAGCCAGTCTTTTCCAACACTTGAATCAGATTTTCCACATACTTCTTCCGAAAGTAATGATATCATCCAAATATCATCCAAATATTCCGTACAAATATCCCATTGAAAACCTGCCAGAACAGTTTTCATCAACCTCTCGAAGAATGTCACTGTGGCATTGCATAACCAAACAGGCAATACTCTGAACTGGAAAAGGCCCTTTCTCGTGATAAATACTGTCTTCGGAATATCATTAGCCTCCATGCCAACTTGTCAGTAACCTGATCTTTGCCTACTTTTACCTATTTTCTGAATATAAATCAAGTTTTGAAAAATATTTGACACATGTCAAACTTCCTTCATCGCATATTTATCATTTTTATCCTACCAGAAACCAAACTGGTAAACATTGAAGCCAACTTTGAGTCTCAAGGTATTCAGTGATAGACCTGAAAAATAAGTTATGTCTTGCTTCAAACATATTGCATTCTCGAGTTTCAAATTATGTAACCTAAGCTGGATTAATATAACATCATAAAGAATCTGTAGCATAATCAAAAAGAATCTCTAGCAGTTTTGAATGAACCTTTGGGCCAATTTTTCCAAAGGCATTCGTCGTTCATAGTACTGGTTAAGGTGGACCCAGGCGACTCCTATAACTGGTCTTAACAATGAACGGCAACTAAAAGCTAAAAGTGCTTAGTACTGGTTTCGCCCAGGAACAGAAATAAAAGAAAACGATATTATAAAAAATCATCCAGAGCAAGAGAAACTTTTGCATCCCTTAACATCGGAATTTGGCTGAACAGTCTTGATTCCATTTATCGAAACCGGTCTAGAAAATCAGCTTTTTCGGACGTGACATATCAGCAAACGAAAACGGATATCAGAAGAATTACCTTGCTCTCGGAGACCTGTTGCTGAAAAGTCAATATACGGGGTATTCGATCACAACATGAGTTATATTGAACCACATAAAATGTGTAGAAATAGATGTCTAGTAAAGTAAAAGTTTAAGATATAGGAATGGATCGGTCTTACAATCTAAATAACGAAGACGAGCTATCTTTGACCAGTTTAGTGCGCTGATCTGCTCCTATCAGGAATGCAAAAGTCATGATTTCTCATTACGCGGACTGAAACATAAGTGTCTGTATTCTCCACCTTCCACAAAACACTACATCAGATGATTCTCAGATTCTGTTTGCAATCTGAAATAAAGAAATGAATTCAACAACAATGATAATAGCTGCTTTATTTTATTTGCTGTCGTTTCACTTGTGTGTTGTTTACTCGAAACTCCTTGATGACGCATCGGATAATGACGTTAATGTCGTGAGGATACGGCTAACGGAAGAGAAATCTAAACGTATATTGCTGCAAAATGACGTTGAAATGTTGATGGGGAAGATGGAAAGCTTGGAGAGGAAATTAATCGGTAGGAAAGTTTTACTTTCTTGTAACTGAGCCTTTCAATGCGCGAAATAAATGTTTAACAGCTAAACGTCTCCAGCAGGGCTATCGGTATCATAAACTTCGAAAAACATTTTCAAAATTTTATCGCAGACGCTATGAATTGATTTCCAAATTTAATGTTGGGCTAAAGACCATTTTACGCAAGGGCCTTTCGGAACCAGAATATTATGGTAACTTGGTTTATGAGAAACTTATAGGAAGAAATTCAACTCATAATGCGTTACAGACGTATAAGATATAACTTAAATGTTATGCGACAGTCTGCATGCTTAGCTTTTAACCCAATCATGGTTGATAACTTTGCTGCCTTCTTTAATTGCACGCCGATGGGTCGGTCGTCAGACTCAATGATGGCCCCGACTTAAAGCTATTCATTTCGGTCGGTTGGGGCCGGAGCTTCTTGTCTGTTGCTTGGCCCACCGGGGTTCAACTGGTGTTTTTCTTTTGCTCCGGAGTTAGTAAGTTATTTGGCGCCCAGGGATCTCCATCGTCGGGCAGCTTACTGAATCTGTGAGTCCTCGTTTTTGATTGATTATGGTATTTATCATGATTTATTTGTTTTTCAATGATGATTCTTTGACGAGTTATCACCAGGAGGACCGAAGAACTAACTAAATGTTGTGAACCCCTGCAGAAGCTGAGGGTTAGGTTAGGTAAAATCGATTAAAGCCCGCCAGTGATTTTATATAACTTATCGTTCCAAGGCGATACTTCTGTGGTGATTCTTATTGTTTTATGTCTTGGTGTTTAAATTTTTTGTGCTGTTGGCACCTTATATATGTTATCATATTTTTAGTAAAGTTTAGATAACTGAGTGGTCACCTGTTGGAAAAATAGCTGCTCACGGTTCATGGTATTTATAAGTACCTGATTGTTAATTTAGTTTTTTCCCACCTCGAATTTTGGAATGGGAATCTTTTTCTGACTGCGCATTTTCCTGATCATTGCCTACTTGTACCTTTTCATACCAAAATATGATTTGTCTGTTGTCAAAGTGTAATAATATTTCATGTTATAAACGAATAGTCAAATTTTATCAACTGAAATGTTCATTGCTTTACAGTTGCTAAAATTCAGTGCATTGCATGGGTTCATTTTTGTTATTGACCTAGGCAAGACTGCAAGCAGTGACTGTCGAAATTCTCCACTTACACCTGTCCATTTCAACGCTAAACTTACGACTTTCATCGACGTCGACCCACAGCACATCATTGTGTTCGACAAGGTAGGATAAATAAAAGAGAGTTGTTAAAAATTGGGAACTATTTTACTTGGGCAAATACGAAGGGCGTTCAAAAAGTTCGAGGAAAAGAGCTGCCAAATGTGTAAAAGTCATGGGAAATTCGCGCTATCTATATATCTCGTAAATTAACATATAGTTAACAAATGCTCAAAATTTGAATAAGGCGGCCCCCGTGGCCGAGCGGTTAAGAGCGCTGTTTCTTAATCACTCGATCATCTCACCGCTGTGTCTGGTGTGGGTTCGAGCCCCGCTCTGGCCACATGTGACACAAGCCAAGTTCTGCTTGCGGGTGTGTCAGGTGTTTTTTCTCGGGGCTCTCCCGTTTTCGCCCCACCTACTGATTGGCCCGTCTCATATGAGCTGAAATAATCTTGAAAGGGACGTAAAACTGTATAAAAAAATGAATAAAATCGGATGGAAATTAAGCAATAAATCACGAGCGTTTCTAGGGTAACAACATAAAAACCGGCCCAACGTCGTAACAACGTCATGATATACGTATCCATGCCGCTGTTTGCTACCTATTAAGCATTTTTGGAATCCATCTGGAAGACGGGTGTCTATTCGTGAGTTCTATGAATATAATGAGGAGAATTGTGCCAAAACTTGAGCTCAATATATTGTGTATTTCACTAATACTGTTCTTTCCTATCATGACGATCATTTTCGATGACGTTACTTGACATTACACTGCGTGAGTCGACATGGCGTTTCTCTGGTCATGTAGAAATCACTACTTGCAGATTGTCGTTTTCTTAATTTCCCCGTCGCCATATGCATATTCTGCTTTAAGAAGTGTTTCTTTCCTATAAAATCCGTCCCAAAAGATTATTAACTGAAAACCGTTGCTCCCCGCGCTTTTAAGGCATACTCACAAAACAATATGGCCGTTTTACGCCTAAATGAAGTCACACACTTAATATGTGACGTCAAAATATTGAACTTCACTCATACACAGTTTGGTGAAAATAGCGCGGTAAATTATCAAATGCAACGTCATAGTTAAACATCGACTTTTTGTAAAGATGAACAAAAGTGGGCCGGGAATCGTATCGTATGGTTTCCATAGCAACCATTGTTAACATTGTTTTCATGCCATAGCAGCAAAATTTGCTGTATATGTACAAATTATGTTTGTTTAATTCAACTGATTTACAAAATAAGGACATGACGGCACTTTTCCGCGAACTTTTTGAATACCCTTTGTATATTTCCTACAATTTTCAACCAGTCTAACAAGAACTGTGTCATATAAACAGAGTCTTTGCGTCAAATAACATTCACTATACTAATTCATTATAAGTGCATGTACGATCGACAGCGAGATGCAATGTTCTGTCCTACGAAATCAGACAATACCTCATTTAGGAGTTATATTTGGACATTTAGAACTTTAGATGTTTCACGTTTGGCGGCTTAAATATGCAATCTAAATATAAGAAAAAATATCACTCAGATTCCAGTGACTGAATTTTTTTTGTCGGCAAAACGATGCAATATATGTTTCTGTAGTTTGTTTTCTTCTTTCAGCTAATCGAAAATGAGGGCGAGTGCTACAGTCCGAGTACCGGCATTTTTAGGGCAAAACGTCCCGGACAATATCAGTTTTCCTTAACCATCCTCTCGAGAGCCAAAGCCCAGTACGCCCACATTCAACTGATGAAAAACAACGAAGAGATCGGGTTCCGACGTTGCTGGCTGGCCACAAAGCGGGAGTTGTACAGTTTCAGCGCAACTTGCGGAAGGTGACGAAGTTTACGCTCGGGAATTTCCGGGACATACGGGACATCTGCATGGGGACAACTTCTGTTCGTTTTCTGGAGTTCTGCTGCAAACAAAACTTGAGTAAACTACATCCGCTGGCCCAGAGTGGTCCTCTGACAGATAAAATCTTATCCACGTTAACTCGTACAGTAGAGTTTGAAACGAATGAGCGTGATCATAAGGTGTCTCTCCAGCATGCAAAACAGTGTCGTTCTTTTGTTTTGGGAGAAAACACGCTGCTACATACAATCATCGAGGAACTTGAAGTAACTGATGCTTCTTACATTTTTTTCTACAAAAAATTGGCCCGTTTACAAACTTACCTATTATTACTATTTGAGCCACCTCGTGAGAAAACCAACAATCTGCATAGGCGAAAACAAAGTAACTGCGAAGCTGATCAGCGCCTTTGTTTTCGCTACTCGGATAGAACAAATCCTCTTCTGAGGAATCCGAAATTCCAAGCTTCTCCAGCTCTTTTCTGTGCTTGTACAGCCCGGTTTGTGTCCGACCTGTTCGTAAACCACATTGTTGGTTTTCCCACGAGACGGCTCTTTTGGCGCACATGCTCCAATGTGCGCACACCCTGGTCATTTCCGAAAGAAGTGCATTAGCGCAACAGCGAGACTGGTATTTCGATATCATAGTTTACATGTTTTGTCACCAACATAATTATCTTAGCATACTAAAATCTTAATAAGTGATCTAAAACATTTTGCAATGATTGAATCGCTTAAAAGTCAGCACCATTCAAAAGTTGGGCCTTTTAACTTTTTTTAAAAGCAGCAGATGTGTTGCTTCGGTTTTTAGTGTGAGAGAGCTCTATAGGAATAATCTGCAGGCAACTTTGAATTTTTAAAGCTTTGGTTTACTAAATAGGACGAATACGGTAGTCTTATCTAAACTGACAAAGTTGGTATACTTGGATTTTTTTCAATGTGCAGGGCGGTGCTTAGCTAAGCCCGGCCTTGGATGATTTCATTGTTGAGAAAAGGTCCTAGAGATGACAATGTATAATTGAGGTAAAGGTGACTATGCTTGTTGTCTTTGTGCTATACCTGTGTTTCACCTGAATGATTTCAAAATAGGTGAAGTGTATGGTAGACACACAAAAACATAAACATTTTGTTTCTAAAATATAACCATACATCTACACTCAAATATTTCCATCAAGTTAGCCAATGCATCTATTTTTGTCAACAACTCTTTGCTTTACTGATGGTACATTAGATCAGCTGGCTAACTGTCACTCCGCTCCACTTCGGTACCTCGTTCCACTTCCCTGTATGGAGAGGTTTAACGGAGTACCGATGGAACTGTTCCGTCTAATGGTACATGACCGCAGTAGAAGGTCAATAAAGTACCATTCGAAAAAATAAAGCGATTCGGAGAACCAGCTGTTTTTACTTATTTTTCCTACAAGGTCAGCTCGGTCAAACTAGCAGAAAATTTGCTGCATCTAAAACGGTCAATTTAGCAGCAATTTTACTGAAGCAAAATTGGTCATGTTACATGTACCTCAATTTTGCGACAGCAAAAGCAGTCAAGTTAACGGCAATTTTGCTTGCAGCGTTAGAATTGAATTTGCTGCAGCAAAATAGTCAAGTTAGCGGCAATTTTGCTGCAGTGAAATTGGTCAAGTAAGCAGCTATTTTTGCTACAGCGAAAAACAGTCAAGTAAGCAGCAATTTCGCTTGCAGCGAACATTTTTGTCGCAGATTGTTTTGGCTTTAATCTAAGTGATAGCGCATAAGAAAATGACATTTAATGCCACAATCACATCTTTTCGACGTCACCTACGAAAAAAGTTCCATGTAAATGGAAATGTTTGTCGCCATTTTTTTATCATTTTATTCTTATTTTTTTTTCTTTTTCGTCTGGCTGTGATCGTTATGCAGAAAATGATGATGAATGCTGCAACAGGACTTTTCTAGACCACATAATTATTACCAACGTTATGGAAAATGTTGCCGATTTTTTACAGTTTCTTCTGGCTGTGAGTGCTATAGGAAACGAATACTTATGCCGCAAACAAGACTTTTCTGTCCCATCCATAACATAGCTTAAGGACAAAAGTTCCCTGCCAACAGTAAAAGTGTCTACAGACTGGGTAATAGGTGGGATATAAAACATCTGTTTGTGATGGCATTCATCATCGTTTCTTATAGCGCTCATAGACTTTAACGAAAACGAGAGACCGATCAGCACACCTTAGAGATTTGCTCATCAGCGTAAGCTTCAAGATAGACGACGATACTCTGGAGCCTTGTCTGTATGAACAATAGACAATGGGTGGCAAAAAGTTTCGCTGCAGCTAACTTGACCGTTTATTTTTTATTTTATTTATTTATTTATTTATTTTTATTTTATTTTATTTTATTTTTGTTTTTTTGCTGCTGCTGCTGCAACAGATTCGCTACTAACTTGACTGAGCTGTCAGTAACACTTTACAGATCCGTACGGTGACTTCCAGTAGCAGTTATTGCACTTTTTTCTGCCGCCTTCATTAGTAAATTAGTAATTTAAAGTAAGCCTGCATCATTTGATATTTAATTGTATCAGAATTAAAGTTTTAAACTTGAAACGAAAAACAGAGAGTCATACAACAAGAATGTTTACCAGGCATTTACTAAGGAAATTTCCAATATGGTCATACATAAATACAGTCATGTAGTACAGAATATTTTTCTGTGACAGTATGTGTTTACCCATCATTTTCAGTGCATGAGGTTAAATTTTGACACTGATTGGTTCAACAATAACAAGTGGGTCAAAGTAACAGTCCAAGTGAGAACTACCTATTTTTAAATGTAATGGTCAACTTTGTCATTGTCAATCAAAAATTGACAGGCTCCGCCCTGCACATTGAAAAAAAATCAGACTTTTTTTTTATATATGTGTGCAAACGAGGACTATTATTCTATGATATTCTATGACATTGTCCACGTTGTATTTCTAGTATGTTCTACACAATGGTATCTTCGACTAGAATTTGAAGCATCGTCAGTTGTTGGCTCGTAGCGTCCGGGTCGAAATGTCCAAGTGTCCACTCATGATGCAGACACTTAAAACTCGAGTTTTAGCATTGTACATGTGTACAGTATAATTTGATAATAATTGTCTGAGTATATTATACAATTGTTGCCCTTGAGTGAGGGTGACAAGACGATTTGTTCATCAGAGGAAGGTGATATTTTAGGCAATATTAATATTACCTGTCGAGGGTGAACAAATCGTCATGTTACCCTTACTCAAGGGCAACAATAGTTTTATTATACCGAACCCTTTTTGAAACGAATTAGCTACACACCGCAAACAAATATGACTACAAGTGCAACTGACATTTAGGCATATATGTTTTTAATAAAAATCATGCGACATGACCTTCCACGTGCACTGTAAGCAAACGCATGTGACTACAAGTGCAACTGCACGTTTTTAGGCAGATATGACGTCAGAGGGTAATATGATCATTCGACATGGCAGAATAACACACTCCGCGTGACCTGCTCTGGACCAATCAAAATCCACACTCAAACAATGAATATTAATTAGGTATAATAAAGAACGCGGTGGTCTGGTAGTTGAGTGTCGTACTCCGAATCACGAGGTCTTGGATTCGATCCCCACTGGGAGTGCCGTGATGTGCTCTTGAACAACACACATTAACTCCCAACAGTACTGGCTAATACCCGGTATGTGGTGGCTCTGTCTCGACATGACTAAAAAATTGTTGACCATAACCTTTAACCTCAAATCAACAAACAAACAAACAAATATTGACATTATATAGTAATAGATGAAGTTAGATGAGAGCCCATCATGTAAAGTGAGAGAGCTAAAATCTGGATTGAATCAAACATGTACGATATAACGGATTGGTGCTGGAATGTCTACTCCCAAAATGTATATTCCCATAATGTCTATTCCCACAATGTCTATTCCCAAAAGGTCTATTCCCCCAATGTCAATTCCCATCATGTAAAGTGAGAAAGCTAAAATCTGGATTGAATCAAGCATGTACGATATATCGGATTGGTGCTGGAATGTCTGTTCCCACAATGTCTATTCCCACAACGTCTACTCCCAAAATGTCTATTCCCCCAATGTCAAGCCCATCATGTAAAGTGAGAAAGCTAAAATCTGGATTGAATCAAACATGTACGATATAACGGATTGGTGCTGGAATGTCTATTCCCATAATGTCTATTCCCACAATGTCTATTCCCACAATGTCTATTCCCAAAATGCCTATTCCCACAATGCCTATTCCCACAATGTCTACTCCCAAAATGTCTATTCCCACAATGTCTATTCCCACAACGTCTACTCCCAAAATGTCTATTCCCCCCATGCCTATTCCCACAATGTCTATTCCCACAATGTCTATTCCCACAATGTCTATTCCCACAATGTCTATTTCCACAAAGTCTATTCCCATAATGTCTATTCCCACAATGTCTATTCCCACAATGTCTATTCCCGTAATGTCTATTCCCCACAATGTTTATTCCCATAATGTCTACTGTGCTAAAATGTCTAATCCCATAATGTCTACTGTAAAAAAAGTTTGTATAACCAGTTAAAAATTGTGAGTTATTTGAAAAGTTACAACTTCATTTTCATATTTTCATTCAAAATAGTCCATTATTTCTTTCATTTAACCTTTATAAAAATAACATTTATTGAAACACCATTTTATTACAGTAGACATTTTGGGAATAGACATTTTGGCACAGTAGACATTATCGGAATAGATATTTTGGGGGTAGACATAATGGGGGTAGACATAATGGGAGTAGACATAATGGGGT
The DNA here is from genome assembly GCA_964017185.1 of Rugalucina vietnamica. Classification (NCBI taxonomy): domain Eukaryota; kingdom Metazoa; phylum Mollusca; class Bivalvia; order Lucinida; family Lucinidae; genus Rugalucina; species Rugalucina vietnamica. The sequence goes on along the minus strand of OZ024884.1, from coordinate 6,047,126 downwards.
AGACATAATGGGAGTAGACATAATGGAAGTAGACATTTTGGGAACAGACATGATAGCACTACCCTGATATAATCTGTCGCCAGATACACAGCACAAGGATGAAGAGCCAGATGACCTGCTAGTTCTCAGTGGGGTGAACATCCTGCTAAAATCAGCCAAACCAGATGAACACAGTGGAGCCTCAATCCCCGCCGTTATAATATAAGTCTGCTCTGGTTTGAAAATAACAATCTGTTCGGTTCTGGCAGAGGCTTCCTGCTATGACAGTAATCAGAGTAAATGCATGGCGTTTGTCGAGTTTATGTTTTTTTGTTTGTTTGTTTTTTATTCAGTTTTACGTCCCTTTCAAGATTATTTCAGCTCATATGAGACGGGCCAATCAGTAGGTGGGGCGAAAACGGGAGAACTCCGAGAAAAACCACCTGGCACACCCGCAAGCAGAACTTGGCTTGTCTCACATGTGGCCTGAGCGGGGCTCGAACCCACACCAGACACAGCGGTGAGAGGGTTTATAACAGGGTTTATTACAGGTATGGATAACAGAACCTGAATCAATAGTCGAGTTTGTCATAAATATGAATAGAACTGCTCGAAACATGCCATAACATGATTATTACATAAATAAATAAATAAATAAATAAATAAATAAATAAATAAATAAATAAATAAGAAGATGGTGAAGGTGAAGGTGAAGGTGAAGGTGAAGAAGAAGAAGAAGAAGCAGAAGAAGAAGAAGAAGAAGAAGAAGAAGAAGAAGAAGAAGAAGAAGAAGAAAAAGAAGACGAAGAAGAAGAAGAAAAAGAAGAAGAAGAAGAAGAAGAAGAAGAAGAAGAAGAAGAAGAAGAAGAAGAAGAAGAAGAAGAAGAAGAAGAAGAGGAAGAAGAAGAAGAAAGGAAGAAGAAGAAGAAGAAGTGAACGAGCAAGTTCTATCATTTAATGTTTGGTTCGCCTTAGACCATGATCATATTAAGTGATATTCTGCGGTGTAAAATGACACTGAAAGTACGACCACATTGAAAGGCCGACGCATTCCAAGCAGAATGCACGTAAAACATAAATTTCCACTGACATGGAAAATAAGTTTTTGTCTACGGGAGATTGACGCTTTTTGCTGTTTTAGCAGCATGTCTCAATATTATGATGTGAGCCACCGCACCAGAAAACCAACAATCTGCATAAGCGAAAACAAAGTCGCAGATCAGCTGTGCAGTAACTACACAGCTGATCAGCATCTTTGCTTTCGCTACAAGGATAGTACAATTCCTCTTCTAGCTTGTGGCCTACTTCTGTAATTGCACAGGCTGGTTTGTGTAAGACCTAGCGTGAAACCCAGATTGTTGGTTTTCTCATGCGAAGGCTCATGTACGAGTAGTGTTTCGCTGGTATGAATAACACTACTAACAACAAAACACTTGCGTCAAGGTCCTGAGGCGATTGATCGGTCGGTAGTATGTCTGATACAATAACATGTTATAAGAGACCCAAAATCGAACCAATTTGGCCATAAATCTGAATGGTTTACTGGTGATACCAGGGGGTGCGCCAGGAGGGAAATTGGTCCCTGGCTCTCACAAGAGATGCGATACAATTTGTCAATGTATATTTTATTGCAGGGTAAGTAAAATAAAAGCTCTAGTCTGATCTAACCATTTCCTGTGGATGCATTGGCCAAGTGATATTGTTCGGGACTCCCGAGCTTAAGATCCTAGATTCGACACTTACAGTGTATCTCCGTCGCGTGCACATTAGAAAACTGAGTGGTAGTTTGTCACTAGTATGAATATATTCACCAAAATTGTGCGTTGAGATGTATCAGTCACTAGTATGAATATATACTGTCAAGCCTGTTATATTGTCAAATAATCAGGTCTGACACAGGTCTGACACAAACCGGCCTGCACAGTCACAGAGCCAAGCTAGAAGCTTGAAGTTTCGGATTTAAGAAGAAGAGAAATAGTGCTATCCGTGTAGCGAAAACAAAGGCGCTGATCAGCTTCGCAGTTACTGCGAAGCTTTTTCGCAAAGGCAAAAATCCGGGTTTCTCACGATGCGGCTCAAATAGTAAAACAAGGTTACAGTGCATTTAAATTCATACAAAGCATGTAATCAGGCGCCTAAGCTAATTTGTGGGAGTTCAGAATCATGTTGATGCCAAGCTCACCACGCGCCAAGCCCGGCACTTTTCATTCGTTTGTGAAGTCTGGTCCGAGATTTTGGTCATGAAAAATATTTCTACAACTAGTTTATTGGTAGAAGTTCATGGTGAGAGAAATGTGAAGTTGTTCTTCGACTTTCACGACCGTCCCGACATGACTTAAGCTGCTAACAGTGGCCACAAAACATTAAATCATGCTCGTTAATGTGCATTTGACCTTTTTCATTGCAATCGGTGTCAACGATCTTGTGGCTAGGTGAAAAGTCCCTGAAAGTTTTTTTTCCAGATGAGAAAATCTGCACATACCAAGCAGAGCGGTTTCAAAGAATGCATATTGTAAACAAAATTGAGCCGCCGCATGGGAAATCCAACAATCTGCATATGCGAAAACAAAGCCGCAGATCAGCTTCGCAGTAACTGCGAAGCTGATCAGCGCCTTTGTTTTCGCTACACGGATAGTACAATTCCTCTTCTTTCTAAATCCAAAATTTCCAGCCTCTAACCATCTTCTGTGACTGTACAGCCCGGTTTGTGCCGGACCTGGTCGGAACCCAAATTGTTGGTTTTCTCACGCACAGGCTCAAATGAAAGATGTTCGTCGATAGTATTGCACCCCATGGGAAACAAGGCTTTGTGTGACGGGACATGATAATAAGACAGCTGGAAATACATCATCAGTGAGATTAACATCGCAGTCTGCAGCATCTGAAAATTATATATACTTGGTGGTGTGTGTGCTTAAGATTTTCAAGTATGTAGTGTGTCACTAGTATGAATAACACTAATGGTGTGTAGTTCTATAACTCGATAGGCTGAAACCGCAGGTGGGTAGTTTGGTCGGAAGCATATTTTATTAGTGATGAAGCGATCCCAAGTTCTAACAAAAGGTCCGGTTTTGTGATTTGGTCCATGATTTTGTCATGAAAACATTTCTGTGACCATTTCAAGATACTCTTTAGCTGATTAAGAAAAGCATGTGTCGTTTAATGCAGTGAGAAATGTGAAATGTGCTGCTCTTTTAGAAATGTTGTAAACAACAACAACAGCAGCAGAAGGAGCAGCAGCAGCAACAACAACAACAAATGTCCATAGGTAGTATAATTAAGTATGTAGTTTGTCACTAGTGTGAATAGTATATCTCGAGCATGTGAATTATTCACTGTGCGAAATGAGCCACTGCATAAGAAAACCAACAAAATGCTTGGGCGAAAACAAAGGCGCAGATCAGCCTCGCGGTAACCGCGAAGCTGATCAGCGCCTTTGTTTTCGCTGGTGCAATACCTCTCAAGTTCTTCTTTAAATCCAAAATTTCATGGTTCTAGCCTGCTTCTGAGATTGTACAGGTCGGTTTGTGTCGGACCTTGTCGGATACCCAAATTGTTGGTTTTCTCACGCACAGGCTCAAATCATAAGATTAAACATATCCTCTAATGGGTATTATTGCATCTAAGATCCGATAGCATAGAAACGGGCTCGGATCACTAAGTCAGTAGCATGTCTAATTCATGTTGACGCGAGCCCAAGTTTAAACCCGTAGCCTGACACATTTCTCTTGTGAACATTTGGTCCGAGAGTTGACCATGAATATAATATTATTCGATAACCATTCTTCACCTATCAGTTTGCCAAAAATGGTGTTCAAAAGAAGTGCGCACTAAGAACTGGTATCCTGCATATGAGATGCTTGCCAAATAACAAGCTGTGGCTAACTGATCGTCCCGACATAACCTCCACTGTTGACCGTGGACCTATGTACAACATTAAATCATTCCATATGCTACATGCATTTAACGTTTTTGTTTGCAAATCTTTTAAATTACGAAAACATGCCCATGCAATATATAGAGATTATTTAAGCTGTACAAAAGGGAAATTTTCAGCAGAAAAAGTTTGATATTTTTCTTATTTATCCTCTAAGCATAGATTGTGGGTACACGTTAGAACCACCTGGGCGAGGCGATGTTAACGCGTACCCACAATATATAAAAGTAGGGTTCAATGTGGTATATTTTTCATGGACATGTTATACTGATGTCTCTTTGTGGTAATTAGAGGCATGTTATAGTGCTATGGTCTGTGCATTTTACTCTAGTAGAGGTTCAACGATCTTCTGTGTGTGTGAAATGACCCTGAAAGTTCTGCAAGATGGGAAAGTCGTCGCGCACCAAGCAGATCAGTTTGAAGACGGTTTTACGTCCCATTCAACACTTCTATAGTCGTGTTTACCAGCAATTAGGTGGTCGGGTGCGTCTCGAGATGCAGTTTGTCACTAGTATGAATAGCACTATTGCCTTCTTGTCTTAAAACGTTGAAAGGGGGCGGGTGGGGCGAGGAATACACAGTTTATCACTAGTATGAATAGCACTATTGCCGACATCAGTTAACGTACTTGTCTTTTTAAAAAACGTTCCGATTAAAGAAGAAGAAGAAGAAGAAGAAGAAGAAGAAGAAGAAGAAGAAGAAGAAGAAGAAGAAGAAGAAGAAACACGATCACATTAAAATTACATAGGCATGCTATATCGTAGTAATTTTCTTTTAATTAGGTACTACTAGTATACGCACTGAGGAGTGGGGTCAACGATCTTGTGGGGGTGTGAAATGACCCTGAAATGCAAACAGATGGGAAAGTCGTTGCATACCAAGCAGATCTGTTTCAAAGAATGCATTCTGTAAACAAATAAAAAACAAATGTCCATAGATATAATCGCACACCATGAGAAACAAGGTTTTGTTTATCAAACATATTGTGCGAGTGCCTGGCCATGTTTTAGACACGCAAGGCATTGACTGCATAAAGTAACAGAGTGGAGCCCTGTCTGCGCGCAGCTTGACCAGGGTGAATTCTGAACGTCGCGCTGTTTGTAGCTGGGACTTATCACATTCGCATTCCTGGACATTTTTGGCATGTGTTTCAAGTAGACCATTTTGTCGAAGTTCCATGGTTGTGGCACGGCGCTTGCGATAAATTCCCACGAAGCCTCTGCAAGTCAGACTGAGTCTAGCTGCGTTGTGGCACTATCAAAAATCAAAATGCAGCTGTCAGGCTTGTGATTTTATTCCTGACACTTCTTAGAAAATGACATGCTTATAATCTGATTATTAGTTCATTTCCTGTCATTTCATCTTTTTTTATTTTTATTTTTTTCTTTCTTTTCAGAAAACAAACTATGCATAGACCGTGCCTCATGCTTCGCTTATAAATAAATAAATAAATAAATAAATAAATAAATAAATAAATAAATAAATAAATAAATAAATAAATAAAATACACCATGGTAAAGTTCTGGGTGGGGTGGGGGTGGGCTACAAACAGACAACAAACTCTGGTAAGAGAAACAGCAGCATAGATGCCAAATAATTAGCGTGATAAATGAATAACCAATTAATGGATAATGATACAGTAATTAGGTCAATGGTCCAGTAAAAATCGGCACTTCCACACTAATATTTTTAAGGGTTTACGCATCACCTTGCACTTTCGAGTTGAAGGAAAGATATGCCTCAGTATGCCACCAACGATGCACAACTTTAATCTGCCTAATTAAACAGCTTAAATCCACAATCTTTTTGATACGCACCGCTACTTAACGGCCGACTTTAAGATTGCGCAATACACCTATTCCCCCCGTCTGGATAATGTAACGGTCCACCGAAAAGACGGTGTACCTATAGTCAGTCCAATACACAGATTTGTGTTTAATCACACTGAGCGTGTAGTTTAGTGTCCCTAAATCTGTTGTGGTGGTATCAAAGTTTGGATTAATGTGGCTTTAGGGTTTTCTTTTCTGTGATTTGGAGGATATTTGCTCCAACATGACTTTAAGGTTTGCATTTTCGTTGTTTATTTACACGATTATTTGATTGCAAAGTTAATTGACGTTTAATTAATTAGCGGCTTTCTTCAAAGTTGACAGGTGTATGGAATTATCCCCGTCACCGCTTTATCAGTGAAAGTTTAGTACAAGTAAACAATCTTTACCATTCGATTCGATTTGAATCGTCTGGGTTTTAAAAATAAATTGAAATTTGAAATGATTTTATTCTTTAAATGTTGTTTTTAAAGTTTTATTTTGAAGTTCTAAAAATTGCTATAGATGTAGTGCAGTAGCTTACTTTTTTATTGGCAACGATTTTTGCATGTTTTTCACAAAGCGCTGTTCAGTAAATCTTAGCATACAAAGTTGCATATCAGAACCTGATCAGCCTAAATAACATTTTAGCTTGTGAAAAGTTTTCAAGCCCAGCTTCTCAAAAGTATAGATTTAATGCTCAGTTTTATTTGTGATAATCATGCTCAATTTAACTGAGCATAACATATATTTTATGCCTAACACTCCAGTTAATAGCACCTTAGCTCTTGGGGACCCCCACATACACAGCCTAGGTGCAAACACTGTATAAGCGGCAATCCTGAACCTATAATGTTAAAGCAAAATTGTTTTTTGACTGCCAAAAACAATGTTTTTGATTGCCAGAAAGCACAAATTGGCAATCAAAAACATTGTTTTAGGCAGTCAGAATGCAATGTTTTTGATTGCCAGAAAGCACATATTGGCAATCGAAAACATTGTCTTTTGCAGTTAGAATGCAATTCAATAAAATTTACAATCCGCAATTGTCATTTTGGCAATCATAAACACTGTTTTTGGCAGTCAAGAACTGCATGTATTTTTGCATATCAAATTGGCTGTTTGTGATTGCCGCTAATATGGTGTGGCGCAAGTGCTGGATGATTTGAGCCGAATCTTGAGAAAAACAGATTTTTGCATATGTGAAAACAAAGGCGCAGATTAGCTGTGCAGTAACTGCACAGCTGATCAGCACCTTTGTTTTCGCTACATGGATAATTCCATCCAAAATTTCAGCCAAGCTTCTAGTCATTTTCTATGACTGTACCGATCTATCGGTTTGTGTCAGAACTGGTTGGAAACCCCAAAACTGTTTTTCTCACATCACAATTCATCTGGTTCCTATTTGTTTCAGGGAGATGCTCAGTATAATTCTATTTTGGATTTGTCTGATCACAGTTTCGACTGCACAGAGACGAGGGGACACAGGTAGGCCGGGTACCACCCAGGAGATGGGGGAGGGTGTGTGTGTTGGGGGCGGGGTTCTTCACAGTATGTCATTATGAATGAAGTAATTGTGTATTAGGCACCACTAGTCCCTAAATTTTCAGGCAACCTATCAATCAATTTAGACACCCTATCCCACATTGGGAGTAGTTGCCAGGGGACAGACTATTAAACCCAACAAATCAGGCATTATACATCTGATTGTAATTTCAACAAAGTAATTTCAGTGCAGCACATATGTATCTGTGATGCAACAAAATTTTTAACACAACAGATTAATTCAACCTCACCGGACATGTAGAGTGTGGTGATAATAATGGGAGCAAAATTGATTGGCCGACAACTTACAGCGAAGAGTTCATTGCCTTGTTGTAGGTTGTTGCCTAGTTCATCTGGTTTCTAATCACCATACTCTATTTTGTCACGTTATGTTGCATCATTCTGTGCTGTAAGAAATTTGGTTGCATCATAGGAATATAGGGTGACCCCCGTCGGCCCCCTGTGCAGGGTGGTTGGGTAGCATGCAATATGACTGCAACCAGTCAACCGCACAACCACAGTAACATTTGACAAAATGACCACAGAACACAAAATATTACAACCCCTGATTAGATTGGGAGTTTGATTAAGTGCTCTCAGCTTCCATAGGTCATGTCAGACCACAACCCCAAGCCTGAATTATAGCATATTGGACCCCACCCCTATCACATTATACTGTAATAGATTTTTTTTGTGAATAAATGGGAAAAGACAGCGAAATTAAGGACCCATGTTAGCCATGGTGCCCTACAATTTGGATGATGGCAACCGGAACCCAGTTTAAAAGACAAAGAGCCCATAGATATTGACATGTTGCATGACTTGTTAGGGCCAGCTGTTGACGTTTTTTGCAGAAAAAATGTTATAACAGAAAAAAAAAAATCACAAGATACCCCTAAATTAAAGCAGTTTCTTGCACTCTGGTCCTATTATTGTCAAGTTAAGGGTTAACCTATTTATTTTAGGACAAGAATGTATGTAACAAAAATTTCATTAGTAAAGGCAGTGACACTTGGCTTAATGTGTTGTATAAATTATTTTTTTAGCTTGAATTACATTTATAATGGAAAGTGGGCAATTTAACATGTTTTGTATAATAAACTAGCAAAAAATTCTCTTAAGATTTTGGTTGTGTTTAAAAATTTTGAGGATACAGCCCGATTCCTTTACGCTGTTTATTTAGTAGCCTGATTCAGATTAATAGTCTATACAAACTCAATAAAAAGTAAAACAGTTTAGTTGCCTGAAAACTTAGGTAGAATGTGGTAGCAGAGGTTAGTGGCCCCATTTGCTGTGGGGAGTCAAAGTAAATGTTCTCATTATTCAGTAAATATTTTAATTTTTGTTTGTCATCCTGTTTATTTCTGTTCATGGCCATGGGTTTTAAGCATTGGATCTATTACTGTCACCTAGCATAATTATTCAAGCAGGGTGGTGGAGTTATGACGTAAATTATTGACTTCAGGTACCCAAAAACGAAAGATTTCACTTTTCAGCTTATGCACCAGTCATTTGTAACCACTGCTCCCCCACCTACGGGGAAGGGTGGGGCCCTCATGAATAAAAAATTCTGAATCAAGCTGAATCGGTCTGAATTTTTCTGAAACTTGTCTGAATCAGTCTGAATGATTATTACTCCATCTGAATCTGACTGAATCAGTTTAACTGGTCTCTGAATCCATGCTGAATCCATCTGAATCTTTATGAATTGATTCAGAAGAATTCAGATGATCTGAATCTGTCTGAATCTATTCTGAATATTACTTGAGATCTGAATCGGTCTGAAACCATTTCTGAATGATTCAGACTGATATAAATGTTAAATTACTTGAAGTAATTAGTTATCTGAAGTCTGAATCTGTCTGAATCGACAATCCTGATTGATTCAGATTAATAATGGGCCTGATTGTAAATAACGTTTGTTTGTTTGTTTGTTTGTTTGTTTGTGTTGAGGCTTAACGTCCCAGCCAATAATTTTTCAGTGATTTCGGGACAGAGCAAATGCTTCCTGGGTTTAACCAGTACTATAGGGAGTAAATGTGTCTTGTTCAAGGACACAACATGGTGACGCCTGTGGGAATAGAACCCAGGACCTCTCAATTCGGAGTCTGACGCTCCACCACTACGGCACCACGCTCCCTTATATAAATAATGTAACATTAATTTTAAGGTATCTTAGGTCTGAATCTTTATGAATCCTCTCAAAATTATTCAGTTTATGCATTGGTTATGAATGTGTGTTACCAGCCCCCCCCCCCCCCCATACAAACACACACCCAGACCTGGGATACCAGGGAGTTTGACTTTTCATCCAGCAAGCTTTTCACTGGGGGGGGGGGGGGTGACAGTCATTTAATGATGACGGGTAAAAACCCTGCTAATTCCCCCCTAGTCTGTTAAGTTTTCATTACACTGCCAAATTTATATAGGCTCAAACCCTTTGGTAGGATGTCATAAAACCTCTAATCAGTTTAAAGTAAAAATGCATTTTGATACATGTAAGTTGTTGTCAAAGTGTGGGTAAAAGGAAATTATACAGCAGTAAAACATTTTTGACAACTGTATTCTATATTTTAAACTCTAGCCCCACCCAAGCCAAGGACACAAGGACCACATGACCACAATAGCTCTTTGCAGTGCAGTCGAGCTTATTTACACTTCTCTCTTATTTTCTGAATTGCTTCTGGATTCTGTCTGAATATGTCTGAATCTGTCTGAATCATCTGAATATGTCTGAATCATCTGAATATGTCTGAATCATTCTGAATGATTCAGAAGGAAGTCATGTGACTTTAAGGCATGCTGGGACTTGTCCTTTTCTAAATGTCTTCTGCAGAAGAGAGGTCAAACTCAACAGAAATCTCTATTTAGTAGGCTTTTACTTAATCTTAAGATCTGACTGATGAGGGAAACTAACAGAAACATGTCAAGAACATGTTTAAGAATTAAATGGCTGCTTAAACATACCTATTATGCATGCATTGCTCTGAAATTCATTTTTGTACCTAAATATCCTTACCCCACCCACATCAAATACATGTTATAAGCTTGAATATCAGATATCTTTTGAACCAGTAGTTGGATTTTTACCAAACTTTCACAGATACATGATTGAGAGAGGGGAAAGAGTTGATTAGATTTTGATGACCTTGACCTAATTTTCAAGGTCACCAGCTCATGAAAAGTATTTGAATTAGCTTTTCTGAGCGGATATCTTCAGAATAAATGGATGGATTATGACCAAACTTGCAGAGAAACATTTTTTGAGAAGACTAGAGTAGATTAGATTAGGTAGACCTTGACCTAATTTCCAAGGTCACCGGCCCATTGAAAATAATATGCTGATGAGGGTCAGACGTCTGAATCTTGTCTGAATCTTTCTGAATTTTTCCCAATTTCAGCAAAGATTCAGATAAGCAATGATTTGATGATTCAGACAAATTCAGAATGGATTCAGACAGATTCAGAATAAGATTCAGATGTCTGAATCTGTCTGAATCTGTCTGAATATGTCCCAATTTCAGCAAAGATTCAGACATGCAGTAATTTGATGATTCAGACAAATTCAGAATGGATTCAGACAGATTCAGAAGAAGATTCAGACAAGATTCAGACAGATTCAGATGTCTGAATCTGTCTGAGTCTGTCTGAATCTGTCCCAATTTCAGCAAAGATTCAGACATGGATTCAGACAAATTCAGACATGGATTCAGACTGATTCAGAAGATGATTCAGACGGATTCAGACATGATTTTTCCATAAGGGGGGTTATGACTTTTCAGCTTTCAGTGCCCTGCGTTGTGCCCCACCCCAGGTGGCAAACTGGAGGTCAAAACTTTGCTCTTTGCCCCACCCTCAGCAATAGAAAATCTCCCTGGGGTAAGGATCCTAATGTCAAAACCCTGTCATTTCCCCTGCACTGCGGGGACACTCGAAAAGAAATGGCCCCTTACTTTAGCCGAGTGGTTACAAATGACTGGTGCATTATTCAAGCAGGGTGGTGGAGTTATGATGTAAATTATTGATTTCAGGCGCCCAAAAAATGGAACATTTCAGCTTACATCCATATTGTTATCTATTTTATTCATACATGTTTATGTAGTGATATATGAACCCTTTTATATTTAGACTTATTTTGACTTTCAAGCTAGCTTGTCTATTAATGTGTTAGTGAATCTTTATTTTTGCATGGTCTCATGGGCATTGCGAGCATGTACATGTATCCAACTTACACTATTATGTATATAAGACCGATTCACTGGAAAGCCATTATGTCTACCATTTCTTGTAAAGAATAACAAGAAAAAATAAATATCAGCCCACTGAGCCCAGGCATTCACTAAGGCCGAGGTTATAAAACTTTTTTCATGCTCAGCTCAGCTCAGCCGAGGCATTTTAACATTTATTAGCAGGATCAATTAAAGGCTTTGGAGTTATAAACCTTCAATTTCAATATATTTGGGCTATTTCAGTATTTACAATGTATGAAGATTTGAAATTTTAAGCTCAGCTGAGCTGAGCATGAAAAAAGTTTTATAACCTCAGGGCCAGGTCACTGAACACTCAGGGGCGGATCTAGAATTTCTGGAAGGGCGGTTCATACCCAGTGAGATGGGGTTCGTTTTCAACATTTTACCTGTTTTAGTGATTTGTCATAAATGTCACCATGAAATTGAAATAACGTGGTCCCAGAGCGGGATTCAAGCGAACCACTGGCAAAACAATCTAAATCCGCCACTGAACACTGTAATGTTGGGGTGGTGCACGACATTTCATCGAAAATGTGTTTTGTCGAAAATGTTGTAACTTCAAAAGTATTCACCGCAAAATTTTGAGATTTATTCTGTAGAAGACTAGCCTATAGGTCCACATTTTGAGCCACCAACCACTAGGGTAAGGGTAAGGGTCTGGGCATGGGGATATTTTCGACAAATGTAATTTTCGACGAAATGTCACACTCGATTTCTAGGTAGGGTAGGTTGGAACAGTTTTCCAAAATATTGAAAGATTGCCGCCCCGCATGGAAAACAAACATGCTTAAATCAGTGACAGCTAGCAAACTAGGATAGCTAGATTTTCTCCTTGACACAGTTTATGTTCATGATAGGTTTCAAAACAGCTGGGAGATATATGCACAACATTTTCTTCACTTTTAATGAAGCGTTTAATTCATTTGCATGTTGTTACAATAGTCTCATTCAAATTGAGCCGCGACGCGAGAAAACCGGTCTTCGGGGTTTCCGACCAGGTCCGACACAAACCGGCCTGTAAAAGCTCAGAAAAGAGCTAGAAGCTTGAAATTTCGGATTTAAGTAGAAGAGGAATTGTACTATCCGAGTAGCGAAAACAAAGGCGCTGATCAGCTTCGCGGTTACCGCGAAGCTGATCTGCGGCTTTGTTTTCGCTTATGCAAATTGTTGGTTTTCCCATGCACAGGCTCAATTGATTTCAAATGCCAGATCTCCATTCAGATTTTGTAAACTTGGGAATGTAGCTGTATCTGTATGTGCGTCATCTTATAAGGTTTTGCCCATTAGTCACCCAGTCTATCAAGAAACATACATTAATGGATCGGATCCCATTCAAGATAATTTAGCTCACAAGACACTTGATGCAGCCCAAAAACGGCCAAAATGAGCTAGATGTGCCAAACATTAACTAGAGGTTCACTAACCCCAGCTGTTTGTGTCTATAAAACACAAGAGGAATTCTGTACAAATGGTTGGGTCAACCTAGAGGTTCACAGCCTATGCAATGGAGTTGTTTCATATAGGCATTTTTACAACTGGAAAGTAATCAAAGACGTTTTATCACTATTTTTATGTTCCACCTTTGAGACTCATCGTGAGAAAACTGGATTTTTGCCTATGCGAAAACAAAGTCGCAGATCAGCTTCGCAGTAACTGCGAAGCTGATCAGCGCCTTTGCTTTTGCTACACGGCTAGTCTAGTACAATTCCATTCCTACTTATAGCCAAAATTTCAAGCCTCTAGCCTGCTTCTGTTACTGTACAGGCGGATTTGTATCAGACCTGGTCAGAGACCCCGAAGACTTGTTTTCTCATGTTGCGGCTCCTTTGTAGTTTGGGGTGTCACGACACATTGAAACTGACTTTTATTCCACATTATTCCTATTATTGCTGTAGGTGGGATGGCTCAGTTTATGTCTACCTTAATTATTTACATAATGCAGGATGAACATGGTGCTTTTGTATTTGATATTTGTTAAAACTTTTGGGATAATTTTGCTTATCCTTATGATAAAGAACTGTATTCCCAGCGGGCACATGACGTCATAATGATGTCAAATCAACGTCGATGCGACGTCATGACGTCGCATCGACGTCGATCTGACGTCATTCTGACGTCATGTGCCTGCTGGGTTGTGGGTACTTGTTAGAATCACTTTGACGAGAGATTTATAAGGAGTACTACATACCACAGCATAATTTTTATGCAGAAATTGCAAAACATTATTCTTCTTTTAGAAAGTAAGCATCAAATGCATGTCTTATCTGTTTCTCTGATTATGCTAACAATTGAGCCGCCTTGTGGGAAAACCAACAATGTGGTTTCCAAAAGGTCCGACACAAACCGGCCTGTACAAGCACAGAATAGAGCTAGAAGCTTGAAATTTCGGGTTTAAGTAGAAGAGGAACAGAGTGTACTATTCGAGTAGTGAAAACAAAGGCGCTGATCAGCTTCGCAGTTACTGCGAAGCTGATCTGCGTCTTTGTTTTCGCCTATACAGATTGTTTGTTTTCCCATGTGGCGGCTCAATTCATAAAACCCTGTCTGCTAATGGTTGGAATCCATTTGTTCTTTCTGTAGACTAAGGTGAGGCGAACCGCCTTGACCCAGTTTCTTGTTTGGAATCATCCTGGTTATCTGGAAATGACCTTTGTTGTCACTGCTTATCAGTAGTTTTGGGTTTTTACAGACCTTCAACAATAGTTTCAGGTAATACAGAGCAAAAAAGCTGCATGCATAGCTGCATGGTCTCCTGTGAGTCAGGCCAGTTACACTGGCATGGTTGGCCCTTTGGTCTCAGGCAGTTTACCATTTCTAATACTGCAAATTCCTTTAGTAATAACAGCTGGTTGATGTTGAATCAGCGAAAAATTAAAGTCTGCGAAACAGATGTGTGATAATGGTTTTTCGCAGATATTTTACAACTGTTCAAATGTAGAAGAAACATGACTTGGCATAATTAAGCTTCTAGTTTGTCGCAAATTGTGCAGCAAAAATTTTGAAAATCGGTTGACAAATAAAAAAGTTCTGGTCAAAAACATTTTTGAATAGGGATTTCCTGTACAAATATCTCATGGAAGGGAGGTAAATATTTTCCCGCAAAAATTTCAAATTCTAACTATTTAATCATGATTGCTCAAAATTATTATAAAATGACACAAATGACACACCTAAGACAAAATCTTCATGATCAGGTAAAGATTCTCGAAAAATATGCATTTTCACGATCATCGATTATCTCCCTTGCCAATGCAAAATCCCTATGCAAAATTCATTTTGGCCATAAAAAGTTTATTTATGCACCTATTTTCAAAATTTTTGCAGGTCCTATTAGGACAAACTAAGATCAACAATTTAACATGAAAATAATTTTTCTGGCATCCCCCATACAAAAATTTTCTGCGAAAAACCATTTTCAGAGGCAAGTTTTTAGACAGTAATAGAGATATCACAGTAACTGTCATAAGCGAAAATAGCTCAATGCAGAGTTGTGTGAGTTGTGTTTAATTGTGAAAACCAGTTTTGTTTGATCAATTTTTTGTTTAACTAAGTCCCATTCAACATCTATGGTCATGTAGGGATGTTAGCTGTTGAAATTAAGGGATTTAAAGCAATAAATGGAACAAACAAAAATTCTTTTTCGCAATAAAATGCAAGTCTACGTCGAAGGATTTTCACTCAAGTGTGAGGAGGCCTTAACCTTGCTCAGAATGAGTATGACCAATATCTATGGAAGATCAGGCCCCGAGGTTATAAAACTTTTTTCAAGCTCAGCTCAGCTGAGCATGAAATTTCAACTGCTCATAAATGCTAAAATAGTCAAATTAGTGGAAAATACAGGTCCATACCTCAAAATCTGGTAATTTATCCTGCTAATAAATGTTAAAATGCCAACAATTGTTGGCATTTTAACATTTATGAGCAGGATAAATTTTAGTCTCAGCTGAGCTGAGCATGAAAAAAGTTTTATAACCTCGGGGCCAGGTCTGTAAAGCTCTTATTATGCTAAACAAATTTCATCTTATCAAACTTTAAAGCATAGATTTGTAATGAAAAATTCCCAGGCACTAATTGATACCAGTTTTTAATGAATGAATTATCTAGTCATACTATTTCTAGCTTTGATCTTTTATCCTAATATTGACAAGTCTAGATGACATTTGAATGATTTTAAATGGACATCTCAAGAGCAAACATACTTTATGCAGATGGAAGCGACCATTTGATTTCTATGGGTATGCTGCCGCGGAGTGGGCTGGGATATGTTTTCAGGGCTGGATGCTGCAAGTAGCCAGTGAATTGATATGTAGTTAAAATTATCATGTTTTTTTTTTTTTTGTTTTTTTTTTTTTTCGGCTCTAACCAACAATCATTGCTGGATTCGTTGCCAGTCTCTGGATTGAATTTTTTTCCCACAAGGTCACAGTGCCATATCATGTTTTGAAAATGTATGCTTAAGTTCTGTTTTGGGACCTGAGACAGATTGATTATTCAGATATGTATGAAAGGTTGCATGTAAATAATTTGTCAAAGCAAATACCCCAAAACCAGTTGTACCATATTCATTCTAGTAAGTGCTCTCAGGATCTTTGATTGACGGTTCTGCATGTACTGCGTACAGCTGCAGTATAAGCATGTTCAATGGATCGGATTACATATTTGCTTAGCAATCCAGAGATTGTGTGTTTATTTACCTGGCTGGTACATAATTATGCCTGTCTGTTGGTGACAAATATTCACCCTGACATAATAAAGGCAAACCGCCCATGAGGGGTGTAACATTTATTAGGGTAAATTATGTACATCTTAAAACCATCTTTATAAGTACAAATACCCAAATAAAATGTACATTCAAGCCTTAATTCAGAATATTTTGTTTATTCATATCTGAGTCAGAGCAAGACGCAAAAAAATCGGTCTTCGGGGTTTCTGACCAGATCCGACACAAACCGGTCTTTACAGTCACAGAAGAAGGCTAGACATTTGAAATTTTGGTTATTTATAGTTTATGGACGAATTGTACTATGTGTTGAGCGAAAACAAAGGCGCAGATCAGCTGTGCAGTTACTGCACAGCTGATCTGCACCTTTGTTTTCGCATATGCAAATGTCTGGTTTTCTCATGATGCGGCTCAGTCATTTTAATATTGACATCATTATGGTCCATGATGGTGTAGATTTCATTTTATAAATTTCAAAACAATTACACCTGTCAGTCAAAGGCTACTGGGTGTAGATTTCAATATTATTTCTAATTTATCACTCAGCAGTTTTAGGTGTACATTTCATTCCAATGAAATGCAATGCTGATATATGCAGCAATCTGATTAGCATACCAGCTAGACTAACTAAATATGGAAAAACATTTCAAAATTACGGCAGTGAAAAAAGTATGTGCATCTGCATCATCAACAGCCAGGTCCCAGAGCTCAGTTCTTGGATGGAAGAAAATTATGCTCTAGTCATTTGCAATCACGTCGCTCCCTGGGTAGGGCGGCTAGGGCCAGGGGAATAGTGGAGATATTGAATTTATCCTTACCAAAGCCGAGGTCACAATCATAATGTCCAATACTGAGGGGACACTCAAATACTAGCAGGAAAATGCAAATGTCCATGGCTGTCTTAATTGCAAGGCCTATGCTACATACACTTCGCAGCACTGCCTGGGAGCCCCATCATGAGAAAACTAGATCATTGCCTGTGCTGAAACTAATGTGCAGATCAGCTGTGCAGTTAAGCGGCTGTAATGGTTGGATCAAAACATTGCAGTTGGGTAAGTGCAACCATGCATGGCCAGCGAGGGGAATAGAATCTCTGATCTAGTGCATTTAAATGGTCTCCAGTCTGTATGTGAAAATGTTAAAAAAATAATTAAAGAAATAAAATATATACATGAAGATATCAAAATGTCAGGTGTGGCGTATAAAGCGATTTTCTGTCAATCAAAACAGGCATCAATTTCTTAGATCAAAGGGCGCTTAATTGGATCGACAGGATCAGGTGACTTGAAAAAAGCGGTCCAAACTTTTCATGTTTAGGTTAAGTAA
This sequence comes from Rugalucina vietnamica, assembly GCA_964017185.1. Classification (NCBI taxonomy): domain Eukaryota; kingdom Metazoa; phylum Mollusca; class Bivalvia; order Lucinida; family Lucinidae; genus Rugalucina; species Rugalucina vietnamica. Next base: position 6,029,561 of record OZ024884.1, on the reverse strand, counting down.
GCATGTATGGCCGTTAATCATATGATTAGGAAAGAATATGATTTTTAACCCAACTTAAGACATAAGCCTATCAAAGGCACAAAAGATTTTGTAATTTAGGATTGCGTTCATTGAGTTGGGGTAATTGGGCTTTAAACGCTGTTTTCTTCTGAACAATGTACCATAGAGACTCACGCCAAGAGTTTGCAAAAGTGGGCGGGATTTTCCCTATACTTCATGTTGTATTTTTACTAGATGCTAGTAACTGATAAGCTGTAAGTCCTATAGGTAAATGGGTATTTAGAGGGTCTGCCCTTAGATTTCTGAGCCAATTATTTTGTTTAATATTTCAGTATTATGACTCATCTTTAAAATTTGCAATTATGTACAATATAAATTTGCAATCTGAATGTTTAATTATTAATTCGATCTTGTATTCGCTTTAAAGCAGGCTCAGTGGAAGTGTGTCAATCAGAAGTAGAAGTAAAGTGCAGGCTTTTAACGTCATCCTGGGCAGAGCGGACTTAATCCATATCCCCATCTCTAGGACATAAGTGTGTCATTCTGCAGTGTGACAGACTTTTATGAGCCAAGACGCAAGAAAATCGGTCTTCGGGGTTTCCGACCAGATCCGGCACAAACCGGTCTATGCAGCTACAGAAGATGGCTAGAAGCTTGGATATAAGAAGAGGAATTGTACTATCTATATAGCGAAAACAAAGGCGCTGATCAGCTTCGCAGGTACTGCACAGCTGATCTACGCCTTTAATTGTTTTCGCGCATAGGCAAAAATCTGGTTTCTCCATGACGCGGCTTTTATGATGCCAGTCTTTGATTTGAGACCAACCACTTCTGTGTACTTTTTAATGTGTAACCATGTCCCCCTTCCCCTTCTCGGAGAAAAACAGTGACTTTAATTTTGATTCAACAAAACCCCTGCTAAACTCCACACACCGGCGGTTGTGGGGGGTGTTAGTTAGTTGGTTAAAAGTCATTTTATTGCAGACTAATGTTACATTATTAATTTATCCTTATAAAAATTAAAACCATGGGTATTTATTTTCCCAAATCTATGGGGATTGCCAAAATGTCAAAATCCCTCTCTCTCCCTCGACACTCAGGTTGGGGGAGTGGGGCTAAACTGATAATTGTTAGAAATTACTGGTGCATTAGTAGTGTTGTTACAGGTACATAACTGGTTCAGTAATCTGTGAGGAAGAAGTCAGCTCATGATTGAAAAACTGAGACCACTAAAAATCAATCCAAAAGTATAGAAAGAATCTAATTTTCAATTAGTAGATCTATTAAAGGCAAAAATGTAGACTTTTTTTATCTACATTCATTATATACCTACAAATATTTTTCCACCTGCATTACAGTAGTTTGCCTGTCTTAAACCTATTTAAAGTTGATTTTTTGTTCTGATATGGGTGGTTTAATTACAGTTCCCCTGATTGCTTTACAAAGTGGGAGGTTTGTAATACAATTTTAATTGAATATACAAGAACACTGTGTAGAGTCAATATACACCAGAAAATCAGTGAAGTAGACTACATTTAGACTGAGTGTGGAAGTGATTTTCTGTACACCTGAAAATCAGTGAAGTAGACTGCATTTAGGCTGAATGTGGAGGCAATTCGCTGTACACCTGAAAATCAGTGAATTAGACTGCATTTAGACTGAATGTGGAAGTGATTTGCTGTACACCTTAAAATCAGTGAAGTAGACTACAGAGTTCTCGATAACTCCAATCTGGGCGTATTTTTACGCGTGTTTTTCGTTTCGTACGCCTAAAATTCACTGCCATGGATTCTCGCTTACGCCATGTTTTTTTCTGGTGACGCGTCCAAAACTTTCCATAAATTACGTGAAAAAATGAGCTACAGCGGAAAGATCAAGGCAGAATAGCCGCAAGACATTGTTCAAAGATCAGGCAAGTGACTGACACGTGCCACTGATGTGGGGAAGCAAGTAGGCGTGAACTAATTGTGCCCTTATCCAATCAGAGCGCAGTAAACTGACAATCAAGTTTTTGTTGATGGAGATTGACAGGTCAATTTTCACGGATCACAAATTTGTGTCGATTCAATGGATGTTTATTGTCAGGTCCTTATCTACACAAAGGGATGATAGGAAAATAAGATTTTGTTGAAAAATATTAATAGCGATCATTGAAGAAAGTGTTCGCAGATCTTTATGGTCGTCGTAATTTCGGTATGAAAACTCGCTACGGAATCGGAACAATGTACACAATGGAGAGATCGTTTTCTGGTGCGATTTGTGTTTTTTTGCATTCATTTCCAACCCTATTTGCATAGAAATTCTCTGAATGAGAGAATGTATCACAATTTCAGTTGCCTTTAAGTAATTCCGAATGAGAAATTGGCAGAAAAGAAGAGAAAAAAAAAACACCTTTCTACCGCCACGAAAACTTATGACATTACATCTGTCCCCTTATAACACAGGCATATTTTTTATAGAGCAGTCTCTGGCATCGGTATTGGCCTGAATTGCCTTCATGTGTGATAAAAACACTCATTTATAAATTTTGGCTGCTTCAACTTCAGTAAAGTTGACAGAATCTTAAAATCAATTATTTTGCGACGTCTGGAAAAACAAGTATTGGCTTTTGTAAAAAAAAAAAAAAAAAAAAAAAAAAAATTTTTTTTTTTTTTTTTTTTTTTTTTTGTTTTGTTTTTTGTTTTGTTTTGTTTACAGGATGTACAAATTTTAGGTGGAATCCTAGTTGAGAAAAAAGTTATTGAAATATATTTATAAGGTAAAACTCCAAGTTTTCTTGGTCAAACTCCAAGTTTTCATTTCTGACTCCAACTTTTTCCAGTGATGGATTCTTAGAATCCTGTTTTCAAAATCCTAGTGAGAACTCTGGACTACATTTAGACTGAAGAAGTGATTCATTGTACACCAGAAAATCAGTGAAGTAGACTGCATTTAGCCTGATTGTGGAAGAGATTCACTGTACACCTGAAAATCAGTGAAGTAGATTACATTTAGACTGATTGTGGATGAGATTTGCTGTACACCTGAAAATCAGTGAAGTAGACTGCATGTAGACTGAATGTGGAAGAAATTTGCTGTAAACATTCAAGTTACAAATACTATACAGTGATGGTGAAAAAGATTGGCTGTACAAATGAGGCTGTAGTGTGATAGTGTACACCAGCAAATCAGTGAACTAAACTGTACAGTGGGTGTGAAAGTAAAATATTTCCCATTGTACACATAAATATCAGTGAAATTGTGTAATGTCACCCTTAGTAGAATAGGGTTGTAAGGACTGCATGGTTTAAATTGTCCAAACCTGAGCCTAGTGTAGGCTCTATTTGACTATATATAAACAAAGCAAATCATAGGGTGATTGATTGATTAGTTTGTCAGCTGATCAGTTTTTAACAAGCTTGTATTTGATGACATTCCATTTGTCAATTCATTCAATTTTTCTACAATAATTAACAATTGAAGTGTCCAGGATACAATGTTTGATACATTGCTTGTCATTGGTATACAAAACTGGATCCAGGGCCAGATAAGTTGCGATTTTGTCAATAATTTTTGAGGAAAAATCACCATTTTCCATAAATCATTATAAAGTGGGTTCTGAATAACAAACCCTCAACAAGGCAATACATATGTGTACTCACAATTTAACATTGTAATAAAAAATTACAAAAATAACTGCTGAAATACTTAAGCTACCTCCTATTTATGTGGTTGGCCATTTATTGTGATACAATTTTTCCAAGACCACCAAAACCTCAATACAAATTGGTATCATTAGTGTTAGGTTAGTTTGAAGATACTTTTAGGTGACATTGACACCTGAACAAAGCCCCGGGGTGGCGGCCTTTTGTGGCTTGCTGAATAGGAAGATTCCCCGACAAGATAAATCTAATTGCTGGTATAGTTTGCATGATAATCATATGGTTAAATGTCAAAGTCGAGAACAATTTGTTTTACTGCAGTCTTGTTTTAAAATGAGCTGCCCCATGGGAAAACCAACAATCTGCCTATGCGAAAACAAAGACGCAGATCAGCTTCGCAGTAACTGCGAAGCTGATCAGCGCCTTTGTTTTCGCTACATGGAAACTACACTTCCTCTTCTTCTTAAATCCAAAATTTCAAGCTTCTAGCTCTTTTCTGTGCTTGTACAGGTCGGTTTGTGTCGGACCTGTTCGGAAACCACATTGTTGGTTTTTCCCACAAGGCAGCTCAAATCATATATCACACTTGTTATCATGAGACAACTAACCAGACTGAGAACAAACAACCGATTAATGCAGACGAAATCAATTAAGGCTGTTTCTAGGGATACAAATACATTTTGGGAACCACTTGCCTCAAATCCAGACTTGGTGGCTCATTGATTGCATCAGGATATAAATGTCTGTTCATCGAATACCCCCTTAAACCCCGCTTTTCTATAGTAAAACTGGGGGCTGCAGGGTGGTTTTAAAATTGTACCCACAATCTATGTTTAGAGCAAAAATAAAAAAAATATAAAATATTTTCGGCTGAAAATCTTAAGAAAAATGTATGTATTACAAAAAATTGGGCGCATTTTCGTAATGTATTGGCACATTGAGGTTATGTTGGTTGTTCTCAGTCGCAATGGTTGTCCCTGGGTATCAAGTGTGGAATCCTATCACTATATGTGTGCAGCTTCATGAGGAAACCAACTATGTGGTTTCCGAACACGTCCGACACAAACCGAGCTGTACAAGCACAGAAGATGGAAAGAGGCTGGAAATTTTGGGTATAGAAAGTAGAGGAATAACTATTGCACTGTCCGTGTAGCAAAAGCCAAGGCGCTGATCTGCTTCACAGTTGCACTTTTGTTTTCGAATATGCAAAATGTTGGTTTCCCCATGCCGAGGCTCATATGATTTCAGAAGCTTTAATTCAAGGGTGGATTATCATTTATTGCACCCTATTATATCAGTATACTAACTATGTGCAAACACTGCCTAGATAATGCACACATCAGTTGTCAAGTATTTGCTGAATTCAGGTTTACATAATTCAGCAAATGAGCCGCCTCATGAGAAAACCAACACTCTGCATAGCTGATCCGCGCCTTTGTTTTCGCTACTCAGATAGTACGATTCCTCCTCTACTTATCTCCAAACTTTCAAGCTTCTAGCTTGCTAATCTGTAGCTGTACAGGCCGGGTTGTGTCAGACCTATTCGGAAACCACATTGTTTGGTTTTCCACCAGGTGGCTCAAATAATTCAGCAACTTAAGCACTGGGTTTTGGATCACATTACTTTATTAAAGTCTGGTGATATTCTATTTCTCATAAATTCACAAATTTTACAATATTGTGTAAGAAATAAACTGGATCTTAGAGTTATTTACTCAAGACACATTTTTATTGGCGTTTAATAATGCAAAGCTAATTTATTGCCTGATAATAATCTGCCCTTGTATACTAAAGCCATCGTATAACCTCATTATTTAGTACTTATGGTCACCCTGCCCAGCTTATTACCAGTGATATAATTGAGCCGCATCGTGAGAAAACCGGTCTACGGGGTTTCCGACCAGGTCCGACACAAACCGGCCTGTACAAGCTCAGAAAAGAGCTAGAAGCTTGAAATTTCGGATTTAAGAAGAAGAGGAATTGTACTATCCGTGTAGCGAAAACAAAGGCGCTGATCAGCTTCGCGGTTACCGCGAAGCTGATCTGCGCCTTTGTTTTCGCCCAGGCAAAAATCCGGTTTTCTCACGATGCGGCTCAATTTATCCTGTCTCAAAAGCCTTAAGCTATGTACTTGGCCAAAACATGAAAGAAATACTTATAAGTAAAAGGGATGTTCCATATTTTTGGAGCAGCATCGATGGGATTTTAGTTTGCAGATTTGATTATTATATTTGCAGTTAATCAATATTGTGGGATTGCTGTGGAGTCTTTTTGAAAGTTTCACATTTATTCTCACTGTCTCTTTATCTTTGACCATTGTGCAAGTGTTCAAGGAACAAAATGTTGCTTATTTTCTCTTGTGCGCTGATTCATTATTGTGCAAAAATGCTTAAAATTGACAATAGAAATTGTAGTTAAAGTCCTGTCAATTGACCTAAGAAGGTGAGCCACACTAATCTGACTATTATGATACCCACTTGATTGTAAACAACCCTTGTATTGCACCCATAAGTGGCACTTTAAGGCACCAGTTAGTGGTGGTTTGGCTTGTAGCTCATCTGTATGTAAATGAATTCTTAAAGGCATAGCATCTGTTGTTATGTCCCATTGCAATTATTGATAAGATTTCTTACGAATATGAAAATTCATAATTCAAACTGTGGGTCATCTCTTTATGATGCATGGTTTGAAAAAGATCCAAAGTCCTGATGGAATTCGAACCAGTGAGTGGATTGCTGGGGTAGAAATCCAATGCTCTAATCACTGAGCCGAAGAGTCGACTCCGTGATGCAGTATGTCAGAGGTTGTACTTATCTGATGCATTGTATTGAATAGCTGTGCTATTAGCATCAACCCAACCTTCCAATCACGGCAGATAGGCGAAAATGATGGCCACATGACCATGAACAACCATGGAATACCATGGACTACCATGGTAGTTCATGGTCATACAACCATGGAAAACCATGGTCGACCATGGACGACCATGTTTTGTTAATTGGCGGTTTTTGATGGTCGACCATGGTCCTTATGACCATGGTAGACCATGGTTTTCCATGGTTGACCATGGTCATGAGGACCATGGTTTTCAATGGTTGACCATGGTCATGAGGACCATGGTCGACCATGGTGAAACATGGTCTACCATGGTCCTTATGACCATGGTCAACCATCAAAAACCGCCAATTAACAAAACATGGTCATCCATGGTCGACCATGGTTTTCCATGGTTGTATGACCATGAACTACCATGGTAGTCCACGGTTTTCCATGGTAGTGCATGGTCATTCAACCATCTGACATCCTGAACTATTCAATGCTGGCACTTGTTTATTCTTAAAGTGTTACATTGCTAATAGTGCAGACTACACAGTCTTGAAACATGAATGTAAATGATCAGTTTGAAAAAATAGCCAAGAAAACCTGGATATAATATTTTCCTCAATATAGAGCGAAAAGTCCATTTAATGTTTCAAATTCTAACTCATTCAAGCTCTCATGCCTGTTTTAGATATCTGCATGTCTGAAGATCATGCAATCAAAAATGGCTGAAAAATGGATACTCAATGGGAGCTATCTGTTGCCATAGAAACTATTCTGACTTCACAACAGATCTGTCCAAAAGCCTTTAATTTCTTCACATCAGTGATGGCACATGTGAAATATCAAGATTGTTCAACTGGCTTTATATATAGAGATATTTAACTTTGTGAATGGACATTAGGCACTGACCATGGTAGACAATGGTTGACCATGGTGGACCATGGTTGACCATGGTAAACCATGGTCTTTGACTTCATTTTATTTTTAATTTCAGTTTAAATTTACTTTAATTCAAACAAACAGTTTAAAAGTCTTATTCAAATTTATGGATGTCAAATTAAATTAAATCATGTGCATAATTTATATTCTGTAAGATCTCTTTGTCTCTCTCTTGAATCAAAATATGATTCTTCACACTCTCACACCATGATTTGTGTGGGTGGGGAATGGGGATGATGCAATTTAACAGAAAAGTATCAATACAAGTCACATGATCGAACAGAAAAGATATGTTTACTTAAAATACATTTAAACATTGTAAATATCACTTACTGCATCAATCTGGAATGAAATTAACTTCTTATCACTGAGCACCTGCTCCTTAAACTTGAAAAAAACTCATATTGTGTATGTTTTCTTTCCCTCCATTTTAGACAGGAAGTGATGTCATAGAGTTGCTATGAGCATGCTCAGGAAAATTTTTGACCATGGTCGACCATGGTCAACCATGGTCCACCATGGTAGTAATTTTGGTCCTCTTTTTCTACCATAGTTAACCATGGTCGACCATGGTAGACCATGGTCGACCATGGTTAGTTGAATTTTATGAGAACCGACCATAGTCAACCATGGTCGACCATGGTACAGACATAGGTATTTTCATGGTATTTGATGGTTGACCATGAAATAACATGGTCAACCATCAAAAACCATGGTGACCATGGTCGACCATGGTCTCTATTTCGCCTGGGTAATCTCGAATGAATGAAGTTGCAATGGGACATAACACTATATATAAGTCTTATAATGGAGAATATAAACTTATATGACTTTCATTTTATAAAGTCTTAGGTGGTCATGCCACTTTTCAGATGGTCAGTCTGTGCTTAAATTTTGTCTTAAATGCTCTAAATCTGCCACTGTGGCTGTGCTGAGGTCTGATAATGGGGCTGCTTTAAGAGAGGTTTTAATTGTGATCCACTCTGCTTAGGGTGGGTAAGGCCATAAAATGACAACTAAATTAATAACCACATGTAATTGAATAACACTCTTGCTTGTCAAACAAGATTTCCCTCATATAATTTATCATGTATCATTAACGAAAACAACAATAATGATGTGATGGCCACTACAACTTAATGACCATTGTCACCTGGGGGACTATGTGAGACAGTTTGGTTGTTTTGATTTGATATTAGATATATAAGCCGCCTCATGGGAAAACAAACAATTTGCATATGCGAATACGCGGTAACTGCGAAGCTGATCAGCGCCTTTGTTTTCGCTACTCGGATAGTACAATGCCTCCACTACCTAACTCCAAAATTTCAAGCTTCTAGCATGCTTCTGTGCTTGTACGGGCCGGTTTGTGTCGGACCTGTTCGGAAACCACATTGTTGGTCTTTCCCACGAGGCGGCTCATATAGGTACAGATGATGTAGGCAGTCTTTTGCATTTTTGAGCCACACCATGAGAAAACAGGATTATTGCCTGTGCGAAAACAAAGGCGCAGATCAGCTGTGCAGTAACTGCACAGCTGATCAGCGCCTTTGTTTTCGCTACACGGACAGTATGATTCCTTCTCTAATTATACCCAAAATTATACCCAAGATTCTAGTTTTCTTCTGTGACTGAACAGGCTGGTTTGTGTCAGACCTGGTCGGAGATCCAAAGACCAGTTTTCTGGCGTCGCGGCTCATTTAGTTTTAAACTGACTGAACTTTAAGGTCCAGACAGGGTATACCACAAATTATGAGCCGCTGCATAAGAAAAACAGTCTTCAGGGTTTCGGACTCAAGGTCTGACACAAACCGAGCTGTGCAGTTACTGCACAGCCCAGCTAGCTGTGCCTTTGCTTTAGCATAGGCAAAAATCCAGTTTTATCATGGCATGGCTCAGATGGTCCAGCTGGTCCAGTGAAGCCAGACTCTCACTGGTCAAACTCCCAGTAACACAGAAAAAAATTGAAGTCCATGCCTTTTATGGTAGAAATGAACAGCTCCGTCTTCCATGGCACCAGTTTTAGGTTTAACGTCCTAAGTCAACACTTTTCCAGTCATGTCTGGGCGGACCCACTGATCGAACCACTGGCGGCACTGTGAAAAGACAATTAACTCCCTTCATTTCTGGCAGAGTTAATTGTCTTTTGCTTAATGTCATACTCACTTTCATTTTCTGCCCCAATTTTCTGCCCCACATGAAAGTGTGTATGACATTCTTCAACTCTCTTCACAGTCTGGATAATCATTTTTGTTGGGGTGGAGAATGGGGAAGGGGGTGATTTATTTAGAATGAATATGGTATTTAATGCAAAAATTTAGTGTGAAACCCTATCAAAATAGACATGCTAAGATGAAGACCATTGAAACTTAGGGGTCATAGACCACATTTTAGCCTTTTATGGTCAGCAAGCAGAAAATGTAAATTGACCCCAAACAGTCCGACTTTCAAAAGGACAGTAGTTTGTGTTTAATGTTCCATAGCCTTCACAACAAGGTATGGGTCTTTGAAATGGCTGTTTAACATATGCACCAGGATAAACATTGATAAATGATCCGCTTAATATTCAATGAATGTTTAAATATTTATTCTTGCATAGATGTCTATGCGCATAGCTGTTTGAAGCCGTTTTCGATTGGTCGAAAGCCGTGTTCAAACAGCAAAACCCATGTTCAAATCATGAAATTCACGTGCCGTTTGAACATGGGTTTTGGCCGACGTCATTGGTCAATGCGACGTGACGTCATGTGTTTCATAGAAACAAAATGGCCGACGTTGAAGAAGCTCCACGGTTTTCGGTCAGTTTTTACGTTGTTAATGTTATTTTCATGAGACTTAAAGTGGATTAGAGTGAAAATGCAAGAATAGCGATCAACCATGGTTCATTTCAGTGTTCAAACATTCGCTGGATCACTCGGAAGGTGTTTGAACACGCGGCCTTCGGCCTTGTGTTCAAACACCTCCCTCGTGATCCATCGAATGTTTGAACACTGAAAACCATGGTTGATCCCTATACAATATTGAAGGGAACAAGGGAATACAAGTTTAAGTTATGGTAGACCCTTAGATGCTGCAAATAGTCGCGACGCAAGAAAACAGGTCGTAGGGTTTTGCGACCAGGTGCGACACAAATCATCCGGCCGCGGCGCCGGCCTGTTCAGTCACAGAAGCAGGCTAGAGGCTTGAAATTTTGGCTATAAGTAGAAGAGGATTATTGTACTATCCAAATAGCGAAAACAAAGATGCTGATCAGCAGTGCAGTTACTGCACAGCTGATCTGCGCCTTTGTATTCGCATATGCAAAAATGTGGTTTTCTCATGATGCAGCTCATATTTCAGGGCTCATAAAGTATTGCAATGTGCATCAGTTTGAGTGACCATCACACCGAACAAGGACCCCCACCCAATGGAGGCTGCTTATATATTAATTGAGCAATTGCTAGAGGGATTCCCAGACGTACTTGCTTGCAAGATTGAGAGTATCGAAATTGAACCAGAACCAGTCTAAGCAATGCATATTATAGTCTTACAAACTAGCAATAAATTCTATGTATACCAGACCATTATGACCCTGAGAAATCTCTCATGATCTTAACAATTTAGTTATCATCCAAGGATCAATGCTCTCTCACTCATTATTCTCATTATTCTTGTACAAACAACATTTTTGGCCCATCAGCTGGCTAATAACAAAAAGATAGATCAGCCACATAGTAAATGCAATTTCATTTTGCAAACCTCCATAAGATATAATCATGTATTACACGGCATTCGTGCTACTAGCAAGCCAAATTCAAAGACTCGCGAGATCTCGCGAGAAGCGTCACTTTTACAAATGGCTTCGTGCTAAAACAATCATCGTCACTTTACTAAGTTTCAAATCCGGTTATATCTGCGTTTCACTGAAGCATCTATCGCTTTTGATAGCCGCTTTATCTTTCAGGATAATTAATCTGCATTTTGTATGGCAGATTCTGATCCGCCGTTGGCCGAAACCGCCGATTTAATCGAGCGGCGAGAGAGCCAAAGCCCGACCAATGTCGAGGCAAATGCGGCTCGTAGGAGCCAATCTCCGTCAAGGAGAAGGAAAAGACATTTGTCAAAGGATCAGAGACGACGCAGAAGGAGGCGCAGGCACGATCAATCGTCGAGCTCCTCCGATTCAGAATCGGAAATTGACTCCGATAGCTCCGATGACAGATCTCAAGATTCGGCCTCGTCAGATTCGGCCTCGTCGGATTCGTCCTCAGCGGATTCGTCCTCACAATCTGAGGAGAGTGATTCCGAGGTGGAGAGAGAAAAACCTTCCTCCAGTAACGCTAGTAGCTCAAAGGATAGCACACGTCAGCGTTTTGGGATTGAGGCGGACTCTCAGTCCAAACTGGACTTGCCAAAGGACATGAACGAATATCTATTGACAAAGTTCAATAAATTTATACCAGACAAGTCCTTGTAGGAGAAAATCCTGGACAAGCTTCCACTTCCTTCTGCCTCGTGCATTAAAGCACCCGCCCTGGACGATTATGTTCCAGATATTTTCACCGCTACGAGATCGTCATATGGAAAATCGTATGAGTCCAATCTCCAGCAGATACAGGAGAGGATTGGTCTAGTCATGGGTCCGTTGAGCCGTATTTGGCTGGACCTGGACAATATTGACTCAGGAAGGGAGTCAGGACAAAATTTGGACCCATCTGAATGGCTGGACATAATCGAAAAAACTATCACACTTTTGGGCCAAGCCTTTACTACCACAACATATCATAGAAGAATGAACATTCTTTATAATCTAACAAAGGATGTTAAGAAGGCTAAACAACTATTAAAGTCCAATTCCGAGGACCTCGCTTCTTCCCAGAAACTCTTCGGGAAGAAGTTCTATAAAGCCTTGGCCAAGTCCTCAAAGGTCAGGAAAAGATCTAAAGAAATTTCCCAACAACTTGGTTCGACACCGAAAAAGAGGAAGCGGAGTGATAGAGACCGCTTCAACGGCCATAAGCAGGGCAACCAGCCCTTTCGATCGGAGGCCCCATCTCGTGGTGGAAGAGGTGGGGGCCGAATCAACTTCAAACGAGGATCACAGAAATCCCAAAGAGGTAAGTGCATGTCATTTACCAGAATTACAGAGTCTTGTACCACAAACCAGGTCAAGCCCTCTGGTAGTGGGAATAGAACCATCATCCCATCCAAATCTGATGTTAGGACCAGAGCTTATTCACGACGCAGTAAAAAATCTGCAACTCATCCCGTCAAACGTAAATTATCCCATAGGAGGAAGACTGCAGCATTTTCTGAACAATTGGCAGTTGATAACACAAGATACCTTCATCCTGCAAATTGTTCAGGGAATGGAGATCCCATTTCTGGAACCTCCAACACAGACAAGTTTTCTCCCCCAGAAACCAGGCAGAAAGAATGCCCTATTAATAGACCAGGAAGTACAGGAAATGATTCAGAAGGAAGCAATCGAGGAAGCTTCAGCTTGCCCAGATCAATTTCTGAGCCCTGTTTTCCTAGTCCCAAAGAAAGATGGGGGTCAGAGACCGGTCATAAACCTAAAAAGGCTAAATCAGTATGTGGAATACCAACATTTCAAGATGGAGGGAATCCAGGCCTTGAAGTCTCTTATAAAGAAAGGGGATTACATGGTCAAACTGGACTTGAGCGATGCTTATTTCAGCGTCGCAATTGCGAAATCACATCGGAAGTTTCTTCGTTTCTCTTGGCAAGGGAAGATATACGAATTCCGAGCGCTCCCCTTTGGCCTAGGGGTAGGGCCACGCTACTTCACCAAGCTACTCAAACCGGTCGTAGCCTTTCTCCGGAGAATCGGGGTGCGATTGATCATTTATCTGGACGACATGATATTGTTGAACCAGTGCAGACACATGCTACTCAAGGATTTGTCTTCACTGAAATGGATTCTGGAGAACCTAGGTTTCTTGATAAATACCAAGAAATCGGTGTATATCCCGGCTCAGGAAATCCAGTTTTTGGGATTTCAAATAAACTCTGTAGAAATGATTATCCGTCTTCCCCTAGACAAGATTCAGAAGATCATTCGAAAATGCCAGCGCCTTATCTCTCTGAGGGTAACAAGCGTGAGAAAAATTGCGGAAGTATTGGGCTTAATGACCTCATCTTTGCAAGCAGTTGCCCCAGCTCCCCTCCATTATCGTCATTTACAAATGACCCAGATACGAGCATTGCTGGTCAATCGGTCATATCAGGCGAAGGTGACCTTGTCCCTCCAATGCATACAAGAACTCAGATGGTGGGTTTTGCAGATGCAGAGTTGGAACGGGAGGGCCATTATCTCCGCGGGACCGGACATGACAATAACGAGCGATGCTTCCAAGAAAGGTTGGGGCGGGACTTGCGGCCCCAGGCGTGTGCAGGGCCTCTGGACTGCGGAGGAATCCAACCTCCATATCAATGTACTGGAGCTGAAAGGAGCACTGTTTACTTTGAGAACCTTTGCCCAGGATATGAAAAATGTTCACGTCCATTTGAAGATGGACAACAGGACCGCAGTAGCTTATATCCAGAAAATGGGGGGAACCCGGTCAGCACGCATGCTACCGGCAACCCAGGAAATCTGGGAGTTTGCCCTCGACAGGGACATAATGCTGTCAGCCGAATACTTACCGGGCTCTCTGAACACAGAAGCCGACTGGCAATCCAGGAATTTCAAGGACAGCAGCGACTGGCAGTTGAAGAGGACCCTTTTCCTTCAACTGGACAGTCGCTGGGGTCCATTCCAGCTGGATCTGTTTGCGAACCGCCACAATACACAGCTGAAAAATTATGTCAGCTGGTACCCGGATCCATACGCACAGACAGTGGATGCCTTTCAGAGACCGTGGAACGAGAAAGGTCTCTACCTATTTCCCCCGTTCGCTATGATCGCACGGTGTCTGATGAAGGTCAGACAAGAGAAGGCCTCTGTAGTTCTGGTGGCACCACCTTGGCAAACTCAGCCATGGTACCCAACTTTACTATCGATGTTGATAGACAACCCGATCCTCCTCCCTCCTTGCAAGGACCTTTTAACGTCCCCGTCACAGGGAATGCATCCTCTGTCACAACAGAGACAGTTTCGCCTAGCGGTCTGGAGAATCTCAGGAAAAGAGACATTGATCGAGGAGTTTCTAAAGAGGCAGCCGAGTTGCTTGCGAAACATTCATGGAGAAAGGGCACCATCACAGCTTACAACAGCTGTTGGGGACAATGGTGTAGCTGGTGTCATGGAAGACAGACTGATCCATTTTGTACCCCTGTGGTCGACATAGTTAATTATCTCACTGAAAGGTTTGACAAGGGGGACAGTTATCGTACCCTAAACTCTCATAGATCTGCTATTTCGGCTTTCCACGAACCAATTGATGGAGTCAAAGTTGGTCAGCATCCACTTGTTAGGCGCCTTATGACCGCCTCTTTCAATGCGAAACCACCCCAGCCTCGTTATACATCGCAATGGAATGTGGATATTGTACTGGAATATATAACTTCCCTTGGTCCAAATGATTCTTTGTCCGATAAGTTGCTGACTCACAAGCTAACCATGCTACTCGCATTAGGGTCCGCTGGTAGAACATCAGAGTTGTGTGCCTTTGATGTAAGATACATGTCTGATGGTGGGGACTCCATAACATTTCGTTTGGCGAAGCTTACGAAATCTCGAAAAATTGGTCAGCCTCCGCTTTCAATCACATTTGACATATTCAGCAAAGAACCAACTCTATGTGTTGTTCGTACAGCTAGAGCTTATCTATCTAGGTCATTGCCTTGGCGAGGGCGTAAAAACCTGGAACGAAATCAACTGCTGCTTAGTCATGTGGAGCCTCACAAACCAGTGGTTTCATGCACAATTGCTGGATGGTTAGTAAGTCTCTTGAAGGCAGCTGGCATTGACACTGATCAATTTAAAGCTCACTCCACTCGAGGAGCGTCTACATCAAAAGCTAAAGCTTTGGGTCTATCATGCAGGGAAATTTTGAAAGCAGCAAGATGGTCAAATATGACTACCTTCAAAAGGCATTATCTGAGGCAGGCACCAGAAGTTCCAGCTAGGAACAAATTTCAGCATACGGTTTTGTCATAACTTTGAACATACATGATTATATCTTATGGAGGTTTGCGAAATGAAATTAGAAATTTCATCAGTGCATGAAATGCACACAATGAAATTAAGATTTCATGAGCAAACCGAAATAAGATATAATCCCCACCCATTTGGTTCTACTCCCACCCAGAGATATTGACAAAACAACACTGAAATAACAAAACTACTGATGTATCAGTAGTAATACTATAAAAAAAAAAAAAAAAAAAAAATGATTTTGTTTTGCTCAGGTTACACAAGGGAATTAACAACATGAGAAATTTTACAATATATTTCTACTCGACTAGCATTTATTTTGCACATGTATAGTAGATTATGCAGAACTTTATAATATTTTTTGCTTCAGTTAACTGCTGACACATTCTATTTTTCTTTCTTCAGGAAGAGGAGGTGCTCGGTAGATATCGATATGACTGGACATCATATGCAGCTGTGAGAAGGGTGTCAGTTCTCAGGGTCACAACTACCAGGGTCCACTGGATGGAGCTTCTTCAATATCTCAGGATTCATTAACATCAAATCTGTGAATAGAAAACTTTCATCCTTTAATGTTGCATTTTCTGAGAGCATGCTGCTTATATAATTTTGATCCAAGTTCACTTTCGTTAAGCGATTTTGGAAGTAATTCAATGTCCATGGACTGGAGACATTTCGGAAGTAGGATCTGAATCTAACATGGGAGCTTAAATATTATTCAATTGTGCCAAAGACATAATACTAGTCATATTGTCATGCCAGTGCCAAAGACATAATCAATTTCAGGTCATACTGATATGCTAAAGACATTTTATCATACTTTAGCTGATAATACTTTGTGCTAGTCCTCAGGGATCTTTCATGCATTTTCATTTACAGTAGTTTAGTTTTTTCATTTTCTCTGTAGTTGGTTTAATATTAGACATATTAAACGTTTGTAGGTACAACATTGTTTTCATTTACAAAGCAACGATTGTGTTTACCTCTCTCCATTTGTAAAAGTGACGCTTCTCGCGAGATCTCGCGAGTCTTTGAATTTGGCTTGCTAGTAGCACGAATGCCGTGTAATACATGATTATATCTTATTTCGGTTTGCTCATGAAATCTTAATTTCATTGTGTGCATTTCATGCACTGATGAAATTTCTAATTTCATGGCATCTGTATCATGATTTTTTTTTACTTCAGTGTTAATCCCCTTGCTCCTGTGATGGTTCCAACATTGTAAAAACATCACCTATGTAATATGATAACCTTAATTGCCCATGGATTAATTTTATGAACTTTTGCAATTATAGCATTCATGAAGAAATGAGAGACAAAATATGCCACATGAAGAAAGGAACCTTTTTTATGTTGATTGCCGATGAAAAAAAGAAAGTTATAATAGAAACAAAGTCAGGTGTTTCTCGCAATTCAATTAGCCAGAAAAACCATACCTTGTTAAAAACCTAAAAAGCTTTGATCACGGTTCTTCCTCCTACATAAAGTAGAATTATAATAATAACAATAACGTGCTACATTTTTCTGGTTGCCCTTGCTGCTTTCATCATCATTTTGTTGTTGTTAAAGTAAATTGTTACATATTAATGTGCCTCAACAGCTTTTAGATCATACAAAGGAGGAGAGGACCTTTGAATTCTTTATCAAAAAGCGTACTAGTCACGGCAAACCCAAGAACACTTTTTAAGTTAACAATTATGCACCAGTCATTTGTAACCACTGCTACCCCACCTACGGGGAAGGGTGGGGATTATGACTTTTCAGTTTTCAATGCCCTGCTATAAGCCCCACTCCCCAGGGGGCGAACTTGAGGTCAAAACTTTGCTCTTTGCCCCGCCCAATAGCAATAGAAAGTCTCCCTGGGGTAAGGATCCTTATTATAATGTCAAAACCCCGTCATTTCCCCTGCACTGCGGGGACACTTGAAAAGTAATTGCCGCGCAATTAAGCTCGGCTATCCCCCACCCTTCCTTGTAGGTGTGTGTGTTGGGGGGGGGGGGGGGGGGAGTGGTTACAAATGACTGGTGCAATTTACACACTGGTTAACAAGAAACAACTGATGGTAGAGGGAACAACAAATGAAAATAAAATCAATAAAGTGACTGTAGGATGTGTCAAGACCAAAAGACCAATCCGGTAACAATTTAACCCTTGCCGCGCGGTGAACGACTAAAGTCGTACCCGAATGTAAGGTCTATCAACGCGGCAAACAACTGAAGTCGTTTTTCTCCCTACTTTCGTTTTCGATCGAGTCTGACCGTGGAATACAATTGGAGGACCCATTTTATAATACATACTTCCTCAATAGGCCCTGTACTGAGCATATGTAAGGTTTATACGGAACATATAATGGAATTTTTTGTTATGCGGAATGAAATCAATAAAATATTACTTTCGTTTTGGATTTCATTCATGAATTTGCAATGGCGGACACAGGAAATATTGCCGATACGGGGGTGATAAAAAGTTGAATATTACTTCAAAATAATGACTTTGACAAGGATTTCTTGTGTTTTGGATGTCAGAGGATATGAATAAGGTAAATTGAATTGGAAATATCTCCCGTCATCATCTTTTTTCGTACGAAATTAGCTTTCGTAACAGATTTGAAATGGAAATTTTGATTTTTTTCGGCGAAGTTGACTTGTTGTGTCATCGCTACAAGTATTATTCACAGACATCCATTTATAATTTTTGGTTTATTTGATAGATAATTCAATGGCCTTTCGATCTCTTATTTGGTTTTTCAATGTAGCTTGTTTGTGAAAGAAGTTATATGGGTTTAAACACTAACAGTAGAAAATCACAAAATGGCTCCGACTTTGTCAGCGGTGAGCACCCAATCGGTAAAATATTTTGACGCGCGGTAAGGGTTAATTGCCAAATGTCATTCTGATTGGTGGCTAGTTGTTCCCAGACAGGCCTCGAGGTTAGAAAACTTTTTTCATACTCGACTCAGCTGAGACTAAAATTTATCCTGCTCATAAATGTTAAAATGCCAACAATTGTTGGCATTTTAACATTTGTGAGCAGGATAAATTACTGGCTTTGATGGTCTTAACAGAAATTTTCAATTAATTTGGACTATTTAAGTATTTATGAGTACAGTTCAACCTCATTATAATGCGCCTCACTATAGTGCGGTTTTCAATATAACACGGCCATGTCATGGCTCTCAAACTGATTATTTTGCTTTATGTCTATAGTAAGTAACCTCATTATAACACGGTTTCACTTATAACACGGTCTGTATCTATGGACCCCAAAGATTGCGTTATAATGAGGTTGACCTGTAGTTTGAATTTCATGCTCAGCTGAGTTGAGCTTGAAAAAAGTTTTATAACCTCGGGCACAGGTATTTGCTCCCTGTTCAATGGTTCTCCTCAGGTTCTCCACCATGTTTGCGACCACATTATGCCAGCATCCGCAACCTACATGTACTATAAGTTCCTTGAGCTTTCTGTGTTATTGAAGTATAAAATAAGCAATGTTTTAAATTAAACTCCCTGTTATGGGTTGTTTCTCTGTAATTTCTTGGTTGTCTCTGGATAGCTGGTGTGCATCTCCACCACAAAATATGAGAACATATGACTGTTATTCCTGCTATGTCAACATTTAGGAAAATATTTATTTTAGGAAGTGATTATATCTAATGTTTTGATTTGTTTTTAAACCTTAAAAAGATTAGAAAGTTGGTCAGACAGTCAGAATTGAACTTCAAATGAAAGTGAGGGTTATTCAAAAATCTTTTAATGAAGAATTTAAATCTGCTAAAATGAATTGATGTAGAGAAAAAAAAATAGCCAAGAAAAAGTCATGGTTTTCAATTATATTGTGAGGGACTGTAATTATTTTAAGCAAGTGTGTTAAAGAAGGGGAGATATGTAATATCTATGCATGTTTAGCACTGGGCTTTACCAAAACCTTAACATCAGGTGTGTGTAATGTCACATGACGTGTATGTAACGTCACATGACGTGTGTATAAGGTGACATGAAGTTTCATCACTGATGTCACAGTGTAATTATTAAGGATACTATAAACACTCATGAATTTTGCCATCACTTCAATCCCCAATTTTATTTTCTTAATGAATCTCCAAAGGGTTAAAAGATTATCTTCATGTTAAGGTTTTACAAAACTTTTTGAATGCCCCTCCTCGATCATGACAAGCAATATTAAACAGATTTTATTGACTTTCTATAAATAATGTTTGTATTTAATGTTAAAATATTTTTCTGTCCTCTGAGATTTTATTTGCTTAGTATATTAAAGTACAAAAACTATTGACGGGCTTAATGTGTTTAATGGGGCTTACTGGAAATCAGTAAAAAATGTCAAATTTGGTGAAAATAATTTGAATTCAAAATTGTGTTTTTCTCCATAGAAAAACAAGCTGTGGGTACTGATCAGAATTCAATAAAGAAGATGATTCTTATGAGTACCCAATACTTAAATTTATATCAAGAAATAAGCTAAATTATCTTTTGCCATTATCATTTATGTGCCCCCTTCTATGTCTGTTCCTTGTGGCTTTTATGGGAATATGTAAAAAGTTTAGGAAGGAATTGGAAATTAAAGTTTCCTTTAGATGAATAAATAAAGATTTTATGACCTGTAAAAAGGCTGTTCTTTTGCCAATAAAAATAGATTTATAAGGTGTAAAATGTACCTTTTATGCATCAACTTATCTGAATTGTTACTGGAAGCTAGCAATTTACACAGTTGGGGAGGAGGGCAATGTTAGGGCCCTTAGTGTCCTAGTTAATAATCATCAGGAAAACATGTCCATGAAATGTATACCCCCTTGAACCCCACTTTTATAAAGCAAAACTGGGGTATACCTATTTTTCTTATTTTTGCTCCAAAACATAGATTGTGGGTACTTGTTAGAACCGCCACGGCGAGGCGATTCTATTGAGTACCCACAATCTAGTAAAAATTCCAGTAAAAATTTTCAACTTTTCAAACCAAAAAATTTTCTGTATATTGCATGGGCATTAGTTTTCATAATAATTCTTCAGTAATGTTGGGACTGAGCCATGACTTCCTGGGTATTAAGCAGCTGCTCTATAGGGAGCTTAAGATCACAGTTTTCCTCAAGAATAAAACCTGGCGCCTGGGCTTCTTTTAAAATATCAACCTCTCGATGCACTACACTTTAAACCACCTTCAGCACTGATCTCCCTCGGTCGAATGAAACTAGCTGTACTACATGTTATAACAGTTATATATATGATTATACCTGAAGAAGCAAAACATATTATCAGTGTATTATAGATTACATAATTAACATTATCCCCAATGCCAAGGAAAACAAAGTTTGCTGCATGCTTAAGTGACTAAGCATACAGATTTTGCACAAGAACAACTTTCAGACAAGAGGTAATCGTATAAAGATTTTAAACATTTTTGAGCATTTGTACTTTGTGGATGAAGACTGTCAACGTTACACATTCTGTATGTTTTTAAGTTCTATTTAGGCCTGTATTTTTTCCTGATTTGCCTAAAAGAGGTATTCATGCTGCATGTATGAAGCTGTGTTAGATAGGATGAAACAAACATGCCCTGATCAAGGTGACACGACAAATGAGCTGCATTGTGAGAAAATCGGATTTTCGCCTATGTGAAAACAAAGGCGCAGATCAGCTTCGCAGTAACTGCGATGCTGATCAGCGCCTTTGTTTTCACTACATGGATAGTAGAATTTCTCTTCTTCTTAAATCCGAAATTTCAAGCTTCTAGACTTTTCTATGGCTGTACAGGCCGGTTTGTGTCAGACCTGATCGAAAACCCTGAAGACCGGTTACCTCTCATTGCAGCTCAAACAATAAGGCCAAAAACATCCTTTAACAATGAATGACCAAATCTGTGCCATTCTGTGTCAGACCTGATCGAAAACCCTGAAGACCGGTTACCTCTCATTGCAGCTCAAACAATAAGGCCAAAAACATCCTTTAACAATGAATGACCAAATCTGTGCCATTCTGTGGGAGGGAGTGCAAGGACTGCTGTTGGATCTTAGTATACAGATGGACAGGCAGGCCTGGGATCAATTAGGATCATTGGAAAGTAATCAATTTGATTACAAAATATGTTGTTAAGTAATCAATTAAATTACATAATGCATTGCAGAGTAATTGATTAAATAACAAAATGCATTGCAAAGTAATCAATTAAATTGCAAATTACTTTTTTCCAAAAATTTAATCAATTTCTGAAGATTTACTCAAGATTTTTAATGTTATCATTGACTTTGCAATTCTTTTGATGACATAATCATATTTAATTTACTTACTTTGGTGAGATGACATTTGAATTCTTAAGTCTCTCTCTCCTGTACATTCAATGTAACAGATTTTGTGCCTGATAATGACATCTATAACAGATGTATATTCTTGCAGATTGGTCTATGAAAGTATGTACATTGTGAAGTTTATAATGTATATTTTAAACATTGTACAAATTATTAACAAACTATCTTCCTTGCAACCCATCTCCCTAAACTCATGATGAGCTATTTTTTGTCCCCTGTCCCCTCCAAAAACCATAGGCCACTCAAGAAAATGAAGAAAATTGATTGGTTTACAACTGAGTGTACATATCAAGATGAGGTTAAAGGTCATTACGTACACATCAGTGCACAGGTACTCATTACGAAAACAGTCCCATGCAAAATACATTTTTCAGCTGTAAAAATTGAAAATTTCACCAGAAAAATTTTGATATTTTTAATATTTTTACTCAAAACATACATTGTGGGTACACGTTAGAACCGCCGAGGCGGTTCTAACGAGTACCCACAATGTATGTTTTGGATAAAAAATAAGAAAATTATATATACCCCTGCAAACCCCAGATTTTCTATATAAAAGTGGGGTTTATGGGGGGGGGGTATTCATTGCATGGATAATTATGTTTTCCTGATGTGTGTTTAATTTCTTGTTTTTGCACACCTGTTGCACTTGTTTATAATGCTTAATGATATCTAATCTGTAGGTATGTCACTTTTATGAAAATAATACTTAAGACATCTTAAATCAGCATCCAAAACTCTGATTGTGTGTGGTCCAGAAATTTGTGACTGTAGCTAGGTGTCATAAAACAGCTATAAATTAGTTATCATTTGAGCCACCATTATTGTACAGATCAAGAGAAATCTGAAAGCACAGGGGCCTAGCAGTAGTGGGGTAGCTAGTGGTAGAGCATTAGACTCCTGACTGAGATATCTATTCTGTTTAAAGGACACTACGGCATTACCGACTGCTTTTTTCAGCAACACAAACCTTATAGCTGTCATCTGCTTAAGCATAGGGGCCAAAATGAAGACGATTTTCTCCCAAAAGTACCAGTTAAATATCCCAACAATGGTTCTGTCCCAAAATGTCTCTAAAATGTTTTTGACCGGATGTTAAACATATGAGCCACCGCATGTGAAAACCAACAATTTGCAAAGGCGAAAAAAAAAAGCCGCAGATCATCTGTGCAGTAACTGCACAGCTGATCAGCACCATTGCTTTCGCTATACGGATAGTACAATAATTCTTCTTCTTAAATCTGAAATTTCAAGTTTCTAGCCTGCTTCTGTGACTGTACAGGCCGGTTTGTGTCAGACCTGGTCGGAACCCAAATTGTTGGTTTTCTCTCACACAGGCTCAATTATTATACATATAATATAATCATGCAAATCATGCATTTTTTTCCAAGTTAAGATTTGGAACATGTCTGTCAAGCTTCTGCTGTCATGCATTTAAGAAAAACATAAATCTCTTTGCCCCATATTTTACAGGTCTCAAAATTTGATAGCTCTTTTAAAATACCAACCATACCAAAACACAGCTGGATCCCTGGAGAAAAAATATAGCCTGAAATGACAGATGAGAAATTATATCTACTGCATGCACAGAGCAAATTACTTAATTTAACCCATATAAGACGAATGGACTTGCCCATCATTATCATTTGGGTGAGTCCACTTTGATTTTTAGGGGCATCAGGAGTGATTTACAATTTTTATTCCATTTTTCGATGTAATTTCTCTAAGCAAACAGAATAGCCCCAGATGGGACACCGCGTTCTGCGGCGTCACATCTGGGGCTATTCTGTTTGCCTATGTCCCATAAAAGGGACGCCAGGCTTAAACGAGTTAAATTGGATAATTGAAATGCAACCTTTTCAAACTGTTCATTTTTGCTTCAAACTCCACATTATTAAAATTTATAGTATAGCAGGACCACAAGAAACATCACACAGCAATTTTAGCGGTCCTGAAGTTCTCCCACCTGAATATAAGGCTTACTTACTCATTACAAATGACTTAAGGATGTTCGCTGCCAATGAAAAAGTATTCAAACTTATTTACTAACCACTCTTTTTTGATTCCAAAGTACAACATAAGACATTTGAATGCAAAATAAATATAGGGTAGTGTGCATTTTTTTAAGCTACGGGCATCTGAATGAGACCTCTGAGCATCAGAGATGGGGTCAATTACTTTTGAAAGTAATGAATTACATTACCATTACATTGCAATTTCTTCATTACCATTACCATTACACACTTTTTGGAAAAGTAATCATTACCATTACCATTACTTTGGGAATGTAATCATTACCATTACACATTACTTTTGTCCCGATATGATCTATATGAACAAAGTTCACTTTTGACTAAATATATTATGAATTGCCTGACAGCATTAAAACTTAAACATGTGGTGTTAGATTATTATGCTGGTACCTTACAAAAAGTGAGTGTATGACATGTTCTACCTCAGACATTTGCCACCTTTGAGGACACCTGCCCCACACTAATTGAGAGGGTCTATAACCGACTAATTGTGCAACAAATAACAAAAAAGTAAGATTTGTAAAATCTGTTTATAAAGAAACATCTCAAGTCTTTTGAAATTCTGTTTTCTTTATTCCTGTAAGTTTGAATGGTTTGATTTGAAAGGAATGTTCTACAAAAACAAATTTTCACTGGATAAAATTGTTTATTATGATGTTTTGCTTTGATTTCTAAGTCAAATTCAATTTTCATTTTTTGTAACTTTTCATGTTTTTGGATGTGTATGTATGACTAGCTGTATGTTTTTGAAAGTTTGATTTTGAAGCCACTTGTGTTATTATAGTCATTCATGTATGCATCTGTCAAACAATGTATCAGGGTAGTCTTTAATTTGAGTTAATCTGTCTAAATTGAGCAACTGTTTTCACACTCTGCAAACCCTTTTGTTCTACTTTGTCACCTTTCATAACAACAGAGTAGATCACTAAGGTAAATGTTGATATTGCTTTAGAATTGTACCATAGTAATCAACAATAAAAAGTATCATCTCCTGGCAGTATAGGATTTTTTTTAATCATAAAACAACAACACTCCTGTTATTTCATCATCATCATCATCATCATCATCATCATCATCATCATCATCATCATCATCATCATCATCATCATGATCATCATCATCATCACAGCTGATGTTCTCTTTCTTTGTTTCTGACATTATAGATTTGCAACTTGGCAAAGAAATTGTATTTGGTTATTCATTTGCTGTTTAACCACATCATCCTGACCTGATGCACAGAATGTGAAGGTGTAGAAACTGTATCATTTTTAATGTACAAAGTAATGATAATGTAATGAGAAGTAATGGTGGCATTACAGGCATTTTTTCCAATGTAATTAATTAAATTACCATTACTTGTAATGATAAAATCCTTCATTACACATTACTTTCCATTACTTTGAAATTTGTAATGCATTACAATGCATTACCATTACACATTACCATTACCCCATCTCTGCAGTGAGCATCATGTTTTAAATTTAGTAAATTTAGTTTAATTTTTAATTCTTTAATTAAAACAAACCTGTCTTGAACAAAAATACACCTAGAATGCTTTCAACAGTCATAATATTTACGTAAAGCAGACTATTTTGGACCAAACAAATAGAAAAATTTGCAACTAATGAAGCGGATGACAAATTTTTACGAGTATTTTTCCAACCCTACCCCCATACTTGAAAAGTCGGAAAAAATCAATATTCTAAAATGTGCCAAACCCATATCTGTTTATTCAAACTTTTTCTTATATTTTCACACAACATAGAACTTTGTAATATTTTTCGAATAAAAGAAAGAAATATATAGGGTAGTGTGCATATAAGAGAGAACCAACAACTTGAAAATCACCATTTTCAGCCTTTTTCCTGCAGCTGTTTTGTTTCTTTAAGCCCATTTCATAAAGCCACCTAAAATTTTAAAACCAGCACACCAAAGACACAAAGACTGACTTAGAAGACCATGTACACATATACTGCAGCTAAAATAAACAAAGAAATAGTGCAATTAATTTAAAAATGTGTAATATTCAAGTTTAATCTACCCTATCCCCTAAATTTCACTGACAACTAAATTTTTCTGAAAAGTTACAGAAAATGGGGTGAAAAAATTAAGTTTCTTAGATTGACAATTTTCATGGCTTGTTCAATGCATATCATCATTATGTATCCAAATATAAAATATTGGGAAAATATCTGCAACCGTTTACGAGATATTCAACAAAAGAAAAACCCAGAAGTTCCGAAATGTCAAATGTTAGCAGCGAACATCCTTAAACTGTATGAAGATACATGTATTATGCATGCATGCATCTCATGATTGCACAAAATTAATGATAACAAAATAAAAATGAAGATGCTAACATAACATTAGGCATTATCAGATAATTGGCAAGACACTTTTAATAATAAAATTGTTAGAAATGAAATTTATCTTGCATTTAATGACTTTTCTAGATTATTAGATGCAGTTTGTCTGGGTATTTTAATATGATGCAACTTGCTATGCAGAGAATGTGTCTGATTAGTACAATTTCAGCCTCAAGTTACTATTTGAGCCGCTACCTGAGAAAACCAACAATGTTGTTTCCTGGGAACAGTTCCAACACAAACCGCAAGCTGTACAAACAAAGAGATAGCTAAATGAATTGTACTGTTCATGTAGGGAAAAGAAAGCGCTGATCAGCTTGCAGTTACTTCAAGGCTGGCCTGCACCTTTGTTTTGCATATATGAAGGTTTGTTTTCTCATGACGTGGCTCATTTTGTATTTTTTTCACTGATTAGTTATTTGGACAGCCTTTTGTTTATTGGTAAAATGCCCAGTAATTTGGTTAAAAGTTCCCTAAGAATTGAAACACCTTGTTCAGTGTTCATTGATAATGTTCCCTAGTAAAACATCCTGTTGTGTTAATTTGGTTAATTGTCAATTGGGACATTTTGTTTATTGCAAATTTAAAGTTCCTGAGTAATTTGGACTTAAAAACATTGTATTTTTGGACATCCCTTTTGAATGTTGACAAAGTGTATTTATTTATATAAGATCAAGTAGAACATTGTGTTTTTGGACATCCCTTTTGAATGTTGACA
This sequence comes from Rugalucina vietnamica, assembly GCA_964017185.1. Classification (NCBI taxonomy): domain Eukaryota; kingdom Metazoa; phylum Mollusca; class Bivalvia; order Lucinida; family Lucinidae; genus Rugalucina; species Rugalucina vietnamica. Next base: position 6,002,622 of record OZ024884.1, on the reverse strand, counting down.
AAGTGTATTTATTTATAAGATCAAGTCAAACATTGTGTTTTTGGACATCCCTTTTCAAATTGTTGACAAAGTATAAGATCAAATCAAACATTGTGTTTTTGGACATCCCTTTTCAATGTTGACAGAGTGTATTTATTTATAAGATCAAGTCAAACATTGTATTTTTGGACATCCCTTTTGAATGTTGACAAAGTGTATTGATTTATAAGATCAAGTCAAACATTGTATTTTTGGACATCCCTTTTGAATGTTGACAAAGTGTATTTATTTATAAGATCAAGTCAAACATTGTATTTTTGGACATCCCTTTTGAATGTTGACAAAGTGTATTTATTTATAAGATCAAGTCAAACATTGTATTTTTGGACATCCCTTTTGAATGTTGACAAAGTGTATTGATTTATAAGATCAAGTCAAACATTGTATTTTTGGACATCCCTTTTGAATGTTGACAAAGTGTATTTATTTATAAGATCAAGTCAAACATTGTATTTTTGGACATCCCTTTTGAATGTTGACAAAGTGTACATTTTAACTAAGTTTTGAGTGCAGCATCCATAAACAGTAACTCAGTGCTTTTCAAAAATAAAATGTTTACTAAACAACCTTTCAGTTTGTAGATGTGACTTCATTAAGCGATCATCTATTCTGATAGTTGCAGTTTTAATATTATTCGGCTTTTATCAAAATTTTCTGCCCATGAATGCATAAAGTACGAAATTGAATGATCATGTGATCAGGACCACGGAAGATCGCATTATTAAATATTAAAAACGTAGACAAACCAAGAGGTATATAGAGCGGAAATATCTTAATAAATATAGTGACATTGCTGACATGTTTATCTTGACAAAAATCTGCTAACGAATAGATGAATTTTACACAAACGCTACAATGTTATAAGCAAAATATGAAATTAATACACCAATAGTGTTGAATAAAAAAAAATCCTCCCTGCTCATCAGTCATTTCTGTCTGACTGAAAATGATCGTCTTGCAGGGGGAGAATGACTTTTAAGAGCATTAAGAATGAGTCACTAGCCCTATAAATGACAATTTATTGAATTAAATAAACAAAACTGATTTTAATTATAGTATTGAACTTGTAGTTGCTAGATTAGTATTCAAGAGTATAAGAAATTTACCACAGTCAACAATTTTATGGACAAAATTACAAAAAAAATGTTTTAAAATTGACTGTACATCATTGCCAACAACCCAATTACCATTATGACTGAAAAATTGTTGATCAAGATGTTAAACCTCAATACAAACAACCAAATCAGCCTGTCACTGGTAAATAGACATGATACTTTGTATGCCTGTATCAATATCCCTGATTGATTCTTTGCTACCGAAAATGCTGAACATTTGTTTTTCAAGGGTCTGTCTATTTGAATTGGATTACATGTGGTTTTTATCTTTGAGAGTCTAGATGTGAATATGAATTTGTGGTCCTCAAATGGTTTGTAATGTCTAGCATCCTACAGTCCACAGAGTGAGCCATATCAGGATATTTGACCATGAAATATGGTTAAAAGTGTAAAATTTTGAATTATAAGAGGTTTAAAGACTAGCAAAATAAGGGTTCCATTCTGTGAATGATGATGTTCAAAAATTTCATTCACATGTTGAGAAAATTATGTATTTTAACTTAATAACCTTGCTAGAGGCTCTTTGATAGTATTTTTCTCAGCACTCTTGTAGTAAAAACAGGTGTCTATTTTCCTCCAGACATAATAACTTCAATTTTATTTTCCCCTTCATGTTCTAAGTTGAGCCCTGCCAAGACAAAACATGCTTTTTGTTGGTTTTTGCTTATTGGTAAGTCTTACAGAGTTAATACAGAATAGACTTTGTTTAAAGAAGCTACACATACACAGCCTGTAAATAAAAATACATGGACTAACCAAAGTTCAACAGATGTAATACATTTATTTTGCTTCAGAACTTTGGCTCATAATGTTTTGCATAGTCTAGACTCATTAAACACCACTGAACATCTTAAAATGATTAGCAATATCATAATCTGTGCTGCACCTGATGACAAAATCTCAGTGCACTTATATTGTGCTTAACCCATTTAGTGGCGGATTTAGAGGGGTTTGGGTCACAGTGAGGTTCATTTGAACTTCCCTCTGGGATAAAATTATTTCAATTTCATGGGGAAATTTATGAAAAAAATCAGGTTAACTGTTGACAACGAACCCCCTCTGGATTTGAACCCTCCTTCCAGAAATCCTGTGTCCGCCCCTGCTATTTAATCATCACGAAAACATGTCCGTGTAATGTATACCCACTTGAACCCCACTTTTATATAGCAAAACTGGGGTATGCAGGGGTATAACTATTTTTCTTATTTTTGCTCCAAAACATAGATTGTGGGTACTCGTTAGAACCGCCTCGGCGAGGCGGTTCTAACGTGTACCCACAATCTATGTTTTGAGCAAAAATAAGAAAAATATCAGAATTTTTCTATTGAAAATTTTCGTTTTTGACAACTTTAAAATCTCATATTGCATGGGCGTGTTTTCGTAATGTGATGAATGGATTTGCCCATCATGATCATTTGGGTCAATGGGTGAATCCATTTGCATTTTAAGGGTGATCAGGAGTGATTTTACTTGAACTTTTTAATTAGTTTTTCCATGAAAATCCCTTAAGCAAGCAGAATTGTCCCAGATGGAATGCTAGCTGCATTTTGCACTATAGGGATATACTGTTTGCCTATGTCCCATAAAAGGGCACAGGGCTCGATCCCTACTATGTAGTTAAAATGACTGCAAATATGATATAAATGACAACTTTGCAAGCAAACAAATAAAGAGATGGATGATCTTTTTCCATTGCAGACTTTTTCTGTTCATATTAATAAACATGATGCATTATCTTTTGTCTACAATAAAATTAGGTGAATTACAGTTGTAATCTGTTCTTGTTTATTTTATAAGGCAATACCTATCATGTCTATTATGTTTTATGAGGGTGTGTGTGGCTGATTCATGAGTTCCATGGGTACTACCATAAAACTTCTAATTATTGAAAACAACCCATGTCTGATCAATATTTTATGTTTGGATGACCCCATGCACATTCAATTGACATATTCAATAATTTTTAACAGGGAATTATCCAAAGTCAGACATGGGGTAAATTATTGAACTTGGAATCATCTAAACATACAATACTGGTCAGACATGGGGTGAATTATTGGAGTCATCCAAACATAAATTATTGGTCAGGAACAGGATTATTACTTGGGTAGTGGTTCTGATCAAATTGTTTTTTTTTGCAGATGTCTATTATTATTATGACTCAATTATGGCCCACTCCAATTGTTTAGGAGTTATTGATTACATTATGATTACTGAGCATGGGTAATCAAATCACATGTATGATTACATTTTATTATGACAATAACTGTTACAGCAATGAGCATAGTGGCAATTTTGATCATAAATTATTGATTACATATTATTGACATTGTTACATAACAAAATGTTTTATTCAACTGTTCTAATTGTCAGAAGTATTGTGGTACAAGAGATTAGGTGCATTTCATGGAGGTGCAACAGGTTAAGATAAACATAAAGCCAGACTCATTATTATGTTTGTATGGGGGATGCTTAGTCTGAATAGTTGGGTTATGTCATTTTGCATCTCATTTTATTACAGTTACATAATTGTCAAAGTTAACTCAGTTTAAGTTGTTTTGTCACTTGTATTTAATTAACATAGACATTCATTACTACATCTAATCTTGTCACAAGATAAGTCCAACATTGAATGTTTTTGGGCTGATTCCATAGCTTTGAGGGTTTTCAGCTTAGAATTTCAACAGTATGTTTGGCTTTATATTTGAACTATCGATAAGAAACTGCTCAGATTACATGGTTGTGCAGACTAATCAGCAACTTTATTGTTGATCTGATTTTCTCATGTTGCATTTGTTTTGTGGGCGTTGTAGATGATAGCATAATTGTGCACCATAGCATAACTTATGGTGTTCTGATGCAGTAAAAGGTTGTGAACATAATATGTTATTGATAGCTTAATTATGACATGAAACATCAGGTGCATACTAATTTGACATTTTTAATTATTTGATAAATGAAACAACAAAATTAAATATACAGATATATATAATGTTTTGTCTTTTGTACTCGTGCTATTTGCCCACATGTCAGTCATAAGTATTGAGATATTTTAGGATCTCATTCATAAGAGACTGAAATGTCATGGGAGATTTGACCATTCCAAAAGGCCAGCCTGTTATATTCATATACAATATTTCAATGACAAATGCATGTTATATTTTGCTACAATTATCTCAAATGACATTTCATGGGTCCTAAATTGAAGGTCATGTGTCTAGGAGGGTCCTTAGTTGAAAGTCTTGGCTCTAAGAGGGTCCGTATTTGAATGGCATGGTTCTAAGAGGGTCCTTAGTTGAAAGTCATGGTTCTATGAAGTCTCCTTCACAGACTCAACAAGCGTGTGTGAAATACATCTAGGAAACAACATATTACTGTTTCAGCTTTGAGCTTAAACTTGTTTACAGAAAATAGCATTCTTACTTGACCATAACAGCAATTGAGTGTCATAATCCTCTTTTCATTTCAAAAAGCTGTTTGTTAGAAGTTCTCATGGTACAGCTTTGTCCATATATGGAGGAGAACTTGCACATTTTACTTGATCTGTGTGCATGGTGGCATGTGTGCAAAAGCAAGATTTTAGATTGGCTTGGAAATCTAGAGGCTTTTATGGGGTATAAATCTTTTGTGACTCATAATGTCTTTAATATAAATTGTTTATAAGAGGTTAGCCAACTTAATCAAAACAATCAAAATAACAGAAAGGAGCTGCATCAGGAACATTGTAATCTGACAAAATTTTGGGCAATCTTACAAACCAAGATGAAGACTAAAGGCAAAATATAGATAGAGTCTTGATTGTTTTGAGACCTTGTAACCTTTCAATGATACCAACTAGTCTGCATTGCTGCTCAGATGAGCATCTGCTGATCTGTGTGTGTTTGTCCTAGCATGCACACACAAACAGCAGTTTTTCTTATTACCTGAATGAAATTTGTGATTTACATCATAAGTCTGTAACTGGCAGACAAAAAGAAATAAAAGAAGGTAAAAACTGTTGCATTATGATTAAGTCTTTCATCAAACTGAAAGAAAAAAATCTTGTTAATGGGTGCACTCTTAGATCATTTGGATTATCATTTAGTATAAACAGTGGTGCAAAAACTATCTCAAAGATGTCTTTAGATTATGGTTCTGGTCTTTCAGTATTTATTCCAGGCTTTTGAAGGAAAAAGATAATTATCATTTAATAATCAGCGCACATTGATTATAATCCACATATGCATGAAATGTGTTGCACAATTTTTTGTCTAGAGAAATGGTATGTATTATTTTTCAAAATCATCAACATTTTAGAATTTTGTTAATCATAATGTCCTCTACTAAGTTAAGGTGAGTTGAATTAAACACTTAATACAGATACATTATGTCAAACATTGTTCATAATGAATGGTTATGTTTCAAAATACATCATGAATGAAAATAAAATTTCATGAATGGTCCAATGTATAATAATTTAGGCCCCTCTTAACTTAAAGCTTTGTCATGAAGAAACAAGTCCTCTGCTACTTAACTCCTTTCTGTATCTACAAATTCCAACATTGGGTACTCAGGAGGAATCTTGATATTTTTGAGAATATATGCTGAGTGACAATATGAGGATCTTTTCTGACAAAGCAAGAATGTATGTCCAGGCTCCAATAAAACTTTTAGATGGCAGAATAGATTTTTGGGCTGTATGGATCAGTCATATGATTGTATAATAAACTTAAGCACACATATGAATATTTCATGGGCCAGAAAAATGTCACTTATACAGGCATTAAATTTGGTAACTCATTCAATAAAACATACATTATACAATATTTGCATTTGAAAGTTGATATTATAATAATTTTATTGACATGGTTCACAGATAGTATCAATGGTGTGGATTTTAATAAAACTGAACTGAAATTTCCTAAATTTCAATTTGCTACCTTGAAGCATTTGAGCCGCATCATGAGAAAACCGGATTTTTGCCTATGCGAAAGCAAAGGCTCAGATCAGCATAGTTGATCAGCACCTTTGTTTTCGCTACATGGATAGTCCACCTCATCCTCTACTCATTCCCGTAATTTCATTAGACTCCAGCTCTTCTCTGTGGCTGTACAGATCGTTTTTTGTCGGACCTGGTCGGAAACCCCGAATATCGGTTTTCTAGCGAGGTGGCTCATTCAATTTGAAGTTAAGGTGACACAATCTGAAGCTTAAATGGTAAATGGGGTCATATTATTGCTTTGAAATGATCCAAAGTGGAATGCAAAGAGAGACTTTAGTGTCAGTTTTAAGTTGGTACCCCTTGCCCTTATGATACCTAAATATTCATAGTTAAGCAATGCAATATGTTGAAATTTCAATTAGTGCAACCATCACTTGAGAATTCCATTGCAAATGCTGTTTGCAGTTGCTGGTGTAAGTTGTATGATTTTGCAGTTGCAGTTATAAATCAGCCTTAATGTAAATGCAGTTGCAGGTATAACAAAGCTTATAAGGCATGGTCATAATATTGGAGCCACTGCAACATCTTCAAATATGGTTGCAGTTGTCACTGTACTTATGAACATGAACAATTTTGCAGTGCGAATCAGTCATGACTAGGTGCAGCTAAAATGGCATAGCAGTTGCAGCTATAATGAGAACCATGTTCCTAGCTGCAGCTGCTGGTATAGATAATTGATTTTTAGTGTGAAACAAGTGTGCAGTTGCAGCTATAGATTGAATTAAACCTACATCACCTACTCTGAGACTGAACATTATTATCAGCCAAATTAATCAAAAATACTTTTTTCATAATTTTTGACACATAATGACTGAAATATCAAACCACATATTAAAGATTTTGGCTGTGATAAACTTGAATATTATATTCAATTAATGACTTTTTAATCACAGTTTTATGTTGGTTTTGTTATGGTATGATATTACACTTTGCTTGGGCAATTTTTAAAGATTTACACTTTTGGAATAAGACTGACAAAATTTATTTTTGTCTCGCATTGTTTTCAAAGCTAGTATTGTTAGACCTCAAAATGCTGTCCAAACCATAATTATACTTGTTCATGGTCTGACAGGAATAATTATTGACCCATTGGCCTATTAATAACACTCAATTATTGAACCATTGGCCTATTAATAACACTCAATTCAATTACTGACCCCAACCCATGAGTCCATCCCTGCTTTTCCAGCAAGCCAAAAAATTGAGATCAAAGGTCAAGGTCATTGAAATTTCAAGGTCAATTATTGACCTTACAATGGCCTTATATGCAGTAGTCAGATATTAAAAGCAAACCCTTCTGCAACAAAAGACAATTATTGGGATGATTGGGGGAGGTGAGTGTGTGGGGATGGTGGTGGTGGTGGTGGGGGGGGGGGGGGGGGGGCTGTGGTTACAAATGACTAATGTGGTATATAACATAATCAATCTCATCCCTAGTTTTCATTTTACTGGGGCCCAGGAGAAATAGATGGGCTGCTTGTGCCTCCAGGCAAAGCTTATAATCTACTGACCGACAATCTCATTACAGGTTAAACTCTCATGTCTGAGCCTGCTCATGAAATGTGGTTTAGTCAAACCTGATAATCCATACATATAAGCCTTATTGGTTTAGTTGGGTGGTTATATTTATGAAGCACATTTTGAGTGTCATGACATCCTAATTTTGGGTAAAAGTCCCATAAAATGGAGGCAACGTCCCGACATGACCATTGCTGTTGACTGGGACGTAAAGCATCAATTCAAACAAACAAAAATCATTTTACTGCGAGGTCTGTGCATTAGATTCCATATATTCAATTTCATGGCTGCAAAAAGTTCTGCCATAGATAAATCTGATGCACAGCTTGCATAAATTGCAAAGAAAAAGTTTGATAAATAGTAGGAGAAAATAAGTGGTTTATCAGCATGGGCTGCGGCATGAGGAAACCGCATCTTTTTGCATAATGCCAAAACACAAAAACATCAGCTGTGCGATAACTGCGCAAACAGCTGATCATTCAAAGGAGCACAAATTAAAGCAAAAAGTTCCTGGAGTAGCAGAATCTGAAGATACCGTTTATGGCTGCTCTGAGCCTGGTTCGAGCTGAGAAACATGGACCCGTTGATATGGATTTGCTCGGGTTGCGGATAGGAAATTTGCTTAATGTTTGACAGAAGTGATCTTTTCCTATCAGCCCAAAATTCTCGATTTTTAGCAGATGTTTTGTTGTTTATTAGTCTGTGATGCAGTTATCTATTCTGCAGCACTTGATTGCAGTAAATTGCGCATTTCAGTCTTGTTTTTGCCTGCAAGTAGACTAAAGACCACTAAAGAATGTTTTCTGTTTCATTTAATAGAAGTGAACAACGGAAGCAAGGTATAAGCACAAACAAAACAAACATAAGCCCACTTAAAATTGTGTATCAGGTGATGCCATGGCTGGATCCAGAGGGGGGGACAGGGGGTCTGGACCCCCCTGGAATTGCCAGATTATTAGTTTTTGCCATGTTGAAATTTTCTGTCAGACCCCCTCTGGGAATCTGGATCCGCACATGGATGCCATTACTGAGGCTAGTTGGCTTGATTTATACTGCCATAGTGTGGACCAGCAGGTTGCAGGGAAGCATTGGGGCCTTGCAACAACTTAATTTTCATGAATGTTCGCAACAGTTACTGTGCAACAGTTACTGTGGTGCCTTGCGAATTCAAGGTTCTTGCTAATAAAAAATTTATATAAACACTTTTTCGTAAATTTCAAGACCTTGAGTAATTCGGAAATAGAAAATTTGCAAAATAAAAGTCAAATGAACAACTGCTGCATTTTGATGCACTTTTCATGTTAATTCAATGCACCAAGTGATTCACCAATGGCTAAATTTGCATTCACATTATCTAATATTATATCATACTTTTTAATCCCAGAAGATGCAATAATTTTTACTTGGCATTCTATAAAATAATGTGAATTGAGGGATTTAGTGTATCTTGTAAAAGATAAGATTGTATTACAGAACCTATTATACTATGATGTTTTGCCAAATTGCTCAATAGTGTTTATGATAACCAATATATACTGATTCTTTGAGCAAAAGCAAAGTGAAAGATGCACACTTCTATCTTCATATATAAGCCTCAACGCGAGAAAACCGGTCTTTGCGGTTTCCGACCAGGTGCAACACAAATCGGCATGTACAGTCTCTGAAGCAGGCTAGAGGCTTGAAATTTGGCTATAAATAGAAGAGGAATTGTACTATCGGAGTAGTGAACACAAAGGCACTGATCAGCTGTGCAGTTACTGCACAGCTGATCTGCGCCTTTGTTTTCGCATAGGCAAAAATCCAGTTTTCCCATGACATGGCTCATTTGGTAAACAGAGAGAGCTCTTACCTAAAAGGTGGCCACTCAGCTTCCCTAAATTTTCATTATCAAAATATAACAGTACTGAAAGAGACATCAAAATAGGAAAACAGATTTAGAGCATACCAGAATATACTTATGACCACCTTGGAATGGCCTGTTATAAAAGTGCATTTGAAAATGGTAATCAATTAATGGCAAAATAGCCCTTTGTGTATACAAATATATAATCACTGTTTTACCCTTTCTACTAATAGGGTTCACAGTTTCATGCATTTTCCAGTGACTTAATTGCTCTGTCCCCTGTACCAGTTTATATGAGCTGCGACGCAAGAAAACCGGTCTTCGGGGTTTCCGACCAGGTCCGACACAAACCGGCCTGTGCAACTACAGCATATGAATAGAAGCTTTAAATTTCGGATTTAAGAAGAAGGGGAATTGTACTATCCGAGTAGCGAAAACAAAGGCGCTGATCAGCTTTGCAGTTACTGCGAAGCTGATCTGCGCCTTTGTTTTCGCATAGGAAAAAATCCGGTTTTCTCATGATGCGGCTCATATAATAATTGAAGTTATGTTCTGGATCTGATAGTAGTTAATTACACTAGGTTATTTCTTGTTTTTCCTTACAAATGATTCTAATGGATTGCCCAGCTTGAGCCAGGTCTTGATTAGAACTATAGAGAACTGTTTTGTTTGTTTTAGTTACTGATCTGACCAGGACTATACTACTACAATAACAAAAACTCTGGCATACAAAACAAGTACAACCTAAACACAGAATTCATGGGGAGTGTTTGTTTAATTATGTCAGTATGTTTTATTATCTCTTAGAATGCTGTCTGTGAAAACATAGCTCAGGTCATCTGAGTTCTCTGGGGAAGATCAAGAATATGATGATCAGTTTGTATTATTATCATGGATTTGGTACCTGATAACCATACTGCAGTTGCATCTGTAGTGCAGTTGTAGTTGTACATGCAAAACTGATCAACGCAGTTGCATTTACAGAGAAAGTGCATTTGCGCATACCCTGGTAGTAGACTCACGTTACAGATTTACCATTATAAGTAAGATTAAAATGTAAATGTATTTGACCAATAGGAGCAGGTGTGTCATTCATATTTATAACAGTAAATCTGTGACGTGAGTCTCCTACGATATTACTGGCCTTTCATTGTCAACATCTTTATTATTTTGCATATAAAATTTCTGTTGTTAAAACACTGTTAAGAGATATGCAGTTACATCTGTAAAACTAATGTACTTTGCAACTCTAAGAATGTTGATATTACAAAAAAAATCGGGATCCAGTTTACTTGCACTTACTCTCAAATCTCTTATGGTGCAGTTGCACTTGTAGAGAAAAATTAATGCAGTATGTAACTAATTTTTTAGTTAATGTGACATTTAAGCTCCAAGTGAACTCATCTGTAAAGCTAATGCATTTGATGCAGATTGTTGTGTTCATCTTATTATTCACAAATTAATGACAAAGGCGTTGTTCAAATCACAAAAGCTGTTTGCACCTACTGTTGAAGCGCAGTTACATCTGTAACACTGCCAAATGGAAAGTTTACACCTGTCTTAAAGACTTTAATTCCTTGTCACTCAAAGTGAGAAGTCTGAAAGTGCTAGTCTTGCAGAAATGTTACATAATTATTTCTTCAAGCCTAAACATCTTAACTGACATCATATTTATGATCTTTTATAGATCGTTTGGCACTGCATGCAAATTTAGACTTTTCATTGATCACTGGAAGCTATATTTATGCTTCCAGATCTAGAGACAACCATTGACACTGATAACATACAGCTTGCATTGGCTTCTATGAAACAACCAACGCAGGTGAAATAAATGCAAATTTCTGTTGCCAAGGATCAAAATGAGCTGCGTCATGAGATTTGTTGCATATGCGAAAACAAAGGCGCAGATCAGCTGTGCAGTAACTGCAATCAGCTGTGCAGTAACTGCACAGCTGATCAGCGCATTTGTTTTTGCTACACGGATAGGACAGTCCCTCTTCTTTTTACACCCGAAATTTGGAGCTTCTAGTTTGCTTTTTTGTCTGTACAGTTTGATTTGTGTTGAACACGCAGACACGGCTCAAATGATGCATGGCAAGTGGTTTGCAGACACATTTTCACATTCTACAGCCTTAGCTTATTGATCTCAGTCACACTGATTTCTCTGAGAAATCAGTGTGATGTTCATGGACAGAGTGAATTGACCTGAATGGTTTATGTAGTTTAGTCTGAATATGAACTAACTAACCATTGTTTTATAATCTCCGGGAGCCGTGAGTCAGGTTTTCCCCAATGAGCCCAAGGCTGACATTTTATGGAGGATTAATTCCAAAGATCTAAGAAGATTTTTGTCTGCATTCCTTTTTACTTTCAGCTGCAGGTGCACAAATCATGTAAATATTTAGGAAATCATTTGCTGCTGTGAAAAGAGTTTTGAATAACATTTGTCTGATATTGTGTAAATTGGAATTTAGCAAGTTGTGGGATGCCTGTAAATGCTGATTTGCTGAATCACAGAATTCAAAAATACATGAAAAACTTTTATATCTGTAGTTGTAGCTATACTATTTGCAGAATTAATCAGTAGGGTAAATACCAATAGTTTTTCCAACTTTTGCCCCCAGGGGGGGTACTCTCATTTTTTGTGGATACATAGGCGAGGCCCCAGCTTCTACCCCCAAACCCAAAAAATTACTGAAATTTGCTGACCACCCCAAAAAAATACCAGTCCTATCAGGCATACCCCAAAAAATACTTGAACTTTTAGCTTACCCCAAAAAATTACATGTATTCATCTTTTTTATGCCTATTGATGAAATTTTATCACATCCATATGATCTAAGCTGTTGGTGGGACGTTAAATCCCAAATCAACCAACCAACAGAACACGTCACAATACAGTTAGTATATGTAGGAACTAGGAAGTAAATACCAAGTTGGATAAAATTTAAAGATTTTATTTATTCTAAAAGTGTAAGTCTTATGATGGTTTTGATTTCATTTGATCTGCAATCCAAACAACATCATCATGATCAAGCTTCCAAAATTTCAAGGAGACCAGTCATAAGGCATGGTCGCAAACAAAATTGAATCTTAAGGCCTTGTAAGACATAAGTGTAAGCCACTCTTATCTTTATAGAAATTAAGAGATTTCCCAAGAAATGTGCAAAACCCAAAAAATTACTTAGAATTATAGATGACCCCCAAAAAAATAATTCAGAAAAGGCATGACCCCAAAAAAATTTCCATAAAAAGCTCACTACCCTAAAAAATAACTAGTTTTTCTGAAAACCCCAAAAAATACGGAAATTCATAATTTTGACCCCAAAAAAGTCAGCCTCGCCTATGTATACAGAAAATTTCAGAGTACCCCCCCTGGGCTTTTGCTCAGCATCAATTTGTAAGGTCTTTAAGCCAAAAGCCATTGGCATGATCTCACTTTTCGTAAATAAATATCATGTTGTGTTTTCATTGTGTCAATAGTATGTTCTCAATGGTCTGATTGTATGATTCATGGTGTTTGCCCTAGGACCACAATGGTGTGATTTTTAGAAGGCAAAAATAAAAGCTTGCATGATTCCACTCCCTGGAATAACCACTCCAAGTCACTAATTCACCCCATTTAATACATTTTGTAAATTCTTTTCTTTGGAATGCACCTTTAGGATAACACTTGAAGTACAGTTTACTTAACAGTTTGAGCCGCCTCATGGGAAAACAAACAATCTGCATATGCGAAAACAAAGACGCAGATCAGCTTCGCAGTAACTGCGAAGCTGATCAGCGCCTTTGTTTTCGCTACACGGATAGTTGTGACACTTCCTCTTCTTCTTAAATCCGAAATTTCAAGTTTCTAGCCTGCTTCTGTGCTTGTACAGGCTGATGTATACCAGACCTGGTCGGAAACCTAAATTGTTGGTTTTCTCATGCACAGGCTCGCTCATAATAGTTTTGTTGGCAGGTTGAGACATTATTGTCTTGATAAAAGACCCAGTTCATTACAGATAATTCAAAGATGCATGGTATATATATAAATGTGATCAGTACTGGCACACTCTATATAGCATTTGGGATTGTGATTCTCATTGAAATAAGCAATCTTGATATTTTATGTCACACTAGTATACTACTCAAAATTTTATAAGCATCAAAGTATTATTTTCCATACAGCACAGTGTAAATCACCCCGGGTTTGACCCCAATTTAATGAAATCCCCAATGAGCAAGAATGACAGTCCCATTTGTTTTGTGTTAGAGAATGTCTCAAAGCTACCGACGAAAAGAAATTTGAAACCAGAAATGTCCTACCGAAGTCTATGGAACAGTTCTTCCAAAATTTGAATTTTGACAAAAACAGTGGTTCTTTTGAAAATTTGCCCAAACATGAACATTACAAGCTAGCTTTTATCCTGCACTGCACACATCTGTTAGAATGCACTTTGGACTGACTTTCATAGAGAAGTCAATTTTAATTCAAATTGTCGTGCTCCTGTGGACTTTTAAGAAAACGCCATTATTTCAGGACTTTTAGAAAAATGCAAAGATGGCTCAATGGGCTATGGTAGGGCATTTCCTGTTTCAAATTTCTTGCAGCCAGAAACTTGAAGGCATTATCTAAGAAAATTCAAATGAGACAGACATTTTGGACCTTCGGCATTGTCATCATTTTTGGGTCAAACTCGAGGTGTTTTGTATTGTGTTGTATTCAAAATAAATACTTGATGCTTATCAAATTTTGAGTAGTATAATTTTAAACCCTTAAACATGGATTTTATTTTATTTGTCTATTATGTAATACTTCTTTAAAACTTATCAGGATCTATAGAAATCTTCTTTCAATATGCATTATGCCAACAAGTAAAGCAGACAGTGTGCAGCTGGATGACACCATTATACATACAAGTTGCTGGGGTGGGTAGCAGGGCATTTCTGCATTATCAGACTGTTTAAAAATCTTTCTAACATTGCCGTAACTTTCATGGTCATTAGTGTGGTGCACAACACTTCGTCAAAAAGCACTTCACAAAAAACACACACCTATAGGACTTACTGCTTATCAGTTACTAGCATCTAGTAAAAATAAAACATAAAGTATAGGGAAAATCCAGCCCACTTTTGGCGTGAGTCTCAATGGTAGAAAAGACACTTTGCCAAAACGACACTTCAACAAAAAAAATTCTAGCGAGTGATAAGATATACATCCGTCTATTTTGGCAAAGTGTTGCATTTGGCAAAGTGTTTTTTTGGCAATGTGGTTTTTGGGGAAGTGTCACAGACCCCACAAGTATGCCTTTAACCAGTTGTGATTTAATGTTTTTATAGCTATGCATTTAATATGCTTACCAGTAATTATATGTGTTATTAGCTCACCTGTGAGCCTTAGTAATTACCCATGCTTCGTCGTCCGTCCGTCATCTGGCGTCCGTCGTCCGTCCGTCGTTCACAATTTCAAAGATCTTCTTCTCTGAAACCGCATGGCCAATCAAAGCCAAACTTCATGTGGAGCATCCTTAGGAAGGGGGAACGAAAGTTTATATAAATGGTCCAGGTCACATAACCAAGATGGCCGCCATGGCTATAAATAGCAAAAACCTTTAAAAATCATCATTTCCAGAACCAGTGGGCTGATTTCCAGGAAACTTGGTATGTAGCATCAGGGACATGGGCCCATCATAGTTTATATAAATCATGACCCTAGAATGGCCTTGACCTATTTTACAGCAAGGTCAACTTAGCTCGCCAATGTATTTGAATGGGAAAAAATGATAAAATGCTATTTAGTTTAAACATATTTATTCGGTACTCAATACAACATACAAACATAATGACAAATACAAATCATAGGATGAGAACAAAAGCACAAGTATTTATAGAGTTCTTCTCCTAAAATGCTATTTAATGGGTAAAACTTACTGGGAATAGGCAAATGGACAGAAGATTAATGTTAATGGAAAATTTTAGCCCCTGGGGGGTTGTCTGCCCCTGCCCCGGGGCTATATACATGTATATTTCCATAATAATGAAACATCTCCCCTGAAACCGCTTGGCCAATTTAAGCCAAACTTCATATAGAGCATCCTTGGGAAGGGGGAAAGAAAGTTTATATCACTGGTCAAGGTCACATGACCAAGATGGCCGCCATGGCTATAAATAGAAAAAACCTTTTAAAAATCTTCTTCTCCGGAACCAAAAGGCCAATGGTTTTGAAACTTGGTGTGAAGCATCAGTGACTGGAGCTCTACAAAGTTTATATAAATCATGACCCTGGGATGACCTTGACCTATTTTACAGCTAGGTCAACATAGGTCGCTTATGCATTTGAATGGGGAAAAGTGTTAAAATGTCATTTTTAGGGTAAAACTTGCAGGAAATGGGCAAATGGACTTAAGATTGATGATTCTGAAAAAATTTGAACCCCAGGGGTCTGTCTGCCCTCACCCCGGGGCAATATACACGTATATTACAGTGATATTCAAAGATCTACTTCACTGAAACTGCATGGCGTATCAAAGCCAAACTTTATGAGGAGCATTGTTAGGAAGTGGGAATGAAAGTAATATATAAATGGTCAAGGTCACGTGACCAAGATGGCTGCCATGGCTATAAATAGCAAAAACCTTTAAAAATCTTTTTCTCCAGAACCAGAAGGCCTATGACTTTGAAACTTGGCATGAAGCATCAGACAATGGAGCTCTACAAAGTTTTTATAAATTGTAGCCCTTGGATGACCTTGACCTATTTTACAGCAAGGTCAACTTATGTCGCCCATGCATTTGAATAGGGAAAATTGTTAAAATGTCATTTGAAGTGCAAAACTTGCAGTAAATTGGCAAATGGACTGCAGTTTTATGTTTTCGAAAAGAAATTGACTCCAGGGGTTGCTCTGACCGGCCCTGGGGTTATTTACATGTATATTACCATTCTAGTCAAACAAGTTTGTTGGCTTATATCTCGGGTTTCAGGTGAGCGTTTACAGGACCATTGGTCCTCTGGTTTTTATAATCTGATAATGTGCAAAATACTTTTTTGGGGGAATGATTTGATTGTCATGGATATGAATGTAACAATGACTTGACACTTGAAAAAGTTGACATAATTTACACTTAGTGTGGTAATGAATTGTTCAAATTCATAATATGTGGTCACCTTTGCTAAGCTTGAAATTGGCCATGATGTGAATGTGGCTGTCCACCCTATAGACACCAGTGATGCAACTTAATTTCTTACTGTGCAGATTGATACAACATCACACATCACATGACACAATAGATTGTGGTTACTGGAAGTTAAGGATGATAGGGCAACAAATGATTTCATTGCCTCACATGGGAAAACCAACAATCTGCATAGGCGAAACCAAAGGAACAGATCAGCTTCGCGGTAACTGCGAAGCTGATCAGCGCCTTTGTTTTCGCTACTCGGATAATCCAGCTCCTCTTCTACCTAAATCCGAAATTTCAAGCGTCTAGCTCTCTTCTGTGCTTGTACAGCCCGGTTTGTGTCGGACCTATTCGAAAACCACATTGTTGGTTTTCCCACGAAGCGGCTCAAATGATTTCATTGCCTCACAGATGGTTTTTGCCCCAACGATCCAGCTTCCAATCATGACAATCCATTTTGTCAAATGATGACTGTTATGTTGCATCAATCTGCGCAGTAAGAAATTTGGTTGCATCACAGATATATATCGGGTGCTCTCACAGTGCACATTCTTGTATCACAGATCTCATGACAGAAGGTAAGTTTAGTTTACATACATGTGAGGCCTGTTAAAAAATATGAAATATTATGTCTAAAATTTTAGTGTCCCAACTTTGTTACATATTAGACATCTGATTTTATGTTCTTAATAAACCCTCATAAAATCATTTTTGCGTAAAAAGATTTGTTAGTCTGTCTGCATTCCTGCATAAAGCAGTTTTATTCAAAATAGTTAAAAACTTAAGAAGGTATTTCATGTATTTAGCAGGTTATTAAACCTATAGGTATATAACAAGATCTTTGGAAACATGTTAAGTTCAGCCTGAAGTATTTGGGTACCATTTTACTGGGTGGGATGTTAACCAGAAATGAAACTAATGCACCAGTCATTTGTAACCACTGCCCTCCCCACACCTACAGGGAAGGGTGGGGGATACCCGGGCTAAAGTGCAGGGCAATTTTCGAGTGTCCTGTCAGTGCAGGGGAATGACATTAGGATCCTTATCCCAGGGAGATATTTTATTGCCAAAGGCGGGGCAAAGGGCAAAGTTCTGACCTCCAGTTTGCCCCCTGTGGGTGGGGCTTACAGCAGGGCTGAAAAAGCTGAAAAGTCATAATCCCCACCCTTCCCCGTAGGTGGGGGAACAGTGGTTACAAATGACACTGGTGCATAACAAATTCACTAGATTCTTTAAAACTTCAGATAATTTTTTTTTTAAATGCCATCTATATGGGTAAATAAAATTACCATTTGCAGTCAATAACCTCTTTGACTCACCAAGGGCCACTGATGGGTACAAAAAATGTGGTTTAACTTTCTCTGAAGATTCACTAGAATGGGATAAAGCTACATTGTGATTGTCTGATAAATTTTCTATCAAAGGGGATGAAATATGATATTCTATATCAGATTTTGCCCCCAAAATGATTTATGATTATGTAAAGTACATATATGTCCTTTTCATTCAGTAATTTATACAAAGCTACAATATTAAATTGTCCTAATACTTGTCTAGTTCTCATAGTCAAATATGATCCGCATTGCGAGAAAACTGGTCTTCGGGTTTCCGACCAGGTCCGACACAAACCGGTTGGTATACTGTCTTGGAAACAGGCTAAAAACTTGAAATTTCATTGAAGAAGAAGAGGGACTGTATTATCTGTGTAGCAAACGCACTTTGAATCGGCACAGCTGATCTGCACCTTTGGTTTTGCATAGGCAAATATCTGGTTTTTGTCATGATGTGGCTTATATATTAGGTATACTAAGGTCAGTCTAGCTGTTAAGTGGGACGTAAACCCTATAATCAACAAACCAATATTATCCATTATTGAAGGTCACATAGAATAAATAATCTTGAAAAGTTTTATTCATCTTTTTTAACACCTACGTATAGATCCTTAAAAGTTTTATAGAAATTGTTATAAACAAATACAATTTAATTGACTCATCGGTGTTTTAGGGTTTAATGGTGTGATATGTTTACCACAAACTTTTAAATGTTTTGCTTATTTCACTGAGAAAGGCTATCCCAAATGCTAGAGTGTGGCGGTACCGGTAGCATTTATTTACCAGTTATTTACCTGTCCATACGAAAAACGATATAGCCTATTACCATGCATCTCTAAATGATCTGTAGGTATACTAGTATTCCTGTCACATACTGGTGTCATATACCGCAGACAGATAATTATAAAGATGACATATCTTTTTAATCCCATCTTTTTGAAACTTTGCCAGTGTCACATTGTTAAAAAAAGTTTAGAGATTTATATAGCAGTTGAACCAGTGCATGAGTGCATTGTGACTGAAATATTGTTGACTGGGATGTAAAACAAAGCTTAACAAAGAACCAGTTTTCCAAACTACTATTATCATAGAGTGGTCGCTTTACGTTTTTCACTTTTATGCACAATTATGTTCTCCTGGGCGGCTACAAGTTGTACAAGATAAAAGGTTATGTTGGCTTTTTCCACCATTTCTACTAGGCGTCCATGACCCCCCCCCCCTCCTCCTCCCCCCCCCCCCCTGACACACACAACACACATGCAAACATACATCACTGTTCTGTTTTATTTCAACACCACTGCATGAATTATAAGTTATACACAGTAGGGCTATCATACTAATGACTCAGGTTCAGTGCAAATAGGTTCAGTGCAAATGTACCAAAATGTACCGTAAAACTTCTATTAAACGCCCGGGCGTTTATTATAAACAATGTCATTTCTATAGAAGGGGATGGGCGTTTATTGGAGGCTACACTGTTGGGCAACATTCAAGCCTTCATAATTATATAGGATCTGAAATTATTGGCGGTCCTTGATCTGCCCTAGACATGGCTTTTGTATTAGCTTTAATTCTGACTGCAAGACAAAAATAAATGGATTTGTGTGTTATATGGCTAAAGAGCAAAGTTTGGAATTTACTGCTTAAAACATAGGATTTTTTTGCAACATTTTCAAAGTGGGCGTTAATTAGAGGTTCCTGGAATTCCAAAAGTCACGGATAAAATGGACATATTTTTGACATCCAAATAGGAGGATGGGTGTTTATTAGAGTGTGGGCGTTTAATAGAATTTTTACGGTACATATATTATTTAGTTCTTTAGCTCATTTTGTACAAATTAAGGCGTTTTCAGACATGGCATGATGAGTCAAGCTCTCAATATACACAATGTAATTGTATTTTAAGAGGCTAAATCTAGTCCTAATCGTTGGATGCATGATTTTCTGTAAACCAAAAAAGTCACTTCATTGTTTTAATTATATCTCATGTTTTCCTGAATTGAAGTGTATTAAGTGATCCGCGACGCAAGAAAGCCGGTCTTCTTGATTTTCGACCAGGTCCGGCACAAATCGACCTGTTCAGTCTTGGAAAAAGACTAGAAGCCTGAAATTTTGGATTTAAGAAAAAGAGGAATAGTACTATCTTTGGTAGCAAAAACAAAGGCGCTGATCAGCTGTGCAGTTACTGCACAGCTGATCTGCGGCTTTGTTTTCACATAAGCAAAAATTTGGTGTGGCTAAATGTTTCATTGTTTTAATTGTATATCACGTTTTCCTGAATTGAGTGTACTTAAGTGTCAACCATTTTATCTATTGGATCACTTAGAAGAAGTACTTTTTGATGATACTTCAGTTCTCAAGGCTAGCTAGATCATCACCTCAATGAATCACATATTTGTTTTAAATAATCTCTAGGGCTGGCGTGATTATGCTTGATTTGTATTCTGAAGATTTGGTCATGAAAGTATTTCTAAAGCCATTCAATGTCCTCATCAACTGATTCAAGAAGAACACTCAGCATTTGTTGATTGTACTAGTCATTTGTAACCACGCCCCCCTCACCCCCCAGCCCCGGGGAATAGCGGGCTTTTGAATTTTGGTCCAGCAAATCCCTGCTAAAACAGTTTCTGTCCCCACCCTGCGGGGGCTACATATTGGTAAAAGCACTGCTGTTTTCCCATGCAGCCTGCTCATACATGTGATATCTTCTTTGGCCCAAATAGGGAGATTTGTGTTTTGAAATAGGGAGATTGGGTCTCAAATAGGGAGATTTTAGCGCGGTTAAAAAGCGAAGATTTTTTGCCATTTTTTGCAAAAGATGCATTATATTTGCCTTATGATCCCTTATATCTTCATGAATTTGCTAATGGGTGGTAATTTTATAACAAACTAATAATTCAATAATAAAATATGATGACAGCTGAGGAAATTTTAATTCCCAAATCGGTCTAGCTAAGTGATGACGTCATCATGGACATACAGCATGCATGTAAAAAGCGTATCTAAGAAGTCGCGAAAACTAATGACATTTATTATTTCATACTTTATGTCCATTGTATCAACGTCAATTCGAGAAAATTTAAAGATTTCAATGTATTGAAATAAAACAGCCAAAGAAAAAAGCAGAAAAACGTACTAATTTCTTTCCATTTTCCACCGAAATTTGTGTTACAAGTTTTTGTAATTCCAATGTTTACTTTTATTAGCTGGTACCCCGCATTTTTCTGGTTCGATAACGCAGTTGCTCCCCCTTATTATAACCGTTTCGTTCCCATAGTTTGTAGGTCGGAAAATTTACCCGACTTTTTGCCTAACGCTACGTTCGACGCAAGCGGCATTTTCATGTCCGTTCAATCTGATCTTTCGTAACTATACGGCGTTTGTTTTAAACTTAATCATTTGATGTCGCACCGCCACCCAATTATCGCTGGTCACTATCTGTCTGAAGTTTGATATTAAATTTTATTTGGCTCCGGGCTCAAAATCAGAAAATTGTTACGCATTGTTGAAACGACAGACGGACATTATTACAGCAAATTGCACAATGTTAAAGCGGCTTCGGTAGATTATTGAGAAGCTCCGCCCATGCGTTAGTTAGAATAGGCCAATCAGCACGTGTTGCATAAATTACTGCGATGTTCACGCAACACATTTCAGTAACTTTCACACTTTTCCGCGAAAATTGTTTTGATAACTAGGCAATTAACAGGGGCAATTATCATGTTGACACGTGTGTAGTAGTGATATATTGCGTCTGAAGCTTGTGAATATACGGACCGATCGAACCGAAAAAAAGAAAGAAAAAGAATAATGGCAAACTTTTTTCATAGAAAAATCAGAAAAAATGTTTTTTACTCGGACCGATAAAAATGCACAAAAATGAAAGATAAATCGGTCCCAAGTGTTCAAAATGCCCGAGAATCTTTAAAGGACAATCATAATTAATTGTCCTATTAAGATTATCGGCAATGTTTAATCCAAGCCCTCCAAATTAAAGACGCATTAATCTTTCTTAAGATGAACTCTGATCAAATTAGCGGTTTACATTATACACTGTACCTGTAAAACTGACAATTTGTCGCATCATTAATCCCTTCTCACTTCGCCAATTACCCAATAAAGTGACATGTCATCTATTCTGCATTGTCCCCTAAATTACTCCACGGTATTTATCGGGTCAACGATCAATAACACGCACCGTTTATTACCGCAAAATTAAAAATGGAACATTGCCGAAAAATTGGGATAGGCAAATGCTGAAATCGGGAGATTTGGGCCCTACTGGGCTCGTCGTGGGACAATCGGGTTGGGAAGCCCAAAATCGGGAAAACCCGACGAGATCGGGAGATATCACATGTATGAGCCTGCTATCTTTTCATTTCACTGCCCTTTTTGTCTATATAAAGCAAACCCAGAGTATTTCCTCCGCACTGCTGTGGCAAAATTTTGGTCAAAACCCCGCTCATTTCCACGGCTATCCCCTGCCCTCCACTGGGGGTGGGGGAGCTGTGGTTACAAATGACTAGTGCATAATAGTTGTGAAAGAAATATGCACAAAGTACTGGTAACCTGCAACAGTGAAGGGACAGTGTGGCTAAGTAGGACAGTTTACTTAGTCAAGACTATCACAACATGATTTTTATACCTTAGCTGCTGATAATCAATGCCTTGAAGTTTTTGCAATTAATTATTGTCACATAGCATTTTGGGTTTGATCATCATGGGGGGATCCAGGATTTCTGAAGAGGGGGTTCAAATATAGAAAAGGGGGGTTTGTTTGCCTATTTTACACATTGAAAATCTCCTGAAATTCCCCATGAAAATGAAATAATTTGGGTCAAGGGGGGGGGGGGGTTCTATTTAACCCCTTCAACCCCCTCTAAATCCACCACTGATCATTTGCATCACTCTTGTGAACCAGTAGTTCAGTTTGAGCCTTCGTAAATTATTACATTGTCAGTATGACCTAGACTGTTTATGGGATGCAGAACGTGCAACTACCTTCTTTTCTTAAAAAAAAGAGAACATGTCTGCCTTCGAAAACAATGCATCATTTGTTGGCTGTTGGTCCTTTTTTGTTTTTGTTTTTAAATTATTTCATGTTCTCTATATAAATTTAACATATAATAAGCAAAAAAAAAATATATAAATTTATGGTGTGCTGTTAAAAGGAAAAGACCATCAGATTTGCTTGTTAAATGACACTAAAAGAATTAACTATTCATAATAGATGAGCCGCCCCATGGGAAAACCAACAATCTGCATAGGCGAAAACAAAGGCGCAGATCAGCTTCGCGGTAACCGCGAAGCTGATCAGCACCTTTGTTTTCGCTACTCAGATAGTACAATTCCTCCTCTACTTAACTCCAAAATTTCAAGTTTTTAGCCTGCTTCTGTAGCTGTACAGGCTGGTTTGTGTCGGACCTGTTGGGAAACCCGAAGACCGGTTTTGCTCGCGTCGCGGCTCAATAGATGTTATTATGTCCTAAGAGAGGCCCTCAAATATTTATGGGGTCAGGTTTAAGTAACTACTTGAGCAAATAAAACTAAAGTATCTTCATAATATTTGCTTTATGAAATATGTAGTGTTGATTTAACTCTTATAAGCATGGCATCATATTTACAGGACATAGGCAAACAGTATAGCCCTAGATGTGATGCCGCAGAATTTAGCGGTGTCCCATCAGGGACTATTCTGTTTGCATAGAGGATTTTCATTGAAAAATGGAATAACAAATTCAAAATCACTCCTGGTGCCCCTAAAAATGACAATGGACTCATCCAAATGATAATGATGGGCAAGGCCATTCGTCACAAATGGGTTAATATTGTAAGAATTATAATCCTTATGGTCATGATAGTTTGTATTGGCTGTTGACTTTGGGTAAGAATGGCTATAACTGACCAATGTTTTGTAGACTAAGAAGCTTAGAAATGACTTCTTCAAAGAAGTTTAATGGCTTCCACAAGTATTTGGTTTGAGATTATTTATGTCTGGCAACTTTGTGCAACTTCTGTTTGACATTTTAAATCACTATATGTATGAGAATGAACTTTTATATAGAGTGAAGATCATTATAAAATGAGGCTTGATCAGATAGGAGTCATTGGAGTTGCAGTTGTAAAAACCTGTCTGAAAAAAAGTCTGCAGTTACAATAATACCAGTGCAGGTTTAATAAGTGCAGTTGATTTTATACAAAAATATTGCCAATTAACACTGGGACAACACTGGTAAAAAATATCACTACGCCGTACCCCACAAAAATAATACATTTAAAAATTTAATCCATACACGACTGATGCTGTATGGTGAGAACATTTCCTGCATTCTGTGTAAAATCTCGCCTAACTACAAAGTATAATCACTATAATATACGAGCCGCATCGTGAGAAAACCGGAATTTTGCCTATGCGAAAACAAAGGCGCAGATCAGTAACTGCGAAGCCGATCAGCGCCTTTGTTTTCGCCACTCGGATAGTACAATTCCTCTTCTTCTTAAATCCGAAATTTCAAGCTGCTAGCCCTTGTCTGTAACTGTACAGGCCGGTTTATGTCGGACCTGGTCGGAAACCCCGAAGACCAGTTTTCTTGCGTCGCGGCTCATACCCTATCAGTCCACAAATCCCATGCCAAATCCCACAGGTATATTACAAATTGGAATACTGGAAAATCAAGATGGTCAACCCCCCTTGGTAAAGGCCCCTTAGGGTAGGGGTGGGGCTGGGCTATCAAGTTAGAGAAGACCTTTTGGTGGTGCAATGCTGGTGTCACAAAAGTGAGGGAATTTGTGGCATTCATTTTACGTGTGATTAATTGTAAAAGGTATTCATGTATTCACAATTTATTGCCACATTCATTTGTTTGTCCTAGGTTTTTGACACAAATTTACCAGTCAGTGTATGTTTTGAGTGATGGGTGGTGTTTGGACAATTAATTGCATTGGTAGAACATTGCAGTTGCAGTTATAGGTTGATATGTAATAGAATATTGCAGTTGCAGTTATATACAAATGTATACCCAAAGAGAGCGTGCGTTCGTAGTTTTTTCCAATGGTAAAAATGGTACCATTGGTAGACAAATTCCGTTCAAGGTTTTACCAATGGTACCATTGGTAATGCCATTGGTACCAATGGTACCAATATTACCAACATACGGCAGCAAATGGTGCAGACAGACTACAGCGTGGGTAATTCTACCAACGCGGGAAAAGTCATGTGATTCAATATGGCGAGCCTAAAAATATATCATGAATTTCGTAAATAAGCAATACTTTTGTCATACAAGCAAATGTAAATGTTATAAATAGCACAATATATATGAAGTAAATAAGAAAGACAAAAACAAGAGAGGTGTATTGATCAATATGATAAAAATTCCACCGTGTGATCTACAAATGGTATCATTGGTACCAATGGTACCAATGGCAAGTAGAAAAACGTTCAGTGTTTTCTGGTTACCATTGGTAAAAATGGTACCAACAGTACCATTGGTAGATTTGCAGATTTTACCATTGGGAGATCCCCGAACGTAGCCAGAATTCGGTACGTGTTTGATAGTGCATTATCTTAATAATTCAATTAATTATAATAACTCTTAAAAAGCATCATTAGTTTAATGTTTTACTGATCGATTCTTGTAACTGAATTATATTCAAGCATGCACATCTGGAGCTCGCCCTATATTGATAAAAAAGTAAAACATATCAAATGAGCCACCACATGGAAAAACCAACAATCTTGATAGGCGAAAACAAAGGCGCAGATCAGCTTCGCAGTAACTGCGTAACTGCGAAGCTGATCAGCGCCTTTGTTTTCGCAACTTGGATAGTACAATTCCTCTTCTACTTAAATATGAAATTTCAAGCTTCTATCTCTTTTCTGTGCTTGTACAGGCCGGTTTGTATCGGACCCGTTCAGAAACCACATTGTTGGTTTTCCCACGAGGTGGCTCAAATGCATATGGCAAGAAGATAGCATGATTAGAGAAAATGTCAGAAATTTGAAATGCATCATCACTTTGTTGGGAAGATTAAAGAAACATCTGAGATTACAAATGGAATAAACACACAAAGATTATCTGCAAGATGTGTTGCACATTGCAAATAAGCATTTCTGGATTGAAGTATCTCTGTGCCAGACTTAACCAGAGTCACTGGCTGCTTAAAGTTAATGCCAAATTAAAATTATCAATTTAAACATCAGGACAACATGTCATGAAAAGTACATGTATGCTGCCTCAAACCCATCATCATATAGTAAAACTGGGGTTTACAGGAGTTTACCTATAATTTTCCTTATTTTGGTTCTAATACATAGATTCACTCACTAGGTGCATGCTAGAACTACGTCGAACCGCCTCGCTGCCGAGGTGATTCTAACGTGCACCTATAATCAAATGTTTTGCATAAAATAACATAAATGGAAGATTCTTGATGCTTTAATTTAAAACGTTGAACAGCTGATGTAATTCTGATGTCTTACTCATACTTGAGCCTGTGCATGACAAAACCAACAATTTGGGATTCCGACCATGTCCAACACAAACCAGCCTGTACAGTCACAGAAGCAGGCTAGAAGCTTGAAATTTTGGATGACGGAAGAATTAGAGGGGTTGTACTTATGATCAATGTACCGAAAACAAAGACGCTGATCAGCTTCGTGGTTACTGCGAAGCTGGTCTGCGCCTTTGGTTTCGCATATGCAAATTGTTGGTTTTTTGATGCATTGGCTCACTTATAATGTTGTATAATTTCTTTTTATATTGCATAAAATGTTTTTAATGCAAGTGGTTGCGCCTTAGTGTTTAAAATGATATAACACTTGGGGTACATAATGATATTTGGAATGCATGCAGGCTTTTAATATTCTTAAATGCAATTTTGTAAACTTAACACTTAAATGTGCACTTCGTCAACTTAATGTATTATATAAGGCATCTCTCAGCAAACACGACTCACGACTCACGCTTTTTTTCTTGGGCTAGCTGTGCAGTGCCTTAAGAGTTTTCCTCTAATAAAACATTAGTAAATGTCTAAATTCTGTTCCTTAAAATAAGTCTACTCCAACTGTATGTTCCCGTCTGTAGAAAGTCCATAGATTCCATGGACATCCTGGACATTTTCCATGGAATCCATGGATATTTTCCACAGAATGCATGGACATTGTCCATAGAATCCATGGAATGTGTGGACAATGTCCATGGAACCCATGGAATGTGTGGACAATGTCCATGAAATCCAGGGACAATGTCCAGGGTACTGTGGACATTGTCCATGGAATTTTTCCAGCATCTCCTCATGAAAGAGTGGACAAATTCCATGGACATTGTACACTGTCGTCCATGGACAATTTCCACTCTTAGAGTTACCCATAATCCCATGATATCTGACATCACTTCCTTTTCCTGTTTTACATAATTTTAAAAAGTAAACAGAAATCTAGTCTGAACAAATCTTCAAACATCTAAGGCATCAGAATGCCAGCAAGCGAGAAACTTGAAGAATATACTGCAGACAGACTCAGAGATGCTAAATGAAAGAGAAAACTGCAAAAAACATTGATGGGAACTGGTCAAGATAAAGCTTTTGTAGAAAGCATGTGGGGAATGAAAGAACATTTCTAGACAGATAAATTGATCTAGGAGTTGCAAAAACAAGATTGTTACACTTGCTGCCTTGCAGGTAAGAATTTTAGATATTGATGTTAAGATATGAAAAAACATGTATGTGCATGCTGTTCTTATTTATCATACTGCAGAAGTGTCTGGTTGGGGCATGTTAGATTTCATAATTTGGCCTGAATGAGAAGTCATTTTCAGAAAGACTTCTCGTCTGTAGAAAGTCCATAGATTCCTCTAGCTTCATGGTTGATACTAGACTGTTGGCTACCTTGTTGAGAAAGAGCTAGTCATCTTGCCCTTGGTGCATGTTGTACATGTAATACTTATTCTTATATTTAAGACACAGAAATTGATCTTACATTTAGACACAGAAAATGATCATAACATTCATTTTAAAATCCCAACCCAGAAAAGATTTTTTTCCGCCCCGCCTGGTGTCTGGGTTGGGATTTTAAAATCAATGTTATGATCAATTTCTGTGTTTGTGTCTTTTAATTTTAAGATCCCAATCCAGACACCAGGCAGGACAGAAAAGATTTTTCTGTCCCACCTGGTGTCTGGGTCTGGATTCTAAAATTAATGTTATGATCGATTTCTTATGTAGTACATGACATAATTTGTCCAGCTTTTCTGTCCCACCTGGTGTCTGGTTTGGCATTTTAAAATTAAGAATATGACCAATTTCTGTGTCCTAAATTCTTACATTTAAGACACAGAAATTGATCATAACATTAAATTGTGCATCATTCCTGTCCCGCCTGGTGTCTGCACTGGGATTTTGAAATTAATGTTTTAATCAATTTCTGTCTTAAATTCTTACATTAAAGACAAAAATTGATTATAAAATTAATTTGTACATCTTTTCTGGCCCCCTGGTGTCTGTGTTGGGATTTTAAAATTAATGTTATAAATTTCTGTGTCTTAATTTCTTACATTGTAATTAATGTTAAGATGAATTTCTGTGTCTTAAGAATTTATGTTGTACATATAATTGTGCATCTTTTCTCTCCCGCCTGGTGTCTGATTTGGGATTTTAAAATTAAGGATATGATCAATATCTGATGATGAATCTTTGTGTCTTAAATTCTTACATTTAAGACACAGAAATTGATCATAACATTAATTTGTCCAGCTTTTCTGTCCTGCCTGGTGTCTGGGTTGGGATTTTAAAATTAATGTTTAGATCAATTTTTGTGTCTTAAATTCTTACATTTAAGACAAAAAAATTGATCACAAAATTAATTTGTGCATCTTTTCTGTTCCGCCTGGTGTCTGGTTTGGGATTTTAAAAATTAATGTTATGATCAATTTCTGTGTCTTAATTTCTTACATTGTAATTAATGTTAAGATCAATTTCTGTCTCTTAAGAATTTATGTTGTACATATAATTGTGCATCTTTTCTGTCCCGCCTGGTGTCTGATTTGGGATTTTAAAAATAAGGATATGATCAATATCTGATGAGGAATTTCTGTGTCTTAAATTCTTACATTTAAGACACAGAAATTGATCATAACATTAATTTGTCCAGCTTTTCTGTCCCGCCTGGTGTCTGGGTTGGGATTTTAAAATTAATGTTTTGATCAATTTTTGTGTCTTAAATTCTTACATTTAAGACACAAAAATTGATCACAAAATTAATTTGTGCATCTTTTCTGTTCCGCCTGGTGTCTGGTTTGGGATTTTAAAAATTAATGTTATGATCACTTTCTGTGTCTTACATTTCTTAAATAATCAAATTTATTACAATTGAAATATAGAAATCAAATTTATTACCATTGAAATATAATTCTTTTGCACTGGAATTGTGTTTGCTTTTAATAACAACTGTCAACAAGAGATACTGTTAGTGTTAACCAGAGATGCATCTTGCCATAATGTGCATGAAAGCAATATGATTCAAATGTCTTCTCAGGGTTTACACTGCACAGCCATCTGCTATATATCAGTGGACAATGTCCATGGAAATATTCCATGGACATTGTCCATGGATTTTGTCCACAGTGTACCTGGACAAATTCCATGGACATTGTCCATGGAAATTTTCCATGGACATTGTCCATGGAACTTTTCCATGGACATTGTCCATGGATTTTGTCCACTGATTCCCTAGACAATCTCCATGGACTGTGGAAAAAGTTCATGGATTCCATGGAAAAGTTCCATGGACATACTGGAAAAATTCCACGGACATACTGGAAAAACTCCATGGACATTTTCCATGCATTCACTGGAAATTGTCCAGTGTTTTCGTTCCAATACTCCAGCCGGACAATGTCCATGGATTCCATGGACTTTGTCCACTGATTCCATGGACTTTTTCCACTGGTTCCATGGACTTTCTACAGACGGGTAATCTTAAAATGTACCTAAACTGTTCTTGAACAATATAAAAGCAGTTCATGCTCTCAGTTCTTGAAAATGTTTTCTTGATTTGTGAAGGAACTGTTCATGAATTGTTCATGAAAACTTTGCAGTGGATGTATTTGTTTGAATTTTAGTTCTGCATCCGTTTGAAACTAACAGCTTTTATCATGCTATTCATTACGAAAACACAGCCATGTGATATACAGATTTTGCCTAGGTCAGTAAAATTGAAAAATTTGAGTACCTATAGAAAAAATTTGATATTTTTCTTATATTTGCCCAAAACATAGATTATGGGTATACGTTAGAACAGCCTCGCCGAGGCGGTTCTAACGAGAACCCACAATCTATGTTTAGGAGCAAAAATAAGAAAAAATATGCATTCCCTGGCATACCTCAATTTTACTATATAAAAGTGGGGTTCAAAGGGGTATACTAGTCATGGACATGTTATCCTGATGAAATAACCTCCAAATGCTACTTTTTTTTTTTTTCGCTATTTTTGAGATTTGTAGTAATTTCAAAGGAATTTTGCTGGTTTCAATTGTGTCTCAATTATTTTCTGTTGCATGCCTAACAATGTAGTCATATGAGGTCCTGAAATCTTTGCTCTGAATGTTATCTGGATTCCCCTAACTTGCCTAAAGGCCGAGGTTGCATGGGAATGATGATATGCTGCTTAGAAACTGTTGCGGGACAGATAATCATTCTTTACTAGATCTGTATATTGGATTCTAGAATCTTTTGATTCCTCGAATGCAATATTGCATTAGCATGTCCATTTTAACCTGTCTTAAGTAATACTAATTGGGTCGTTCCTGGTTTCCAAGCAATATAGATCTTATAGACATCAGCATGGATGCATAGCCTGTGTTTGTCATTTGGTCTGTATACATATTTATTTGATAAATTTTCGTTTTAGGGTTTTCGAATGTTCTTCAAACTTTTGAATGCAAGGCATCTAAGCATGGATTTGTCTTTCTTAAAATAATGTATTTAGACTGTTTGGACTGCTGTTTTATAGTATCTTTGGTTTTCTGTTCTTCAAAGCATGGTTGTGTTCTAGCTAATGTAAAAATCTCTGAGATCAAAGTAATAGTAATGTCCCCGTCTCATTATATACACAGGTCCTGTGGAATGTCCACCCGGAGAATTTAAATGCGGGACGGGAGAATGTATCTCGTATAACCAGCTGTGCGATAGCTTTCCTGACTGTGAGGATGACAGTGATGAGAAAAATTGTCAGAGTAAGTTCCCTTTGCTGTTGTGACAATTGAGTGATTTCCCTTTGTTGCATGATTATTTCCCTTGTTTCATCACAGTGTGTTTTAATTATTCAGTTCACATTTTTGTCTTTTTGCACAGATTTTGGTGTAAGTTTTCACCATTTATTTAAAGTATTACATGAGATGCATAGAAGGTGTTTAGCTGAGACATGAATGTGTGTAACTTGTGAAATGCAAGACTGTTAGAACACACAGTATTAACGGCAACCACGAACAACCAATTTGATAAACTTCCAATTTACATTCTACATCGTCATTTTGGCAATCCAAAAACGACAATGTAGAACGTCAATTGGAAGTTCTCGATTGCCAACAAGTGCTTGTTGGCACGATTGCCAACAAGTGCTTGTTGGCAATCTAAAACGCCTTTGTGGCAGTCGGGATACAGTTTTTAATAAAATCATACGTTCCTCATTGCCGCTTATACAGTGTGTTAGTTCACAATTTGGTAAGCCCGTCCTGTGTCTTTTTTCACTTTGATATATATTAGTCATACTGGAAATGGGCAGATGTGATGATGATGATGAATGACCATAATTTTAAGTCTTGTACAGTTATCACTCAGGAATGTACCTTATAAGCCTAAAGTTCTGGGACATTTTAATTTAAAGTTCAATTTAGTTCTAGCCCAGCTGACCTTAGCTATTGAGTGATGAGTAGAACGAAAAACACAAAAATTGACAAACAAACCAGCAGACTAAGTATAAAATTCAGTGATTGGCTCCGTCTTAAAAAGATGTAATTCTGGCTGCATATATATAAGTTCTGATGAAACAGCTATTACATTATGTTACATTTGATCAACTGTCCCAAAATTTTGGACTTGTTTGGTATCAAATACAGAAATGGATGAGCACAGTGTCATTACATAATCATATTAAAGCTTGTGACATTTAGAATGTAGCAATAAATAAAATGAAAATTATAAAGTTTCCAGTGATATTTTGGTAATGGATAATTTTGCATAATTTTGCTCATCATTAGGTTGTACTGTTTTTAGGCATGGTATTTTGGATCAGGTTGTCTTGTCCAAAAGTTAAATGTTGTAACTGTGCACTGTGAAGATTTCTTAAGTCACACTATTCATCCAGAGACACCCAATTTGTTTTAAGAACAACCTATGCATTTGAAATCAAGAAAAGAATATATGGAGAAAATACATGTCTGGGAACATTTACTTGCCACAGTTCAGTCTGTCCCATGGTTGTTCCCATTCAGCTATATTTGCATCCTACACTGATTACTATGGGGTGCTGTTTTACTACTTATTCCCTATATATGGATATCCATAATTCATTTTTGGATATGCATAATTCATTTTTGGACATCCTAAAATCGATTTATGGATATCCTTAATTTGGCTGAGTATTGGATATCCATAAATTGATTTTAGGATATCCTAAAATCGAAATTATGGATATCCTAAAATACAATCCTATATTTGGATATCCATAATTCGATTTAAGGATATCCTAAAATCCCGCTAATATTGGATATCCATAATTCAATTTATCGATATCCATAAATGAACTGTATTTTAGGATATCCATAATTCATTTAGGATATCCTTAAATCACAAAAAATGATGTACGTGCCTAAGGGATACAATGATTTCTCCCTATAGTCAGAGAATGGAGGCATCTGGTGTGGTTGAATAAACAACTTTTTTTAACATTAGGGCATGCATATTACACGAGAGAAATCACTATAGAAAAGAAATATTATTAAAAATGAATTATGGATATCCTAAAATCGATTTATGAATATCCTTAAATCAGATCATTTAAGGATATCTAAAATAGAATTATGGATATCCAAAAATCGAATTATGGATATCCTAAATTCAAGATTATTTTTGGATATCCTAAAATACATTTAAGGATATCCTTAATTAAGCTGATAATTGGATTTTTGGATCCAAAAATCGAATTATGGATATCCATAATTCATCATGATTTTTGGATATCCAAAAATGTATTTTAGTATAGGATATCCATAATTGATTTA
Organism: Rugalucina vietnamica; assembly: GCA_964017185.1. Lineage (NCBI taxonomy): Eukaryota > Metazoa > Mollusca > Bivalvia > Lucinida > Lucinidae > Rugalucina > Rugalucina vietnamica. The sequence goes on along the minus strand of OZ024884.1, from coordinate 5,969,357 downwards.
TGGGTATCCATAATTCATTTTATGATATCCAAAAATATTAATGCATATCCTTAATTATTTTAGGAAATCCATAAATGAATTATGGATATCCTTAAATAAATTATGGATATCCAAAAATAGGGAATAAATAGTAAAACGGCACCCCATTGATTACGACCTTATATTGACTTCATCTGCATAGGATGTACTTTGTCTCTGAATAACTAACTGGTGTATGTTTTGACTTGTTTGTGTTGAATCTTTGTTTTTCACCAGCACTATCATGTTCTGAGTCTTCCCTACCGTGTGACGACTCGTCAAAATGTATCACGCCAGCGCAGTTCTGTGATGGTGTACGAGACTGCAAAGATGGCAGCGATGAAGTTGATTGTGGTAGGGGACATTACTCTGTAGTACATGTACCATAATGTTCCTAAGTTTTCGGACAACCTTAATTTTTAGAGACAAAAAATAATTTGCTACCCATAATTATTTATTACATAACATAACTATTGGGACACTCCTCCCTTATTATTGGGACATCAAGATAAAATAGCTAATAGAACACCCTTAATATTTGGACATTTAAATTTTTGTTAATTAAGAGACAGTTTCCTTGAAATACCATCATCTATGCTTCAAACGTATGTCGTTGTTTCTTTTATGCATCATTCTGAATTGCAGTTAACCAGGAATAGTCAATAAATCTCATTTTGCAAATTTTGTCCGAAAACATTGGATTAAATGGTATATGCCCATTGTCATGCAAGGGTTAACAACCCTTAAAATCTGTTATAATCCCCATAGCATGCTAGAGTTCTTGATAGGAATATGTATACCCTTAGTTGATGTCATCTTACAAGGGCTAACTCTCATTGAAACACTTCAATGATTTCCCTTGGCATGGTATTTTATTGTGATAGATAGATATTATTTGATGTTGTTTGCATGGGGTGCCTACCCTTGAAATAGCATCTTAAACAGCATACTAAATCTGTACTTCTTCTCTGTTTTCCTCATTCATAATTCACTGAATTTCTAATTACACATCCTCTGTCTCTGTGAAGCTTTGTTTTACCCTTAACAAATATGATAGCTTCTAATTGTTTCATTTGAAAGTGACATTTTCACTGACACCGAGGTAAGAAATATCTAGTTTGTCTTGCAAGAGGTTATCCCCCTTGAATGGCATGTAAGTACTATCTTTCCAGTGTCCCAAATTTTCATCAAGAATTCTGCAGTATTTAACAAAATACATCAATAAAAGTAATGCATTTATACAAAACTGACACCAAGAAATAAAATGTCAGTGAAATCACATTTTATTTTTGTGTTTTTGGTACAGTTTGCTTGAAATTCCATTAACAATTTTATCTATCTGATAATCAGAAAATCTGATATTCAAAAGTTTGAATTTAATAGACTTTCTAATGTCAAGTTGGTGATAAGACCATAAAATATAGAAATGTGAAAATGATTTAATGAAGATAAGTCATGTGCCTGGAACCGCAGTTGTCTATTTTATGAATGGCATAAAATATGTTGTCTGACTTTCTTAGCAAACATTTCCACAGAATTTTCTGTAAATATTTTTCATGCTTAACTCATGTATTTAGTCTTAACTCATATATTTAGTTCAGCTTTAAGGTTATTGAGTGGCCACCTTTAAGGAAATGGCTGCTCGCTCTCATTTTCAGTTTGGGTTTTCCCTACCTGTGTTTATTTTCTGATCATTCTAAAGTTGAATTTTTTGTCTGTTTGCACCTAATATGTATATTTGTTCAAACTTCAGTTAACTAAAGTTAGGGTTACTGAGTGACTGCCTATTCAGTGGGAAATACATGTAGCTGCTCACATGGCTAATGATATGTTTTCTCAGTATAAGTACCTGATTGTTAAATATATTTTTTTCCCACCTCAGTTTTTGGAGTGGGAATTATGTCTCCCCGCTTCAGGGTCGGGAGACATATTGTTTTTCCCCATGCGACTGTCCGTCCGTCTGTCCCGTCCATCCGTCCGTCTGTCTGTCTGTCCATCACAAATCGTGTCCGCTCTATAACTTGAAAATCGTTAAAGATTTTTCAATGAAACTTGGTACACTTGTAAACCATGACGAGATGATGTGTCATGCACAAGAACCATAACTCTAGCTTGAGTACTTTTGGAGTTATTTCCCTTTGATTATTTTTGATACAATTTTGTGTCCACTCTATAACTTGAAAACCGTTTAAGATTTTTCAATAAAACTTGGTACACTTATTAAGCATGATCAGACAATGTGTCATGCACAAGAACCATAACTCTGGCTTGAGTATTTTATGAGTTATTTCCCTTTGATTATTTTCCATACAATTTCATGTCCGCTCTATAACTCGAAAACCGTAAGAGATATTTAAATGAATAAAATATAAAGGTTTGATCCTTTGGAAGCAGTAAGAACATTCAAAGGGAGATATTATGGACTATATTGCACAATTTCGGTACACTTATAAAGCACGATGAGATGTAGACTGGCTCCAGTCGTCAAACTTTTGTTTTTATCAGAAAAACATGCACAAAATCTTCTGATGGCTGAGTTTGACTATGTTCTGAGCCTAAGAAGAGGGGTAACTCATACAAGAAAATATTTATGGAGGTTATAGAACATGGTATGATAGGATGATAGTGAACATAGGACGGGGGCCAGTCTAGATGAGATGATGTGTCGTGCTAAAGAACCATAACTCTTGCTTGCATATTTTTGGAGTAATTTCCCTTTGATTATTTTCCATACAATTTTGTGTCCACTCTATAACTTGAAAACCGTAAGAGAAATTTCAGTGAAACTTGGTACACTTATAAAGCACGATCATGCACAAGAATTATAACTCTTGCTTTCATATCTTTGGAGTTATTTCCCTTTGATTATTTTTCCATACAATTTCATGTCCGCTCTATAACTTGAAAACCATAAGAAATATTTCAATGAAACTTGGTACGCTTATAACGCACGATGAGATGTTGTGTCATGCTAAAGAACCATAACTCTTGCTTGCATATCTTTGGAGTTATTTCCCTTTGATTATTTTTCATACAGTTTTGTGTCTGCTCTATAACTCAAAAAACATTAGAGATTTTTCAATGAAACATGGTACACTCATAAAGCATGATGAGACGATGTGTCATGCACAAGAATCATAACTCTTGCTTTCATATCTTTGGAGTTATTTCCCTTTGATTTTTTTCCATACAATTTCGTGCCTGCTCTATAACTTGAAAACCGTAAGAGATATTTCAATGAAACTTGGTACACTTATAAAACAGAATGACAGGATATGTGATGCACAAGAACTATAACTCTTGCTTGCATATTTTGGACATGCATGTAGAAAGGGGGGATACATCCGTTTTCACATAGAAAACAAATTCTAGTTTCTTTCTGATTGTGTCATTTCCTGATCATTACCTACTTTTATCTTTATAGGGTGGGTCTTTGGTTCTGATTGCACCAGTTCCTGATTGTTATGGCTTTTTATATGTAATTCAAGTTTACCATATGCATGTTTCAATGATTTATCTCATCAGGAAAACATGTCCGTGTAATGCATACCCCTTTGAACCCCACTTTTATATAGCAAAACTGGGGTTAGCCGGGGTGTACCTATTTTTCTTATTTTTGCTCCAAAACATAGATTGTGGGTACTCGTTAGAACCGCCTCGGCGAGGCGGTTCTAACGTGTACCCACAATCTATGTTTTGAGCAAAAATAAGAAAAATATTTTTTTAAAATCCAATGAAATTTTCAATTTTTACAGGTGATAAAAATCTCTGTATATTGCATGGGCAAGTTTTCATAATGTTTCTGAAATAGACCCCATGTGTTTCTCACACATTTATGCTGCTATAATAAATCTAAATAACTTTCAGCAAGATAAAGTTTGCATAATCTTAAGTCAAGTCAGGAACTTCCAAAGAAACCCTGCATTTGTATGGAATTTCTAGAGCTGGTGGGATTAGTAGGAATAAAGCCTGGTTGTGGAACATTTTATTTTGTTTTATGCAGCTTTTATTGGCTAAATAAAAGTCATTATTTGATTATGTTGCCTTAATGGTTTGCTTTTTCATAATTTATATTCAAAAACAAGTTTTTTATGGCGGGAGAAGCTCATTATGTTTCTGAAAGACTGCATACTGTGTGCTTGGGTTATGTAATAGTGCAAGTTTTCATTCATTAGATTTAAGTTATATCTTGTGTAAACCTACTTTTGGGATTTCAATTGGTCCTGACCACAAATAGTTTTAGAGACTTTATAGCAACCATAGATGGAGCACTGTCTATCGAGAGAAAGATTTCAAGACCCAGTTATAATTTATCAGCATGCAGCAGACTCAGATCTGCAGTTTTGTTTTGGCATCATGAAAACATGTCTGTGTAATGTATACCCCATTGAACCCCACTTTTATATAGCAAAACTGGGGTATGCAGGGGTTTGCCTATTTTTCTTATTTTTGCTCCAAAACATAGATTGTGGGTACTCGTTAGAACCGCCTCGGCGAGGTGGTTGTAACATGTACCCACAATCTATGTTCTGAGCAAAAATAAGAAAAATAGAATTTTTCAGTTGAAAATTTTCAATTTTTAAACCTAAAAATGTCTCTGTATATTGCATGGGCATGTTTTCGTAATGCAAATGCATTTTGATGGTTTTAAAATGACATGGCTTGAGTGTATTAGAATGCAGAAATAGGAATGAATAAATCTAAATTCATGATAGTGTAATAAAAGTACTTAAAAATGATTTGATTAATCAATTTAGTGCAGTATTAATGGTTTGTTTTGCACTAAGATTAAGATGATATGTAGAGACAAACTTTTTTACAAAAAATAATTGAATGACTAATGATGAGTTTGCAGAAAAGCTTTCCTTTTTTGAATACATAACAAAATAACAAAAACATGCCCATGCAACATGCAGAGATTTTTAAAGTTGTAAAAAATGAAAATTTTCAGTAGAAAATTTCGATAGTTTTCTTATTTTTGCTCAAAACATAAATGGTGGGTACATGTTAGAACCACCTTACCAAGGCGGTTCTAACATGTACCCACCATTTATGTTTTGGATCAAAAATAAGAAAAAATAGGTACACGCTTGTAAACTCCAGTTTTACTATATAAAAGTGGGGTTCAAGGGGGGTATACTTTTCATGGACATGTTTTCCCCGATGTCTTTATTTTGAATAGTCTGTATTTATAATGTATCAAAATTAATGTGTCTGATCTTTAGTGACATTGGTTAATTTAAGTTTGCTATCCTAGTCTTGGGGACCCTGGCCCACATTTTCATTGAAAAAAAAAAAAAAAAAAAAAAAAAAAAAAAAAAAAACATTTTGGAGACACACTACAGCAATGATTCATTAAGGGCCTGTCACACACTCACGAGTTGAGGCTATATATGTAACAACATGCTACAACTTGGCACAAGTTATAAGTGGCAGCTTGTCGCGTGAGATGTCACAAGTTCAGTTGGATAAATTTAGGAGCTGTCACGCACGAGTTGAAGCTATGACATGCTACGAGTAAGTACAAATCATAACTCGCCGCTTGTCGCACGAGTTGCCATGAGTTATAATGTCATAGTTGCCATGAGTTATAATGTCATAGATGACAAGTTCTACACAACACTACAAAATTAGTCGTGGAAACTTGCGGATACTCGTAGGCAAGTCGTAGTAAACTCGCGAAATGTCATAGTATCTTAGGAGAAGTCACCTTGAATATCGTAGCAACTCGTAGGAACTCTAAGTTATTAGATAACTCGCCATATTTGACACGACACCTAGAAGGCCAGACA